>CM053766.1:152374772-152411588 GCA_028658305.1 Pachyuromys duprasi | reverse complement strand
ACAAAGACCAAACTGAGCAGGGCACAGGGGTCTTGTAAGAGACGGTTTCTACAATCAAGGACCATGTGTGGTTGTGGACTGGAACCCCCACACGGATGGGGCCCATGATAACTTGGTGTAGGGCTGAAGACCCTATTCAGGGAAACAGGGACTGTTTCAGTCATGATCTTGATGGCTGACTCTTTGACCCTCCCCCATATAAGCCGGGGAGTGACAGGCTGGCTAGATCCCAGGGGAGGACTTTGCAGCCAGCCCTGAGGAGACAGGATAAGCTGGGGTTGGATGGAAGGGAAGGAGGTCCTCCCCTGTTAGTGGACTTGGAGGGGGCGGGGAAGAAGGAGATGAAGGAGGGAGTGGGAGGGTAGGAGGGAATGGGGGAGGGAGCTACGCCTGGGATTCAAAGTACCTAACCTGTGATTGAGATAAAAATAAACAAATTAAAAAAAAATAAAACACTTTCTGTAGACTTTTGTCTTTGACAAGAGCATATTGTATAAAAACCTTTTTAATTACCATAACCCCATCTTTTCTGATCTTCCTCTAATCCCTGTTATTTCTCCTTCCTCCCTCCAAGGCCCTTTCTAACAGGTCTGTTTATTCTTGTCTTTATATTCTTTTTGTTTTTTGTGATGCCCTGAGTTTAAAAACTGTGGAAAAATGGGTTCAAAGCTATCAACCAAATCCTGGTGTAGTCCTCCTGGGGTATAATCCTGAATTCCATGAGTGTCCTCCTGAAGTAACCAATAGCCAGTTATTCAGGAGAATTGGTAGGACCTCCTGAGCTCTTCCATGGTCCCTGATTGTCCACTGACACACTCATTTAAAAATAAAAATAAAAACTGACAAATTTTCTGAAAACTTACCACAGCAAAGGAGATATATGAATGACAATTAAGCTACAAACATCATTAGCCATTAGAGAAATACAAGTTATAACTACAACTGTATGCCAATTGTTAAACCATTAATGCCTGTTAGAGCACAGTGGATCCCACTCTTCTTCTTCATTACAATCATAATTGTTATAAAATTGAGAATGCCAAATGATGGCAAGGGCATGGAACCCTTGAATCCATTGATCTATGTGGTTGCTGGGAATGCAAACTTCTATAACTGAAAAGCAGTGGCAGCTGCCTACAAAGCTTAACATACAGTTTTCACATTGGCTCCCTGGTTCCTGGCTACTTACACAAGAGAAATAAAAATTCATTACTTACAAATACCTTTCTGTAGATCATTATATTTCATTCTTCCATGATCACTGAAAACTGAAAACAACACAACTGTCTTAACTGAGCACGAACTAAATTGTGCTCTTTTCTTATCAGGACACAGCACTCACCAGCAGTAGAAAATCTCTGAGGCAATATCCTAAGTGAAAAGTCAGACTGAAGGCTGTATAGGATGTGATTCTGTTTATATGACATTTTCGAAAAGAGACAGTAATTGGAATGGTTACAGCCAGTGGTTACGTTGAGCAGGCTGCTATGTAAGCTATTTTGCCTTTTTCCATCTCATACCTCATTTATTTATGGTGAGAATACTCAGTGGTTAGGGAGATGGCTCATCTGGGAATGCCTGTGCCACACAAGCTTGAAGAGTTCAGGTGATCTTTGAGGCTTCCTGGCCTATCAGCTGAATTGGTGAATACATTTCAGTGAGAAATTCTGTCTTAAAAATAAGGTGGAGGGTGTTCTAGGAAGACATCTGATGTTTGGCCTCTGCATCTGTGTGCATTCACATCTATACACACATGCACACCTCACACAGAAACACACAAGGTCTACTGTCTTGGCATTTTCCAGGAGACAATGAGCTGTAATTAGCTGTTATAATGTGTGGGTGTGGTGTGAGGTATTTGATCACAAAGGACATAAGGGAATATCTGGAAGTGGAGAGCAGTTCTGTTTCATACTTGCGGCAGTGGGTACATAATCACAAGCGTCTCTACATATCGTAGAACAGGTCTTCACAAAGAATAAATATTTCGTTGTATAAATTATACCTCAAATTTTGTCTTTAATAGTAAGGTGGTAGAGAATATATTTATACACACAGAAAAGAGTGCCTGCTATGTGCCAAATCTCACTACAAATTATGTAGAACAGAGAACATAATATAAAAGTCTCCCTGTCCTCATGAAACTCCCATTCAATCAGCAGAAACAGTTAAAAATAAGTGCAGTCCATAAGTTCAAAACAGAAAACAGTCCTTCTACATATGTTCTCATACATCAGAGACTAGAAGGTATGGGCTCCACCCTGGTGATGCTGATTCCTTGGGACTAGGGTGGAGCCCGAGAATTAGTATTTATAAGTTCTCAGGTGACAGTACTGATGGCATCCAGAGGAGGATGTTTGGCTAGTTGTAGTACACAGTATGACTATATCGTTTGATGAATTTAAGGAAAAGTAGTGAATAAGGACTTGAAGGATCCCTGAGAAGTACAGAATGAAACTTTAGTACGTCTCGCTGAGCAGCTGACTTTGGGTAAAGACTTTAAAGAAGGGAAGAAACTGATGATATGAACATCTGGGCAAAGACATTGCCACCTAAATGAGTTGCCAGTGTCTATGCCCTATGACACAGGTTATATTGTTTTCTCTAAGACCTGAAGGGTCCATTAGTCAAGGAAAGAAAGTAAAAGGGAAAATAATAATGTTTGTTCAGTGCAAGTTATAGGGGAATAGGCAGAACAAGTTAAGGTATTTCATTTTTGCTCCTAGTAAAATATAGAGAATTCTAAGCAGCGACACAGTGTAAGTACTGTCTTAAATGTACCACCCTGGCCACTATGCTAAGTAGAGATGAATAGAAGTGCTCAGACACAGAGAGGTTGTCTCTCTTTTACATGATTGTGGCTTGGACCAGATTGGTAGAAATGACAGTGGTAAACACTGTTTAGGTTTGGGATTGTTTTTAAAGTATAATAAATAGAAGTCCTTGTTGTCCAGTGTGAGAAAGAAGTAGTCCAAAATGACTTCAAAATCTGAGCTCCTAGAAACATCCTTTAGTAAGAATGAATATAACTTCAGAACAGAAAATTTTCATATTAAACTCTTTCCTTTAAGGTGAAGAAATAAAGCATGATGATTCTCTTTTGTTCATATTCAAGATAGGCTAGAAGTGCCAGACTAATAATGTAAGGAAGGGTCATTCACTTGGAAAAAAAGAAAGAAAATTCTCCTGGTTCGCAAAGGAATGGTCTTGAATGTAGAAAATACTAAATATGTCACATAGCATTATGAAAGTTTCAGATGAGCTTAGCAAAGTCACAGAATGTAAAAATCACAATAAAAAATTGGCTGGGTTTCTATACACTAATGGTGAGCTATCTCAAAAAGAAATAAAGAATGTAATTTTCATAAAATATTATTAAAATTAAGATACATAGGAATGCACACACTTAAGGAGGCAAAGAATTACACGCGGAAAACCATAAAGTATTGGCTGAAAAAAACAAAACAAAACCTTAAAAGACACCAGTAGAAAACTTAATGTCATTAAGATGACCACTCAAAATGATTTTCAGAATCATTGATATTACAATCAAAGTCTGTCCACGGCCCTTTCAACATTTTTTTTAAGCTTAATGATGGCTACCTGTCAGGCCTGCAGTGATATATCATTCTAAGTATTTTTATTCCTTTGGTAATTAGGGATGTTTATTTTCTTTTCATGTACCTACTAATAGGATACATGAACATTAAATTCTGTACATTAAGTTAACTATTGATAATTAGGTACATCCCTTTCCAGTTGGAAGCCTTTACCCCTTTGATGGAAATGTTATTGATGCATCTGCTGTGGAAAGTAATACAGAGTTTTCTGAAACAATAAAAAACTAGAGTAAGAATAATCCAGTAGTCCCACTTTTATATATTTATCTGAAAAAGTTGAAATCAAGGTCTCATGTCTATATTCATATTTTTATTCCAGCATTATTCATCATGTGGAAGACAATCTCCTTGTCTATTGATATATAAATGAGAGAGACAGAAAATGTGGTGTCTGTGTGCACAATAAAATGTTATTCAGCCTTATAAAAGAAAGAATTCTGAAAATCATTACACATTGGTAAATGTTAAGTTATTGTGCACATAAAAACAAATCCTGCATGCCTATACATGTAATACCCAAAATAATAAAAATTAGGAGCAGAGAGAAGTGGAAATGATGGCAAAGGTTTGGGGAAATGAAATTATAGTCAGAGGATACACATTTTATCTTCACAGAGAGAATAAAATTTATGTATTTCAGAATAGTTATAGTTTGAGTATACACAATAATAGTGTAATTAAGACTTGCTAAGAATTTTTAAATTTTTGCATCATATAACTGATAAGTGTTTGAGGCAGTAGATATGTTAGTTAGTTTTATTTAATTATTGAACAGAAATGACAGTAACATTTTGTACCCCATATGTATATAAATATATAATCTTTCAAGCTATGATACAGTTTGGAAAACTGAAAATGTGTCATGTACATAGTTAAATCTAATTCTGAAGGAAATATGACATGACATGGAAAAATCTTCACAATATTATGCCAAGTAACAAGGCAATCACAGGAAAACCCTACATGATTTTACCTAGATGAGAGCCCCAAATCGCGAAAGCAACAGAGGAATATAGCACTTGGCTAGAACAGGAGAGCAGGAAAAATGGAAAGCTGCTACTAGTATATAAGGTTTGGGTTGTAAAAGCTGAAAAATTTATGGAGATCCACTATACCACTATACCACTGCCTGATTGCTAGCCATAGTGTGCTTCACACTTAAAAATGTTGGAAAGACAGTAGGCCTTATGAATTTTTTAACCTAAAGAATTAAAACTTTTATGTATCAAAGAAGGCAATCAATGAAGTAAGAAGAACAAAAGAACAACCTACAGAATGGAAGAAAAACTTGTAAACCTTATTTGACAAGCTGCTAATATCCAGAAATGATGAACTACAACTCAAGAAGAAATAAGCAAATAACTTGGTTCAAAACTGAGCAAACTACTTATGTTAATGCTAAGGAAGCTATATAGATGAAAAATATGCATGCAGAAAGAAACTCAGACTCATGGATGACTAGGAAACTGCACACCACAGCCATGGTAAGATACAACATAATAGTCAGGATTACCGTTATAGAAATACTGCAGGGAGATGGCTCAGTTGGTAGGCACAGGTGCAAACACAGGAGCTGAGCTCACATCCCCAAACATGAAAGTCAGGAAAGGCAGCAACTTTCTGTGGCCCCACTGCTGGGGTCTCAGAAATGGGTAGAACTGAGGTGCTTACTGCCTAGCTAGCATAGCTGAAATGGCAAGCCCTACATCAGTGAGAAAAACGATCTTAAAAAATTTAGAGAGAAGCAATGGAAGACACCCAGGATCTAACTTTGACCTCCAAGCATACACTTATGTGTGAACTCTTGTTATACACACATGCACGGGTGAAATCTTTTGTATAAACACATATATGCCAACATATATGCATGTAACACAGGCATACATACATACCAGAAAAGGAAAAAAAAAACATTGCTGGGAATCATTACTTTGGTGAACTGTTGATGAGAATGAAGGTGATATCGAGAAACATACCACTTCAATGAATTAAACATTGGATTATCATCCAACCAAAAACTCTGCTTCTGCATATATATTCTAAATACTTATAAATTATATTATAAGTATAAAATATAATCAAGGCCTCTAAGAGATATATGAGAACTATGTTCATATTAGTATCCCAGTAGCTAAGACACAGAAACATGCAAACTTCCATTGATAGGTGACATATCATTTAAATGTGGTATATGCCTTCCATTGAATAAAACTAACCTATCAAAATCAGAAAATTCTAATACATCCTACAACATGAATAATCTTGGAAGACATGATTCTGTGAAATAATCAAGGCACCAAAAGACAAATAAAATAAAATCATGGATTAAGGTTCCCAGCATACTCAAGTTCATACACAGAGAAAGCAGTCTCAGCATCCTACATCTTGGTGGAGAGGAAATTGTAGACTACCGTTTAATGGGCAACTGAGGTTCAGTTTTGAAGGATAAAAAGAGTTGTGGCTATGGATGGTGATAACTACTGTGCAGATATGTAAATGTACTGACACAGGGTACGCTCAAAAATAGCTAATATGATTCAAGAAAAATAGCAGTCAGAAGTCAAATAGAAGAGTTTAGGTAAAAGTGTGAAGCACATCCATCATCTTAAGCCTTTTTGCAGCCACAATGTTGGCACTATTTTGGCATCAGTGGATCCACGCAATTGCAGAATAGATGAAAGGAGAGAAGCAAAGGTTGAGAAGTCAGACATCTCTTGTAAGGCTAGTCTCTACAATAGTAAGATCTGTTTAGAATCTCTCTGGTGTTCTGCCAGTCAGCTCTATAATATAATCTTAGTTAGCTTCAATGCAAACCAGATGAAAAGGAAATAAAATTTCAAAAATAGACCCAGAAACAATACTACACAAACAATACTATTAAACATTAAAACCCAATGATACTACATTTTACTATTAAAAGTCTTCCTTTTCATTCCTAAAACAATTTTACCATGTAGGAACATAACATCATTTAATCAAAACAAAAATTTATTTGAAGAGCTCCAAAGTCAGAATGTATGAACACAAATGACTATAAATCGCATCTAAATTTCAGGAAGCAGCTAGAGAGAGGTGATTCTCATTTTGCTTGCTCTGTCAGAGGCATGAGCATAAGACAATGACTTTAACTTAAGATTCACAGATACTGGGTTTAATAGAAACACATACATACAAGCTCCAGGCAAACAGACATCATTAAGGAGAGAAAAGTATCCATGAACGGCTAAAGCAGCTTGAAAAAAGAATGAGAAAGGAAAGAAATGACGAATGGGCAAAGACATGGAAATCAACCAAATCAGACACAGACACATTCTTTCATTGTTTAAAAAATAATACAAGGAACTATGAGAGTACCAAAGACATGACCCCAAGTCTCCAAGGAGTGGAGAAACAGAGCTGCGTAGGTCTCTCCAGTTTCCGTGAGAAAATCCTGGCTGGCAGGACCCCCTGATGAAAGAAAAGTGACTCTGTGTGTGAGATTTAAAGCAGCTCTAATTTGAAAGCAAACCCAATTGCACACACTACACACATACCCCATGTGGAAATAATAAATGTATTTATGGTGGAAATGTTTGCTCCATTTATTATACTAGGAGATTTTCCAAGAAATGGAAACAATTGTTAGAAGTGACATTAAAAATTTTACTGAATTTCTTTCTCTTTTTCTTAGTATTTTTTATTAACACACATTTTACAATGATACTCCCACCCAAAAAGTCATATGCCCATCAATTCATGGGGGTATTTCATTACTTTAGAAATAAGGAATAATTTCTCCAAATACACATTTAGTATCAGAATATGGAACAGGTGGAGGCTGCGGCTGTGTTCTCAAGGCCTTTCGTTGGGGCAATCACTATTGACTCCTAAACCTTGAGATATAATTTTCTAGATTAAAACTTTAAGAAAAGGTTGATAGAATGAGAATAATGACCTAATTAACGGGGCATTTGTGTTGTGATGTGGGTGGTCACATAGCCTAAAAGGAACTGAGTGAGAGCCCTGGGTTTTGTTACACCCACGGCTAAGCTAAAAGGTCTGCAAATTTATGAGCATTCACAGAAGTACAACATTCGGTGACCATACAAAAAGTCACCCTACCCCCAAACTGTATAATACTCCAGTCTCCAACATGATAGAAACTGGAGATGGAACCTTCTAAAGTGATGAGACCACGAGGATGGAGACTTGTGATGACATTGGGATGAAGTAGGAAAGCAGCCTGCACCTCTCCTGTGTCGTGCAATAATAGTACATGAAGACATGCGGTGTTAATGAGAGACCCACACCAAGAGCCTGGCCATGCTGGTTTCTGTTCTTGCAATTCTACCCTCCAGAACTTTAGAAATGAATAGTGTTTAGTTACCCAGTCTCTAAAATTACATTATAGAATGATATACAAAAGTGTCAATTTAAATATTTATGAATTCTGCCTTAAAACACACTAAAATTCTATGAGGATATGAATGTCATGAGAAAAAGTACTCTAAAGCTATGTAGCTGAAAACAATAAGTTCTCACAACAGGTCTTAGCATACTGTATATTTTAGATTCTTTGTTTTTCTGTGGTCAGGCGTAGGTTAAGAAGACAGTAGTGGTATTGGCTAGGCTCTCTCACCACGTGGTGTGCAGAGCATCCTGTTCACCAGCAGCCTCCATTTAGGGTGTACAGGCTCACTGTAGGCTGTCATACTTGTTTCAGTGGAGGATAAAAGTTTCAGAACAGTAAATTGTCCATGTGACTAGTCCTTCTCTTTGCCATAGTAACCAGAACACTTGAGGACAATTCAAAAAAGTATTTTGGCATGCCTTCAGAAAGTACAGTCCATGATCGCTTTGCGTCAAGCACTTGATCAGGACATCACGACAGTGTGAGCATGTGGCAGCAGGTACGAATTTGTTGGTGTGCAGAAAGCAGAGGGTAGGGATGGCAATGCTGCCCTGACTCTCCGCTTCTATTCTCATCATATGGCACCACTCCCACTCAGAGTGGCATTTGTTGTCAGTTATTGACCTTTGAGAAAGCTCTTTATAAACATGTGTACACTTGTGTTTCATTAATCTAGATAGTTTTAACCACCTATATTTTCCTTAAAAGGTGGAATTAGAGAGATGAGTATAAAAATTTACTTAAAATAAGATAGCAAAACGCTATCAAACTAAAATGATGCATGGAGAAATTTATCATATATTTGAAAAAGTAGAAAAATGCCAGTCAATAGGGTAAATCTGAATGATTGTTATTTATTTTATTTATTTATTTATTACAATTTATTCACTTTGTATCCCAGCTATAGACCCCTCTCATCCCTTCTTAATCCTACCCTCCCTCCCTCTTCTCTGCCTATGCCCCTCCCCTAGTTTGAGTGATATTTTTAGTAGTTTTAAATTTCAAGAAAGATTTTTAAGATTCCTTGTACTCTGCCCAAAGCTTGGCTATGAGTCTCAGCATCTGCTTTGATATCCTGCTGGGTAGAGTCTTTCAGAGGACATCTGTGGAAGGGAATCTTATGAAAGAAGGGGGAGATGAAAGACCTGGAGGGGACAGGAGCTACACAAGGAGAGCAACAGAACCAAAATATCTGGGTACAGGGGTCTTTTCTGAAACTGCTACTCCAACCTAGGACCATGCACGGAGATTACCTAGAACCCCTACACAGTTGTAGCCCTTGGCAGCTCAGTGTCCAAGTGGGTACCCTAGTAAGGGGAACAGGGGTGGTCTCTGACATGAACTCAGTGGCTGGCTCTTTGATCAACTCCTGCTGGGGGAAATGGTCTTAGCAGGCCACAGAAGAAGACAATGGAGCCAATCCTGATGAGATCTGATTGGCTAGGGTCAGAGGGAAGGGGAGGAGGACCTCCCTTATCAGTGGGCTGGGGGAGGGACATGGGAGGTGAAGCAGGAGGGAGAGTGCAATTGGAAGAGGATGAGGGAGAGGGCTATAGCTGGGATACAAAGTGATTAAATTGTAATTAATAAAAATAAATTAATAAAATAAAAGAAGTATTTTAAAAAATCATCCCACTGCTCACACATGCACATAGAATCTAACATCTCAGAATAAGATATTATTTTAACCTACCAGGGATTTTCATATTAGTTAAACTTAAGTAAGACAATAAAGAAACGTTTTAGAAAGCTAGAGTTCAGCTTATTGCCAGAAAAGGAGGTGGGTCAAGTGCACACACACATATTAGATTTTGTATATATTGAGCATAAACCAGGAAGAATAAAGCTACATTGCATAGGTTTGCCTGGTGATAAGAGCAGATACAGGCATGGGAAGTATAAGAGATTTTGCAGTATGGGTCGATTTCTTGATCAGCAGAGCAGGCAGCGTTGAGTGCAATTCTTGTAAATATTCAAGTACCTTGTATTTTTAGTTTTCTCAACTTTTCTGCGGGCATATCATCTACTAACACAAAGGTTCAGAGTGTGTTATCTTGATGTACACAGTGTATTTCAGGATTCAGATATATCATGTTTTACTTTGTGGCTTGCTTCATTGCTAAACAGGGTCTCTTGTTTTTCCTGCTGAAAATAGTGTTTTGGCAGACAAATTCTCAGAATAGATTCTTGGAAGAGGAAACACTGAGCCAAACCACATGGAATTTGAAAGTGTTCTTGTACTGTTATATTTTTCTGGGACGGCTCCAATCGGCTCCAATCGCATTTTCCGCGTGGAGATGCTGAATCCCTATGCTCAATAGTGTCAACATCCACTAGTGTAGCTTTTCTTCAACTTTTGTTGATCAGATTAAAAGTTGAAGGGGCTAATATATCATCATTTCAGTTTGAATTTCTTTCATTTCTTCTTTGTGAAATAGGTCATCTTTTTAACTATAGAACAGTATTCAGCTTGAGAGTTCAGGGGTCAAATTGCAGAAGTCAAATCTTGGATGTTAACATAATCCATGGCTCTGAAGTTTTTATCTAACCCCCATCCCCAGTCTCTACCACTGTATGCAGTGAAAGGTATTAGGATAATTGAATAAGTTTATTCATGTGAAAACAGCATCTTAATCTTCTAATCTGTTTCTCTCACACTGTTACAGTAACAGTCTATAGAACTCTTCATATCATAGCAATATTTAATGGACTTGATTCCAAAGTGAAGATAAACTTACTGTTGATTTTTAATTATTTAAAAATTATTACTAATAGATAGGAAAGATGAGAATTTTAAAACAGTCAAATCTCTGTTAGAGGGCTTTTTAGCCTATTTTCAGTAGGGCTGCTTATCAACTACCCCGCATTTCAGATATTTACATTACAATTCAAACAGAAGCAAATTACAGTTACAAAGTAGCAACAATAATCCCAAGGTTGGTAGTCACCCAGCACGAGAAACTGTATTAAAGGATTGCAATAGTAAGAAGGTTGAAAATCACTGATCTGGATCAATAATACAGCCATGCCCTGTCATTTTTTATTACTATGGCACACAGTTCTGTTGAATGTATGTATCATATTTTATCATAGCAGTTTTCTAAAAGATAGATATGTCAGTTATGTCAAACGTCCTGTTGTACTGAACAATGTTGTCATATGGCAGATGCCCAGGTCTTGCCTGTTTCTCTTAGAGTACATGAATCATTAATTATTTTGCATTGTTTTATTCTGTGGCATTAAAAAATTCTTCTATACACTTTCTCTGATAAAAATATTGGCTTTGGGGTCAGATTGTCTAGATTTAAATCTTAATGATGATTTAATGATGACATGACTTTGGACATACTTTTATAACCATGCCATAGCCTTTCTGTGATAAAGTGAAGAATAATAATACGCATGCCCTAAAGAGTGTAAGACTCAAGTCATACCTTCCAAGTCTAAAGCTGGCCATGCAAGCATTCAGTGTATTGTAATGTTTGGAATTATTGTTATCTCCGCAAAACAAATCTGAAAGCCATTTTCCATGTCTTTCAATGTTCCTTGCTTAAGACTTCAAATTTACATCTTTTGCCATATGTTTCTAGCTGGCTTTGCTTTACTGCCTCAAATTCCTGAAAGACATTCTTACAAAATGTTCTAATGTCATAATAGTTTTACACATATCAAAGCAGCAATCAAATAGCCATTCTACACATCCTTAGTGTTTTATTCCTCAGTTCACCCTCCTTTCTTGTAGGCTCTGTCACTCACTGATTTCTGCCAAGTTTTTATGTTTCCTTATTGCCTTTTAAGACTGCTCCTTAGACAATCACATCTTCATCTTCTTCCAGATTCTTCTGGGTCCACCCCAAGACAATGGACTTATACTACAATAACCCCCTCAAATTAATGTCAAGTAAAAATCCAAGGCACTTAACAAGTGCATCTTTGCTGCTGTCACTGAGACGTGGCTTTATTTAGGGAGTTGAAACCTTTTCCTCCTCCCACTTCTTTTCTCCAGAGTCTTTGGAATTAAATGAGCACCAGGCATTCATTCCTCTTGGGAGGACTGCAGCTTCTATCATTTTCTTTAACTTTGTATACACAAAAAGATAATTTAATCAAGTGAAAAATTAAAAGTTAAAAGTTATGGTTGTGGCATGCCCGTGGTTCTTTGTCCAAAGGACCACACTGTCTTTCATATGCAAAATAGGATTCTATTAAGCTGTGAAGAAAAATTAAACCACAATAATATGGATTCATAAACAAGACCTGAATAATGACCGTACCAGGTGACATACTAATGTAAGTGGGAAAAATTTCACAAGGCTTTGACCCTAGATGAAGAGCTAGGACAGTCAATGCTGCTGAGGGAGAAAGCAAGTTTTCTGCAGGAACAAACCCTCTGTTAGGTTATCCAACCCCAGTGGTCAGCCTGAAACATATACATAGATGTGACACTAGATAGAATAAGTAGGCTTGTCTCTCTCTCTCTCTCTCTCTCTCTCTCTCTCTCTCTCTCTCTCTCTCTCTCTCTCTCTCTGTGTGTGTGTGTGTGTGTGTGCAGGCATGCATGGGCACACTCATATTCATGTTTATGTGTATAAAAATAATAGTTATAAAAGAAGTCATGAGCACAGAGGGAGTGAGTTGAAGGAAGAAGGAGTTGGAGTTAAGGGAGAAGTTGGAGAGGGGTAAAAGTGGATATAATATGATTACAGTATAGACTTCTAAAACAATAAAATAAATAGTTAGATTAGAAAGAATAGTTGTTTACTTCCATAATTTTCTACTGTTACATAAATGGGCAACTGGCAGGTCATTATTTTAGCATGCAGGGTCCAGAGCTGAGAAAGACCACTGTGTTGTTTCTTTCCCAAAAGTCTGTGTGGCTATGAAAACTATCTAGTTAGAAAAGCATTTCCTGGTAAGTTCAAGACTTCGACTGATAAAATTGGTAAATTCAGCAACAGTGTCTTATCATCTAGATATTATGGGCAACCAAGAATTCTGGCAGTAGCCCGTCTTGATTGAAGTTCCTCTGAGGTCTCTCTGCCCAATAACTTGAAAGGAGGTAACCTGTGCCTGAGAGTGAATTTTTGATTTGATAACTTGTGTTCTGGAAGCAAAATCATTTACGTTCCTAGATAACTGTGTTGAAAAATCTTTTTAGATTTGATTTTATTAGCTTACAAACTGTGGGACTTCATAATTTTACTACAGAGGTAATGTTTTTATTCCATTGTAAAATTGTATTTTAATTTTCTATTTGTTCAAAATTAGCAAGGCAGATTTTACAACCCCTTTCTCATTCTCAAGGATTATTTGAATCCTAGAAAATCTCCCCATTTGTAAATATTTGATAGTAAGCCTTGTTAACCCCTTAGTCATACTCAATTCTCTTCTGCTCCCAGTTTGATAACTCAGGTCAGCTACATCACAAAACTCACTCCCTGAACTCCTGAAACAAGCATCAAAGTATTAACAGGGAACTTGGGTACCTGACAAAGCAGAGCCCAATAAAATGAGCTCATCCATGAAACAGAGTATAAATAAGTCTTTCTTGATCTGTCTGGATATAACTTAGAAGATTTGAATGAAAGAAATAAGAAGAGGAATTAGGAGTAAGTGAAAATGCAATCTAGGCAAGGTTACTTTAAAGTAAGGAGGGACGGGAAATTCTGAGTCAGGATCCCTGGCCCAGGTTCAGGAAAATACAGTAGAACTCCGGATCTTGTGCATGGATACACAAATCTCTGTCCTCAGATACCAGTCAGAGAGATTCAATATCAGTCCCTAAGGAAAACTGATGTCCCATACCATACATATTATTTGGTTGGAATATGAATGAAAAGACAGGATTCACCATCATCTATTTCCAAAGCTCAGGAAGACGGATTTTCATCATAAAGTGGTTCAAGTTACTCTGCTTGGAAGAATTTAGCTGGCTAGAAATGGACAATGAACAGCCATCAACTCTGTCCATGACAACTTTATTGAATCAGAAAATTTATTCTTCCAATAAATTTGAACAAGTCACGCTTGCTCTTTTGTAACATGGGGAGATGGAATTAGATAATCTCAAAGGTCTCTTCAAATTTGAGAGTAATGCTATTAACATTACACCCACTGCCTGGGAAGTCTGCATATCCCTTGGTGGGTATCAGCATTACTGAGCTCCTATTATGGAAATTTCAGAGGAATTTAATTTTGAGCTCTGGAAGCCAGCTATGAGACTGTTAAACGTACATTTACTACAGCGGTGTGCTTGTCACAGTCCTTGTCAAAGTGTGGTCCAGAGCAGAGAACTGTCAATGTTCTGGAAATCAAATACCTTATGTTTACCCCAGATACAAAGTCTGGGGTTGGGCCCAGAGACTATGTATTCAAATCTGCTGTCCAGGTAACATCTTTGTCCATTAAAATTTGTCTTAAATGTCACCAAGATGTGGTTTTGAACTGTTAGTTATATTTGAATAACAAGGGTCATATGCTACTGCCCAAGATCTAAGATAAATTCTTAAATTCTGACTTGTAAACATGATGAGGCCCCTTTAAATGGAAGGGAAGCCTATACAGTACCTTGTTTCTGTTTCTTCACCTACAAATGAAAAGTAATAATTTACCTAACTAGTTTGTGTGGAGATAAAATCAGATGGCATGTGTTAAGTAGTTGGTAAGTCATCAAGAAAACCTAGGTTGTTGCCACCAGCTTTCTTAAGAAGCAATGCCCAAAATGTGGAATTTATTTTTCCTTAAAGATAGAAAACCATGTCAAGAGCCACTAGGAGTAAAAATGAGCCACATACTGGACTGTGAATACCTGAATCCCTTCTCTCAGAACCTGTGGGCATAGCACAGGAAGAACTCTTAGACTGTCAGCTTCTTGCTGTAGGATACAGCTGACCCTATTCCTGGGCTGAATTACATAGGCATAAGCCTGATACATTTGAGAGAAAAGCTAAAGTGGACACGTGGAACCACACAGTAATCACTATTAGACTGGTTTCCAGGTTCCTGTCAAGTAGAAAACAGGCATAAGTCCTTTCAGCAATTAAAGAATAAAGCATATGCAGGAAAGTGATCCATGAGGAAAACAAGAGTTGTTTTTAATAGGCTTTTCCATTTCATCATACACAAGTGAGTATATGATGAGTTTGTGGGTGGTTTGGAAATGTTTTACTCTGTGTGTTGCTAGGAATGAAAGATCTGATGAGGTTATGCTTGCGAATAAGTAACCCAAAAATTCACCTTTTGAATGAAAGGGAAGAATGGGAAAGTTTTCATGATCTGTGTTAAGACTTTAGTCAGCCAGAAGCCCAGGTATAGATCAGATAATAATGTGCTAAGACATAAATGCTATTTAGACTTATCAGAACAAGAATATTACAGCATCAGAGATATTTTCTGGCAGAATGAGACAAACAAACTCCTTATTTCCCTCAAGTTCTCTGTTAAAATATATCTTAAACCTAGCAAATAGGCATGTGCTTTCAAAATCTGACTCGTAAACATGATGAGGCCCCATTAAATGGGAGGGGAGGCTATGCAGAATTTATGCTTATCAAACACTCACTAAACTCCAGGCAATTGGGACATATCATTTCATTCTATTTCAAGTCTGCCACTGATTTTACAGGGAAGAATAACTATGTCTTATTTGACACTAGTCAAAGAAAAATTAACGAGTTTAGCCATGAGATTTTGTTTCTGGTGTTCTGTTTCCCTTCTCACATTGTATATACTGACAACTAGCTAGCAGAAAAAGTCACTTTCTGGCTCTCTTCTTTGTCATTCAGGTGAACCTTGGGGACCAGTAGGATTTAGACTCTAATGTTCCTACTATGGAAAATAAAACAAGAGAAAGAGCTGAGCCATTCAACTTGTCTTCCAAATCAATTTCTACTTGCTGAGGCTTGAAATGAAACTTGCTCATTTTTTTTCCACAGGATTGAATGAAGCCATTTGTTAAGATGTATTTATTATTAAACTTATATAAGTGCTCTTGCCCAAAGAGCATGCACTCACGAGAAGGGGGGCAATCTTCATGATCTCTGGCTTTGCCACGTTAACATTTAGTGAAAGGGCTCCTCAGCATGCCTAACTTTTAATTTCCACAGATGACAGGCAGCATAATGAAATCAGGTTTGTAAGATTACATGTTCCTTTTTTATGCAAGTCACAGATATGGCTGGCTACATCAAAGTATAATTTCATGAATCTAAGAATTCTAAACAGATAAAAAAAATGAGCAAGGAAGATCTTGAGTTCAATCTCCATTACCATCAGTAAGTTGAGCATGAGCCAAAAGATTGTTTAACTCAGCAAGAGGGAGTTAAGCCTGAGTCAAGGAGACTATGGGGATGCTGAATAGATAATGAAGGAATGCTGAAATGAAAGTGTGAAGTTAAACACACAATTGTTTAAGGTGCCATAGGTAAAAAGATATTTTGAGTTTTCTATTGTTTTTTTTTCACATGAATAATTTGCATCCCAGTCATACAAAAATTGCATAAGTTAATATGTAATTTTTTTTTTACTAGGTTCTAGTCTGTGGTAAGTAGCAATTCAAAAAGAAGACAACAATAAGGGAATGGATGGAAAACTCTTATGACTTTTATAGTCACACAGTCTCTGTTGAAGTTACTCTACCACTGGTGCACAGACAGGGCAGTCAATAACCCATAAATGGATGAATCTGGCTTTACTCTGATAAAATTTATTTATGAAAGCATGCTTGTGTCTGTTGGGTCATGGTTTGCCAACCCACCTGAGAGAATGAATGATCCTGGGTGTATCTGTTAGAGCTTTGTAAAACTTTGAAAAGACATTTGATTCATTGCATTATTCTCTAGTTACACTGGTCAGCACTACTTCACTGTAATAGAAATGACTGACAGACATTGAATGGAGGATAAAACAAGCAACAGGATAGGAGCATACCAAAGAGGGCCTCTGAAAGAATCAATATAGCAATGTATCAAAGCAGATATTAAGACTCACAACCAAGCCTTCGGCAGAGGGCGGGGAAATAATAATAAAAATAGGGGAAGTTAATAAGACTTGTGGAGAACAAGAGCTCCACAAAGACCAAACTGAGCAGGGCACAGGGGTCTTCTATGAGACAGTTCCTCCTACCAAGGACCATATATGGATATGTCCTAGAACCCCCGCTCAGAAGTGGCCCATGGTAGCTTGGTGTCCAACTGAAGACCATAGTAAGGGGAACAGGGAATGTTTCAGTCATGAACTCGATGGCTGGCTCTTTGACTCTCCCCCATAGATGCCAGGGAGTAACAGCCTGGCCAGATCCCAGGGGAGGACATTGCAGCCAGCCCTGAGGAGACAAGATGATCTGGGGTCAGATGGAAGGGGAGGAGGTCCTCCCCTGTTGGTGGACTTGGAGGGGGCAGGGAGGAGATGAGGGAGGGATGGGGAGAGTGGGAGGGAAAGAGGGAGGGGCTACACCAGGGATGCAAAGTACCTAACCTCTGATTGATATAAAAATAAATTAAAAAAATTAAAAAAAAAAGAAATGACTGACAGAAACACTCAAGAGAACATAGATATCAAGGGGGTCAGAGTACAGTTGTTTAGGCATCATGGTAGTGAAAGTATGTGACGAAGAACTGCTCACTTCAAGACTGAGTAGATGTCAGATGACATAAGAAGTTGAAACAGAAAATGCACACACAAGGATGTAACCCTGTCCATTACTTCCTCCAGCTAGGCTCTACAAATTAGTGTCCAAATCCCTCCGAAATTCACCACGAGCTGTGAACAAAGTGTTTGAATCAGGAACTGAGAGAGGACATTTAGATTCAAACCATAATAATAGTTTCAAGTTCTTTCCTAGAGTAGGTATTCCTAATTGCTCACAATTTTTCTAACCATGAGAAATGGTTATTGTTTCTAACAATAAATGTTATTTTTCTAACAAAATAATTTCTTGTTGAATAAGGGTCATTTGGAAAAATCTTATGAGTATTGTACAAATTTGTAGTTAATATTCCTTCCAATTTTCATTATCTTTTTATTCTGAGATAAAATGATGACAAATTTTCTCACATAGTCACTTCCAAAATCTACCTGAGAAAATAAGATTACTTGGCTGAGTAGAGGCAGAGGCCAACTGACCTAAATAGCAATGAGCTTTGTAGTAAATTAACTTTTCCACAGTATTTTACCCCAGTTCAGATATAGAAAGTTCCTTTATGAATCGTTATTTTGCTTACCCAGATATAAAGTTGAAGTCAGCAGTGTTCCTACAGAACTGGAGTTGTGAGAACAATTCTGCAAACTGAGGGCCTTATTGGCTGCTATAAACAAATTGCCCGAACCAGCAGATCTCATTCCTTCCTCGCCTCTGGGTGAAGCCAACCTCCATCATAAGGTATCAACATGAGAAGAGGGGCTGCATTGATATGATAAACATTAACTAGGTGTTATCCTAGGCAGGCCACAAAACCAGTTTTGCATTTTGAGGGACAGATGACCATTTACTGAGTGATGCTTTTTAAATCACACAATGTTTAGGAAGGAGAATTCAAGCAGAAACACAATGTTAATTTAGTTAGATTTCCAGGTGATGTAGGTACCCACTGAAAAAAAATTAATGGGAAGTGTGCTATGCAGTACAGCCAAAGAAAATGTGGGAACAGTTTAGATGGAGAGAAAAGCTGAGCTCAGTGTTGTATGAATAGATATCTCAGCTGACCTCATGGGGAGCCCTGGGACTAGGTTGTGAAATTTTCCTTCTGAAGTCAAGGTGTCCTGACAGTAGTACCTTTAAACAATTGCTTATGGTCATAGTTGTGGGAGAGGCAGTTCTTGGAAGCTGCGGGAAATCCCAACAGGGAAGAAAGCTGTGAGACATCAGTACTCATTGCATTGTCCTTGTTGCCTGGGGTGACACATTATTCCTGAAATGTGTCTGCTATTCCCAACCTGTGTAAACAGGACTTCATATCCAAGTGCACTCTAACTCTGCAGTTAAAAAGTAAGCTTATTTATAATAATTGCTGTTACTGATTACAGCTTTACCTGGTCACATTCCTAGCAGGGACTGTTAGGTACCTAGTGCTCCTTTGCTGACTTAAATGAGAAATATTCTCCACAGATTCCAGTATTTGAACACTTAGTCCCCACTGGATTCATTGGGGATTTTTACGAGCTGTAGACTTGCTGAAGGAGGCCTGTCACTGCAGGCAGCTTTCCAGAACTTAATGTCTTGCCTGACTTCCATTTTACTCTCCTGTTCCCACGCCCACTTCATGCATGTGGTTCAGATGTGCTTCTCAGCTTCCTGTTCTAGCCACCACGCCCAGCTTGCTATGACTCCTCAATGATTTACTGCTAATCTGAAACCCTAGACCCAAACAAACTCTTTCCTGCATAATTTGATTTTGGCTGCATGCTTTATCACGGGAACAGAAAAGTAATTCAGCTGCACAAAACATTACTTGAAAATCCATGTCAGGTATATAGAAGCCTTCATTAGCACACATCTTTGAGTCAGGGACCCCACCACAGCTTTCCGGGTGCTTCTGACTCAGGCTCTCTTATAGCCTACTGTGAAGGTATTATCCAGAGTCATTTATCTCAAGGCTTATCTGGAGGAGACCTTCTTTCAGGGTCACCCACATGGGTGCTATGATGGATACTCAATGCCTCACCACCTGTTGCTCATAATGTCAGTTACCTCTCATGTTGGACTAGTAGTAAAACCATAAATATGCAAACTTGGCAAGTTGCTGCACCACTGCTAGCATTTGAGGTTTCCTCCCTCAAATAGAAAAAAAATAATAGAAGAAAAATAATCTGAGCATACAAGTCAACCATTTCCATAAGTTAATCTTGTAATGGATTTCTTTTCATTGTTTCATCTGCATTCTGTTTATTAGAAGTGAGTGTCTTCATCCTGCCTGCCCTCTTGGGAATCGGATTTATGCAGAGCTTAATGGTAGTAGCTACATATCATTCAGGCCATCTCAGATATTTCTCATTTTTATAAAGAATTAAAAAAAACTTTCTGAAGGAATTTTCTTAAGACTGTCTCAAGGCACAAGCAGCCCAACAAACATATAGAAATATAGAGAAGAAAATCTTTATAGAGTATCCTGCAGCAGCCACTAATGTAAAAAAAAAAAAACAAAAGAAAACAAAACACTTTCATTTATTGAGTGTTTGATACAAACTGAAAATAAATCTTAAGAAACTTGACACCCAAATGCTTTACCAATGAGTGTATTTGGGTGTAGAAGACTACTATCCCCTGAGGTACCTGAGGAAAACTTGATCTTTCTCCACAGAACATGAGAAGCCCAGTTGGGTCAGCCTTGCATTTGAGGCCCTGCTGGTAAAAGAGAAGCTGAGGTTGGGGGAGAAGAGCAAGAAGCAGGGAGTCAGAACTGTGTCCCCATTTCCCTGTCTGATATTTCTAAAAGGGAGCTAGATGTAGCTTTTCTTACTTGCATTGTTTCCTGGTCTTCAAAAATGTCAATGATGACAATTGCAAACTATGGGCTATTATTTTGTGAAACAATTTAATCTATCATTAGACAGAGTAACTGTTAACTACAGCTACATAGATTCTGTCCACCTAAAGGGCTCTTGATACAGTTTAGTGGAGTCTGTAATGACCTTTGCGACAGTAACTGGAGGACTAATTAGTTCTATTTGGAGGAAGAATCACAGTTCCTTTATTTCCCCATTATGTTCCCTCTACCTTCTCGTTATCAGTGTGGTGATAATTTCTCTAGGATGTATAGAAATCTAACATGGTCTTGTACACTATGCACTTTATGTATATTATATATTTGTCCATTTAGTTCAGATGATTTTTGTAGTTTCCCATGGTATGTATTATTGTCAGGAGAAAGGATTAAATGCCATTCAGAGCCTAAACATTTACCAGCAGTCTTTTGACTGTTTGGAACAGACATCATGCTAGAGGTCAGCATCTGGAGATATATTTAGATATAACAGACTTCTCTCTAGTTTCTACATAGAGAATAATTTAGGGAAATATTGTAATAATAAATACAGTGCTAGCTCTTGACAATTGCACATATGTCCTGTGCAATGAGTTGTGCTTTGTATATATTGTTCCAGTTATTCCTCCTGAAAAATAAACTTATACCTCTGAATTAGATATAAGTATCCTCACTTTATAAATAAAATGGTTGAGGTTTGAAACCCAAGATAAATCAACTTGGTATAGGTGAAGTAATTAACTGTTAAAGCTAATCTTTAAAGCCACCACAGTTGACTCATCAGAGAGCACTAGGTGAATTCTGACTGTGTAACCTACCCTCACATCACCTTGCTAGAAATGAAGGACTCTCCAACTATAAGCATAGAAAATCTCAAGGAAGAGCTGAGCCATGAATATTAGCTCAGACAACTACTGCAAAACTTTTGCATCCCGTTTGCTCTGTCAAGGCCCAGTTGCTTCGTTGTCAGGAGCTATCATTAGTTCCATGGTTATGCAAACAAGCAGACAGAATATGTGCATCCTGAGGAATGAAGAACAAGGATGTGTTTTCTTGAGGTGAGCACTGGCAGAGCTACAGGCAGGGAAGCAAAGAGCAGGAGAGGGCTTTGATACGTTCTGCTACTGGCTTTGGTAGGTTGGAAAGATGCTCTGTGAAGAGCAGAGGAAGGATTGGCTAAATTCATTGCTGTGAGTGTGTAACTCCCTCTGATGACATAGCTCTATTCGCATGGAGCTTAGAGAAGCTGGCAACAGCTACATCAGAAAGCACCGAGTTCCACTTCTCAGAAGGATAAATGCTGTATTAATATTGTCTTGTAGGAATGTAATACAATTTATTTTAACCACTTTGATTCTTATTAAGTACTTATTTAACTACTCAGGACCTTAGTTTTATAATTAGATAGGAAGTTGTTTATGCTACTTTATTCTTGATAGAAATGAGGCCCACAGCTTAGGTACAGGCCAGTTGATTAAATTCAGTCAGTTTGTCCAATCTGTGACAGAAGTTTTAACTCAGTACTCTACAGAAAAATCTTACCGTTTCCACTCAGTTTTTAGGATTTGTAGGTATGAGAGATGTACTTGTGTTTCCATTGTTTATTAATTAAAGCATAAGAGGCCTCCATTTACATCCGAAAGTAATCAAGCCCCTGGAAGGACCAGCCAAACTCAAACCATCCCACAGATTAGTGAAAAAAATAATTTTTTCCTAACTCACAGCAATTGCAACAGGCAAACATCAGTGTCAGGGATCTGAAATTGCCTTAAGAAATTTCACTCATGTTGCCATTCAGCCTCTTACCACTATACTGTGATAGGCATGCAATTGTTATATTACCTGGCTCAGATTCCACTAAATCCTCTAGAAGCACCTTGCATGAAGCCTTGTCAAAAGCCTCACAGAATTCACGATGCATTGGGTTTAATAAGAATCATATAGAATTGGCAAAATTTTCTTCATTTTGAATGGCTCAACCTTTATTAACTGAATTGCAATGGCATCTTGGGCTAGGTTTTTATTTCTCATTTCAAGGTCAAAACATACCATAAATTTCTTTGCCAACATGAAGGTCAGTGTTAAGGAAAACACATGTTGGAAATAGAGTGATAGTGCTCTCTGGGAAGTTGTAACCTTGAAGAAAAAGCAGAATGGGCCAAGGGCACAAAGCATCAAGGAGGGCACATCCGGTGCTTCGGAAATACAGGTGGCACAGGGAAATATTTTCTGTATGAGTGTATGAGCCATCAGAGGAAGCTTCTTTTCAAAGGCTGTAATTAATCATTCAGTGTGTGTGTGTTTGTGTGTGTGTGTGTATGAGTGTGCGCGCACGTGTGTGAGGACGTTCTTTAGGGTTTCCCTAAAAATTGCACCTGGTTAAGGGGCAAGCATTTTATTTGTGAAAGTCAAGACCATCAGCAGAGAGGTAAAGAAGGCCAGCATGGAAGGAGTGTGGTCAGTAAATTGTGTCACACACTGAGCAACTGATATCCTTATGGAAAGTCTTAGGAAGTAAGGTTGAGCAAGCACCTTGAGCTAATTCTTTCCAAAAAGTGGAAAACCTTGGGCTTATTCATCATTGCTGACTCTGATCATGTTGAGGTTATGGTTGGAAATGCTAATTCTCTGGCACTTCCTGCCTGTCTTTACAGAGGGAGGATAGGCTTAAATAGCTGGAGAACGACCTCAGGGAAACAGGTGCGGAGAGCTGGTCACAGATCTACTGACCATGCAGTACAAGGATGGGGCAAACTTTTGTACATGATTTAGGTGTGTGTGCACACATGTATGTGTGCATGCATGTATGTGTGCATGTGCATTCAGACACAGAGAATAAGACTTCTAAAACAATAATTTGTACTTTTTAGAACAAAGCATATATGAAAGATGTCAAGTGACAAGAATGATGGAAAATTTATATATGTATATATATATATACACACACATACATAAATACATATAGATAGATAGATACAGTGAACTGTATCCAACCATTCTCAATTTCAAAAGTGGGCTTAGGAATTACAAATCTGTAGTGACAATTTTGATGTCTTAAAAAACCCAGTAGAACCCCTGCTTGAATGTAGCAAATGGTAGCTCAATATCCAAGTGGGTACCCTATTAAGGGGAACAGGGACTATTTCTGTCATGAACTCAATGGCTGGCTCTTCGACACCCCCTTCCCCCCAAGGGAGGAGCAGCCCTGCGAGGCCACAGAAGAGGATGTTGCAGCCAGTCCTGAAGAGACCTGATAAGCTAGAGTTAGATGGAAGGGGAGGAGGTCCTCCCCTATCAGTGGACTTGGAAAGGGGGAGGGAGGAGATGAGGGAGGGAAGGATGGGATAGGGAGGGAATGTGGGAGGGGGATACGGCTGAGATACAAACTACATAATCTGTGATTAATATAAAATAAAATAAAAATGTTAAAAAAACAAACCCAGTTATATTATGTGAACATGTTTTTGTTTTAATCCCAGGTGTGAGATGTGGGGCTGCTTTCTATTGTCCACAGCAGCTGACTAATTGCCTTATGCACACTCTGGCTGGGGCATGATTCCACAAGTTGAAGGTAGTTTAATTCTGGGGACTACAGAGGGTATAAAAAGATCAGAGCTCCAAAAGGAATGCACGGCTTTTCCTTCTTCTGGTTCTTGCTCCTGCTGCTACTATTGCTGGCTCATCAAGTCTTTGAGAGAAAAGAGACAAGAAGTTGGAGATATTCTGAGGAGGTGAAGATTGGACTTGCCCCAAGGAACTCAACACCCCTAATCAGAAGGAAGTAGTCTAAAATGATTTCAAATCCCCTCTCCCCAATAACCTTTCTCTCCTACCTGGTGTTGGGGTGTTGGAAGGAATTGGGGTGGAGAAGGGTAGTAGATATAAGAATTTTATGTAGCATAAACAAATGAACAAGCTACTCCCAAGTTTTTATGTGGGTGTTCACTTTTGAACTCAGGCCTGCATGCTTACATGGGAAGGACTTTTAGCCACTGATCCATCTCTCCATCTCCATCTTCATGAAATGAGTATCCATTAGCCAAGAGAGGCTTGTTGAGGTAAGAAGAAAACAATCTGAAGACTCAGAAGCATAACACAGACGTTAACCCCAAATTTTGCTATTGCAGCTTTTTAAGGAGTCACTTCCTTTAGTGATAGAAACATTTATCCAACCTTCTTACACATAGTAGCAATACCACTTAAGTCCCATGGCCTTCCAAGGGCACTATGGAGAAATCTGAAAAATAACCTACAGAAATTCCCTGCTATAGCTTCAGAGCAAGAAAAGGGGCTTGAGATATAGTTAAAGTGGTTGAGAAATATGTTTATGTATCCAGTAAGGACAATACCATAAGCATTATTTTCACTATAAAATGTTTTCACAGGTAATGGTGGGATTAGTATTTTTCCTAAATGTCATGCTGCAGGAAAAGATAAACACTGACATTTGATGTATGTACCCCTCATACTTGAGAATAAGTTAGTGGTTTATAAAGCATCAATGTTCAGAAGCTGTTGGTGTATCCTATGAAATACTGATGCCACAGCCTAAACCACAGTTCCTAAAACTCCAAGCTTCTGGCATCTCTAGTCTTATCTCTTGACAGCCCTAACATGCCCTGTACATTTAAGTTTGTGCCATTATAGCTTACAGCCATGTGTCCTTTTCCAGTTAGCCCCTGAATCTGGTCTCATTTTTCTTTAATTTCTCATAAAACATTTTCCATTTGATTGTTAGTCATTGTTATCAATTTGACTTCTTTGAGAATAACCCAAGGAACATCCCTCGGGGCTCATCTGTGAGAGCTTCAAGCAATTCTTGTAGGCATTTTGAGTCTGGCAGAACATGAGAACTTTGACTAAGGGCTTAAGTTTTGCTCATATCTATAATCCCCAAATTCACCAGTCAATTAAAATTTATTCTCAATAAATATTGAGTTAAAGCTTGATCCAGGAGATCGAAGCTATCTTTATATTTTAATCTAATTTTTTAAAGGTTCTCATTCTTGTCTTGGTTCCTTTTCACTATTACCCAAAAACCATGTGATTATTGGAGTACCACATTAATTAGAATGAAACTCTGCTTTTCAGTCAAAGAAATTAGCAAGTGACTACAACTTACTCTGTATCTTGCGGAACTTTATATTAACACTTTACTAAGAAAGACTATTGAAATCCTCATGTTTTAATCACACAAAGATCTGGTGAATTATGGTACTATTATGGCCCTACAATGTGATTAAGCAGTAGTTTTATCTCAATGACTATAGATGAGAAGAAAAACCACAGAGAAACTCAGACCAGCTTCACTTGAATTTCATTCTCTCGGTTATAATGTTCACCAGCTTTTTGAAAATCTGCTACAACATATACAGGATACAGAAATCTGCCTCTGAATTAACAGAATGTTTATTCAGTTACAAAGGAGAGGAGCAGAATGAAATAGAGATTTGATGGGTGCTCCAGGAAACACACCAGTATGAACTCAGGAGCTAAGGGAAATGAGCAGAGGCCTCATCTCTTACTAAGTGGTCTGGAAAAAAATCAGCAAGTACACAGCAAGATACAATTTGTGATTTTTGGCATGATACGTATTATTGACTGTCTGGACCCGAGAAGTATTGGAAGAGATATATCTATAAACAGCATGAATAATGTGTAACCACAATATATACTCTGTTTCTTTTTACATCACATGAGTGGAATGTTGGCACAATTAATCAACTAATTTAATTTTGATTCTCTTTTGAACTTGTGATGTTACAACGTAAGCCCCTCTGAGAAATAAGCAACATTTTTAGCAATGAAAATTAGGGGCTGGTTTCCGTAATTATACCACTATTAGGTTTTTGATAAGTTTCTTTTAATTAACAAAATTGTTGGTGCTTCCTGGCATATTTTAATTTTATAGAAAAGTTAATAATAATATAGAGGTGCCCATTTAAAATTGGCCACCCAATCTAATTTTGAGCTTATTATCTTTCCATTGATTTGCACATCACTACCACTCTCTCAGGTGGGAAGATGTTATTTTATCCATTTTTCAGATGAGGAAATTGACACAGGGGGCTTTGGAGACTTGTCTAAACAAATGAAGATGACACCCACATCAAGACTCTTGAAAACATCTCCACTGGGCAGAAATTACAGTGGTCAGGTTCCATGACACATGCTCTTTTTCAGTCTTAGCAGTGTGGACAACAGGACAAGGTTAGTTTTGATTGTGAGGGGCTTCTCTGTGTGCCATAAGAAATGGGAAGCATCTCTTACTTCCCCCTGCCGTTCACACAGTCCAAATCCTGTGTTAGGAAAATCAAAATGATCTGCAAATGACAGTGCTAAATATTTTCACTGCTTTTAAGGAAAATCAGGCTTCCCAGCAAATGGCTTCTCCTGCCTGCATGAGTCGCATAGTATCAAGGCAAGCTGCATGGCAGTAAGGGCCAGCTCTGCTTCTTTCAGTAAATCTTCAGTGTATCAGAAGTGAAGTGCTGGTGAGAATCATGGGCTGGACATTCTTTACAGTTTGCATTTCATCCTCCAACTGCTTTTGTTTATGTACGTATGTATGTGTATATGTACGTATGCATGTATGTATGTATCTTTCTATCTATCTATCTATCAATTGATGGATCTATCATCTATCTATCTTTATTCATCCAGCATAATATATGTGTATTGCATGTTTATATGCAGATTTATAAATAAATGCAAAGCACGTAGGCATATATAAATAGGCACTATATATATTATACATGTTCTTTTGCCTGTGTTGTTGATTGTTGAGATTATGGGTCTTCTTATACCATTTCAGATTGTCATAAGATTGGTGGCTCAGGGCAAAATTTTCTTTCTAATGATAAAATAAAATGAAAAGGGCTGGGGAATATCAAAGTGAATATCACGTGTAAATTTTAAGTGCTAGTCAGTAATGAAACATCTCTCTCTCCTCCCTCCATTCTCTGTGGGTATATTTGTGTGTGTGTGCCTGTCAGACATCCTTAAAGCAGAGCATATTATTTGTGAGTTGAAAAAACTTGTAACACTCTACTGTAATCTATTATTTGGATTCTAATGGCTAGAAAAAAATCAATATTCTCAAGATATTTAGTTTCCTTAAATTGCAAGTTTATTTTGTCCCTAGGCCAACTTACTGCTCACTTTGTCTTTCTTCTCTGCCTATTCTGCTATCAAATTAGAGGGAAAAGGGAAAACAGGCTGAACAGAAGATACCATGTGTTCTGGCCATGCTGGAAATTTACACACATCACTGAGACATTCCTAATACTCTAGCGTTTGGAACACTAACCAACGTGGCTTGTAAGTTGAAGAAGACATGTTACTCTACTATGGACTAGAAGCTATCAACAGGACTTAACAGTGGGAACACAATGAAGACACATGGCTTGTACAGTCCTGGATCCCATAGTGAAGGAGGAAAAATGGATTTCCAGTAGAGAGACAACTGATTTTCCTGGCACTGTTCCTCTATATGCTTTCACAGCAGTTGGGGTATTATAATTTATTTACATTTATACCATTCTTTAAACTGTCTTTTTGTTTTTTGTTTGTTTTCTTGAGATCTTTCAAGATCAACATGTCTATTTTTTCTTTTATTGCTCAATTATCTGACAACATGGCTGCATAAATCAGCATTTGGAAACAACTTCATCTCATCCTCTTCTTTTATCTCAATTTCTTCCTCTCCCCTTCCCTCCACTATTATGCTTATGTATATGAGAAAGCAAATGTGGGAACTGGGAAATGGCTCAGAAGTAAGGGTGGCCCCAAGCCTGATGACTTTAGTTTGTTCCCTGGTACCCACAAATGGAAAGAAAATCCGCCCCTGCCAATTGTTTTCTGACCTTCATACATGTTCCTTCATACAGAAAATAAACCAATAAATTAAATAATTACTTAAAAAGAGAAATGAAAATATGTCTAAAATATAAAATAACTTGGTGGAATTAAACATATAAGTCTTGTTTATCTTAGCTATTTCTAAATTTTTCTTCAGGCAGAAAATAGCAATTCATATTTATGACTGTTTCATTATTTTTCTATAACCTCACAAACATTGCATTAAAAATACAAAATCACTTTCAATGTTTTAAAGTAGGAATTTCATTATTATGTTATTTTTCATTTTAGTATTATATACAGCCTTTGGCATCATACCTCTTAATATGAGTCCTTTCTGTTTCCTTGATCACATGATAATTCATTATATATATATATATATATATGTATATATGTATAACAACCTGAGGATACTAATAGCTGAAGAACAAACCATTTTTTCTTTTTTTTAATTTGAATTCTTTATTAATTACTCATTATTCACTTTGTATCCCCCCATAAACCCCTCCCTCCTCCCATCCCAATTCCTCCCTTCCTCCCCCTTTTGCACACATGTCCTCCCCAAGTTCATTGATAGGGGAGGTCTTGTTTTCCTTCCTTCTGATCCCAGTCTATTATGTCTCATCAGGAGTGGCTGCATTTTCTTCCTCTGTGGCCTGGTTAGGCTGCTCCCACCTCAGGGGGAGGTGATTAAAAAGCAGGCCAATTAGTTCATATCAGAGACAGTTCCTGTTCCCATTACTATAGAACCCACTTGGACACTGAACTGCCATGGGCCACATTTGTGCAGAGGTTCTAGGTTTTCTCCATGCATGCTACTTGGTTGAAGTATCAGTCTCAAGAAAGACCCCTGTGCTCAGATTTTTTGGTTCTGTTGCTCTCCTTGTGGAGCTTCTGTCCTCTCCAGATCTTATTATTTCCTACTTCTTTCATAAGATTCCCTGCACTCTGCCCAAAAGTTGGCCATAAGTCTCAGCATCTGCTTTGATAGTCTGCAGGGCAGAGCCTTTCCGAGGCCTGCTGTAGCAGGCTCCTGATTTGTTCCCTGTTTTCTCTTTCTTCTGATGTCCATCCTCTTTGCCTTTCTGGATAGGGATTGAGCATTTATCAAGAATCCTCCCTCTCGATTATTTTTCTTGAGAGTTGTAAACCTGATCACATGATGAGGACACTAGCATGTACACAAACAAGTCTCTTCCTTCCATCTCTCCCTTGGCTTTCTTCACTGGATGAGAAACCTTTTCTCATAAAGCAATATACATTTCCCTTTTCATTACAAAAAATCATGCATAGTCCCTTCTAAAACTTCATTTTAAATTACATTAAAGAGTAATAATGTGCAATTTATATTGTAATAGAAAATAACACTGAGATCCAACTTTAAATTATCTCTTGGAATACAAGCCAATTCTCCCTGTCCTCTGTTAAATAATATAACATTACTAATTTCAAATGTTGCCTTTGACATGTTTAAGTTTTTGTGCATTTTGCATAATTTCTATATTCTGTTGCACTCTATTGATCAGAATGTGTTATTGCCAGAATGTCATTAAAATGAATGAGATTTTTATTGTGGTTATTTTTTATATCCGTTTGAATCTGACATGTGGAAGCTTTTAGAACTCAAGGAAAGCAATCTCTGAGAGACAGCGTTCAAGAGTGACCTTTTCACTTTTGAAAATTAATTTAATTTTTTAAAAAATATTTTTATGTTTTTGGAAATTTATACATGAGTATTTTATTACATAATTTCTACATCTCACTTTCTCCTATAATTCTTGCTGCGTCTGTCTTACCCCATCCAAATTCATACCATATTTCCATCAATTGTTATTGTTACATATATATGTATGTAGATAGATACTTCATGTAAAAGTTGCTGAATGAAGTCAATGTTTCTCTACATACACGAGGTTAGGTTTTCGATAACTTGTCATGGAGCTCATCCCGGGAGCACACTGATTGTCCCTCTCTCTGGAGCTGTTGCTTGTTATGGAGATGGAGCCTTGCAAAATCTCTTCCATCCACATATGCATGTCAACTGGAGTTGTTCTGAATCTCTCATTTAGGCAACCATACTGTTGAGGTTTCATTGATTCAGCTTTCCTGCCATAACTAAATGGCAGCAGGCATCCTGGACCTTAACACTTACAATCTTCTCCTTCTGTGCTTTACTGTGAGCCTTTGGTGTAGGGGTTGCATTGTAAATAAACAATTGGAAATGGGTACCCCAAGGTAAGCTGTTTTGATTAATTGTAGCTTTCTGCAATGGCATATCCTCTTGCAAAAATAAGCTTGATTTTTAGATAAGAGGTGATAGTTATACGTACCTGTGGGTATACAAATAGGTATTTGCAGTACATTCAAAATTGATATTGTTTAGGAAAATGCAGTAGTAGGAAATGGCACCTCCTTTGGGGTCTTCAATATCTTCCCTCAGATATAGCTGGCTAAGCTTACCATACAAGGCATGAATTTCTGCCTCTTAAGTCTGTCCAATTAAACAGCTGTTGGTTACCCCCATGACAAAGCACCACGTATGCACCAGGGTGGATGTCTTGCTGCACTACTCATTGGGGTTCGTGGGCATCAGAGATTGGTGCTACTCTTGATTAATTTATCCATTTACAGCTTACAGAGCACATTTCCATGCTATGAGAACTAGTCCTCAGAGAAGAGTATTACATGTCATTCCAATTTAATCCTCAAAGTTCTATCTCCAAAGTATGTAGTGCCTTTAATTATAAGGACTACCTTCAAGTTCTGGGAGAAAACCTAGATCAATAGCATAGTCTGTATTGTTTGGGAGCCTCTGAAGCCTTCTTGATCAAGAGCAGAGGGAAGACCTGGCACAAGGGTTTTATTAGATAGTCTATGCTTCTTTGGGGTAGTATTATCACTCTATATGGTATGACTTCATTAAAATAACACACACACACAGCCACAGATACTCTTTCACACAGAAACATACACACATACTGACACTGCATTTTAAGTAAGTTTATAAAATAATGTATGTCCCTATAGCCTTTTCAAACATCCTTAGTGTTACTTATCTCTTTCTTTCCTATTTTTACTCCTATTCCTTCTTCCATTTAAATCCCACCATTTTTTCTATTTCTCTCTTCATAGCACCTGTATCCTAATATCTCTCCCTTTCTGCCTCTTTCCCTTTGGTCCCTTTATACATTCCTTGCTTCTGTAGTTGCGCCCAGGTTATACAGACAAAAACAAGGTTTCAGAGCTAGGATCCACAACTAAGAGAAAACATGCAGTTTTTGTCTCTCTGGGTCTGAGTTATCTTGCTCAGTCTTTCAGCTCTATCCAGTTACCTACAGATTTCATGACTCCATTGTATACAGTTGTATCCACCGAATATATGGACCTAATTTCTATTATCCACTAATCACCTCTAGGATGTTTATGCCATTTCATTCCCTAGCTGTTATGAATAGAGAGGCAAAGAACTTGGCTGAGCCAGACTTTGTGTAGGACATTGTTGAGTATGTAGATATATAGTAGTGTATCTGGGTCATATTTTAGATCTACTTTTAGCTTTTTGATGATTCTTCATATTGATTTCTACGGGGGTTGCCCCAAGTTTCAAGCTCACTAAACACTGAATGAGGGTCCTGCTCTCTCTACATCCTCACCAGCGCGTTGTTGGTTATTATTATTATTATTTTTATCTTAGCCATTCTGAATAGGGCAAGACAAACTCTCAAAGTGCTTTTAATTTGCATTTCCCTAATTACTAATAATGTTGAACATTTTAAAATGTTTTTAGTCTTTTTGGTTTCTTTGTTTTTTGAGTCAGGGTCCCATTGGCTGTCCTAGAACTTTCTAAGTAGAACAGGCTAACCTCACGCTAGCAGAAATCTACCTGCTTCTGCTAGGAGTGCTAGGATTAAAGACCACAACATACAATATATTTTGATCACATTCTTTTTCCTCTCAGATAATATCTATTCCCTAAAATATATCTCTGTTAAAATTCATAGTCCATTTGTTAATTGAATAATTTGTTTTCTTAATAACTAACTTGGTTTTTATTATTGTTCTTTGTTCTGAATATTAATATGTTATCATATGAATAGCTGGCAAATAGTTTTTCCCACTATTTGTATTTCTTCTTCACTTGATTGTTTCCTTTCCTTTGGAGAAGACTTTTAGTTTTATGAAGTCTGTGCAGTCAAGTGGTGCCCTGGATTCCTGACTTTTCTTAAGAATCCTGTTCTTATTCTTTATAGTTTTTTCCATGTATGACATTGTCACTGTCCAGTTGTATTGTTGAGTGCAAGATCTTTGTCTCCTTTCATATTTTTGAGATACCATTAGACATGAGGTATGGCTTCTGAGGATACTGGAGTTAAAAGTTAAATTACCTCTTTGCAGTAATGTAATAGGCGGAGAAATACCCTAAGTTTTAAAAACACTTCATTGTGCTTCATCAAGGTGAGATAATTGTTCTGTCATGGAGAGACTTCTATTTTGACCTCTGAGGGTCATAGGGAAGCTGTCATATATTCTTGCTTTTTACAGTGCTGTCCAGGGCTGTGCTTACCACATACCCTGTCTCAACAGATCTTGACTGAATGAACCAATCAATCAGTGATGGCTGGAGGTTCTGGCCTTGGCCGTGGGAAGCACTTTGGTTTATGGAGCCTTTAAACTTCTATTATGAGGAGCTGTTTAGACAAGTTAAGTAGTAGAGTTTTACTTTGGGGAGGAAAGAGATTTTCCTTCAGTTTTTATTCATTACTTATTGCAAAAGTGATTTTGCAATGACTGATTTCAACATTTCTTCCTGGGCTTCTAAAACACCCCGGTCTTCAGCAAGACCAAGCAAGTTTTCAATAGCAGGGTTTTCCCTCAAGCCTTACCTCCCAATCTGCTAGAAGGGAGCTTTGCATATCCGTGTCTGTATAGAGCACAGAATTGGTACAAGAGTGAAGAAAAGGCTGGAGGTGGAGGTGATGTGTCCTCGGAATCTTGCCTTTCCTGAAATGTTCTCCAGTGATCACAACAATCTTCTGTTAAGATACAGGCTCTGTAGGGTGCCTTACACTACACTGTACATGAGTCCTAGTTTGTGCTTCTCTAGCGTGATTTCCTCTGAATAATTTCCAAAGCAAAGACATTGGAGCTTGTTCAAGAAATGTCCTTTTCAATGACTAAGCAATGAAATAAATACACAATAAAAAATTAGAATGGAGGAAATGGTGAATGTTTGAGTCATTGGGTAGTTTCATTCTCTTCTGTATTTTTATTAGAGTTTCCTTTTATGATTATTGATCTCCATTAGCATTATAATTATAAATACTTGATAAGTTTCTCTCTTTGATCTGGCCTACATGTCATTCAGCAGTCTTTTAAACGAGTGATTCTTTCTTTCAATCTTGACATTTGCTATTGTTCCCACTCTGAATGCCCTTCTTGCTGCTCTCAAAGGCAGCCCAGCATCACTGAGAGAGTGCACTGCAGTATCAAGTACCATGGCTTCAGGCTCTGCCACAGCTGCCCACTCTCTAAAAGCTCCCTTTATTCTTTACAACTGCACTTACTCAATTGAGAATAACAAATGTCAGCTCTTTCCCTCCTACCTCTCATGCAAACACACACACACACACACACACATACACACACTGCAAATGTAATAAATCTCCAGCTCTGCACAGGGTGCATTAATACACCTTGTAATTGCCTCTCCCTGTAGGCTTTAGTCTTTTGCCCTTTCATTTTCCTTTGTACTACAGCTTTCTTAGCTCCAATATTCCCAGCCTTCAAACCCAAGTTGCAAATGCAAAAAACATGCCCACCCATTTAGAAGAAACTGAATTGCTCTGATTGTAACAAACAGCTCTGTATGATTGTGTTTGCTGAAGCACTCTTAGTTTGGCTCATGAAGAAGCAGCAAGTCTTAAATTCAAAACTAATCTATGAGCCTTAGACTTAAGAGCAGAGTAGGGCACGATGGTAGTGCGCAATGGAGCATCGTGTTACAGAAGATAAGCTATAATAGACACACATATTGTCTATTATTATAGTATAAAAGCATATAAGAGATACAAATAGTATTTATGTAGCTGCACAAAGTATTTTTTTCACAAGACCCTTCACACTCACAGTGCAGTGAGAGTTTCTTTGTCTTCCTGTTTTATGTAAGAATGATTATTAGAATAGCTAAATATTGATATCTAGAATTAAACATGATAGCAGCTTGAGTTAGTTTCAAAAAGACGTGGAGATCAATTTATCTTCAGTGAATAAAACACATGAGTTGAAAGAACATTTCACTAGAGGTCATTAGACAAGGATCAAGGTTTTCTGTACAAAGCTAGAGATATTTTGAAGTCTAATTTAGTGTTTCACAGAACAAATTGAAGGAATATTAAATTTGTACAGACCTGTGAGTGCCTGTGTCCCTTTAAAAATATGAATGGACATTTTCTGCAAACCTTGAAGTCTCAAAAGGCAGTTCATTCTTTAGTAATAGGATTTAGATATAGAGTTTCTATAGGTTCCTTCTAGAACCAGTATTTCATGACTCTCTGCTGTTGTCATTTTTCTATTTATTTCTTTATTACCCAACAAAGAATAGTTTACAGACCTTAAACACTGACTTCAAGGTGCCACAGGAGACAGGGTTAAGGATGCCACCTGCTGCTTGAGGATCTGTACCAAAGGAGATGTGAAGGTGACTCATGTACACATAAAAACTGAGAAATTCATTCTGCCCTAATCCTTTTATTTATTGAATAATAAACTAATTGTCAAAACATGAGGTGAGTCTCCAAAGTCACTACATGAACTTGCAGTTGTTACAATTGGGGTCACATTTTATGAGTCAACTGCTCATTGTGAAGTGTCTCTCTCCTGAATGTTTGGTTTCATCTTGATGTCTTGGTCTTGGCCTGACACCCATAGGCATTTCCTAAATCACCTCCATCTGGACCTTCTGCATTAGTAATCATTTTATGAATGCATCATCCTCTAGGCACTTTCCATCACTAAACATCTGAAATGGGATTGAGGCTGTTTGAGATACAGGAGAGGACCTGAAGGCTCATGAGGTTTCTAGCTTCATATTGTAGTGATGGCTCAGCTTTAACAGGGGAAGGGGAAACCTCAGAGCTTGGCTTTGGATACTCTGGAATTGTGGTAGTACCTCCTCCCTTTTTATGGGAAAAATAGATTGCATCCATCTTAGTACAGAGGCACGTTCTCAGAAAAAAGAGTTGAAGTTGTAGCTTAAGAACTTGGAAAAAATCACATCAGGACTGAGCTCATCCTCACCCACTGAGGCCAGGCCAGGCAGCCCCGTTAGGGGGAAATGATTGAGAAGCATGCAAGAGAGTCCATGTCATAGACAGCACTCACTCATCTTACTAGGAGACACACATGAGGGTTAAACTGCTCATCAGTTACATATGTGTAGGAGGTCTAGGTCTAGTCAATTCATGCTCTTTGGTTGGTGCTTCAATCTTTGTAAGCCCCATAGGTCCAGGTTAGTTGACTCTGTTGGTCTTGTGTTTCTGAGGAGAATGGAAGTGAGTCTATGGGGGAAAAGGTAGGAGGGTGAGACCAGGAGGAAAGGATGGAGGGGGCTATGATTAGGATATGAACTGAATATATAAAGTAAAATAAAATGTAAAAAGAATGGTTCTTGCAAAAACCTAAAAAATAAAAATAAAAAAAAGAACTTGAGAATTGAAGCAAACGAGTTTGTGAACTGGACAGGGTTTTTGAAAACTGACAAACAAGCGAGGGGCCGAGAACGCCAGAACAGTGTACACAGAATCAACTAAGCAGGTCGAGTTTCTAAGAGATTAAGGTGACAATCATGGGGCCTGCATGGGTCTGTGCATGTTCTCTGCATGTACATTATGCTGGCTGGTGTGGAATTTTTGAGAAACTCCTAACTGTGGAACAGGGGGTGTCTCTGACTTTTTCATTTTGTCTTAGGACCCTTTTCCTCCTACTTGGTATCCCTACCCAACCCTGATATGAGGGTTTTTAACCTAGTCTTTTTGTAACTAATTATACTATGTGCGTCTGATATCCCTGGGAAGCCCAGATGGCTCTTTTCTGAAGAGAAATGGAGAAAGAGTGGGTCTGGGAGAGGAGGGTGCATTTGGAGAAGTGGAGGGAATGAAAAAATTCATCAGAATGTACGAAAAAAAAGAAACAAACCAAAAATTACAATAAAATAAAAAAAGAGAAATTTCAAAAAGAAACACCGATTGGGGGATCCAAGATGGCTGCCACGAGAGAACACTGTGTCTGAGGAGTAGGAGAGCAGAAACAACGCAGCGACCAGGAGACTGAACTCTGGGACCTAAAACGCCAGCATTATGAGTGCCAGGTAAGCGGAACTCCTACGGTGAGAAAATCAAGTGGGAAAACCCTAGGGACACCCAGTTATTACCTGGAGAAATTTCCCTGTGACCAGCGGCGCACAGCTCTG
>CM053766.1:152348230-152374272 GCA_028658305.1 Pachyuromys duprasi | reverse complement strand
AAAAAAAAAAAAAAAGAAACACCTATGTTGCCTTTGGCTTTTCTGAGAGGTCTGTGAGTAGCTTTGCCACTACCACATCTGTGCTTGCTTTGTTAAGAACTGTGTCTAGTGGAGACTTGTCAGTGATTGGATATAATAAAAAGCCTGGGAACATGGTATATTTCTGGTCAGAAAAGGCCAAGGTTTTCGTTAGTGTGTTCTTTTCTGCTCTTTGGTGAACTTGGAACACAGCTTGCTTTTCTGTTCTTAATTTCAGTCTGGTCATAATTCTTTATATCTTATACCTCAGAGTCTCTAGCATATATTCACACAAATTATGACTATATCAATAATCCATATTTATTTCCAGCGTAGTGTTAAATCATAAACCACGCATACGGTTGTAAGGACTCATATGCACTAGAAGAATAAGAGGCTTTATGATTTTTCTTTTGTATTCCAACTCCTACTAATGATGGCATTTTAATCACTTTTTACAGATTTTTTTGTTTCATGCATATGAATTTTTGCCTACATGTATGTATGCACACTACATATGTGCACGATACCCACAAAGGCAAAGAGAGGGTGTCAGGTCCCTTGGAACTGAAGGTATAGATGACTCAGAGTCACCTGGTGGGTGCTGAGAACCAAACCCAGGTTCTCCGCCAGAGTCACATGTGCTCTTAGGCCGTCTCTCCCACCTACTGTTCTCATTTTCCAGCTTTACTTCTCATAAAGAATTTCTAGCATTTTGTGGCAATGTCCTGGTCCAACGGAAGTGTCCTTTCACCTTTGTTGGCAGATGGACCATCTAAGGAGGGCTGACCTCAAACTGAAATTCCTTCCCTTTTCTCTATAATGGATTAGGACAGAAACTTAACAGGACAGGGGTTCGGTAAGTTTGAAGGAAACAAGACACCTTTCAGAACAATATTATCTAATCCATGGTGAAACTATTTCCTTGGAACATTTTTTTCTCCTGGTTAAATGTATTCATGTTCTCACAGGATCACTGAGCCAAGAGAGAGCCAATTTGGTAGCAGCACTTGCTCTTTAAGAAGGAAGACCTAAGTTCAAATCCCTGACATAGCTGCATGTACCTATAACCTCAGTTTGAGAGAGTGAAAAAGACCAGGAGCTTACTTCCCATGCAACCTAGACCAAAAATGAATTTCTTGTTCCGTGAGAGACTCTGTCTCAAAGAAATAATGTAAAGAGGAATAGAGGAAGACACCTCAAGTTTTCCTGTTGTCTCTACATGTATGGTGGGAATGGTACTCACACAGGTGTGAGTGTAACCATACATGCTCATACACGTACACACAGAAATGGTTTCCTAGAGGTGTATAACCTCATGGATGAGTGACTTCTTCTTTTGGACTATGGTTTTAGAGGATCTCAGCCAAACATGATGGGTGTGGAAGTGGATGCATTCAGTAGAGGGTGTGTTTGTCACAACAATCCAGAAATCACAACATGGCTCTGGACAAGAGCAGAGGTGTGGGGATGAGAACTGGATCATAATCTCATTGGGTATACCCCTAGGGAGCTATGTTTTCTTTCCTTTAAAATTTTTATTTTATTTAAGTTTGTTTACTTTACATCCAAAGGGTGCTCCTTCCCTCCTCTTCTCCCTTCCCTCTCCTTTCCTTCTCCCTTTCCTCCCAGAAAAGGGGAGCTCCCCCCCATCAATCCTCCCAACCCATCAAGTCACATCAGGGCTGAGCATATCCTCATCCCCTGAGGCCAGGCAAGGCAGCCCAGCCAGGGGAAATGATCCAAAAGCAGGCAATAGAGTCCATGTTAGTAAAACCACCCTCTCCAATCACCAGGTAACCCACAGGAAGACCAAGGAGCCCATCAGCCACAAATGTGCAGGGGGCCTAGGTCCAGACCACACATGCTCCTTAGTTGATGTCTCAGTCTCTATAAGCCCCTGTGGGTCTGTGTTGGTTGTCTCTGTTGTTCCTCTTGTGAGGTTCCTGTTCCCTCCTGATCCCCAACACTTCCATAAGACCCCAGGAGCTCCACCCCATTCTTGGCTGCAGGTCCCAGGATCTGTCTTGATCTGCTGCTGGGTGGAGCCTCCCAAAGGAATTGTCACATTAGGCTCCTGTCTGCAAGCATAGCAGACATCATTAATAGTATCAGAGGCTGTCTCTGTAAGGTGGGTGGGTCTCAGGTTAGGACAATCATTGATTGAACATTCTGTCAATCTGTGTTCCCTCTTTATCCCTGCACCTCTTGTAATACAGAATAACAATACTATAATCCACAGACCAAAGAAGCTAAGTAACAAAGAGGGCCCAAGGGGGGCTGCTGGAGTGTCACTGAGAAGGGGAAATAGAATATACAGCAGAAGTGAATGAAGAGAGAGAACTGGGCAGGATATCGACTGGGGAGCGAAATGAGGGTGTAAGGTGAGAGGGCTGGGAACAAGAAGGGAAACTGAGGGAAGCATCTCTTTGACAAGCTGGAGGCCTGCGACAGGGTAGTCTCCTGAGAGAAAATGAGTGTGACTCTAGATGATACTCCTAGCCGGGGGGCGGGGGGATTATGGAGACTACCTTGTAGCCAGGCAGGACTTTAGTGAAAGGAGGGGAATAATACCCCATCTAGGGAGCTACTTTTGATACCCAGGCCTTGCTTCTGCCTTATCAAGATCCTACAGTCTTAAAAATCAGTGCTAGTACAGGGGAGTAGGCATTTGAAACACAAGCTTGAAGAAGACTCTTCGGACATAAGAGAGAGCATGAGCCATGCCACACAGCCACCTCAAAGCCAACATGTAATGGCGCCATTCAACAAGGAAAAGCACCTTACTGATAAGTAGTCGCATGGTTGTCACTGCTTCACAAAGGAGATACCCAGTAAATCTGAGAACTGAACTAAATGAATTTTAAAGTAAAAATGGCCCCAGGTATTTTTTGTGCTTTTAAAAAATGTTTTTCTTCTATTTGTTTTCTTTTATTCTGGTTTGTTTTTATTTTGTAATAATAAAATCATTATTTTATTTGGTGGATGGGGTGTTGGAGAAGATCTGGGAGGAGGGGGGAGAGGGAAAACTGTTATCAGAATATATTCTATGAAAAAATCTATTTCCAACAAAAAAATGAAACTTGCCATCATTGTTTGTTTGTTTTTTCACACCACCTGCTCTTATTAAAGAATCTACACCAATCCTCTTTGGGCTATATGAGAGGAAAGTTCACATTCTATCATGCAGCACAGGAGTGTGGATTTGTCCAAGCTGAGTCCATGTCACCATGATGGCATTGATCTCTTCCTTTCTTGGCTGTTTAGTCACTCTCCAAACTTTGAAGAAGGATCAATAATAGTTGTTCCAATTATACAAAATAATGCCCAAATTTTCCTTGTTATTTTTTTTCAGAAAGAACATGGAATCAGCACACAAATACATAGCTAATGCTCTAATGGTTCAGAGATCAATCTTAGGTGTGCTTGCTCTGCATGATTGATGAACTGACTTTGAATCCCCACCACTTACAAACACAACATTGCTTCTAGTGCCTGTAAGCCCTAAATGAGATGGAAGAAACAGATTAGCTCATCTTGAAGAGATCAACAATACCTTTCAAGATAGACTGTCGTAAATAATAGGCACCCCTTATTGCTTTACAATAAGTAAAAAGGATAATTATGGTCCTGATATTGTACCTCATAGACACCCATCCGTAAAGGCAGTGATTAAAGGTTTTAATTGTTATTAACTGATACCGGTTGCCTTCTTTTCACAGATGCTGCTTCCATCCAATGACAGACTATGGTCCCATTTCCAGAACACAGAGTCCCTACTGGCAGCCCGTGCTGGCTAAGAGGGTTTCTATTGCCAATAAAAACTCTTCTTAGAGTAAACAGTGGTCTGGAATGCTTCTACTCAGCTTTCTTTTATTCACCTCTTTCTAGGACTCAGACCTGCATCATGCAAGGGCTGACATCCGTTGGACTCCCTCCATGTTTCCTGTAGGGCATTGCCACATAATAAAATCTTCATATGCTTACTTACATTTGATATCCACTCCTTGGAATATCTGGTAAGCATTCTTTGTCAGTAGCTGCTAACTGTATAGGTATGGATATACCTTTGAATACATCTGAAATTAATAATCCTCTCTTAATAGTTCTGGTACCATATTTAGCTGTGATAGCCACAGGGGACTGCATGCCTATATTTATGCTGAGAATGTGAAAAAATTTAAAAGACAAGCTTAGGCATGGATGCAGGCCCTGTCTGATAAGCCAGGTTTGGGAAGTACGAGGAGAGAGCAAGCTAAAACAATGGTTCAAAAGGCTTGCTGAAGCAACTTGACCAGGAGGCATTGTACTATGGCAGAGACAGTCAGTTTTAAAGCCAGGGCCTTAGGCTAAAACTTGGAAAGGAATGCTTCCCTCACCCCTGAATGACAACCTCCCCATCCCCATTTCTGTTTGGCATCAACCTCTGATCTGAACTGACCAAACATGGAGCAGAGAAGCCATTCTTTTGAAAAATGATTGCCAAGATGAGAATTATTTTCGCAGCAAGATTGATGTCTGCAGCTGGCTTCACTTTGGTGCCATGTACCCGTCCACTTGGTTAAGCCGCATATGAACAGCAGAACACTGATGCTGAAGGACTCATTTCTCATTTGCTTCACACCAATGCAAGCATAGCACTAGGCAGCCTCTTCACTTTCTTTCCCAGGAGTTTATTTGTATTTTGTCTGCTTTACCTTATTTAATCAGTTACCCTTAGGATAATCAGGGCAAAGTTTTGCTTGGATTGAGGGAGTTGGACGGTGCAAGAGAGTGATTGCCCTGCAAGTATGAAGAATTAAGTTCAAATCCCTGCCACCCATGGAAAAAGCATGCATGGCTTCAAGTGCCTGTAATTCCTGAATGAGGTGGAGACTAGGCAACCATGGGTGGAACCTCAGAGCTCTCCAGCCACGTAGCCTAGCCAAAAGAGCAAGCATCTGACTCCATGAGAAACATGGTTGCAAAGCAAAAAAAAAAAAAAAATGACTTGCTGTAGCCTCTACATGTATATGCCCCTGCCCATTCATATGTATGCAACACACACACACACTCCCACATACACATATATTACACATACACACTGACACACACACACACTCCCCCTCACACATATATTACACATACACACTCACGCACACACACACATTTTCCCCAGGTTGAGTGTTATTTCCCAAACTGCGATAAGACCACACAAATGTCTTGATATGGTTAACATACAGATTCTAGTGCAGTGGTTCTAAAACACTGCAGAGGAATCAGATTCATTCTGTCAGAACTGAAGCCCCAAGGCCATCATCCTCAAACTTGACATGCCTCCGCATCACTTGGAGAGATTGCTAAAATGTAGATTTCTGGGTCCTGCACCAGATATCTTCATTGGCAGGTCTGCTGAGAGAACCGAGTTCCCTCATTTCTAGTAAACTTCCACATGATGTTGATTCACCTTGAATTTAGTTTATGAAAGAGTTTAGAGAACCTATCCATTCGATAGACTTTTCTTGTCATTACTAATTGTATGGATTGCTTTTCATCGCTGCCACCAAACTATTGGACATAAGCAATCCAAGGGAGGAGGATTCATCTTGTCTCATTACTTCAGAGGTTCCACCCATCATGACAAGGGAGGCATGCCAGAGCTGGTCAATCTCCATCATGATGGATGGGAACTGAAATGGGGGGATGGTGGTTAAGGAAAGGCCTGGACAAGATATAGCCCCAAAGACACAACCCATGTACCCATTTCCTCCATTAGGAGCCTCTCACACTTTCTGACTTCAAAATATGCTATCATATTATAAATCAATTATGATTTATCAATTCATTAGGTCATTGTCTCTAGGATCTAACTAACTGTCCCTAGACATGCCAGTACTGACACCCTAAGAGGTGTGGCCCATCAGTCTCCTGGACGATTTTAATTGTAATTTTAGTCATCACAATAAACCAGAATCTTCTGGTGCTAGAATTAATTAGATGTACACAAGGAAAGTGAGTTTTAAAACCTTGAGTACTTTCACTTGAGACAAATTCATTCTGCTCTCAAATTCATCTTTTGATACAAGAGGAAATATATATCACATATATTGCATGTATGTACGTATGTATGTATGCATGCATGCATGTATAATCCAGCAGATTCTAAGGCTGGGAATAAATGGGAATAATGAAAGATGCTGACTATCATCTATTTCCCATAAGAACGCTTACTCAGGGTAAACTATATGTCCCATTCTTAACTCTCCTTATCAGGATCAGAATGCACAACACCTTAATTCTTTAACTTGCAATGCTTGAAAAGATGCCAGGAAAATCTTGCATCTTTGAAAATATTGAACACTACCTATACATGGAAATCCTAAAAAGAATCGATACCTGTTTCTATGGAGAGTGAGCAGGGCATTTCTATACAGTAAAATAACTGTGTGTGTGGTTAAGTTCCAGAGGTTAGTCAATGTGTTAGTCAATGAAAAACATAGTCTCATACAATTCTTGTAACAACCCAAGAAGCAGATGAGAAAGCTGAGGCCAACACACTGGCCTTGGACCTGTTTGCCCTGTTAGCTAATGTGTTAGCTATTGAATATGCAGCATTTGGACCAGCCACACCAGCACTGCCTAAGAGCTCACTAGAAATGCTGAATGTGGATTTCACCTCCTCTCTGCCTGTTTTGAGTCTCACTCACTGAGACCGCACTGAGTCTTGTGAATTTGGGGCCTTTCTCTTGCCCTTTAAGACAGTGTCTTTTTAACAAGATGAGATTTCTGCAGAGTCATTTTCTTTATTGGAAATACTTTAGCACAGATCCGGTGAGACATCAAAGACAGTGTTTTCATCACTGGCAAAGAGGTGGTTTGATTGCTTTGGGAGGAGGACTGTTTGGCAGTACATCAGAGTTTAGGGGGAGCTGCATGTGCTGACACAGGCAATTCCTGGCTTTCCCTGGCTATACTTGAGAACTGACTGTGTTCTCAACCAGAAGTAAATTGGATCACATAACCCAGCTTGTTTTCCTAGAGCCTGTTTGGACTGAGACATTGTTGTACATCTTCTGCAAAGGTCTTTAAGATGGTGGAGGTGGAAGGAGGGGGAAGAATAGGACCTCACTTGGCTCTTTTGAAACACAACAGAGTTTGAAGCTTTTTTCCCCCTAAGTAAAGAAAATATCATAGAGCCAGAGAAATTCAGAGCTGCTGTAGAATGACTATAGTAAAAGCAGGATGACCCTGCAAGAGCTGATATTCAGAAGTAGTCAGTGAATGCAAAGAACAGCTCACTTAATCATTTTCTCACATATTCCATGGCTCGGCTGTTGCCTCAGTCTAAGAAGGATTGCTTGGAAGATTGTTTAGCCCAGCAAGGCAGCTTCCACAGGGACAGTACTGCTATGGTCCAGATGTCTGTCATCCTCCCAGAGGGTAGCCTGGGCTTGGTCACTTGGTACCTCAGTAAGATTTCAACTAAATGATTAGGAACAAGAACAAAATTTCCAGGCCTAAGGTGCCCTGGCTCACTGCCACTTCTGCTGCATGTCACTCACCAGAGTGACTCAGAATGCTTGACCGTAGTTACAGACTGGGGAAGACACTCCACTACTTGACGGGAGGATCTTTCAAGTCTCTTTTCAGAGAGCTGGGCAGGATGGATAATGGAGCTAGGGTGCAATCTGCTTCCCATGGTCTTTTATAAATTTTGATTTTTAAGGGATGTAGAGTCACAGGTTTTGTTGTAGCCTTTCACATATGTTTTGTTTTGTTGGATCTTCCTCCCTATGTCTCTCCCCATCTACCTCACGTGGGCCTTTCTGTACCCTCTAGTCCTCTTTCCACTGTCAGCTCTCATGAATCCAGTTACCCTCTCAACACCCTCCATAAAGTCTTTTCTTCTCCCTCATGATTCCCTGTCTAGTATTACTATATACCCACATATAAATAGACATAGACAAAATGTCAAAGCAGCATTTCACATATGAACAAGGGCATGCTTTATTTGTCTTTTGAAGTGTGAGTTTCTCCTCGTATAATTTCATTTGTAGCCAAATAAATTGTACACAGGAACACGGTTTCATTATCCATTCATCTGTTGATGGACATATAGGCTGATAAAGTATTTTCTTGGCTTTTGTAAATAGAGCAGCAATGAATTTGTATGTACATATCCCTATGTATATTATATATAATATCCTATATATACATGTGTGTATATATGTATATATGCATGTATATGCAGATAAATACATATGTATGTATATATATGTTTATATGTGTGTATACGTGAATGCATATATACATACATTCACATATATGACATAGATATGGGATATGATACATATGGGATATTTTTTGAAATAACCATTAATACACTAGATTTTCCTAAAAGGTGCTGTTCATGGAATAGTTATTTATAACTATCTGTATAACTATATATATATATATATATATATATACATATATATATATAATTAGGGGACTCTGCAAGAATTTAAAAACTCTAGTTTGTTATCTAAAAATTGCAAGCCATGCAATAAAATTGGCACAACTAAAAGGAGGATGTTTAAAAGTTCACAATTTTATCTATATTAAATGTAAGTGAACTACCAGTATATTTTTGAATACATCAATAAAAAATGCAAAACTGTCAACGATTGGCAAGGATCTGGAGTTGTAAATTACATGAACTGCTGTTTGGATGTTAGATTAGCACAACCAGTCTAAAAAATTGCTCAACACTGTTACTTATAGTTGATACTATGTAAGGTTGCTCAGCATAGAATTTTACTCCCAACAAAAACAATTGCATAGGTTCACCAGGATTATTTCTAGCAGGGAGGAACAGGCAACGGCTCAGATCTTTATCTAGCATAGATTGGCTAAACATGTATGGTATAGTTTTGTAAAGAATATTATACAGCAATGAAAAATCAATGACTTATAACATTTTATAATACAACTTTCATAAAGCTAAGAAATCAACACTAAGGCTTTGGCTGACATGTATTCTCGTACCTTTATTTTTGTTCACAAACAGGCAAAACTGTTCTACAATATTGGTAACAACACACTGATTCACTACAAAGAGTAGGCCTAAGAGAAGGCACAGGAGGGCTTAGGTGTGTTAGTCCATCTTCACTGTCTTTATTTGGGTGCTTTATTTTCTAACTAGAAAGTTCGGCAGCTTACAGGTGCTAATTTTGCTTATGAAAATTGTTCTTCAATAAAAACATTTTAGAAAAGAGAGGGAGACAGAGAAGAGCTGATGAATGAGATGATCCATGTCCTTACATGGTTATAAACTATAATATTGTTTTTTCATCTCAATTTTTCATTTTTGTTGATTTTTTTGAGAATTTTGTACAATATGTTTTGATCATACTCTTTTCCCTCCCCCAACTCCTTTCAGATCCTCCTGCAGTCCAACCTCATGCTATTTCTGTCTGTTAAGGAAAATAAAAACAAAAAACAGAAAAGCATGCACACACAATCATTGGGTCAGGTTTGTTTTGGCCAACTTCTCCTGAGTGTGAGATCTGCGCTGGAGTGTGCTGATATAGATTGTTTCTCTCCAAGATCGAAAGTGCACAATAGTCTTGACTTCTTCAAGTTCTAATATCTTCATTTGCATTTGTTGATATTCAATATTATTGCAGGCTTCTTGAGGATTACATTTGAAGATGTGTGCAAAGCTCTCTGTGACCAATAATTGTGAGATTTTCTTTGTTTGCTCTGGAAAACAGCTAAATTTGAGCTTATTCCCCAGATGTGTGGATTATATTCTTATTGTGATATTATGAAAGTCACATTCTCCATGTTGCTTACAAAAAAATATTTAGAAGATTTACTCTTTCACTACTTTTGAGTTTGGGGTGGTATGTCTAAAAGGGTTATAACACTCTATATCACTCTATCGTCATTTTGTAAGCTTTGTTTTCCTTTTGGCTTGGCTGGCGGTTTTGCTGTTACTGCATTTTAAGTAATCATTAACAGTCCTGTGGAGAAATGGTTTCCTCAAGGGACTTAGAACATTGGGGTTATTACTTTAACGAATTTACAAAAAAATTATGAAAACTGACTCTATCCAATTTAAGGACTTAGAGCCATTCACCCTTCAGCTTAGAGCTTCAAATAATCCTGAGGCATACATGAATGACTTATACAGGAACAGCCTGTCCTGGCTTTTGACTGTTTGCGCCAGGAGCAGAGGCTGAGCCACCGTGGGTGGCATGAGGCTGTAGGAAATCCTGACTGCAGCTTCTCCTAGTCTCATTCTCAAGCCTTTGCAGCCACCTCATTAGAAAGAGGAGAAGCTGGGAGGCAATTTTAGAGTTGCTGGAAGAGTTGGCTGCTCCCCAAAGCTACTCTTCACAGCAATATTTTGTGTGTGTGCGTGCGTACACACACACAAAGGCACACACCCACAGCCCACATCTAAAATCCTGCGTAGCTATGACTGCTGTAAAATAACTGATGATAAGACTCCCAGGAGGCCACAGGTTTGGCCTGAGGAAAAGTAACAGGGTCTCAGAAATATGGGGAAGCTGACTTCATCTAGTCCACAGCTTCTCTTGGACTCTAACCCTGCTCTTCCATACATTTATCTAATGATCAATATCCGTTTAGATCACAGAGGAAACTGGGGAACACCACAGTGGCACAGCACCTGCTTGGCATGCATAAAAAACATTAGTTTAGAATGATGAAAACAGCCATGATGGTAGCAATAAATCACTGTGTATATGCTGAGAACTACACTGGAAGTGCGGTGCTCTAGTGCGCCTTCCTCACAGCAGCCCTGAGAGTTACCCCTTCGTCGGTGTTTGACATTGAGGAGACTGTAGCCTCTGAGAGGCAGGACAATTGGAACTCACCGACACAGTCCAACCAGGGCCTTATTTTCTTACACTCTTTATTAAACTTCGTATCACAATGGCTACACTTAGTAATATTTTGATGGGTGCAATGACACTGAGGCAAGTGCCATAGAAACAAGAGTAAGAATGTAAGAAGGCCCATGCAAAAGATCTGGGCTAGAGCAATGATAAAATGAGAGGACATTAGGCCTAGGGCCTGACTGGATATCTGACTATTCATAGATCAAAGGAAGAGAGAAAGAACATGATAGGGAGAGATTAAAGACTGGTAAAAAAGGTAGATGCCAGGTGGTGGGAGTATATATACCTTGAACTTCACCTAAACTATGCCGACAAACCACATTCAGTCCAGTGGCTATGCGAATGAAAAGTCATAGATATAACCTCCATTGGAGATACAATGCTAGAGTGAAAATCAACTTGAAAGAATGAATTTAGGAGCATGTACCTGTTTAGTGAGGAGACTGGATGGGATAGGAGAAGAAATAAATAAAAAGTCAAATAGAATAAAAGCTAGAGGCTCAGAGAGTTGAATTTCAAGCCACTGATGAGCTGGTGAGTATGGACGGAGGAGCATGTGCTCACTCACTGGGAAAGGTGGGTTTCGGTTTCGTCAAGGCACTGTTTCCTGAGACTATGGTTCCCAAGATAACATTTCTTAGGTGATCTGAAGCATTAAATACAAGTGAACAAAGAATGTGGAAAATTGAAGGATTTTCCATTTTTGTTTTATTTATGGTTGGCTGGTGTGTGTATTTATCTTGGCTCTCTTCTTTCTTCTAGTTCTCCTCCTCCTCCTTCTTCTTCGTGTACAGAACCATCTCTGCTATGGGAAGAAGACAAGGAAAGACAGAAAGAGCTGTTGGAAGAAGCAAGCAAGCAATGGGGCAGTCTTGGAGTGTGGAAGACATCTCTCAAGGTTGAGTGTGCATGCAGACATCCACAGAGCAGGCTGCAGCAGGCATCTGGCACCCGTTCTGAGAGGGTTCCCCTGGGCTCTGGGGTGGGGCCAGGGCACTTGCATGTCTGTGGGAGCAGGTGCACACCAAGCAGCTCTGCTCAGTTCTGTTCCTTCTAGGCCTTTCTCTGGAGTACCAAGTTTCCAGCCAGCCTGGGAGCTCTGTGGTCTTTTAGAAGTCACGAAATATTAGGCTGTTCTAATCTGTTTTTAGACAGCATCTCACTATGTAGCTTTGGTTGGCTACCCTGGAACTCCTAAAGTAGAACAAGCTCATTGTGAACTCATGAAGATCCATCAGCCTCTGCCTCTCAAATACTGGGGTTTATGTTTTATTATTTTTAAACCTTGTTTCCATCACCATCTCATCCTCCTTTGTGTTCTTTTTCTTTCAAGCTAAGAAATGTTCAGTATCTCCCGTGCCCTTTCCCTACACAGCATATGCATTTGTTCATACTTGATACCAATGTTTCTAAACTGGTTTGCTGGCTTCAACCCGACTTTCTTTACACCTCAACCTGGGAGTTTTCTCAATAGCTTATGCTTTCTACATTATCGGGAGCTCTGCCTGTTTTTGGTGTCTTGGGTTGTTGTTTGTTCATTTGCTTGTTTGTTTTTATCACCCTCCCAAACATCACCAACTCATCCCCAGTTCTTCCACAACTTTTATGGCACTTGTAGCCCTTTTTCTGGCTGTGTAACAGAGGGCCTGCTGCCTGCTCTGCATCCTAATCCAGGAACTGCATCGGACCTGAATCTGCCATGGGATAAGCCAGAGAGCCACTGAAAAATACCTGTGAACAGTTGTAGAAACTGAAGCATACACTCACACAAAGGAAGCACTTGTTTGGCTAAGTGTGGTGATTTTGTTCTGGCTGGGGAGGAACAAGTTACCCTCAGAAACACATTCTGAATTGGAGAAGACCACAAGAATACCACAAGATCTGAATTTCTAAGGGTCTCCTAGTGAGGGAAAGGGGCCAAGCAAATGTAGCACAGTACTCAAATGTGTTAGACTAAAGCAATAACTGTGAGTTGTCCTCTCTCACTTTCTGCTTTCACAGGCACTTGAGAATTCCCATCCATAAACAATAAACAATAAAAAAATTAGTGGTCAACTGAAATCACAGTCTCAGGTTCTGAAATCTTGACTGCACATTAAAATAATGGTGCATTTTTTTTTTACTATTTATGAGATTATGGACTTGTTTGGTTTTGAACTTGTCATAAATTCGATAGTTTAACAGATCTCGGGTTGTGATGCCTACTGCTATACAGAATGTGGACAGGCCTGCCTCACTGCCAAGGTATCAAGGACTACAGCTCTCTGTCCCTTTGTGAAGGGCTTTGATGCTGGTTCTGGAAGAGTTATAATCCCCTAATCCTTGGCAGCAGAAGGCAGGGGGAGGCTTGGGCTCAGCCTTGCTGTTTCTGAACTCCAGGCAGCTGTGTAGAGCTGGGTGTGGCAGCACACAGGGCCAGGTACCTGCTTTGTTGTCCAGGCTTTGGGGAATACTACGGCGAATACAAATGACTTGCCCAAAGGTAACTTAATAGGGTGTAGCTGCTCTGTTCAGTAGAAGGGTCTCTTGTTTTGTAAGGAGACTCTGGCTGTTTGTCCCACTGCCTGCTGGCTGGTTTTGTGTGGCCTTCATGGGGAAGCCATGGAAAAAGGCCCCATACCAGTGATTCTCTAGTGCAATGCAAGCACATGCAGGTCAGAAGGAAGCAGGCAAAGGGGAATAGACTAGACTACTCATATTTTATGAGGATGTATTGGGCAAAGCATGGAGGAAGTGATTGCCGAAAAGGAGCCCTGTCATTCTGGAGACACTCTACTTGAAGTGAGTGCAATGAAAGAGAGATTGGGAAAAGAACATACTTATCATGATTAGCAGCATGTTCCTGGGAAGTTCCACAAAGCCTTCACCTGGGGTCAAACCACTTGCCTGTTTAAATGGTGTCTAACAGAAGTTTACTTTATCACTATAGTGTAGCATCTCTAAAAATGGCTCACATTCTGAGAACTGTGTCCTTTGCTCCTGTCATCAATGCATGGCCGTCCTAGAGTGTGTGAGCATCATACAAATCTAAAAATACAGAACAGTCAGTTTCTCAATGTGAAGGAATAGAGAAATGTGTGCAGCTGCTGCTGGTGTAGCAGCATACAGATTTACAGAAAACTGTGTTTCAAAGGCAAAGGAATGCATTGTAATATGATAACAGTGTAGCAAAATAGCTACACAACAAAGCATAGTTTTTTTTTAATCAACTCTGTATAGGTCTAATTCCATGTGATGTGTTTTTATGAACTTGGTAGCACAGTAGTACCGGCTGGTGGGGACCAGCCTTCCATGAATATGCAAATAATTCACCATGCTATGATGCTAGGAGAGTCTTGATGTCGCTATAGGAGAAGCACCTTTCCATTCATCACAATCTCTTTATTTAGGAATTAAAGACAAAATGAATACAGGTCCTTCTCTGCCTACACAAAATGTAAAATTACAACCCACAAATTGGTAAAAGTATCACCACCAACAAAAACAATGAACCTGTCTTTACTTTGCCTATTAATCGAACAGTGCTAAATCGAGAAGATTCTTCCTTTTCCAATTTAGGCAAGATGGTCTCTCAGTGAGAGTGAATGGCTTTGTAGCAGAAAAAACTAGTTAACCTTCCTGGCAAGATGCTGTAAAAGGTGTCTGCTCATATATATGCGATTCCAGAATGATTTGGATCAAGGAAAGGTGATGGCGGTCTAGTTTTCTCTTGTGATTCAGACTTCCTTTCAAGGAAATCAGCAGTGTGGTGCCGACTTTAAATCAATTAACTGGTTTTTGTCTGATGCCATAGAATTGTGTTCCTGCCATACTGTTGAAGTAGGAAACTTGGTCAGCAATTTCAGAACGTTGTCATATATTGAAACAGTCTATTACAAATGCAGTTTCATGTGCCAAATGACCATAGTTTTAGACAGCCACTTAACCTTTAAGGACTGGTTCTGTAAGACCACCACTCAGGGTCGAGGTTTTTATTTAGACATTTGAGCCTTTTAGCTTAAATTTGTACCCAACGGGCTAAAGATATGGCTCAGAGGTTAAGAGCACTGGCTGTTCTTCCAAAGGTCCTGAGTTCAATTCTCAGTAACTACATGGTGGCTCACAACCATCTATAATGAGATCTGGTGGTCTCTTCCAGTGTGAAGGCACAAATGCAGGAAGAATACTGCATAAACAATAAATACATTTAAAAAATTGTAGCCATCACCAGTTTGAAGTAACATAAAAACCTAACTAGACATTAACATTTCTGAAAATGTTTGCCATATTGTAAAGAATTCAAAAGAAAATTAGTAAAATTTAATTTTAGAGGCTTATCTACAGGTGTGAATGTAGTTTTTATGTGGAATCTACCTAAAGGTAACTCTGGCTATTGTGAACTAAAGGAATACTTCAATGAAAATGTCATTGACTTCCTAAATATATTCTCTAGATATAGGTGATAAGCCCATTGACTGGGTGCTGGAAAGAAGTATGAGATTTTGATGAGGGAACATCCAAGCCAATGCTTATTGAACTTCAGGACCCAGAGCTCTGTCTGATTTCAGAAAATTTAACAAGTACTCACATTATTATTGATTGCTGTGAAAGGCAGATCTATCACCTGTGGAGACAGATGAGGGTACCTTCAGGTGAGCTGCAGACATGCCTGCCTACGATGCTCCAGACTGAATGTCACTGAGCGCAACCAAGATGACAGATCCCTCTTCCAAAACTTGACTGTGTATTAGATTCACATGGGTGGATTGAAAAGTACCTGGTGTTTGGATTCTAGCTCTGGTGAATCTGATTCTCCTGCCTTGGGGTATGGCCTGAGGACAGGGAGCTTGAAAACTTTCCCAGGTGCCTCAAATATGCACCAATGTGGAGAACAAGTGTTTTGAAGTCCAGGATCACTTCCAGCTGGAAAATCTAGCTTCCTGGATAGGGTCCCATCCCTGCCCTTAAGAATTAAGGGTTCTCATTATTTTACTATTTCCTTTCCCCTGCCTCTTAGCATTTGTTCCACTTAGAAATTTTTGTCTTTCTTCCTTGAAAGTGAACTAACCACAACAAACAAAAGGAAATAAGTGATTATTACATCCAGGCAGCAGACAACCACCACCAATGATACATATCTAGTTTATGCAAGAGGCTCAGTAAACATGTACTGGATTGCAAGCCAAAGGCATGCTCCTTTGCTCAACTTCCGGGCCAAAGCTCATCCATATGTAAGCATTGGTCTGAAGGGCAAATCAAGGGCATCCCTCCCATGGCTATTACTGCCTAACAGAAGGCTTGAGAAGGCATATTCAGTCACTGCCTATTTGTTGGAATGCTCAGTCCTTTTATAGCAATATTCTTCTCTCACCAAGCATGAAGCTTTGTAAGTCATTCTGATCCACAGAGGGCATGGAAATGAGACTGTGCCCATTCAGAGCTCTCTGAGCTGAGCCTTCAAGAGCACTTTCAGACTTCAGCTGCATCTCTTAGAATCCTGCCCCAGTGAATATGTGTCAGATAATCTGTCTGATGATGGGAGAGAAACAGCTCACTCACATCTTTCCCTTTGGAATGATCAAGCAAACAGGAAGAGGAAAATTGTTCTAATGCTGAAGTCAACCACAAGTGCATGTATGAAGGGGATCAAGAGCTAAAGAAGGCTGCAGAGGTATCTCAGTGTCAGAGGGTGTGCCTAGATGTAAAAGGTTTTGGGTTCCATGCCTATGACTGAAGAAATAAATAAAAGATTAGTGAGAACCCAAATGAGCTCAGCATGAATAGTCATGAATAGTCAACTTACAGACCTACAGATACATGTATTAAACAAATGTTTGGTGTTGAACCCATTTGGAGGTGGTTCAGAAAACAACAGATGATAATGAGTCTTCCTAGCATTGGGAATTTGGCCATAAATCTTGTGATGTAATTATTTTCATTTCCTTTCTTTTAATATCTTATGTACTCCATTATGAAACTAGAAAGAGGCAACAGCATGTTACAAGAAAAGCTCATGATGCTTTAGTGACACTTTTCTCAAATGTTAAAAAAGCAAACATGAAAATGGCAGACAGGGGAGGAGATGAGGGAGGGATGGGGAGAGTAGGAGGGAATGTGGGAGGGGGCTACGCCTGGGATGCAAAGTACCTAACCTGTGATTGATATAAAAATAAATAAATTACATTTAAAAAATGGCAGATAGGTTTTCAACAGGAGGCAAATCCTGTTGAGGCAAACATACAAACATATACTGACAGCTTCTTTAGATAAAGAAAAATGTAGAGCTGAGTCTATTTTCTACTATGTTATCAGGGCAGTGTAAGCCATTAACTGGTAATTTTGCAGTAAATGTTCCTTCTGCCCAAAAAAAACCCCAAAACCAGAAAACATTGCACCCAAGTGATTTGCCTGAAATATTTGGGTCCAGGAAACACCATTTCTTCTGGGATGTTACTAAGTCTTGTCAGAAAGTCCTGAGAGCTAACCCAGCATGCTGCTGTGCTTTAATTTTGTCTTAGTATCTTGGCTATATGTATTATCTTACTTCTCTGTCCTCTGTCTTGTCCCACCAGACACTACTCCAGGAGAGATTAGGGGACCCTTACTCATCATAATATTCCCACATCCTCAGAACTAGCACATGGAAATGTCAATAGATATTTCTCCCATAAGTGTTCTAGTCTTGCTTCTCATAGTAATTACTTTGTGTCCATGACTAACTGAGAGGAATTTAAGAAAATGTAGGTAGAAAAGGTGTACAATGTGTAGAAGCCAAACATTTTCAGTAAACAGTTTATACAAAATCCATGCTTATCCTTTGTCTTCCTCTGTGCCCATATTTCTATTATTACACAAGAGAGCATGTCTCACTGTCACCAACACTGGCTACAAACAGATAAGCAGGTCCCTGTGGCTGTTTTGGAAACAGAAGTAGATGAGGTTTTTCCATTCCGTGGGACCCAAAACAAACCACAGCCCAACATGTCAGCAGAATTTGACAGCAGGGTTTAGAAGGCCTGAAATCTACAAGCTCTGAAGACAGCCAATTAACAAAGATTAAAGCCCAAGCCTGACTCACACACCTATTGGAAATGCCAGGCACTGTCAAACAGTATCCAATCTTGTTTAGCAACCAGGGTAATGCTCTGTGTGTTGTGGGGGCTGGAGATTGGAATTTCATTTTTAAAAGAAGCATGTAAAACACTCTGCTTCCCATCGTGAACGGTAATGACTAGGTTTCAGTCCCAAATGATTGAACCTGTACTAGGTCACAAAATTGGAAATGTCTTAACATGCATTAATTGCTTAATGGCTGTGTTGTCTGCCTGAAGAGGGTGGGGTGGTATTTAAGTTGCTTAATGACTTTACATTTTCCCATGGCAAAATCCTTGTGATTTGGTGATACTATAATTAAAGAGTTACATAAACAAAGCCTTTGGGAAGGAACAGACTTGCTTCCTCCTTGGGGGAGAATCTTTGGGCAGCTCCAGCTGCTGAGCCCAGGACCCTCCAACAGGACGAAGCTGCTGCTTCCAACAGCAACTTTTCTCCAGGGTTCAAGAAATCACCAGTTTTGATCTGTGCTGCACTTTAAGTAGGCTTTGAGACTGAGAAGATTCTAAAAAAAAAAAAAAATTAACCCCACATTTGATTGGGAAAAGTTTCAAATTGTGTTAAATATGAGTAAAAATGATAAACACCTTAATCTCTAAAGTGACTGGGAGCCTTGAAGCTAGAAATCCTAGTGCTGAGAAGCCCCAAAGGCAAAGTGAAATATGTCCAGCAAAATCAGTGGGTCCAGTGTCATTCAGTATTGCTGAAGAAAAGACCTTTGAAGCCATGTGCTTGCCTTCCTGTGTCCCAGAAGTGATGCTCTCCAGGACCGACCAGCCATGTTACACTTCTTACTCACAGGTCTCTGAGAAATGAGTGAACTCTTAGTGGTGGTGGGTGGGAACATGAGGTTCCAACTGCAAAAGAGAGCAACAGAAGTCCAGAAGGCTAGGAACACAGCTTGGCTCCAAGACCCTTTTGGCAGCACGAAGTTCTTTTCTGATCTCCTACTGCAATTCCCTTTCAATGACTTCAGAGGGAACCAAGGACAAAGTGTCCCCTTATTTAACAATGTGTTCACAGTGAACTTTATTTAATTTCCTAGGTTTCAACTTTTTGTATGATGTCTTCTTTGCTTCATTGGTGGCAAGTTATTATTTTCACGTATCCAAGATTCCCACAGATAATTCATGGCCTGACCTTAAAACAAAGCCAACAACTAATTTCTAGTGTCTCCCTTCTTTTTCTTTATGTAGTTATGGATTTTAAGATCTCCATTGTTCAAAATCAAATGCTATGGAACTTTGATGTATTTATCACCTTACAGTGAAATCAGTTTGCTCTTCGATTAGAATTACTGGTAATTCTTGTAAGTCTAAAATGAGAACAGAGGACCTGGAGCCTCTACCTTAAAGGCTGGGGCAGGTTGGTGGCATTTCTGTCTTCATCATGACTTCCCTTTGCACCCCAAGTCTCCCAAGTCTCCAAATTCTTCTCACAAAGACATGTCTGTGTCCCCTCTCCTTAAGTCCCAGCTATTTGGTAACTTGTTTCTGTCAGTAGAATGCTCAGAGTTGAAGGTAGGTCTGTACCAAGCCAGACTTCAAGATATCTTGCATGCAGTGTCACTTTCCCTTAACATTTGTTACAGCTTCCACATGGAAACAACCCAGACTAGATGTTTTGAGAGGAACAGATGCACAGAGATTTCAGTAGACACCCTCAAGGCCAACATAGAGTAGTCTACGCTATATATGGGAAAGCCTAGGCAAGGTAATGAGGGGTGCTTCCAAGGTCATGGCTGATGACACATGCAACAGTGGGCTGATCCAAGGCAGGCAGAACCCCTGGATGACATGAAGGATGTCTTCGAGTCTTGGCTTAGTTTTTATACACTCTTACTCAATGCATTGCACCACCTAGGAGTCTGTCAGTGAGCATCCTGGTCCCACCTTGGAACTTCTGAACCAGAGTCTGCGGAAGGAAGGGGGAGACTTAGGTAGTTAGCACAGTCTGACAAATTTTTTGAATGATCTTCAATCCGATATAGAGTGTGAGTCAGCAAAAACCAAGGTCAACCGCTGATAACTTGTTATACTCCCCCAGCACACACACACACACACACACACACACACACACACACTGTGAGAACAATATAAATAAACAGGGTTGTTTTTGTAGACTTAAAGTTGGGACATGTGTTTGGCCCTCTAGCTATTAATTTGGAAAATTATATGATAAATGCTCATAAGATATTTATTATAACTTGGCTGTTCTATGTGCTGTTCTGTTTAAATTCCTTAGAGATATTTCCTCCCAAATACCAGGTTGCACAGCTCTGTTTCAGGACAGAGCTGAATCTAGAGATGCTGTGACTGTGAGCACTCCCCTGTCGCTTCTCACTGAGCCTAGAAGCATGTCAGTTTGGGATTTGCTCTTGTTGAAGAGGCTTAGATGCAAATCCAGATTTAGTTGTTTTGAGACAGTCCCACTCCCTCAAATTCAGGAAGTTATATGTCAGGGTTTTCTCTCTCTCTATCTCTCGGCCTCGGAGAGTCTTGTCACTCTAGAATTCTTATTGATGACGTCAGCTTTCAAGCCTAAGAGTGATGAGTTAGACAATGAATTATGTGAGCACATTAGATCAGAGTTACAGCAGCATTGCTTCAAGATGAAAAAAATATTATTACATGTAAACATGTCATGAAAGACTAATATATCTAAAACTGCTTTTTCTTTAGATCATTTCAGGTACCTACATTTGCCTTTAAAATTTTTTTTCATAAATGTCTCTTCTACTAGCTTGAAAAATAAAGTTAATCTATACATGATTTTCTTTAAGCAACTGGTAGATCTCCACTGCCAAGGCTGTCAGCCTTCCAACAAGCTTCTGAAAATGCGCAAATGAACAACTCTTGGAAAACTACGGTGCTTCACATCTGCTAATGTCTCAGCAAAAATACATTTATCTAGTGGTGATATTTTTAAACATTTTTATTTTATATTAATCACAGGTTATATACTTTGTATCCCATCCGTAGCCCCCTCCCCCTACCGTATCCCCTCCCTATCCCACCCTTCCCTCCCTCATCTCATATTATAATATGAGCACAGCATGAATAAATAGCCTCTAAATAACATTCTCCCTAGAAATGAGGACAAAGTCTGCTGCCCATTAAGTAGGAAACACATAGGTGAACGGAAGGGGTTTAAAGGGAGTTTTGGAAAATACAGGGAGAATTGTCCCTGACAAGAAAAGATTGCTGAATCTATTAGTAGATAAACTGGAGAAGAAACTTGACCTCATTGGCACAGGAAACAGCTTCCTGAATAGAACAACATCAGCTCAGGCTCTGAGATCAATTAATAAATGGGACCTCATGAATTTGAAAGGCTTCTGTAAGGCAAAGGACACTGTCAATAGAACAAAATGGCACCCTACAGATTGAAAAAGGATCTTTACCAACCCTATATTTGACAAGGGGCTAATATCTAAAACATACAAAGAACTCAATAAATTACACACCAAGAAACCAAATATCCAATTAAAATGGAGTACAGAGCTAAAGAGAGAATCCTTAACAGAGGAATATCATATCAAATGGTAAAGAAGCTCTTAAAGAAATGTTCAATGTCCTTAGTCATCAGAGAAATGCAAATCAAAATGCCTCTGAGATTCCATCAAAATGGCTAAGATCAAAAACACAAGTGACAACACATGCTGGCAAGAATATGGAGAAAGGGGAACCCTCCTCCATTGTTGTTGAGAGTATAAACTTCTACAACCACTTTGGAAGTCAATCTGATGGTTTCTCACAAAATTGGGAATAATTCTACCTCAAGACTCAGCCATGCCACTCCTGGGCATATATCCAAAAGATGCTCACAACAAGGACACTTACTCAACTATGTTCATAGCAGCTTATTTGTAACAGCCAGAATCTGGAAACAACCTAGATGTTCCTTAACTGAAGAATGGATAAAGAAATTGTGGTACATTTACTCAATGGAATACTATTCAGCAAGTAAAAATAAGGAAATTATGGAATTTTCAGGCAAATACATGGAACAAGCAAAGATTATCCTGAGAGAGGTAACCCAGACCCAGGAAGACACATATAGTATGTATTCACTTATAAGTAGATTTTAGCCATTATAGGATTAATCAAAGTACCACTCATGGACCCAAAGAAGGTAAGTAACAAGGAGTACTGAGGGAGAATACTTAATTCCCACTCAGAGCTGAAAATTGAATAGACAGAGAGAGTGCTTGAAGAGAGTGGAGAGGGTAAGAGAGGGAACACAGAGAGAAATGAGGGTCCATATCAGACCTGGGAAGAGCAGGGGCGGGAAGACAGGGGGCTTGCAGAGAGAAAAGAAACCATGGGCAGGGGCACCTCTGTGACAAGCTGGAGACCTAAGACAGGGAAGGCTCCTGGGAGGATATGAAGGTGACTCTGAGACTCCTAGTAGCAGGGGTTATGGAGATTGAAGAGGACACTCTCTAACTAGACTCCTAGTGGAAGCAGAGAAACACCAATCCACCCACAAAATCTTTGACCCAAAATTTACCCTGCCTACAAGATGGGCAGGGACAAAAATAAAGCAGAAATTGAGAAAATGTTCAAACAATGACTAGCCCAACCTGAGACTCACGCCATGGACAACAGCCAACCCCTGACAGGATTAACAATACTCTGCTGTGCTTCCAGACTGGAGACTAGCATATCTCTGAGTTGCTCGACCCAGCAGCTGATGCAAACAGATGCAGGGACCCACAACCAAACATTGGTTGGAGAGAAGGAAGTCTTGTGGAAGAGTGGAAGGGAAGAACAGAAGGAACAGAGGGGAGAGAAGCTCCACAAAAAGACCAACAAAGCCAATTAACCAGAGCCCCAGTGGGCATGGACGCTGAAGACTAAAGCACCGATAAAGGATCATGCATAGACTGGATCTAGGCCCCCATACAGACGTAGCCAATGGGCAGCTCATTCTCATATGACATGGACTCTGTTGCCTGCTTTCTGATCACTCCTCCCTGGCATGGCTAGCTTCCAGGCCACAGGGGAAGAGGATGCACTCAGCCCTGATGCAACTTGATGTGCTTGGGTGAGTGGGTATGGGAGGGTGTTCCCCTTCTCTGAGGAGTAGAGGAGGGGGAAGAAGAGAAAGAGGGAGGGTAGGGTAGGGTAGGGCTGGAAGGAGAGGAGGGAGTGGCTATGAGCATAATGTAAAATGAATAAATAAAAATTAAAATTAAAAAAAGAAAAAAAACTCCTGTCTCATGGACACAGCAAGCCTTCATCTAGGTACTTTATATACAAAGCCAAGTTTGTAGTGTATATCTGTTTATATTTCCATTTTGCAAACAATGAAGCTGATTCAGAAAGATTATGTAATTTAACCTAACTCATGCAGATGTGGCTGCAAAGACAGGATTTTGGAAACCAGTCTATTTTTAAATCTATATGCGTCTCAAGACCCATGAATGTCTGAGGTATTTTTTGTCCTTATTGCATACCACTGTTTGGCCTGTTATTGTGTAAAGGTGCTGGCAGCAGAGCAGACACAAGAGTTGTTCAGAAATGTCTGACACAGCAAGCAGCTTGAGCATCACCCTGGTTCACCTTGTCCTCCAGATGATGCCACAGGTCTGATGAATGCCTCCTCATAAAACGGTCATTAAAAATGTAAACCCTTTTGTAGGAAATCAAGTATGTTATAATGGTAGGAACTGGGCCCGGCTTTTGCTCAAAAACAAAACAAAACAAAACCAAAACAAAACACCATCTTCTCTTAGGACTGTAATCAAACTTTCCGTTTGCTCCAGAGGGAGCTAGAGCATTCATCTTCAGAGTCAGTTCTTTGCACAGGAACCTAGAATGTAGAACATTCAACAACTCTGTTTGCTGGATTCCAGAAATGTGAGAAACACATGAAAATTGTCTCCAGAAGTACCTGCTTGTCAGTTGGACATCTGAATTACCAGATGAATTGTCTGCAGTGCTGGTGTTTAAACAACCTGATTTACTTAGGAATTGTCCTGGAGTATAAGGGTAATGATGGCAATTACTTGAGAGACAGTCGCTCATAGAGCCCAGACCTTTTCTGTAGTCCCAGCTGGCTTTAAGCTTTGAACCATCTTACCTCAGCCTTTCAAGTACTGGGATTCCAAACCTGGATCAAAGATGCTAATATAGTTATGGTAAAACTTGTACTGTAAAGTGTTCCATAAGTTCAATAAAGTAGCTTGAGAAAAAGAATATATTCACATAACTATGATAATGTTATAATTACTCCTTTATTGTTAGTTATTGCTGTTAATTCTTATTGTAACTCATTTATAATTAAACTTTATTATAAATGCATATGTATAAGGAATAAACACAGCATAATGTTGGCATGGTAGTTTATGCCTGTAATCCTAGCACTTGGAAGGCTGAGGCAGGAGAATTAAGGTGTCAAAGCTAACTTGGTCACTGAACTTAAATAAATAGTATTTGTAAGTTGTGTATACATAATTGCAGAACTATTTATCCTTCATAATGACACTGGGGATCTTGGAAGATATACCTAATGAATAAGGGGTCAGATGACTATTTTAGGGAGAGTCCTAAGAGAAAATTTTCTAAGAGAATCAAAAGGACACTGCAGAGACTTAAAAATTCACAGGAAGGCCATTGCCACCACTTGATCGGTTGATGCAGTTAGAAGACTACATGAATTAAGAAAAGGAGCATCATAGAATGGGACCACTGTCATCATCATCATTATGTTCAGTGATTCGATCATCATGTTCAGGATATCACATTGCATTTATGCATCCTGTTTCCTTTGGCTGAGACTTCTCACAATTCTTTTGGGTGCAGCTTAAGTATGTTGCAGAATGCTTCTCACTGAATGTGCTGTTGACCAATCAAGTATGTTGTAGAACACTTCTCATAGATGTGCTGTGATGATTTGACATGATTAACTATGTTATAGAATACTTCTCAGTCGATGTTCTGTTGACCAATCAAGGATGTTGTAGAATATTTCTCACTGAATGTGCTGCTGACCAATCAACTAGGTTGTAGAATACTTCTCACTGGATGTGCTGCTGACCAATCAAGGAAGTTGTAGGATACTTCTCACTGGATGGCTGTTGACCAATCAAGAATGTTGTAGAAAGCTTCTTGTTGGTTATGCTGTGATCATTTGACCAATCAAGTATGTTATAGAATTTTTCTCAGTGCATGTGCTGTGAATATTTGATCATGAGTTTGGAAAAAGTGCCACATCATATTGAGATTCGTGGAATGAACCTCAGTTTTTCAGTGAGGATGATGATTTGGCTAGCCAGTTAAGAGTTTTAGTCAGTTCCTTTATTTTCTTTATAATCTGAAAACATCTTCTCTATACTGTCTTTGGAGAGTGTGTAGCACTCACAGTATGATTTTGCAATATTAAGGCTTGCTGGGAATTTTTTAGAAGCACAGAATCTCAAGCTTTTAACACAGGATACTGGACCCCAAACAAAACCCATACAACTGAATCCACCATTGCAAGATTTCCTGATGCTATATGATATAGAGTCTCTATTAAGGTCCAAAAAAACTGCTAAAAGATTGTCTGGGTCAGATAGCCAGATCTGGTGTGTGTGTGTGTGTGTGTGTGTGTGTGTGTACACATATGTATCTTTCTTCTTTCCTTCCTTCTTTCCTTCCTTCCTTCCTTTCTCTCTTCCTTTTTTTCTCTTTCTGTACCTGTTTTCCCACGTATTTTAATCAAGTATTTGGAAATTTCACATCATGAACCTTGAGCACACTTAATAGTCCTCCCAGGTCTGCCATCCCAACCCTTCCTCCCCCCCCCCCCAAAAAAGAAAGAATTTTAAAAAGGAAAAGAAAACTCAATAAGTCTGGTATGTGTTGTTCATATACTTGCTGGAGCATGGTCAAACTCCTGGTGGCCAGCTCTTTATGGAAAACCGAGTCCTTTCCTGCCAGCACCCCTGCCAGAAGCATTAATTGTAGCACTTCAACATTCTTATCTAAAATTTTAAAGAGTTTTCTTCAATGACTTTTTGTCTAGGTTTTTATCTAGGTTGTTACTTTGAGGGTA
>CM053766.1:152266740-152347730 GCA_028658305.1 Pachyuromys duprasi | reverse complement strand
TGGAGGGGGCGGGGAGGAGATGAGGGAGGGTTGGGGAGGGTGGGAGGGAGTGAGGGAGGGGGGGAAAGAAAAAGAAAAAAAAAGACATCTCTCAACTTCTCTAATTTGTGTTTTGTTTTGCTCTAATGACCTTCATATTACGGTAACATCATTCATTTCATTCAGAACTATAAAGTCACTGCATAGAAAATAATTTAGTGCATTAAGTGTATGGAAAAATATAAAATCACCTAAATTTTTAAAAATCCAAATACAACCCTTCTTATAAGAACACCTGAGGAAACCTAAGTAGACACAAAATTGACTTTTTCAAATGCCATATGGCCCAGTCTTCCTCCAAGGTTACAATATTTCTTTGCAAATCCATAGTCATAAATAATCTTTATTGCTATAAAATTTTACATTAACGTCCTTGGTCTAGTTTAAACTGAGTTTTATTAAAGGCAAAAGTCAGGGATCTGGCTTCCTGATGTCAATTTTCTCTTAGTCTTTTGCACATGCTTTATGCTCTCTCCAAAATCATTTTCTGAAGATTGCATCCTGTTTATCATTTCTCCAGCCTTTTGATGATATTATCATTGTGAAACAGTCATGGCTCATCAATCAATGAATGCACGAGGAAAATGTGATATATATAAATGTAATGAAAACACAGATGCTATAAGGGATTATATAGAAAATTTTCCTCGTAGGGTGATGTTCTAATGTTTTTTCCCCTGTGGATTGAATTGTTTGAGGATGTTGTAGAAACTATAAGAAGTGAGAAGTAGTTGGGGGAAGTAGCTCAGTATGGGGAAGGTTGAGAGGTGTATGTCATCCACAAAAATTCTGCTTCATTCTCTGATTTTGAGATTATAATGGAATTATATCATCTCCCCAACATTTTCTTCCCTCCAAGCTTTCCTGAGCCCTGTCCCCATGTTCTTTTGTCCAGGGAAAAGTGTAACACCTGGTTATCTTAGCATCTTTTGTAAAAACCATATTCTCAGCTTTTGTATTTTCTTTTTTCCTTCTTTCCTACCTCCTTGCTTTCCTCCTTTCCTTTCTCATTTTCTCCCTTCCTTCCATCTGTCCCTCCTACCTTTCTTCTTTCATCCATTCCTTTTTATTTATTCTTCTATCTCTATATCAGCTTTTCTTCTTTGCATCTGCCATGTTCTAAGAAATATTCAGTAAATAATTCTATATTCAAGATAAAATCATGACTCCAGTCCTGTCTTCTCTGAAGGTATGTAAGTATTAAAGAAGCCATCACAAATAAGTTACAAAATGTAACTGCTTTAAGTATAGCTGGTAATTCTTGATATTATCTATGCCTTGAGTAATTTTCTTAACAATGTTGGAAGGAGAAGGCTTTCCTAATAAAGTGCTGAAGAGCTTAGAATTTGGAGGAAGAGGAGATGCTAGAAGAATGATGCTTCATGCAAAATACTGTTACAGAAGAGAAAAAATAATGCTAAGGTCTGGGTTGAAGTCAGTGTGGCTGAAACACAGAAGAGGAAGATAGATCAGAGACACTGCTGGGCCAGAAGTTAGTCTGGACATATTCAGATTTTCATCTTTACCCTAAAAGACTTGAGGCTCCCTAAGAATACTCCTAAGATAGGTAAGAAAGAGACAAGATAAATTTTATTCAAGGAGACTGATTTAGAAGATTGAAAACAGGAAAAACGATAACATATTTCACTTAAGTTATGGAAATTACATAAAATTTGTATTCTGTAGATGTGAGAATGAAGATGAAATAGGCTTGATGAATTTGGATGTGAAAGATGATAGCGAGAGTAAGTGGTAGCTTTAAAGGTCAGTATAAACGGCTGACATGTAAAACTAGCGCAAGAGCCTTGGCATTAATGGATACGACGTGCTGGAAAAGCCCCAGAATAAGGAAGAAGATATTGATTTATTTATCATCCTGCTGTATTTTTAATACTTTTACTATGATTACTTTTGATTAGTGAAGTGATTAGGATTACAGTACCCTCAATATAATGTAATTTGTAGAGTAACAGCACAGCAGATAATGTATAAAAAGAGAGAGATTAAATAATAGAATCCACACTAGTAGTTACTATAATAAAACAAATTCCATCAAGCTTTCTTCACATAGCTGTTGACTTATTTGATTAAAACTTCCCAACATTTAAATGGATACAATTTGTGTCCAAGTGATATAATCCTGGATCATACAGTCATGACAGATAGCTTTAGGAAGTAATAAACTGGCCTCAAATGATCACAAGCACAGAGTTTTAACAACAATTACTAAATAATGAGGTGAAATTGCTTTCCAGAACTACTTCAGAGTACACACTTTCTAGGAAGTTGATTCCCCCATTCCAATGCCCTTTTCCCATTGGAGCGTTCAAGAGTTCAACATCTGGAATCCCATCACCCAAGCCAATAAAATCAGACTCTTTAGTGGAGAGAGCCAACATTGATAATAAGCCCTATGTACAGTTCTCATCAACAGGCAAGATTGATAATAAGCATTGATTTACGGTGAGAAGTTTTATCTGAAAGCTGCTTGTATGCTGAGCCACCGCAGGAGGTATTTATAAATTGGGGATTTTGTATTTTTCCTTTTTTTCCAAGTTGTAGCTTAATGATCAAAAGAAGAGAAAAATATTTCCCTTCTTCATGCTGTTAGGTAGCAAAGACACATTTGGAAGGTTTAGGAGGTAGCAGACTCCAGTTAGGACTTAGGAATACCCTGTGCTTTCTACATCTCTCATCTGAAGACAAACTAAAAAAACAAAAGAGGCCAGAATCTTGACAAATGTGTTTGGAATGGCTAATATCTGATAAGAAAAGCACGCAAATGTGAACAATGTCTAAGTTATCCCTGCTCAAAGTATGGGACTCGGACTAGAAATACTCAGGATCACATGGCAACTCACAGGGAACACTGAATCTTGGGCACTCCAGACCCATCAACCATATCTCCATGTGGCTCACTTGCCCATTGAAGACTGAGGCATGACCCCAAAACAATGTTTTCCAGAGAAACGAAACACTCTACTCAGCTAATCCCATCAGATCAGGGAACAAATTAACATGGGTTTGCTCTAAATCTCTGAACCAGTCTATTGGATGTAGCCTGGAATTTTTCATGGTTTGTATGAAAGCTGTTGATTTTAGTATGTTTATCCTATAGTATGTGACTAATATCCACTTATAAGTGAGTATATACCATGTGGGTCTTTCTGCTTCTTGGTTACCTCACTCAGGATGATCTTTTCTAGTTCCATCCATTTGCAGGGGCAGATGGCAGGGGAGGAGAACTCTCCCTTTCAGTGGACTAGGGTGGGCGGGGGGAGAGGGAGATTGAGACTGGGAGGAGTGAGGGAGGGGGCTGCAATTGGAATATAAAATGAATTAATTATAAATTATAAAATAAGAATAGTGAAAAAAAAGCTGTTGACTCAAACACAATAAAGTATGAGAATCTTGGATTTACAACTGGACCTAGAACATTAACTCTAGATTGTTTGTGTGGAACCTCTAGGTGATAGTCAAACATGACAAGGTAAAATATCAGTTAGAGCCCTACCCTACCCTGAATCTTTCACACACTCCAAATGGTTCTCCTTATGTGAGTCCAGAAATCCCTACTCATTGATCAATATGTTGAGCATGCTAGATTCACAGTGAAATGGTAAAAGAGCTTTATGTTCCCTCATCCTTTGAACCTGCTTGCCTCGGGCAAATGCACTCACAATTCCCCTAAAATTAATAGAAAACATCAATAAATTTAAGTCACATAGTCATGATTGAATACTCAGTAATATCTGCCTCTAGAAAATAATTCTGTGAACTAAATTTAACATGAAAATACATTTCCTTCCTAGCATTGTTTGGTATAAATTGAGCATCTGCTTTTATTTTATAACATTTATTTATTTATCTATTTATTTATTATTTTATAGATGTGTTTGCTGTGCGTGTATGATTGCATTGAAGGACAGAGGATAACAGGTAGGAATCTGTTGGTTCTTTCTTCTTTATTATGTGGTTCTCAAATAGAACTCAAGCGCTCAGGCCTGGTTGCAGGCAACTTTGCTCACTGATACATCTTACCCATCAGCCCTGGCAGACCATACTCACATGCACTTAACTCGCACCCATTCACACATGAATATACATGATACTATTTTATAAATTGTTAATTTCTGAAACCTTAGAAAGTCTCAGGATGAATTAACACACATCTTTATTATACATATAAAACAAGATCCTGATAATAAAATGAAAAGAACACAACAAAGCCATTCATAGTCAAGATAGTTCTCTGCTTTTCTTTATCATTAAAAAGCAAAACAAATAAACAAATAAGAAAACCACCTTCAGCCTCTACTTCAACACCTCTATCAGTGGAGTCTTACAGAAGCCATCTGTGGTAGGATCCTGTCTTGTTCCCTGTCTTCTTTTGCTTCTGATGTCTATCACATTTGTTTAGCTTTTTTAGGAGTATAGAATTTAGTACGTTTATCATATAATATATGTCTAATATCCACTTGTAAGTGAGTATATACCATGTGTCTTTCTGTTTCTGGTTTACCTCACTCAGTATGATCCTTTCTGGTTCTCACCATTTGCCTGCAAATTTTATGATTTCCTTGTTTTCAATAGCTGAGTAGTATTCCATAGAGGCTGAGACTCAGCCAAACTTTGGGCAGAGTGCAGGGAATCTTATGAAAGAAGGAGGAGATAGAAAGAGTTGAAGGGGACAGGGACTCTATAAGGAGACCAACAGGGCCATAGAAATTGAACCCTGAGGGCCCTGAAGAGAATGATAACCCAACCACAGACAATGCATAGAGAGGACCTAAACCCCTGGCTCAGATGTAGCCCATAGACTCAGTCCTGATGAGACCTGATAAGCTAGGGGAGGAGGACCTCCTCTATCAGTGGACTAGGGTAGAGGCAAAGGTGGAGAAGAGGGAGGGAGAGTGGAATTGGGAGAAGATGAGGGAAGGGACCACAGCCAGGATACAAATTGAATAAATTGTAACAAATGATAATAGATCATTGGATAGATAGATAGATAGATAGATAGATAGATAGATAGATAGATAGATAGATAGATAAAAAATTAAAAAAAACACCTTCAGTTGATGAGAAGAGCTATTATGGAGAACAAACTGTTACTGAATCAGATTTATCAGATCTGCTTTACCAGCTTGATTATTGCTTCTCAGAGCTGTGGGACTTTTATCCATGTATGCTAGCATGGCACTGTATGTCTGGTTCAGCTGCAGGCACTAAACTGGGGCTAGATGAGAAACCATTAGCATTTCCAGGCCAAGAAAGTAGTAATTCTTTTTTAACATTTTTATTTTATATTAATCACAGGTTATGTACTTTGTATCCCAGCTGTATCCCCCTCCGCATTTCCTCCCTATCCCTTCCATCCCTCCCTCATCTCCTCCCTCCCCCTTTCCAAGTCCACTGATAGGGAGGACCTCCTCCCCTTCCATCTAACCCTAGCTTATCAGGTCTCTTCAGGACTGGCTGCAATGTCCTCTTCTGTGGCCTAGCAAGGCTGCTCCTCCCTCGGGGGGCGAGGGGGTCGAAGAGCCAGCCATTGAGTTCATGTCTGAAACAGTCCCTGTTCCCCTTACTAGGGTACCCACTTGGATACTGAGCTACATTCATAAAAATCAAATGGCATGAAGGACATGGATCCTTAGAATGTATTTTTCAAGCCTTTGTTCACATGCACGTATTTATTGCACTGCAAGTTGTCCCAGCAGTTTTCTTCAGTTTTTAACCCAAATTTATTTTTAATTGGTATATAAACATGGCTAATTTGGAGATGTATTCTTACTCTATCATCCTTTCCTTTCATCCAAAGTATTGATAGTTTTAAAATACACCACAGTTTACATATTTATTTTATTTTACTAATAGATTTATTTTAGTTTTTAGTAAAGTACTATCCGTGCAAAGAAAGGACCCTTGTGTTATTGTTTCCCAATCCACACAATTAAAAATGATATTTGGCCCCTAGAAGGTATTCAGAGTGTCTCTTTAATTGAAAAAGACTTCCTGCATTATTTGATCAAGGATGCACATGTGTGTTTGTGTGTGTGTGTGTAGAAAATTACAACAATGTCCTATAATACAAAAACGTGTACTTTCTCACTTTCTGTGTGTTCTGTTGTTAACTTCTTTTTTATATCTTTTTAATATAATTTTTATTTATTACAATTTATTCACTTTGTATCCCAGCGGTAGCCCCACCCTCATCCCTTCCTCTATCTTCAAGTCTTCTCTTCCCATGCCCCTCTCCAAGTCCACTGATGGGGGCAGTCCTATCAGGTCTCCTCAGGACTGTCTTTTATAGCCTTCCTCTGTGGCCTGGTAAGGCTGGAGCTCCGCAAGGAGACTAGTACTCCACCCAAGGACCATTCATGGAGATAATGTGGACCCTCTGCACAGAAGTAGCCCATGGGAGCTCAGTCTCCAAATGGGCTCCCTAATTAGGGGAGCAGGGCCTGTCCCTGACATGAACTCAGTGGCTGGCTCTTTGATCACCTCCCCCTGAGGAGGAAGCAGCCTGACCAGTCCACAGAGGAAGACTATGTTGCTGAATTCTTAATTCTGCTCTCTGCTGGAACAGTCTTTAGTTTGTATGTTTTGAGATTTGCTTCTCACTTAGTATATGATCAATCTCCATAGACAATTCATGTAAGCTATAAATTAAGAGGCTTTCAGCAGTAGACGAAGGCTTTATATCACAAAGATGAAGCTGCTAACCCTTATCTGTGAGGACTGGTTGTCATTCTCAGAATGTGACCTTTTTTAAATCTCTATTTTTTAAAATTTGTGAAATTATTGTTTTACACAATTTTGAAAATTTCAATATTGAACTGAATCTTTATCATTCAGAAGACCCCCCCCAACCCATCACTTCTGGAAATGCTTTATTTTCAAATCCCATGTTTTTCTGATATGAAGAAAATATGTATACATATGCGCATGTAATACCAATTAATGTAAAAAACGGTGATGAATTTGAAAAATAGCAAAGAGTGTGTATGGTAGGAATTAGAACAAAGAAACAGAAAGAAAATAATGATGTAATTAACTTATAATCTTGAAAATTTTTAAAATGAAATGGATGATTTTTTTATCAAATACAGTAAATAAAAAATAATTTTAAAGTACTAAACCAAGAAAATTATTTTAATAGCTCACAATAGATGGGATGTGCTTGTGTAATTCAAGTAACATGATCAATAATACCCCAAAATAAAAAAATAAATATTTGTGGCTCTATAGTGATAAAAATAGATGCTGAGTGTACAAAAAAAATAGATGAGAACTGAGAAATCTTTCATGCTGAAGAAATTCAAATAATGTATGTGGGTCCTCCACCACAAGGGGTTGGCAAATGTTGCCTAACTCCTTAACTATAAGAATTAGATGGCAGTTTAGACATTTGACAAACACTACCTCAGGCAGGACATAGAGATTAATATCAATGATGTCATATTGCTACTTTGTACTCTTGATATCATGATGGCAAGAATACTATACTTCTGTGACCTTTATCTTTTTCTCCAAACCCACATGACCAGTGATGTCGTGAGAACAACATAAAACATACCCCAATAAGAGACATTCTACAAAATTACATTTGAGTTCTTTTTCAATGACTATACATCTTCATAGGCTAGAATATGAAATCTGTACAACTAGATTTCGTCTTCCACCTCTACTGTCCTTTATTAGTTGTATTACCATACTTGAGGTGCCCATGTGAACCCACAGAATTTTTTTATTATTATACAGATTACTACCATCTAGAAATCTAGGCTGAAACATAGCCTGAACAAATCCTCTCCAAATCAGTTTAATAGCAGAGGTAATTTATTGAGATGGTTGTAATAAAAGGAAAAGCTCATGTACTGCTTATAGTATTGAAAATTGATCTACCCACTATGGAAATCAGTGTACAGAACCTTTAAAAAGCTAAAAATAAATATATGATACCACTTTTTTCACACATGCCCAAAGGACTTGCAATCCCACTCCACAGATACTAGTGCTCAGCCAATGTTACTGCTGCTCTATTTATTTCTAGGAAACAGAAACAACCTAAGTGTCCTTCAACTGGCAAATGGATAATCAAAATGTGGTGTGTATCCACAATAAAATAGTATTCAACTGTAAGAAAATGAAATCATAACATTCACAGGTAAATGTAAGGAACTGGAAAGTCTTACTGAGAGAGAAAGCCCAGGCATAGAAAGATAAACATTGCATGCTCTCTCTTATTTGTGGTTCCCAGCCCAAGGTCTTCAGATGTGAGTACATAACCTGCACTAACTATAGAAATGAGGAACGTAAAATGAGATCATGGCTGGGTGATGCAGTGGGGAATAGCGTGCCCAAATCATTTGAAGAGGGAAAAAGGAAAGATTTTTGTTAGGAAGAGAGAAGATTAATACAAAGGAACGAGAGAGGAACATAAAATGACAATAAAGATGTTTGGAAAAGTCATAATCAACCTATTATATAACTACCTAAAATTACATATAATACATGTAAGTTTATGTATACATGTACATATATCATCTAAATGAAAATTTCCCGTCTGGACTGCTTTTCACAGAAGCCATAAATTATCTAACAAAAGCCTCACCATCAAGCATGAGAAGTTCCCCTTTTGAGTTGTTGCTCAGAGTTGTACAAAAGACTTCCCAAACAAAGAATATTGTTGTTTCCCTTGGTTTCTTCCCAGGGGTTGAAGGCAAGTCCTCTCTTCAGAAGACACCATGTATTTTGAACACAGAACTCAAAGGATTCAATGTGGGTATGACCTGGATGCTCCTCCCTGCGGACAAGCTTCCACAGGAAGGAAGCTACCAATAGTTCTACTTAGCTGTGATTCCCGTGAACTAGAGCTACAATCAGCATGGAACAATGTGCCAAAGGGTGCAATAGTGGCATTCATACCTTGGTGGTAAACAACAGCTCTCTAGTTGTACTTGAGGCATGCTTAACACGAGGGAAATTGTGTGTGGTATTGGAAATCTGGCCAATTGTCAGGATCTAGTAAGGTCATGAACTTTGGAGGAGAACCTATTATTACCACTTTACTAAAACATAATTTCTAGGGGAGTTTTAAGTATTTAGCCTTATACCCACACTTAAGTGTAAGGCTTGCCCCTTATCAAGGACATGTTTCCTCCAAAAAGAAACTCACAACTAATCAAATTAAGAGAACAACTGATTATATGGTCTCCAGTCTCAACTGACACATCCCTAAAAACTAGTGTATCTTTAAACAAATACATTTATCCCTGGCTGATTTTAAAGGAGCTTTATACATAAAAGAAAAATAGAGCTAAAAGTACTTAGTCAGAGTACCCATATACATAGTTTCTGTTTTATCATCTTTTATTAGTTTGTTTACTGAGAGTTCCTAAAGTTTTCTTTATTTTCACCAACATATGTTATTTTTTCTTAGATAAAATAAAAATTTTATCTTTATTTTTAATGATTTTTTTTATTAATTACAGGTTTTTTCACTTTGTATCCTAACTGTAGCCTTGTCCCCTCCCAACCCCACCCTTCCTCCCTCTTCCCCACCCATGCCCCTCTAGTAGTCCACTGATAGGGTTGGTCCTCCTCCCCTTCCTTCTGATCCTAGTCTACCAGGTCTCATCAGGAGTGGCTGCATAGTCTCCCTCTGTGGCCTGGAAAGGCTGCACTTCCCACCTCAGGGGTAGGTGATCAAATATGTATATGAACTTATGATTGTATTTTATAATATTTTTGAATTTATGAAAATTTTACAGTTAACCTAGTTCTTATGAGCAGTGTGCCCAGACTCTCTGATTGTTAATATCTTATTTGAGTATTATACATTGTTTCAACCAATGAAGCAAAAATAATACAGTATTATTAAGCAAAGTCTCTTTGCATTAGTTGAGTCCCCATCATCCCTATGCCTTACTTGCATCCTAGAAACCAAGAAGAATATTTTCTCCATGTGTTCACTATGGCTTCTATGGGTAATTATGGTTGTCAGAGGTTTTCAGACCTTCCTATTTAGTCTTTGTTCACCTTGCAAATTCTGAAGAGTGTTTCTGGGGTAGAATTTGTCCTTATCAGATTGTGATCTGGGGTTTGGGAGAAAGAACAGAGATAAAATGTCATTTTCTCATTACATCATATCAAAAGTATGTGCTTTCAACATCACCTGTCACGACTGGTGCTAGCTCTGCTGACCCACCTAGCATAGCACCTACCAGAAGTAGTGTGTTCACTTTTCCTTCTCCGTGCTACTGCTCCAAGGGAAACTCCCTATCCCTCACTCACCACGGACACTGAAGGACTGACAGCTATGCTTCTTCCTACAGGCAGACTATTTCCATAAAGAAATTCAAATCTTCTAAACAAATTTGTTCTTTTCTCACCTATTTCCTTAGTCAATTGTTTATGCTAGTATGAACTCTCAGATATTTGTTTTAGATTTCAGTTTATTTCCAGAACCCATGTATTGGGTCAGAACTATGTGTAACTCCAGTTCTGGGGGATTTAATACCCTCTCTTGGCTCTGAAGACACCAGATACACACATGATGCAGACACATCCATGCACAAAAAATAAAATAAGTCTTAAAAAATTATTGGAAGTCCAATGTGCTATCCATTGTGAAACAGAGCCAAGAGTCTTAGTAGGACACATGGCGGGAGAGGTGGGGGTTTGGCAGAGACTGAAGCAGCAATTGTGGGACCTGCTTGGGTCTGGTTTCTCTTCCTGTATGTTATGATTGCTGGCTTGTGGACACTCCTGACAATGGGAGTAGGGGTGTCGCTGACTCTTTTGCCTGTTTTGGGTACTCCTTTCTTTCTGCTTGTTTGTCTCATCCAGCCTTGATGTGATGGTAGGTGTCTGGATTTATTGTATCTTATGCCATGTTCAGTTGATGTCCCTGGGAGGCTTGCTCTCTTTTGAGGAGGTGGAGAAAGGCAGGGATGGGGAATGTATCTGGGGGAGAGGGGAGGTCAGTAGAAGAAATAGGAGCAGAGAAAGGGGAAGCTCTGCTTGGGATGTATCATATGAAAGAAGAATAAATAATTTTTTAAAAAGAAGACATTTTAATCATATCCACACTCCAATCTTTCCTAGTGTTCTCTCCCCAAATCTTCATCTCAAATTCATGTCTTCTCCTGAAACTATATCATTGCATATATATATATATATATATATATATATATATATATATGTCTAATTAATGTTTTCTAATAAGTTGTAGCACATGTAAGACTGAAAAGGTGAAACAGATAAACAATAAAATTCAATTTATGTATTAAGAAAAAACAAATCATAGAATTCACAGGTAAATGGACAGAACTGTATTTTTGTTTGTTTGTTTGAGAATTGTCTAGTCTGACCATTGCTCATTTGAATTTTTGAATATTTAACATTTTAAGTCATTTATATACTCTATAAATTAATCCCTTGTTTGAAGCACATCTAAAAAGATATTTCTCCCATTATGGATGCCATCCATTTTATCAATAATTTCTTTCGCTGTGTAGAAGCTTTTTAATTTCAGATAGTTTCACATGTTAACTTCCAGGGCTAGTTCCTGTGCTGTTGCGGTTTTATTTGGAAACTTGTTGCCTGTACTTATATCCTGGAGTGTTTGTGTTTTTCTTTTATATTAAGCTGTTTGATCCATTTTGAACAGACTTTTGTGTAGGGAAAGATGTATAGATCAAATTTTTTTTCAGGAGTATTTAGATTCAACATTATTGAAATGCCACTTAAACATTCTGTTTGTGTGAGTGTGTTTGTGTGTATGAGTCTGTTGTTGTTGTGTTAAATTGGTTCTGGAGATCCATGATGGCAGCCCTGGGAGGACACTGTATCTGAGGAGATCTAAGATGGCAGCCCCAGGAGGACACTGTGTCTGAGGGGCAGGACAGCAGTGTTGGCACAGTGACCAAGAGACTGAATTCTGGGACCTAAAACACCAGCGTTTGTGATTGCCAGGTGAGAGGAAATCCTACGGTGTGGAAATCAATTGGGAAGGACCTCAGGTCACCCAGTCAATCCTTGGAAAAGGTCCTGGGGACTGGCGAGCACACAGCCACAGGCTGAGATCAAAGCACACAGCCTCCCATGTCTTCCCCAACCACCATCCCAGACTGTGACACACAGACTCCTACCCAGAGTACGGTGCCCAGCCTCCTGACCAGAGCGGAGACCTCAGTTGATGACCCAGAGAGGAGGGCACAGCCTCTGGCCCAAAACTGGGCACACAGCTGCCAGCCCAGATCGGGGCTCACAGACTTGGGCCCAGAGTGGCGCCCCCCAGCTACCATCCCAGACTGGGGTGCACAGCCTCTGGCTCTGACCCACAGCGGTGCCCCCAGCTGCCATCTCAGACCTGAGCACACAGTCTCTGGCCCAGAGCTGAGCACTCAGCCTCTGGCCCAGAGACTTGCTGTGCTCTCGATTCACCTTCCCAGACAGAACTCTGTACCCCAGGGTACCAGACTGAGTTTCCCTTTTGGGAGAAAACCCCACAGCTAGGGAATCAGCAGATTCTTCAAGAGAGCTGTACCTGGAAAACAGTATAACAACAGCAACAGCTCACTAAATTCAGAACGAGAAACCCAGCAGCAGGGCAGCTGTCTCCAGGACTTCTACCGGTGAGAGGAGAGCCCCCCTGACTAACAAAGACCACAGCTACCACTCAGGTCTACACACCTGAGGTGAGCAGTGGCAATTCCTGAGAAATACCGGTCATTCAGTGACCATACCCAAAAAGCAGAGGAGGCCTCCTTCAGGAAAGATCATCTTCCTGCCAAGGGGATTCTCCCTACCCCAGGATTACAGGAAGCAACAGAAACTAACAACCAATACCTAAAATAATTGAATGGTTAGAGGTCAGCATAAAAGCTCAGCCAACAAAAGACAGAGGAATAGGACATCTCCAGAACCCAGTCATCCAGGGGTGAGCAGCCCTGGACACCCCAGCATAAGTGAAATTCAAAGAAGATGGCCTTACATCTTTGCTGATGAAGAAGATCATAGAGGAAACAAATAAAATAAGTAAAGAATTAGAGGAAGATAGAATCAAACAGATTATGGCCCTCCATGAAGAAATATGGGAAGATGCAGCTAAACAGCTTGTGGCCTTCAGAGAAGAAATAATTAAATCACTGAAAGAAATAAAAGAAACAAAAGAGGAATGTTCAAACAAACAGTTGAAGGAACTAAAAGAAAAACAGGAAAACACACTTAGACAGGTGAAAGAAATAAACAAAACAACTTAAGATCTGAAGATAGAATTGGAAAAATTAAAGACAACACAAATGGAGGAAATCATGGAAAGGAAGAATTTAGGGAAGGAAACAGGAACTACAGAGGTAAGAATAACCAACAGACTACAAGAGATGGAAGAAAAAAAATCTCAGCTGTAGAAGATACAATGGAAGAAATTGATGTATCCATCAAAGAAAATGTTAAATTCAAAACATTCCTGACACAGATCATCCAAGAAACCCAAGACAACATGAAAAGACAAAACCTAAGAATAATAGGAATAGAGAAAAAAAAAAAAAAGATTCCCTCCTCCAAGGCCCAGAAAATATCTTCAACAAAATCCTAGAAGAAAATTTCCCCAACTTAAAGGAGAGGCCTATAAGAATACAGAACACCTAATAAATTAGAAAAGAAAATCCTCCTGCCACATCATAATAAAAACAGTAAGTATACAGACCAAAGAAAAAAACCTAAAAGCTGCAAGGGAAAAAGGCCAAGTAACATATAATGGAAAACCCATCAGAATCACACCTGACTTCTCAACAGAGACTATGAAAGCCAGAAGGACCTGGATGGATATCATGCAGACCCAAAGAGAACACAAATGTCAACCCAAGCTAATATATCCAGCAAAACTCTCAGTGATCATAAATGGAGAAAGCAAGATATTCAATGATAAAAACAAATTTAAACAATACCTACCCACAAATACAGCATTACAGAAGATACTAGAAAGAAAAATAGAACCCAGGAAAACTAACTACATTCAGGAAAACACAGGAAACAAATAACCTCACCACAGCAAAACTAAAAGTAGCCAAGCACACAAACACACTACCATAGCTAACAGCAAAATCAAAGCATCTAACAGCCTCTGGTCATTAATCTCTCTTAACATCAATGGAGTCAACTGACACAGACTAACAGAATGGATACGTTAAACAAGACCCAACAATATGTTGCATACAAGAAACACACCTAAGTCACAAAGATAGACATTACCTGAGAGTAAAGGGCTGGAAGACAGATTTTCAAGCAAATGGACCCAAGAAGCAAACAGGAGTAACCATTCTAATATCTAATAAAGTAGATTGTCAACTAAAATTAATCAAAAGAGATGGGGAAGGTCATTTTATACTCATCAAAGGAAAACTCCACCAAGAAGACACCACAATTCTGAACATCTATGCCCCAAATACAAGAGCACCCACATTTGAAAAAGAAACAATGTTAAAATTGAAACCACACATAGATCCCCACACATTAATAGTAGGAGACTTCAACACCCCACTCTCAACAAAAGACAGATCAACAAAACAGAAATTAAACAAAGAAACAATGGCTCTAACAGAAGTCATGAATCAAATGGACCTAACAGACATCTACAGAACCTTTCACCCAAACACAAAAGAATTTACCTTCTTCTCAGCACCTCATGGAATCTTCTCCAAAATAGAGCATATAGTTTGTCACAAAAAAGTCTCAACAGATACGAAATGATTGAAATAATCCCATGTATCCTATCTGACCACTATGGACTAAAGCTGGATCTCAACAACAACAGAAATAAGAAAAAGCCTACACACACAGGGAAACTAAACAACTTGCTACTCAATAACAGCTGGGTCAGGGAAGAAATAAAGAAAGAAATTAAGCTATTACTGGAATTCAACGAAAATGAAAGCACAACATACCCAAACTTAAGGTACAAGATGAAAGCAGTGCTAAGAAGAAAGTTCATAGCACTAAGTGTCTTCAAGAAGAAATTCGAAACATCGCATGCAAGCAACTTAATGACTCACCTAAAAGCCCTAGGGGGAAAAAAAAAAAGAAGCAGACACACCCAAGAGGACTAGACAGATGGAAATAATCAAACTCAGGGCTGAAATCAACAAATTAGAAAAAATAAAACAATTCAAAGAATCAATGAAACCAAGAGCTGGTTCTTTGAGAAAATCAACAAGATAGACAAACCCTTAGCCAAACTAAGTACAAGGCGGAGAGACACTATCCAAATCAACAAAATCAGAAAGGAAAAGGAGGACATAAGAACAGACACTGAGGGAATCCAAACAATTGTTGGGACTTACTCCAAAAGCCTATATGCCACAAAATTTGAAAATCTAAATGAAATGGACAATTTTCTTGATCGATTCCACTTACCAAAGCCGAATCAAGACCAGGTAAATCAATTAAATAGTCCTATATCCCCTAAGGATCATCAAAAGTCTCCCATCCAAAAAAAAAGCCCAGGACCAGATGGTTTCAGCAAATAATTCTACCAGACCTTCAAAGAAGAGCTAACTCCAATTCTCTTCAAACTATTCCACAAAATAGAAACAGAAGGAACATTACCAAACTTATTCTATGAAGCCACAGTCACCTTGGTACCTAAACCTCACAAAGACCCAACATAGAAAAGAATTTCAGGCCAATCTCCCTTATGAATATTGATGCAAAAAATACTCAACAAAATACTGGCAAACCGAATAAAAGAACACATCAAAAATATCATCCACTATAACTAAGTAGGCTTCATCCCAGGTATGCAGGGGTTGTTCAATATACAGAAATCCATCAATGTAATCGGCCATATCAACAAACTGAAAGAAGAAAACCACATGATAATCTCCATAGATGCTGAAAAAGCATTTGACAAAATCCAACATCCATTCATGTTTAAAGTATTAGAGTGATCAGGTACAAGGCATATACTTAAACATAGTAAAGGCAATATACAGCAAGCCTATAGCTAACATCAAACTTAATGGAAAGAAACTTAAATCAATCCCACTGAAATCAGGGAAAAGGCAAGGCTGCCCAAGTCCTTGCTAGAGCAATAAGACAATTGAAGGAGATCAAGGGGATACAAATCTGAAAGGAAGAAGTCAAAGTATCACTATTTGCAGATGATATGATAGTATACCTGAGTGACCCCAAAAATTCTACCAGGGAACTCCTACAGCTGATACACACCTTCAGCAAAGTCGCTCAATACAAAATTAACTCAAAAAAAAAAAATCAGTAGCCGTCCTGTATACAAAAGACAAAAGGGCTGAGAAAGAAATTAGGGAAACAACACCCTTCAAAATAGTCACAAAAGACATAAAATACCTTGGTGTGACCCTAACCAAGCAAACAAAGACTTGTCTGAAAAACATTTCAAGTCTCTGAAGAAAGAATTAGAAGAAGATATCAGAAGATGGAAAGCTCTCCCATGCTCATGGGTTGGCAGGATTAACATAGTAAAAACAGCCATCTTACCAAAAGCAATCTACAGATTCAATGCAACTCCTATCAAATTACCAATATAATTATTTACATACCTTAAAAGAAAAATTCTCAACTTCATTTGGAATAACAAGAAACCCAGAATTGCTAAAACAATCCTCTACAGTTAAAGATCTTTGGAGGTATCTCCATCCCTGATCTCACGCTGTACTATACAGCAACAGTAATAAAAAACTACATGATACTGGCATAGAAACAGATTGGTAGATCAGTGTAATCAAATAGAAGACCCAGAAATAAAGCCACACACTTACAGACACCTCCTTTTTGACAAAGATACCAAAACCATACAATGGAAAAAAGAAAGCATCTTCAACAAATGTGCTGGTCTAACTGGATGTCTACATGTAGAAAAATTCAAATAGATGCATACTTATCACCCTGAACAAAACTAAAGTCTAAGTGGATCAAAGACCTCAATATAAAACCAGACACACTAAACCTGCTAGTAGAAAAAGTCGGGAAGAGCCTGGAACTCATTGGCACAGGAGACAACTTCCTGAACAAAACATGAACAGCACAGGCTCTAAGAGCAACAATAAATAAATGGGACCTCATGAAACTGAAAAGCTTCTGTAAAGCAAAGGACACTATCTTCGGAACAAAATGACTACCTACAGATTGGGAAAGGATTTTCACCAACCCTATATCTGACAGAGGGCTGATATCCAGTATATATATAAAAAACTAAACAAGTTAAAAAGCAACAAATCAAGTAATCCAATTAAAAATGGGGAACAGAGCTAAACAGAGATTTCTCGATAGAGGAATATCGAATAGCAGAGAAACACTTAAAGAAATGCTCAGCATCCTTACTCATCAGGGAAAGCAAATCAAAATAACTCTAAGATTTTACCTTACAACCACCAGAATGGTTAAGATCAAAAACTCAAGTGACAACACATGCTGGAGAGGTTGTGGAGAAAGGGGAACCGTCCCCCACTGCTACAACCACTCTGGAAATCTGGTGCTTTCTCAGACAACTAGGAATAGCCCTTCCTCAAGATTCAGCTATACCACTCCTAGGCTTATATCCAAAAGAGGCTCAAGTACACAATAAGGACATTTGCTCAACCATGTTTGTAGCAGCTTTATTTGTAATAGCCAGAACCTGGAAACAACCCAGATGCCCCTCAACTGAGGAATGGATTCAGAAATTGTGTTACATCTACCCAATGGAATAGTACTCAGCAACATAAAACAAGGAAATCATGAAATGGTGGAAACTGGAAAAGATCATCCTGAGTGAGCTATCCCAGAAGCAGAAAGACACACATGGTATATACTCACTTATATACTCACTCTTAGAGACATATAATATAGGATAAACCTACTAAAATATGTACACCTAAAGAAACTTATCAAGAGGGAGGACTCTGGCTAAAATGCTCAATCCTATCCAGAAAGACAGAGAGGATCGGCATTAGAAGGAGAAAACAGGGAACAAGTCAGGAGCCTGCCACAGAGGGCCTCTGAAAGGCTCTGCCCTGCAGACTATCAAAGCAGATGCTAAGACTTATGGCCAACCTTTGGGCAGAGTGCAGGGAATCTTACAAAAGATGTGGAAAATAGTAAGATCTGGAGAGGACAGAAACTCCACAAGGAGAGAAACAGAACCAAAAAATCTGAGCACATGGGTCTTTCCTGAGACTGATACTCCAAACAAGTAGCATGCATGGAGATAACCTAGAACCCCTGCACAGATGTGGCTTATGGCAGTTCAGGCTCCAAGTGGGTTCCATAGTAATGGGAACAGGAACTGTCTCTGACATGAACTGATCAGCCTGCTCTTTGATCACCTCCTCCTGAGAGGGGAGCAGTCTCCAGGCCACAGAGGAAGACAATGCATCCACTCCTGATGAAAGCTGATAGACTAGAATCAGAAGGAAGGAAAAGCAGACCTCCCCTATCAGTGGACTTGGGGGAGGGGCATGCATGGAGCAGGGAGAGGAAGGGAGGGGTTGGGAAGGGAGGAAGGATGGAGCTACAGGGGGGATACAAAGTGAATAAAGTGCTATTAATAATAAAAATTTTTAAAAATACAGATTTGAAGAAGAAAAAATAAATAAGTTGGGTCGTCATATGTTTCTCAGGCTGGCTTGGAACTAGCTATGTAACTCAGGCTGCTTTAGCCGTCCAGGTGCTGATCTTGCAGGTATGAACCACAACACTCAGCCACTGTTATCTCTTAGAATAAACACACATACAGGGAAATAACCAGGTAGTAAGCGTGCAGCTTGTTGGCTGTCCAGAAGTCACTGCTCTCAACAACACCCTGCCACATATGCCCCAGAGAACCTGTAGGGTACTTCCTTTAATGGAGACTGTGAGGGCTCTAGGCTACGTGAGGCAAGAAGAAAATCCCAAGCTGAGGCTGCTAAAATCTGTGAGGAAACAAAACAAAACACTTTTTTTCCTATTAAATTGTCAGTAAAAGATAAAAGAAGCTGTGCTTGCTTTGTTGTTGCAGCTCTAACTGCAGAGGTTCCAGAGTCTTGCCTGATAAATCGTTAGCAAGTGGAGAAACATTAAATTGTAGGGTTTCAGACATCTCCTGAGGATCTAAAAACCTGTTCCCAGCAGATAAGGTGCAGGTTGCTGTATACTTACACAATTGAATATTATAGAGTGTGTGAAACATGAACTAACCTGTATGTAAAAATGTTCTATATGTCAAAGGGAGAATTTCTGTATTACAATTTATACAACTGTCCTTATACAGGTAAGAAGATAATTTCTCATTTAAAACTATGTTTTAAATGAAGTAGAATTACATCACTCTTACCCATTCACGTTCTCTTTCCAGCCCTTCCCAGCTACTCTCCCATACTCCCAACTCACAAACCAATAACCTTTTTATTATGATTTTATACACAAGTATGTGTCTGTGTACAAAGACATGTCTATAAAATCTGCTGAGTCCATTTTTTTTATTTGTGTGTAGAGGCCTTCAAAGCTGACCACTATGTTAGATGACCAATAAGGGAGCTTATCCATCCCTGGGAGAGGTTGATTCTCCTTTGCTCAGCAGTCAGTGGTTTTCTGTAGTTCTTTGCCCAGGAGCGAAACCCTGAAAATTTTCCTTCCTTCTACGTTAAAAATTCCATGTCCATTGATATTGCCAGTGCTCTGGCCTTGTTTGTGCAGTAATCTCAAGGAGACACTGACACAGCAGATTCCTAGGATTCTGGCTCTAACAGTCTTTCTTTCCCCTCTTCCACAGTGTTCCGTGAGCCACAGATGCGGGACCTGTGATGTACACATTTCAACCAGAGAATATCATGCAAGCTGCATTTACATAATTATCTTTCTTTCTTGTTATACTGAGTAGGACCTCTCCCCTGGAAATGAATACTTGTCTCACTCCAGGTGTTAAAGTGAAAGCCAACAGTTTTGTCAGGTATGTTGTTTTATAGATATCTATCAGATTTCTAAAATTGTTAATAAGCATTAATTTTCATTTGAATATATTTATTCATTAATTGGTATGAATGTCCTTTATTATAGGGCCCTTATAAATGTTCCTAGTTGAGATTTTAATTTTAATAGTACATTGCACTTCTCTAATAAATGTAATATTATCACAATATATTTTCTTATGCATATATCCTTGACAACTTCCCCCCAAATAAATATTATAGTCAATCTATTTCCCCCCAAATAAGAAAAAAAACTAATTCTGTGCCTCTGTCTGTACTAGCAAAGATGCTGAAAATTTTATTGCTCACTGTAAGTTAGACACCTAGCTACTTGATCTATGCTAATATGTCTGCTTCCCATTTAAAATTCTCATAAAACACTATTGCTTTGTAAAGCTGACCGTGGACAATTTCATACATGTGTTCAGTGCATTCTGTTAACTCCCATCCAGGCCTCTTTTATCTCCCTCTTACCTCTGTCCTGCTCCCTTCTTTCCAACACTCACATCTTTTTGTTTGTTTCCTGACACTCTGCTTTTAGCAGGGACTGTCTGTGTGGCCAGAGCTTTAGAACTGTCCATAGAAGCCCTCCAAAGCTCCCACCATTTGGTACAAGCCTGAGAGCAAGGGTACTCTCTCCCTAGGATCCAACAGTTTCCACACTATTGGGTCTTGTACTGTGGGCTCATTTTTTTCATTAAATAAAACATTTTATTTTATTATTTTTAAATTAAATACTTTTAATTAATTTTATTTTATTTCATGGAATAAAATAAAATATAATAAAATCATATCTAATGCTATACCCTCAAAGAAACTCTGGGTGATTAAATTCCCAAAGTAATGAAATTTGGATTTGTTTTACAAGTATACAGATGTGTTTATTTTCAAATTTAATGAAAGAACTCTGAGATACATTAACATGTTTAATTCCTCTCTACCTTCTAGTATGAATGTCCCACCTCCAAATGCTATAGCCCTTTATTATTCTCTATCATTTGATAGTTTTGAAATTTTACTGAAACATTTGAGAGGGCTTTTCCTTCACAATCTGCTCTAATCACTGAGTCTTTTTATCCTGATAATGTGTGGCTTATTTTATCCCATGAAACTGTTTTTCTTTGCTTTGAGACATCCAGGATGTATGTTTTGTGTGGTTTCAGATTAAGGTTTCCTTAATGATTTTACAATAACATTAAGAGCCATCTATAGCAGAAAGCTGTTACCCAAACGTACCAATGGTTCTTGGCAAGATGGAACTTAGACATTTACAAGAACAGATCTTTCTTAATAACTTATGCCACATGCTATATGATATATGTGTTGATATTCATAACATTATTCCCCGCAACAAAAAGAGTGTCCTATCATAGGAAATGACAAATATATAAAGCAATGCATTTGTTAGTTAGCTCTAAAATACACATACATTTCAAATATTATACACAATAAAAACATGAAATGTCCATTTGTTAATTAGAGTAAATTAAGTGGATGCAACTAAGTTGAAATTAAAAGTAACAGTAGGCATGGTGGTGCATGCGTTTGAGTTCAGCCCTTGGGAGGGAGAGGCAGGCAGGTCTCTATGATTTCAAACCCTGGTCTACTTAGCAAGTGCTAGGACATCCAGGGTTGCATAGAGACACTGTCTCAGAAAAGAAAATAAGAAAAGGAGAGAAAGAAAGAAAGAAAGAAAGAAAGAAAGAAAGAAAGAAAGAAAGAAAGAAAGAAAGAAAGAAAGAAAGGCGATGATTGCATACTTTTAAGTTACTTAATGATATACATATGAGGAAATTACACATTTTTAGAAAAAAGTGTTGGACCTTTATATAATTGTCCGTTTAAATAGAAAATAACCTAAACATGTTGCTCTACTTATGATACTTATTTTATTGTTAGCTGAGGGTGCATTACTTAGGCAATGTAAGGTTTGACTGGCATCAAAATTCCATACACATTACTTAAGATAAAAAGAAAAACCCAAATCTGTTATGCAAATCAAAGACTGACTTTATCAGAATTTAATTTTCTATATATACTTCAACAAAAAAATTATGATTGTTTTAAATAATTGTATGCATTAGTGACAATTGCTTCACACCAGGACAACTGAAGACTTTGCAAAAGCAGTGTAGTCACTGTAGCTCATTACTTTTACAGCCCCCACAATCTACTCTAGCTAGAAATGGAAAGGAACAAAAATGACGTTTAGATGTGAAGATTTAACATAGAACTTGGCTAGTGTGTGTCCCATGGTGACGTAACAGAGGATAGGCCCTGAATGGCATTGATGACTCAAGTCAGGTCCTGAAACCTTGCGTCAGCCATCCTTCCATCATTTCACCCTTTGTTTAGTTTGTCAGTTTTGCATTCTAGTTTTCTGTCTCTGGCATTTGGTTGACCCATAACATCACATTCCATACACACAGATCTAGAAACACAATTGTCACTGATAGTTTAGTTTTCTTTAATGACCACCTCATGCATATGCTCCATGTTCTCTTCAGTGTCATAGGCAGAGTCCTTCATTAAGTTTGTAATTGAAACATAACATAACATAGCATGACGTCTTTTCCCATCTCCTTGCGTTTCATCCCTTCCCATGTTTCCCTCGTCCCTCTCAAATTCATTGACTAATATTATTTTTGCATATACATACACAAACACACATATACACATAAATACAACTTGCCGAGTCCACTTAGTGTTGGCACTGCATAGCCCATTAGGGGTCCCTTTCCTCGTGAAAGCCAGGTCTCCCTTTTTCAGCACAGAGAGCCAAAGTATTAAGGAAAATGTCTACAGAGGGGTTGGTCCACCAACTGGTGCAGCTTTGTTATTATGTTCTATAAAGTCCCTGTTGCCATTATTATGATATGGTACCTCACCAAACTGATGTAAGGGAAGAAGTTATCTGGGCTTATGATTTATGTGGCATCAGGGCAAGTACCTCTGTTTCTGAGCTGTGTAAGGTTATACATCATGACAGCAGAGACAGTGGCACATGAACTTCTTCATTTCACTGAAGTCAGTCAACAAACAGAGGGAGGCAGAGAGGGCCAGAAAAGAACCAGCCACAATGGCCCACCCTGATTTTCCTATTTGGTCCCACAGCCTCAACTTTTTAGAACTTCCCAAAAGAGCACTGTCAGATTGTCCTTAGATTTTCTATCACAGAAGTCTGGGGGAAATAGCTCATATTCAAAGTACAAGTAAATGGAAATACATAGAAAATTTCTCCTTTCCCATATTTCTCTATTTCCATCTGCAATATCATTCTTTCTAAAATAATCTTATTTTTATTTTTTTCTAATTTCAGTAATTCTCTGTTGAGTTTGAATTACTAATAAAAGTTCACATTGGCACCTTATTTCCCTGATATCTCATAGTATGCAATAGATTACTTAATTTACACTTTAGTTTATCATTAAACAGACAGTTATTTTAAATTAAAATATTTTAATTTAATTTTTCACAAGGAGAATGCCACAGAAGACTGGTCACAGCTTTTGGTCCTAGCATAGGATTCTTTCACTTCGGCTTAATAACTGGTTCTCTCAAACTACAAAACATTAGCATTTTATTCCTTCCTCAGAGTGCACAGCCTTTAAATGAATGCTGTGGAAGGCTTTCCCAGCCCCAGAATGAAGCTATTAGTACCATTTATTGTACTGCTTACACTTGGTACACACCCTTCCAAGCAGGAAGAGAGGCCTTTTAAAAGCCTGTCAAGTCTGCAGGTGTGCCAAAGGCTCCTGCTAACAGCAGGGGTAGCCTTTACTGCGTTTCCTCAAGACTGCTTTGGATCACTTTTCAGCACGTAAAACCGGATTCTCATTAATGGCACTAATGACAAGCTAATGGGGACAGGCGGCACACCCAATGCCAGAGGCAGAGCAAGTGAGGCTGCAAAGAGACTAGCCCGAGCTGCTTTAAGATGAAATGTCACTGGGTATTGATTCCTTTCATTTCTTCTCAGATACCTGGCAGACCCAAGACCTTGTTTAACGGGCTCCTTTTGGTGGCTGAGCATGAGTATATTGAGTTACAGTTTTGGGGGGGTTTTTTGTTTGTTTTTTTACCTAAGGACAAAGTAAAAAGCAGAGTAAGCTTGGGGTTCAGAAGTCTGCGAGCTGCAGCTGTGACTGGCAGGAGATTCTGAAGAGTTGTGAGCTGAGATATTACGCTGGACATGGCTGGGCATTGACCTGTCTGCTCTTTCTTCTCCCAAGAGTGGTGTTCAAGGCTACTGTTTGACATCAGAGCCACTAAGGACCCTACCAAAGCAGTGGCCTATCACAACTCATCCCTTTTAAAATACCTGCAATCTGTTCTAGCTGGAAAGGTGGAGAGAAAACATGGGCTGCTGGTCCTTCCTGCTGGGAGGGAACTTAGGTGCTTGGGGAGTTCTGGTTCCCAACTCAGCTCTTCAGTAAGTCACTAGAGTTTGAAAATGTATGCCAAAAGCACAGACGAGACACAGATGAATCATTGACTTCACGCTTATTCTAAGATGTGTCAGCACAGGAAAAGGCACACCTTCCATTATTCCCAGCTCACTTGGGCCTTTTAAAAGAATGTTTGGAGAAATGCTGAGCTTTAAGGCTTGCTTATTAGAAGCAGTTAGCAGGCTCTTTTCCCCATGCAGTTAAATCCTGTCTAGATAGGCATGGCAAAGCGACACCAGCACCATCACTTTCTCCCCATTGGCTAAGGCAAAGCCAGTCAGCACACCAGGAAAATCCCGTTCTTCCAGTTCTTATCAGCATCCTCGTTTTTGCAGACAAGGAAGGTGATGCAAGGGGAAAGTTATGAAACTTGCCAAGCACCACACAAGGGCTTGCAACAGAGCCAGAACCAGAAACTTAGTCTCTTGATTTTCCATTCAAGATCTTGCTGTCCCGTATTGCCTTCCTAGAAAATCCCTTTGAATTGTGTTTGCCACATAGATTGTGTAGCCCCTGTAACCCCGTTGGTAGTCTAGGAGTTTGAGGGTCATCCTACCATTCAGTAGCTTAATTGTCTTACTTCATTGGCACCTGACCTTCTTTTGGGTGTCATATATGTTCCTTACAGAGGCCCCAAGCTAAAAGCTGGAACTGTAGCAATTCTACTGATGACTTTTCACTGAGACCAACAAAGGATCTAAGAGAACATTCTTATATTAAGTTTTGGGATTTTAATTCTTCAGTTATATACTCCTTCCCAGTTTTATATCATGCATATTTTTATTATTTATTTTTTATTTTAATTTTTATATTAATTACAGTTTATTCACTTTGTATCCTAGCTGTATCCTTTTCTGTCATTTCCTCCCAATCCCACCCTCCCTCCCATTTCTCCTCCCATGCTCCTCTCCAAATCCACTGATAAGGGATGTCTTTCGCCTTTTCCCTCTGACCCTAGTCTATCAGGTCTCATCAAGAATGGCTGCATTGTCTTCCCCTGTAGCCTGGTAAGGCTGCTCCAGGCTCAAAGAGTCAGCCACTGAGTTCATGTCAGAGACAGTCCCTGTTCCCCTTATGAGGGAACCCACTTGGATATGAGCTGCCATGGGCTACATCTATGCAGGGGTTCTAGGTTATTTCCATCCATGCAAATAGATCCATATTCATCACCCTGCACAAAACTAAAGTCCAAGTGGATCAAAGACTCCATCATAAATCCAGACACTTTAAATCTGTTAGAAGAAAAAGTGGGGAAGAGCCTTGAACTCATTGGCACAGGAAACAACTTTCTGAACAGAACACCAACAGCACAGGCTCTAAGATCAACAATCAATATTTCATGAAACCGAAAAGCTTCTGTAAAGCAAAGGACACTGTTGTCAGAACAAAATGATAGCCTACAGATTGAGAAAGGATTTTCACCAACCCTATATCTGAAAGAGGGCTAATATCCAGTGGAACTCAAGAAGTTATAAAACAATAAATTAAGTAATCCAATTAAAACATGGGGTACAGAGCTAAACAGAGAATTCTCTGTAGAGGAATGTCAAATGGTAGAGAAACACTTGAAGAAATATACCATAAATCCTTAATCAAGCCTGTCTTGTTCATTGTTAAATCATCAAAATAGGAATTCTTTGCCATTCATTTGTTTAAAGTGGTCACTTTTACAACAGTGTAGAGTATTGCAAATTTGCCATACTGTAATATTCTACATGTTCTGGGCAATAGGAATATCGATTTTAGTATTATTTCTTTCTCCCCTTCTATTCATTTAGATTTATGTCATCTTTAAGAAAAATTGACTACCAAATAGTTTGCAAAATGTCTCCCTTAAGTTGGTGAATTGTGAGATTTAAAAAAATATATATTATTGTTATTATTAACAATGTATTCACTTTGTACCGCAGCTGTAGCCCCTCCCTCATCTCCTCCCAGTCCCACCCTCCCTCTGTCTCCGGCACCCCTGCCATGTCCTTCCCTAGTCCACTGATATTAAAAGTCCTCCTACCCTTCTATCTGACCTTAGCCTATCAGGTCTCATCAGGACTGCCTGGATCCTCTTTCTCTGTGGCCTAGTTAGGCCACTTCACCAGGGATAGGTGATCAAAGAGCTGGCCACTGAGTCCATGTTAGAGACAATCCCTGCTCTTCTTACTAGGGAGCCCATTTGGAGACTGAGCTGCCAATGGGCTGCATCTGATCAGGGGTTCTAGGTCCTTTCCATGCATGGTTCTTGATTGATTCATCAGTCTCTGAATTACCCCTAAGCCCAGATTTTTGGGCTCAGTTGGTCTGTTTGTGGAGCTCCTGCCCCTCCAGGTCTTTCTATCACCCTATGAGATATCACTTCTATGAGATCCCCTGTACTCTGCCCAAAGTTTGGCTGTGAGTCTCAGCATCTGCTTTGATACACTGCTGGGTAGAGTCTTTCAGAGGTCCTCTGTGGTAGGCTCCTGTCCTCTTCCCTGTCTTCTCCTACTTCTGAGGTCTAACCTGTTTGCCCTCTGAATGAGGATTAAGTCTCTTCCCTAGGGTCCTTCTTGTTGTTTAGCTTCTTTAGGGCTACATATTTTAGTATATTATTCTGTATCATCTGTCTAATATCCACTTATAAGCATATGTACCGTGTGTATATTTCTGCCTCTGGGATACCTCACTCACGATGATATTTTCAAGTTCCATTCATTTGCCTGAAAAATTCATTATTTCCTTGTTTTTAATTGCTGAGTAGTATTCCTTAATGTGAATGTACCACAATTTCTGTATCCATTCCTCAACTGAGGGGCATCTAAGTTGTTTCCAGATTCTGGCTATTACGAATAAAGCTGTTTGAACATGGTTGAGCAAATGTCCTTGTTGTCTACTTGAGCATCTTTTGGATATATGCCTACGAGTGGTATAGCTGGATCTTGAGGTAGCACTATTCCTAATTGTCTGAGAAAGCGCCAGATTGATTTCCAAAGTGGCTATACAAGTTTACATTCCCACCAGCAATGAAGGAGGGTTTCCCTTTCTCCACATCCTCTCCTGCATGTGTCCTCCCTTGAATTTTTGATCTTAGTCATTCTGATGGATGGAAGGTGAAATCTCAGGATTGTTTTGATTTACATTTCCCTGATGAGTAAGGATGTTGAGCATTTCTTTAAGTGTTTCTCTGTTATTTGATATTCCTCTATTGAGAATTCTCTGTTTAGCTGTATACCCCATTTTTTAATCGGTTTGCTTGGTTTGTTGGTGTTTAACTTCTTGAGTTCTTTATATATTCTGGATATTAGCCCTCTTTCAGATGTAGTTACAATATACAGTATTTTTATCCCTGAGTTATCTTCTTTGCTAATTTTCCCATGTCATTTGTGTCACAATGTTTAATTAATTCATCTCTAGCTGCTTGCTTTCTACAGGATTAAAAACAATAAGAACTGGCAGAAATATTGCTCTATTCTCTTTTCGGGAAGTTTGGTAGAGATAAATCAGTTGTTTGATTATTTCCTTCTATTTATGGCTGTGAATTAGGCTGCAATGCCAAGGCAATACTCACTTATTCTCAGCAGCTTGACTGATTAATGGTCCAATAGTAGCACTGTTCAATGCCAAAAATCACGTTCCCTCCACAACTAACACTGAGAAAAGGAGTCATGTATATGTGAAAACAGAAATGTTTAGGAGGCAGCGTGATAAGCACATCATGTTTATTTAATAAAGCCTTACTGCTTAGGCCTATGACTGACCTCAATACAGGTTTTGACTTGGTTTATAATACAAATCACCAGTCCTTTTCTGTGAGGAAGGTTATAAATATAACAGAAAACAATGGTTGCACACATACCATTGGTGGCACTATTGCACAGCACGGATCCTGCACTGTTGGTAGTGTAAAAGACAGGTTCCCAACCTGAGAAGAATCATCTAGAATAATGTCTTCTAAGCAAACCACCCAGCACCTATCGAAACCATAAAAGCTAACCAGCAAGACATGGTCTCCCATGTTGCTACCACAGTGATTTCTCTGTCCTTTACACCACACAAAGTGTATGAAGTCTTCAAAACAGTTTTACCATCCAATATTTTACCAACAGTAGTGACAATAAACTTTGTTATGTGTAGGGCCTCAGAGGCCTTACTGGCTAATAATTTATTGGCATCCCATATTACTAGGATTTTTACCCAACTACCTAATAACTTTTTCAGCCATTTTGGGTGCCTTTCACATTTAAAATTATCAAAGCCTTTTAAAAACCTCTTTCACATAATTGTACAAATCTGCATCATACACAAAGGTTAGAATTATAAAATGAAATTTAAAAAGCAGAGACAGATTTTTCCTTGGGTCTACAGGTGGATAATCTCTGAAATTCCACTAATACCCATTACAGATACCTGGCTACTATTCAGTTATGGAAGGGATAATAAAACATAAGCAAAGTATAGCATACTACAGACATTCTATTATTTGTAACAATTGTTTTGTCAAAGAGCAATGCTTGGTACAGTGGTGAAGATGGGGCCTTACCTTATTTAGCTGCAGAATCTGCAGTCATTCTCAATGAGCCTTGCCACCTTTTCATCTTCAGACACTTCTCTGGAGCCACCACACGTTTCTCCACCCAAGACAAGCTTTGTAGTATGGGCTTGTACGGCCTAAGCCAACTCAAAGCCAAGAGAACACTGTCATGTTTTACACTGTTTCATGAGCCTGTTTCCTGATTCTAACCATTGTTCTCATCACTCTGATCGCCACACCTGGTTACCAGAAGAAGCTCAGTACAACAGCCATCCCAGCATGCTTATTGCCAAGAGAAGTATAGCTGGCATAACTTCCTACCTGCATCATTCACTCCTTATCTCATCCATTTGCGAACTGTTGTTGAGCATTCAAAATCTCCCAGAAGTCACAAGCACTCAGTTTAGACTCTTGTTATGCCTCCCCAGCCCCCCAAAACTCTGGCTCAGCACAAGTCTCAACACATATCCTTTTGAGTGAACTCAACAAGACCCTTTATCTGCTTTTCTTTTGTTTTAGTTTGGCTGCTGTTGATTTTGTTGTTGTTGTTTTCATTTAATCTTGTGTTATTTAACAATGTCATCAAATTTGCATGTCTTTCTAAATACTTCAGATCCACTAGGGCCTCTTTTAATTCATGACCCATTATGGGTTCAGCAAAGCTCCTAAAGTCTTACACCAGTCCCAAGGATTCTGCCCAGCCAACTTTATTTATTTATCAATTTAATTTACCATTTCTGTCAAAATAATTCTATTCAGTCTGCTATAAACATGACACAAAACACCACTTAGTACACACTGTGTACATTCCTGTGTTGTCTTCTAATATTAATGGAGATTTGTAGCCAAGTATCCCCCTGCTGGCTGTGCCTGAGAGTATGCAGACTTTATCTCAGAAGGGATGCATAGTCATATCCTTGGCTATTCTGCTTTTGTGATATAACCAAGCAGGGCTCATAGAAGCTCATAGAGACTGAGCAAGCGAAGGGTCTGCATGAGTTTGCACCAGGTCCTCTGTGTATTTTTCTGGGGACTGACTCTGCTCTTGGGACTCTTTTTTTAAATTGGGCTACCTTGTCCAGCTTTGTTATGAGGGGTTTTGCCTTATTGCCTAGTGTTTTGTCTTGTTTGGTTGTTATATCTTGGATACTTGTTCTTTTCTGAAGAGAAACAGAAAGGGGTGAGTATTGGTATAATGTTCTGTGGACTGTGTAAGGTTTATCCTTGTTCATTCAAATCTTCAGTTCTCTACCCCACTATCTGGTTTTAATCCAGATATTGCATTGTGATATTTATTCTCATCATCTCTTATAATGGAAGTTTTGCTTTCTTTTTTTTGTATTTATTTTTTATTTCATAGCAGTGTTTATATCTAACCAGATTTTTAAAAAGTTTTGTTCATTACAATTTATTCACTTTGTATACCAGCTGGAGCCCCCTCTCTCTTCTCTTCCCAGCCCCACCCTTCCTCCCTCTTTTCCCCCTAGTCCACTGATAGGGGAGGTTCTCCTCCCCTTCTATCTGACCCTAGCATGTCAGGTCTCATCAGGACTGGCTGTATTGTCTTCCTCAAGTGGCCTGGTAAGGTAGTATTCCCCACCAGTGGGAAGTGACTAAAGAGACAGCCACTAAGTTCATGTCAGAGATGGCCCCTGCTCCCCTTACTAGGGAATCCACTTGGAAACTGAGCTGTCTATGGGCTACATCTGAGCGGGAGTTCTAGGTTATCTTCATGTACCATCCTTGGTTGGAATATCAGTCTCTGCAAAGATCCCTGGGGCCAGATTTTTTGGCTCTTCTGGTCTCCTTGTGGAGACCCTAGGGAAGATGCTGAATTCTCATTCAGAGGGCAAATGGGATAGAAATCAGAAGCGGTAGAAGACAGGGAACAGGAGAACAGCCTACCACAGAGGGCCTCTGAAAGACTACCCAGCAGTTTATAGAAGCAGGATGCTGTAACTTACAACCAAACTTGCAGCAGAGTGCAGGGAATTTTATGAAAGAAGGGGGAGATAGAAAGACCTGGAGTGGACAGGAGCTCCATAAGTTTTGGTTTCTTTTAAAAAATTCAGTTATGTTATTTAAATATATTTTTGTTTTAATCCCAATTATGAGATTTTAGTTTGGGCTTTAGTTTTTCCACAGCTGAAAATTGCCTCTTGCAATGCATGGTCTCTGATAACTGCCTAATGCTGCACAGAGAAGGTGTGGTCTAAGACTCTGAGGAGTATAAATATGAGAGCATAGAGAAAAAAAAAAGTGTGGCATGTGGTGAGTAGCAGCTTGGAGAGACCAGAGACTCTTCATGATATAGCGGCTTGGAGGAGAGAAACAGAGGAGACTGCTTACTGCTTTTGCTTTTGATGAAGAACCCTAAACAGTCCGAGAAAATAAAAGGGTCCATGCCCCCTCTCCTCACTAACTTTCTCTCCTACCTAGGGTCGGAGGGACATTGGAAGGGAAAGGCTTAAAGCCTCAATTAAAATATAATTTAAAAATGAACTACAATCTCCTGTCTCAAGTTTGTGTAAATATGCCACAGTCTGTTCTCTGTATTGCCTGTAAAAGCCAACCAGCCAATGCTGAGCAATACAAACAATTAGGGTAACATGCTGATTTGGTGAGAGGAAAAAGAAGAGGAAGTAGAGAAGGATCCATGAGGAGAAGACTGAGAAACATCAGGGGAAATGCACCAGGACTAGAATATGTTTAAAAATCAAGTATACTGTGAGAAATGTGAATGGTGGGGGGGGGGAGCCATACTAGCTTGGAGGTTTAAAATGAAGCAATTATTGTGCAGCATCGTACTCTAGGCGGATCAAATGAATCCTAGTCTCTCTGTGTGGTTATTTGGGTATAGAGCTGGTTAGGGAGTAACTGCTACTTTACTAAAAATATAACAGTGTTAAATATTAATAATGTTTTGAACAATTGAGTCTGAGGAAAGGATATCTGGAAGCTGGATTTGGCCTTATCACTTCCTTTTTGGTAAAGGATATAAATTATGTGTATGCTAACGCTCCCTTTTGTGATATAAAAAATTAAAATTTATCAGAAAAACTGAACAATGAGGAAGAAAATAGTTACATCAATGATAGATGTTAGATCAATTGATAGACAGATAATAGATAGATATAGATAGTAGATAAGTAGATAGATGCTAGATGATAGAGATAGATAGATAGATAGATAGATAGATAGATAGATAGATAGATAGATAGATAGATAGACAATCCCTCACATATTCAATCTTTAATGTACAGGAAATTCATCATTCAGAGTGCAGACAGGGGTATTGCTAGTGGTTCAGCACAGGAAAAGTGTGGTAGTCTTTTTCTTTGGCCTACCAGGTATAAAATATAACCAACCCTTCTTTCTGTCTAATATATATATATGTGTGTGTGTGTGTGTGTGTGTGTGTGTGTGTGTGTGTGTCTTTTCTGCCACATTAGAAACTAGTTGAAGGAAAGAATTTTTTTTATTGTCATTACTTCCTTACACAGGCAAACTCATTGAGCCTACATATTATTACATCACATGTGGGTTTTCCGAGATTGTGATATATTGCCCAGGCCATTGGTTGTTTGATACCATCTTTGTACACTCATGTGGTGGACCACATTTATCAAGAGAGCACAACACCTCATGCCATAAAGAGGAAGACAGACATCCTGAGATTTAGCTAAGAGCACTCCACCTTCATATAACTCAACTTCAGTTGCATGTCTTATCACCAGAGAATAACCAGAAAACTACCTATAGCAAGGGGTACACCAGTACATGGTTGTTGCTGTAATGTTCTTGCGGAATGTATACAATTTACCCTTGTTCATTCAAATGATGATTTCTCTACCCCACTATCTGGTTTCAATCTGGATATTGAATTGTGATGTTTATTCTAAGCATCACCTGTCTCATGTTTGTGTAAACATGCCACCGTTTGTTCTCTGTATTGTCAATAAAACAAACAGCCAATGCTGAGCAATGGAGAGAATAGGGTGGGACATCCTGGTCTGGAGGAGAGAAGGACGAAGTGAGTGGGAGAGTTGGAGGGAGAGATCCACAGAAGACCTGGAACCACATGGAGAGATGAACAGGACCCAAGATATGACTTAAAGAAAGTATAATGTGGGAAATCTGAATGGGAGGAAACTATGCGGGCTTGGAGGTTTAGGATGGAGTAACTATTGCCCAGAATTGTGCTCTAGGTTAATTAAATAAATTCTAGTCTCTGTGTGGTGATTTGGGTCTAAAGCTGGTTTAGGAACAACCACACTATAACTAAAGATAATTCAATAATAGATATTAATAGTCAAAAACACATGGTATGTGAGGAAATATAAACATATTGGAGTAATCTCTGTAAAATCTCAGCTTTCAGCTCTATCGTTCTTATTTGCATGTCTTATTGCCCATACAGAGATGGCACGATACTGTTTCTCCCAAACATGTCTTTGGCTCTGTGATTCCCTGTTTAAGTTTGTATTATGTGGGTTTTCGCCCCCTGTGGAGTTGTGAACCAAATTCTATTCATTTAAAAAAGAGAATTGATGAATGATTAAACTCAAGAATGATTCAACTCAAGTCTAGCCTGGTAAATCGTTTAGCTTATTGAGATCAAGTACAGTAGATAGATGAAGTAGGAGGTAAATGACGCAGGCAGTGGCTCCACTAAGTAATCCACCACTGCAGAACTGGGAGGAATTCACAGAAGTTGCATCTGTGGCGTTCCTTGCACAACTTGTAGGTGGCTATATGGAAGTCTCCTGTTTTTCACTATTGTGAGCCATGTAACTTCCTAGAGAGCATTGGCGTGCTTCCCATTCCTTTATTTAGGGAATATTTCATTCTGGAGGAAAGAGATACACAACAGCATGACAGAATTTTATTCTTGAGGAAAATGCCCAACTAAACCAGACTGTATATAATAGACAGAGTGTACATTAACATTTCCCTTAAATATTTATTGGCTACTTTAGCTTATAGTGAGTAATGAGTCACAACCACCCATATGCAACATTAATCCTTTCTGATTTTAAATAACCCTTTTTGTAGCCTCTAAACTCAAGAGAAAGTCTTCTGATGTCCCCATTGTTAATTAAACTATAGGTCTTTTGCAAAGTACCATATTTACTATAATATTCAAATGATAGCAAGTCTGCATTTTTTGACCTTTCCAACCTAGTTGACATGTCACTTTATCAAATGTCTAATTCCAGGCATGACCTTGTAAGCTATGTTGGGAGGAGACAGTTTGCACCTTTGTCTTGTTCATACTGTAGTTAGTTAATATTTTCTCAATAAGCCAAAATGCAAAATCAGCATCAAACTTAGGAAAGACTTTCAATTTTTATGTTAAAAAATAGGAGTGGTCTTTATGAAATGGTTTCCCTTTTCTTCAAAGTCTTTGAGTTTGATTCTTTGTATATGGAAGGCAGTAGGTTAGATGAACCCAAACTTCCAATTGAGAGTCACAAAAATTGGTCTCAATATAAGCATTTGAAAGTTGTTATGAATATTAAAATGTTTATATTTGAATTATTTATATTTTCTATTTATTCATTGAGAATTTCCCATGTGCATACGATATATCTCAATCATGTTCACCTCCACCACCTTCTCCAACTCCTCCTGGACCCCTCCCCAACCTCTCTCTTCCATAGCCATGTTCTCTTTCTTATTATTTAGCAAGTCTGCAACATAGGGGTTATACCCAATCTACTCTGTATGGTAACAAGAAATATGTGTATGGGGGAGTTTTTTTTTTTACCATTATTCTATGACTCAGCCACAGACAACTAAGTCAGTAAATTTCCACAGGTAAAAGGAGCTTATTGGTTGAAACCATCTCAGGGGATATGGAAAGAAAAAAATAAAATGATAAAGAATGAGATATAAGGACTGTAACCATATTTTAGTTTCAAAAGATTATTATATTAATATTGAAATTGTTCTCTTAATCCTCAGTAAAACACGTAGGAAGGAGGGTTTTAATGTAGACATATGATATGCTCCAAAAGTTCCTTTAGTCTGTGTTAATTATCATTTTTGTAGTGATAATCTAAAAGTGTTCTATAGTCTTCAAGTGCAAAACATAGCATGAACCAAGTAGATGCAAAGTCCTGTGAATATGCTTATTTTTCTTATAACCACCAAACAAATCCAGAAAAATATTGCTTATATTGAGACCAGTTTTTGTGACTCTCAATTGGACGTTTGGGTTCATCTAGCCTACTGCCTTCCATATACAAAGAATCAAACTCAAATACAGGAAAAATTATTATAATTCAATGCTATTTTCTAATAATTGGTCCAACTATATGCTGTCACTTTTCAAACTAATGTGTTTTGCAGCTCTTTACCCAGGTCTGTTCAATAGAGTTTTATGTATCTTAATATCTTAGTACAGGGCAGTTTCTCAACAAGCTTTTTCTTTTAGATTATTAGTAATAAGGAATATAAGATAATGAATTTTCATAAGCATTTTCTTGTCTTAGACCTCTCACCAATGTTTAAGGTCTGTTTAAACTTATTTTTAACAAGAATTATAGTAGATGAAAACAACTTTTATTTAACATATATGGATTAAGCAGTTCTATACTTTCACACCTGGATAATTGAAAGAATAAAATAAAAATGAATTTTTATATTTCTATCTGTCCAGTCCAGATGACTAATTTGATGGACTAGGAAGTAGCCAATGAGAACAGAGTGGACATGCAATCTTGTGTCACATGAGAAGACTTCAAGGTAGTGGCCATAGAGCCAGCTGGTGGGTTTTGGTCAGTTGTGCTCCTGACATGAGGGCTAAGAGGAAGAACGTACATCCAAACAGGAATGTCAAATGCCTATTGAGCTCCGAAAGGACTGCTCTCATGGTATGGACTCTGAGGGTACCCCAAATGCATGAACATATGTATATGATTGCAAGAAGAAAAACCATTTAAACAAATTCATTTTTAAAAAGTTTCTCCAAACAAGGGGAGACCAGCATGCATTTCACCACCAGGGGTGTCACGGAAGTGGGCTCCAGAAGACTGATGAAGGAGATGGAGAGCCACATGTGACGGCTTCATTTCAATAATGAATTCTATCCCACCCTCAAAAAGGAACCTAGAAGCTGCCTAGTGGTAGTTCCATGACCGTGCATTTACTAATGGTCACAACTGCCCTTGTACACATGCTTTGCAAAGCTCCTTTAGCTTTTTTTATGGAATGTAGAATTTACTAAGTTTGGCTTTTTCAGGAAGCTTTGACGTGTAGCATGGTTGGAAAAACAAAATGAACAAAAACAAAACAACAGAAAAACAAGCACTTGTGGGTTCTTCTCTGCACAGGCAAAATATGATAGAAGAGACACTTCAGAGGAATGTAGGGAGAAGGCAGTGAAACGTTTCTTTCTTTATATCACACACTTTGGTAAACATACCCTAAGCATCTGTGTACTTCAGAATCTTGCCTGGTTTTAATTTCTTGGCAGGATTTTGGCAAACCTTCAGACCAGAGAACAGGAAGTAAATCAGAATTATAGGGCACTTAGATTAATGCCCATGCATTCAAGTGCCTTATTTTTTTTATCAGTAAAATTTGGTAGTGAGAGAGTACTGACTGGTATCTTTTAAGATTTTTCTAGAGAATGTTATTGTCTTTTCTTAAAACATCTATGCTTTATATTATTTAAAATATTCACAAACCTACAGTAGCAAGGACCTTCATTTTAGTAAGAAGAGCACAACATGACAGAGACGGTTCTTTGAATGTATTCAGGCCCATTTTCTCTATAGAAATATATGATAATTCAATTTTCAAACACTAAAATTTTTAAGATAAAATAAACCATAGCTGAGTAATAACAACATTTCCTAGGATAGTTCTGCCCCCATTTGCAGTTATATTTCCACAATGGTAAAGGGTACTTCTCTCTGTAATTTCCATGAAGCAAAGGGGTATGGCCTCTGGAGCCATGCCCATAGTGCCGTATTGCTGACTACTGATTATTGTGCAATCACAAAACTGAAAGTAACACTCCCCACATTAATTCCATATCTCTGAGTATTTACTTTTCTTTACCTACTATGTTAAAGGTTTCACAAAATTTAAACCTGGCCAGCTTAGACTGAATTGAGTTCTGTCTTGGTGGATTGAAAAGTTGCATTTATTTCAAAAAGTGAGCTCTCCTCACTGGACTTGTGCTTCCCGATTCCATGAAGCCTCCCTTTCAGCACTAGGCCACAATTTACAAAGTCCTGGACCTACTCTATTGTCCACTGGTCATTCTTGACATTCAATTAGCACTGGCTATTTCAATGCTGAATCAGCTAAACAAGTAAGTTGACTTACGGGTCATGACAAAACAGACCAAATTAGAGCCATCAGACACACTTGATAAGTTAGTTTTGTCTCAGTCCTATTATGACACTTGATTTAGTCAAGTTACTGCTGTTGATTCAGTTACTAAGCAGTTCCTCTGAACCTAGATTTAACATGAAAGTCAGTCTTTTCATTCTACACATGGGTCTTGTGTATTTTATATAATATTATAAATGCTGGAATTACAAAGATGAATTAGGCTAAATCCTTCCTTCCAAACATTCAATTCAAAGAGCAAAGTGAAGATCACATTTCATTGATGTTGTAGGTAAACTGACAGAAACAAGTACAGGAAGCACAAAGGAAAGGAGCTTATCACTCTGGGAGATCAGGCAAAGGTTCCTTTAAAACAACTCAATATTCTGAAGGACTCCTGGTGCTACCTAAGGAAGAACAACCTAGAGAGTAAAGCAGAGACTCTTAGAAAGGCTGAGAGTATGGAGGAGTATAACTACAGGTCATTTACACCACAAGTTTAGGGGAATCAGTGGCAGCAGATGGAGAGAAAGATGACCTCACATCAGGTGGTTTTTGCGTCCTTTCTATTTTTTTCTACAATATTCTCTTTTCTATTCTGGTGAATTTGGTTTTCTCAGCCTATTCCATCTGGTAGCGTGACTCAATTTAGGAAAAGGTGTTCTAATCCTACTATTTAAACCTAGTCAAATAGTCCCATAATTAAGTATTTCTAGTGCAACCCCACATTCTCTACACCTGGCTAGGAGAAATTCCAATATCCGCAATGGTCTAGTTTGGGATGCAGTTTTTATACCTATATTTCCCTTTTTTTGGATTACTTCCTTCTGTACTATTTTCAGAAACTTGCAAATACTCACAGGAGTGTTTTAATTATTGTCTCAAATTAGAAACAGTGGAGTTATTAAAAGTATTACAATAAACTCATATTTGTAAACTCATAAATTCATATTTAATAAATGTATGAAACAAGTTTTATGATGTTGTATAAAGGCGTGGAAGCATCCCATGATACATACTTAATTGAAAAAGCTATGCTATAAAGTTTCTGCAAATGCATTGCACGCACATACACCATCCATGAACACACACAACAGGCTTGAGAACACACATGGATATACCACACAGCAACACATACATGCACCATGCATAAACACATGCATGCCACATATGAACAAATACACAGAACACAAAAGACTAGAAGATAGAAGACAGTGTTTTCCTTTCCAATTTATACATAAGTTCTCTGAATGATTGTATTATTATTTTATTTTCTCTCTGTTTCTGTCTGAAATTTACGTTTCTTCCTCCAATTCAAAACAATACATTTTATTTGCTTAACTCTCTTAAAATATTGCAAATCTTCAGAAAATTGTAAAGAATAATCTTGTAACTGCTAGACATCTAAAGAACATGTCCAGTGTGGAATAAGGGTTGTGACTGTAGGAGTAGGAAACATTACTTTGAATCAGGGCTCTAGGACTCTCTATTTCAAGCTAAGGTTTTCTTTGTAGAAGCTGTTCTACCTCTTTATGTTGAAAACACTCTATCTTTTTATTATGTTCTATTTTCTCTCTTACCTTCAAGCTCGCTGTAGGTGAAAGAAGAAATTGCTTCAAACTTACCTTGTGGCCATGGAAATTTTTCTCCACCCATTTTAATTGCAGAAGAAATATTTCAAATATCTCTCTGTTCTGAAGCCAAAGTTTTTGTCATGCTTCAGAGGTATACATAGACTTTAGATATTTATTAGTAGTAGGTGGAGATGTAGATGAGTCAATATATAAATAACATTATTTTAGGATTTTTTGACATTTTACTAGGTCTACAGTGCAGTGTCTCTCCAAATACAATGGAAGTATTTACCACTACTCTTAAAAAACAAAGGCATGCTAGTATGATTAACTAAAATAACAATTTTAGTAGCCACACTAATTTTTTTCATTCAACATTAAAGCCAATAATAATTTAGTTTGGCTTTCTATTGGATACCAACACATTCTAGGACTGATTTGCAAAAAAATATTCTTTGAGCCATAACGTTGGATTCTAACAAGTGACATTTAGCCCTGTAAATGCAGTGATGGACAAGAGTAGGCCTGCTTGTGGAAAGTAGCTGGAGCTCAGATCCTGGATTTGTTTGAACTGAGGTGGATGAAGGCATCCAACCACAATACCTGTCTTCTTGGAAGAACATTTTGTTTGGCTATGTTGTATGGTGATACATTCCCAGGTCTCATTTAAGTGAAGGCCAGCTCTTTCCTTTCTTAGTGTTTTTGCTGTTGTAACATTTTTACCTCCAGCTACATTGTCTCTTCCTATGACTAGGTCAGAACTTCAAAACTCTGAGGAAAGGTAAAATTCCGTGCAGAACTTCTCAAGCTATTTCCATATTCAAATGTCTTTATTTTATTCTATTATTAATTTATTTACTTTACATCCGATCATATATTCAGTGAACTCTGTTTAAGAAACATTCATTGAATCACTGTCTTCTCTTTCCTTTTATTTTTTTCTTATTTACTTTTTATTCATAATCATAAACTTAATTCTGCAATCCAACTAGACTTGGCAGGGAATGAGGAAAATATGGAACCCAAAGAACTTCAGCGAGAGCAGAGATCACAGGGTACTTCGAACAAATGGGATTGGGGTGCTCTCATGTGCTACAGAAGGAATGGTCTGGTGGGTAAGATGCCTGCAAGTCAAAAGAATTAGTTTAGAGGTGACCACAGTCGGAAATTGTGATCTTCTTTCTAGTCTTGCCATTCCTGGATCCAAAATGCTCCATGGCTTCCACAATGTTCATGCCGTCTTTCACCTTCCCAAAAACCACATGCTTGCCATCCAGCCACTCAGTCTTGGCAGTGCAGATAAAAAACTGGGAATCATTTGTGTTTGGTCCAGCATTTGCCGTGGACAAGATGCCAGGACCTGTGTGCTTCAGGATGAAGTTCTCATCCTCACATTTCTCCCTGTAGATGGACCTGCCGCCAGTGCCATTATGGCGTGTGAAGTCACCGCCCTGGCACACGAGTCCTGGAATAATTCTGTGGAAGGAGGAACCCTTATATCCAAAACCCTTCTCTCCAGTGTTCAGAGCATGAAAGTTTTCTGCTGTCTTTGGAACTTTGTCTGCAAACAGCTCAAAGTAGACGCGGCCCAAGGGCTGGGCGTCGGCTTCGATGTCGAAGAACATGGTGTGGTTGACCATGGCTGCAGCAACAGATGACAGGGGACAGCGGTGTCTGCAAAACCTCTTTCCTTTTATTTTAAGTAAGGATTTTGTGTAGCTCAACTTGGAATTCAACTTCTTTAAATTGGCAATCAATGATGGCCACAAATAGCTAATTCAGTTTCCCAGAGGTTGAGACTGTAGGCATATACCAACACATCTGATTTTCTTATGCCACGTTTTTGTACCTAGACTCTCATGATGCTCTAGGAGAAGCAAAGTGTCATTTACGAGCACCTTTACAATGAAACCTATGAGCACACGTCCAACAGTGCTGCTTGTTTCACGACCAGCCAGCACTTCAGGAGCAAAGGCCCACCACTCTATTTATATAAGCTACACAGAAGAGTAGGAAAATGAAGCAATGGTTTCCCTGGAAGGCAAGGCCACCCAGGTCCAGAAATGACAAACTACTTGTGATCTGAACATGTGGGGAAAAAATAAAGGTAGAACTGGGGACAGAGCAGAGAACTAGAGATCTGAAAAAAGCTTTTTCTAAGCAAACATTTTTATCAAGCTAAGGAGTGAGGTTTTAGCTCTATAAACAGCTTACTGGTCATTAAGGGGCCCAGTAAGTTATATGCTCACCACTGAGTGCTTCCACTCATCTTTCTTGCTGATGAGGCTGGCATGATATAGCGTATAGTTTTTGCTAGAAGAGCTCGTGATTGATATTCCCAACACCTTGGAATTCAGACATGGAAGAAACTCACCGCGACTACCCTGAAGATGCAGGACATGAATTGAATGACAGAGAGTGGAGGGAGGCTGAGAGCACTTGCGTCCTCGTTCATTTCATTCATTTGTATCTAACGTGGGCCGCTGCTCACCCGAAAGTAGTTATCTGCCCTAGAGAAGTGCTCTGACTCCAAGTAGAGAACTCCTGGAAACTACACTAAAGTCACAGGAGCTGAGATCGACATGGAGCAGATCAATTGTTTCTGCCAGTGTTTCCTCACTGGCTGATAACAGGTATGGGAGTGATGATGGGAAGAAGTGCACTGTGGGAGAAAGTGAGGTCCACTTAAGCAGAGTGGCCCTAAGTGACATTAACAGACAGGGAGACCAGAGAGGCCAGCATTCCTTTGTTTCAGTGGATCCTGTGGCTAATGAGAGCTTTCAGATTGCACAGGTCTCTAAGCCTGGAGAGATGGTGTTTTCCCTTTCCAAATACAGTTTTATTTTTAAATAACTTATACACAGTCAACCTAACATTATGGAGAAAACAATAAACTGAGAATGTGAAGAACTGAGCTTTCTGCTTTGGTAGCATGCCACTCTTGTTTTCAAATATCAAAATAATAAGACAAGTAGCCTGTTTTTAAATCTCTCACTTATGTGTGTGTGTACATGAGTGTGTTTGTATTGTGTATATGTGTGTGCATATTTTACCTGTGTACCGGCAGGGCACAGGCACACACTTTAGCATGGATCTGAAAGCTGGAGGTTGATGTCAGGAACCTTTCTCAGTCACTCTATTCTCTCAATCAGGATCAGTCGAGCAAACCCAGAGACTGCCAATAGGGCTAATTTTGACAGGCAGCTTCATTCATGAGTCCTCTGCTTCTGTCTCCCAAGACTGGTATGAAAGCTGAGCTGCACCCACCCAGCATTTGTGTAGATCCTATGGGATCTGAACCACCATCTTCAAGCTGATAAGGCAAGCGTGCTAACCACTTAGCTATATTCCCAGTCTGTAGAGAGGTACGGGGTTTATACCTTTGTCTATGTGTCTGAAAGGACTGATGTGAAGATTAAAGGAAAAGGGTTTAGAGAGACTTGGAAGACCGGCACAGCTGAGGCTGCTACAGCAGCAGTTCAAGCTAACATGAACTTGTTAGCTGTTGAACTTGTTTAACTGCTTTCTTTTTCATTGTAAGGGTGTGGGTGCTTTGCCTGCTCTTATGTATGTCTGGTGCCTGTGGAGGTCAGAAGAGGATGCCATGCTCCCTGTGAGCCACCATGTAAGTGCTGAGAGTCAAATTTGGATCCCTTGAAGACCAACAAGTACTCCTAACTACTGTGCCATCTCTCCAGCCCTCAAAATAGTTTTATTATTATTTTTAAAATTCCCTGTCTTTGTTACAGTTCTATTGCTGTGATAATACACTATGACCAAAAGCAACTTGGGGAGAAAAGGGTTTATTTCATCTTATAACTCCCAGGTTATACTCTCTCACTGAAGAAAGTCAGGACTGGAACTCAAGGCGGGAACTTGGGGACAGAAACGGAAGCAGAATATATGGCCTAATGCTCCTTGCTGACCCTGTTTCATGAAAAACATGAGTTTGTTTCAGCTGATTATATCCCTTTTGTTAGAATATGGCAACATGTCTTCTCTTACTCCTCACATAATTCCATTTCAAGGTATAAAGACGCAAGAAAGCAAATTCTAAATATATCTTGAGATATAATTTTGGCTCTAAAGCAAGGGTAATCTGGAGGGCTCGGAACTGGGAGATACACAGACTTCTGGAAAATACTGAAGGATGTCAAAGCAAATGTTATGTGAGGGAGCTAAATTTAGCAAGCTTTCTCTCTCTTTGTCTCTCTGTGTCTGTGTGTGTGTGCATGTGTGTTAAGTTGGGTTAGCAGGTAAGATGCAGAGCTCAGGTTGTCAGAGCCAGTCTGAGTTTACAAACAGTCCAGTCCTCCTGGATGCTAATGGGAGGTAACCAGCCAGCTTTGATGTGCGGGGGACCCTACCAGAATTCTTTACTGGGAAGAACATCCAGTGGTGACAGAAAACCTTCCCTCTGACACAGGCAAGATTTCAGAATCAGGGTGATGACTGACTTCCTTGACCCGCCTTACAGGATGGATTTTTTTGAGTGCAGATATAAACAAAAGCAGTAAGATGGAGCTAATCTCTTTCTACCTATGAATGCCTATTCATTCCTGTCAACGTGGCACTTGGTGCTGTTGCCCTGGAGGCAACCTTGGGGAAAGTGCCATAGAAGGATTATATCCGAGTTTTTGTCCTAATCAGTAGCCCAAGGCTCAGAGTCCTAGTTCCTCTAAGCAAAGTGTTCTCTGGGGCCTAACAAGACCTGTACACTTACACATGCCTCAAAAACATGTGGCTCTAAAGAGACCCAAGGTATACTTCTGTGATTTAAAGCATAGGTGAATTCTTGATTTAGGACTCTAATGCAAGTGCATCATGCATTCCTACAGTTCCTATGACAGCTCCCTTGTGGCTGCAGGTTGCAGGTAAAAGGGTAGAGGCTAATCTTTAGAAGATACCTCCAGAGCCCACCTGGAAACCAGTGTGTTCTCACTTCTGCGGGACATTGAACTGCAGAGTTGGTCAGTGCGTCCCTTGGGATGATTTAAAGGAGAAAGGGCATGGGATCCAGGGAGTTCTGGTTTGATAGGAGTATGTATGCATGAGGAAAAGGAAAAAAAATCCCAACAGAAAGGAAAGAAACTAAAAATTTGAAGAGAGGGACTGAGATCTAGTTCAACAATACAGAGTTGATTCTAGGTTGCAACTTTGTTGCAGATGAAACTCAGGACATCTGAAGGCATCCACTCAGTGACCTACGGCTCTTTATTCTCTTAAAAGAAGACTCTTTCCATATCTGATTTAACAATTTCCATAGAATAAATGTTTCCATTATATTGGCATCAGAGAGTGTAACCTGCACTTGGAGGTCATAATGAGCTCTTGGCTTAATGGTTAGTGGCTGGAGAAATCAGAGTGGATATGGCTGTAACTTTGAGAGGATACTTCTATTGAACACTTTTGTAAATGAAAGATGAAGTTAAAATGCCAGCTATTTTAGAGTGACATTTGTTTCTATTCTACAGTTATTCTTGCTGTGTGAGCAGAAACTACCAGATACAGTGCAACTTTTGCTCTGGAAATAAACATTGGGATTCTGTATAATAAATAATGACAACAGCATTTCAGCTGGCACCAAATAGGGTTAAGTTGTTCATGGTGTTCACTATTAAAGATTAGGTGAAAGGGAAAAGTAAATAAAGGTTAAGGAGGAAAAAGAAAAGACAGAGGGCAGAGCCTTTTGTTCTTTTGGAATCATTCCCATCAGTATGGGTCACACCTTCCTGTAGCAGGGACTTGTGTGTGATTTAAAGAAGGCATATAAATCTTTAATCAAATGAGATAAAGCGACACAATTCCAGCTGAAAGTAAAAAACCAACCACAAATCTCTTCAATTGCATCACAAATTAAACATACCATTCTTTTACACATTTACTCTTCAATCTTCCAAAACTAAGGGAAAGCAGCCTATGTCTAGAAGAGCCCTCATAAGTCAGGAGTAGAAGGTACAGTACTGAGTGTGGAGGAATGATCATAGGGAACTAAAAGATAACACAAAACATGCCCTGACCTTGTGCAACTTTGGGTACATACCAGAAAAAATACAAAGTGTTGGAACAGCAAAGAGCACAGAAATAGGAAAATGGAAAATGGGATTGTGAGGACGAATATATATCTCTTGGGCCTTTCTGGAACCACTACCAGCTCTAATGCCATAGCTACTGACCTGCAATTATAGCAATGTGATCTTCTAGGACTCTGTACTTTATTCTTACTAATGATGTCTTTTAGACCATCTTACTGAGGATTCATTTTAATGCATTGTTCAGATTTCTTTGGATTCAAATAACTTATAACTATAAGTCTGGTGATATAGAAGTCCCTTGAGCCTTGCTACTGCCATCTCCAAAGGCATCGAGACCATCATATTCCCAAAACAACAGTCTCTGAAGATGTAATATGGCTATCTGCCTCAGTCACAGTATACTGATATTTCCATGACTACTTGACGATTTTAGATATTTTGATTTATTCAAAGTTAAAAGGAAGGATGACTGTTTGGTTTTAAACATAGCTAAATACACACTACACCTTTAAGATGTCACAATATACTATGAATGCACAGGAGTAATACTATGTGTCTTAGTTAGGATTTACTTTGTTGTTGAACCCAGGACTACCAGCTTAGGGATAGCACCACCCACAATGGTCTGGGACTCCCCCATAAATCACTAATTAAGAAAATGCCTTAGGGCTGGATCTTACAGAGGCATTCTCTCAATTGAGGTTCCCTCCTTTCAGATAACTCTAGCTTGTGTTAAATTAACATAAGACTAGCCAGCACAATATGCCATATTATCTCCAACCTACTTGTTCTAAAACCTATGTGCTAATGAGGTGTCTCCACATAGTGGACTTGAATCATTGGGTTGACTGGAACGAAGCAGAAGTGATTTTCTTTTTATTTCATTTACTTTGATTTTTGTATTGTTTTTCACTATATAGTCCATATTTGTCTCAAAAATTATGATTCTCCTGCTTCTGAGTGTAGAGTTTCAGATTTACAGCTTCGTGCCACCACACCCAGCTCATGCTTTTCTCTTTAAGCTGTCTCTATCCAAATTTGTACTGAGACTATTGTGCTGTCATGGACTTGTCAAATATCAGATCCCATCAGGACTGGCAAGAGTTTTATCTCAATGTCTAAACTGCTTTTCCCCTGGAGCAACACAATATACACACTGCTGATTCTCAGAGATGTGTTGTTTAGTCATAGATGATACTGTGTAAATCTTGCAAGCATTTTAAACTGTATAAATACATCTTGTCCCAACAATAAAGTGAAAGCCAGGAAGCTGTCTTTAATCATTAAATTGATTTGCATACCAAATACTTCAAGACTATTAGCTGAACCCACATGTCAGGTTGATGATTCTATATAGGATTAGTGACTCCCTAAAAGTATTCTCTAACCAAGAACTGTTTCCTCTAGATACTGATGTCCAATAAAGTCATTTATAGCCATGGAGGAAACAAGCCTTTGTTCTCAGAGAATAAGACAACTTTACCTGGGAGCCTCAAGATAGAAACTTTATGAGTCCCAAGAGAGAGGAACAATTCCAGATATGAGAAACATCAATTAAATCCTTCCTGAAGACTTGGAGACATCATTGCACATTGCCCAGTGCATATATTTCTGGTGGGTTTTATGCTCTGTGTCATTCAGCTGTGAGACAATAGATTGAGAAACAATAGAAGGATCCTTCCAGTTCTGAATAGCATGAGTCATCTCTACCGTTGAAACGTCCAGTCACGGTCTGAGAAGAGACAACACGTACTTAGTTTTTGGCATAACATGACAAGTGGCTTTGCCAAATAAAATGATCAGGAAAGAAAGATGACAAGGGTGTGTGTGGACCTCCGTTTTGTGGTTTAATTGTATTTGAATGTCTTTGTGACCCTATGAGTGATGCTGGAAGGGCCTATTGTTTTGGAAGAACTATCAATATTATTTCCTAAGAGTAATGGGTGTGATATGATTACTGAAGCCTTCCAACCATTATGGAAATAACTTAAAATATAAGTAACAGCTTATATTTATAGCTAGAAAGGTTTGGCATGCACAATAGCCAACATAACAGGTATAGTTGTTGTACAAAAAAATGGCTGCAGGTTTCTACTGTTCCCTTATTTTCCTTTATCTGGATCTCTTTGCTGTAGAACTCTTAAATATTCTCACCTTCTGAATTTGGGCTTTATGGCTCTGATCAAAGTTGCTTCTAAGTCATGGGCAGCCTCAGGCCAATGACCTTCTTTGCCTTTTTGAGGTGTGTTATCCTACAGCTATCTAGTCTAGGCTTGCTCACATGGCTATTAGGGTCTAAGTGAATGAATAGACGTGCAAGGCCTTTTGAATGACTATTTCATCAACACATTTTCATGCCATGAAATATGTAAGAGATCATAATTATCAGCTTACATTTAAGGAGTAAACAGAGACTGTGTTTATTGAAGGAAGGACCAACAAAGGACTCTTATATTGCCATGGCTATCAGTACATCCACTGTCTACTCACAGGTCTGAAATGAGCAAAGTATAATGTGAATTACTGAACAGTAAATTTATGTCTCAGCCTTTTGTTTATGTGTCAATGGTCAACAAAAATTTTCTTGCTCCAAGACTATTATGCTCTTTTCACATCAGTCACCCACAAGTCTCAACTTGAGACTGTCTGCCATCACCTTTATTCAAGCAGCTGCTTCATTTCCATAGCAGACAATGAAAGCCATCATTGATAGTGGGTGCAGTATTTCTAGATCAGAAGAGAAACGCCACAGAATATTCTTCTACAAAGAGGCTCCTACTGGAATTATATGGGAGATACTCTGGAAATTATTTCTCCACACCCATGCTAAGCCATGTTTTTAGACTTGCGGAAAGGGAGATGGAGACAAGTGTTTGTGTTTCAAGCAACCTCTTATTTGATTCTAATACACACCACGTTACCTCTTCGTGCTTAATCTGCCATTATGAACCTATAATGTCATTGGAATCACTTTATGAAGCAAAATATTTTAGCTATTTAATTAGAATTATGCTTTTTAAAATGTTCTTCTATATTACAGCTGTGAAAACTCTAATATGAGACTTTGACCTAGGAAACCTATTTCCTTATTTGCGAAGGGGTCAAAATAATTGCTTATCTCTGAAGTTCTAGTGAGTCAAATTGGATAAAAAGAATGCTTCGCAAACCATGAGACTCCCCACAAGTGGGAGAAGGAGTCATCATTAACTACCTCCTTCACTTACTCAAAGGCTCTGAGAGTTTATCAGAAGTTTCTGTATAGATAAATCTAAAATGAACCCTAATGATTTCTTGACCTGTTGTAGTCACTTGGCTTTTCCTATGATCTTTCTGAATGGAATGCTAAGCTGACTAATTCCTGTCTTTGGCACATAGCCCTGTGACCTTGGAATCATGTGGGAGACTTGGTGACAGACTCAAAGCTGAAGAGAAGGGGTCATTTTTTCTGTTGCCCTTCTACTAGTAACACATTATTTATAACAATAAATTAGATTTGTGAATATTGGGCTCCTAGGAATGTTTAATGATCATGTGAAACATCTCTTTATAGGCATACTTGAAAAGTCACTTCTAAAGGCAGAAATGCTGATCACTTCTGGTGTCTATCCTGTTTGCCATTCTGAATGAGATTTAAGCATCCTCCCTAGGGTCCTCCTTATTGTTTAGCTTCTTTAAGACTATAGATTTTGGTATGTTTATCCTATATTATGTGGCTAATATCCACTTATAAGTGAGTATATACCATGTGTGTCTTTCTGCTTCTGGGTTGCCTCACTCAGGATGATCTTTTCTAATTCCATCCATTTCTCTGTAAATTTCATGATTTCCTTGTTTTTAATAGCTGAGTAGTATTCCATTATGTCAATGTACCACAATTTCTGTATCCTTTCCTCTGCTGAGGTTGTTTCCAGACTGAAGCTATTACAAATAAAGCTATGAATATAGTTGAGTAAATGTCCTTATTGAATTATATAGCATCTTTTGGGTATATTCCCAAGAGTGGTATATTGTATCTTAAGGTAGTGCTATTCTCAGAAGCTGTAGAAGAGAGGGGACAGGATACGATATAGAGGGTTCTCTGAAAGGCTCCACCCAACAGGCTATCGAAGCAGATGCTGAGACTCATAGCCAAACTTTAGGCAGAAAACAAAGAGTTTTATGGAAGAAGGGGGCAGGCTAGAAGGACACCAAAGGGTCAGGAACCCCACAAGGAGAGCAACAAAGCTAAAACCCTGAGCCCAGAGGGTCCTGCACAGGCTGATGCACCAACCAAGGACTATGCATAGAGGGGACCTAGACCTCCTGCTCAAATGGAGCCAATTGGCAGCTCTATCTCTCTGTAGGTTTTCGAGTAGGGGAGCAGGGGCTGCCTCTCCATCATGAACTCATTTGACTGCTCCTTGATCACTTGCCTCTGGCTATGCAGTCTTGCCAGACAACAGAGAAAGAAGATCCAGGTAGTCCTGGTGAGACTTGATAAGCTATGGGCAGATGAGAGAGGAGGAGAACTCTCCCTTTCGGTGGACTAGGGGAAGGGAATGAGGGAAGGAAAAAGGGAGGGTGGAACTGGGAGGAGCTGAGGGCAGGTGCTTCAATTTTGATATATAATGAATAAATTGGGAATTAAAAAAAGAAGGAATGCTGATCACTCATATGTATGTATTTCCAGTTGCAGAACTGGAAATTACTTTGGAAAGGTGCTTGTCCATAGAAGAATGGGATTAGGTGGACAAGCTGAAGAGACAACTAAATAAAGATACTCAGATTTTTGGCTTAGTGGATAGACACACACACACACTTAGGATTCAATGCAGAGTTGGCTTTCTAGGTCCATGCGTATGCCTGGACTTAATCAATGTGCTATAGATGGTATGTTTAAAAAGTATTATGTCTCAAGATTGAAGAAATGACTTGGGGGTTAGGAAACTTGTTTGTTCAAAGGGCCTGGATTAGGTTACCAGCAGCCACACAGTGGTGGTTCACATCTGTAACTCAGTTTTAGGGGAGCCTATGCCCTCTTCTATCTTCCTTGAGCATCACGTACTCACATGGTAAACATATGCACACAAAACACTTCCACACATAACATAAAATGAATAAATCTAAAGTTTTGTGACAGCATATGTCTATAACAAATACATGCAAACATTTTCTTGTTATTACTTTCTATACAATACAGTGCAACTATCTTTACAAATCTGTATAATATTATGTATTGTAAGTAATCTAGAGGTTCCTTAAAGTATATAAAAGGTGTGCTTTAGCTTTAGGAAACACCATGCTATTCATAAAAGGAACAGGAGCACACAATTTGGTATGTATGAATGGCTCTGGAGCCAATGTCCTGTTGATACTGAGGGGTTACTATTTACATGAATCTTTTGCCATATAATTCATTGTAATCACACACACACACACATGCGTGCACGCACACACACACACAGACACACAAACATATACATGTATGTCAGATTTGAGGAATTTTCATTTTTCAGCCACCATACTTCAGGAAGCCGTGGAAGCTTTCTGACTAGGACATTCTCTGAGAAGTGGCCCTGTGTGTGCTCATGGTGTGATGTTGGGCTTTACGAATTGCTGGGAGGGAGCAACTTCTCCGAAGCCATAGTTATGCTCTACCCAAGAAAGAAAGGCCTGCACTGACTAATACAGTTATGAAAAGTCTGGGTGAATAAAGTGAGGTCTGCTCATTTCTTTCCTTTCCTTCCCATCCCTCTGCCTTGCTTCGTTTTAAGACCGCTGGCAAACTGTGCCAGGACAGCAGGTTGAAATATCTTCCAAATACTTTTGATGACCACCATGAAAACAAACTACTTTGGGGCCTTATGTAGACATGGTGTCTGAGAATTATTATAGTTAGTTCTTACCCATGGCTCCTGAAGTTCCCCAACATTACACTAAGCACCCCAATTCATAGCCTCACATATCCACAAGCTTCCTTAGAGTATCTTTAAGATCCTGGATCTTATAAAACAGTTCCCACTCATAAAAGCACACACAAACTTACCATTGTTGAGTGGTTTTTAAATAGAATCAGGAATGAATCTGTGACCTTGTGGCCTTGAGGTGGGAACACTATCTATAAACTTGCCCAGACACTCTGCCTGTCAGTAGGACATTTTCATTGAACAAAGGTATAAAAAAGAAAAGGCCAGGATAAGCCAAAATTTCTTACATGCCACAGCTCACTTTATTCATTTTAAACCTTGTTAACATTTGCTAACAAGAAAGTTAAGAACTTTAAGCTATAAAAATAGGAATGCCTTGCTAGCTAAATAAATATATGTGTGAACCCTGGGTTCTGCTCCTTGCTGCTCTTGATGGACTCATGATTGTGCAAAAGGGAAAAGAAAAATAAAAAGGGCCTAGCTTTGGCTTGTAAAATCTCTAATAAGTCCTTGGAGTTTTCCTTCCTTACTCGATTCTCAGACTTTCTGTTGATTTCTTTCTTTGCAGGGTTCAAATACACATGTTTCCTTAATCAAGAGGCCAGTGGAGAAGATTTTAAAGGCTTGGAATTTTATCTTTTAAGATCACAACAAGAGCACAGGAATAAGCAAGTGGATTAAGTGCCAGGGTGATGACGCAATTTAGCCTTTGGAACCCAAGTCACACTGGACTTCCTTCTTTCCTATCTTTTCGTTAACTTCCATATGTGTGTGTTTTCTGGGGGCTTGTAAACTGCTTCCTCTCTTTGGATTCCTGTTCCCACTCTAGTCTTTGTTATTTCCTTATAGTAAACAGCTTCCTTACTGAACAGTAAACAATATTACTGCTTGCGTTAGTTAACTTATAAATCCTTCATGAGAAAGTGAAGCTTGCCTAAGAGGATTTGGTTTTATTTTTGTTTACTATTTTTCTTTACCTTTTTCTCCTCCCTCAGTTTTGCCATCCTCTAATATGAAAATTTCAAATAAATTCACATAACATGTAGAAGGCAATAATATTGACATTGAAGACTAAAATCAGAGACAGTTGAATGGTACTTTGGGTAAAAACCTATTGTGATGGACTTTTGGGTTGGGTTACTTTAGAAATCCCTGAGACAGTGAATGGATAAATAGGGTCTGAAAGGTGTTAGCCTTCTGGCATCTAAAGGCAAAAACCTTAAAATCACAGATTCATCTTGATTTTATTTGCCCACCACCAACCTAGATAGTAGGTAGTATTATCATCATTGTGTCCATGAAAAAACAGGCTTGCAGATGCCACACAGATATCAAGTGTCTGAGGCACCACTTGAATATAGTCTCTGTTTGCTTGCAAACTTCTGGATCAAGTGAGGTCTCTTCCTGTGCTTCACAGTGGTAATGTGGTCTGGTCCCCAACCACTGGTCCACAAGTTCCTTTCCTTCTAAGCCATGTCTCTGCTGTTTCTTTGTTCTCCCTGAGGCTCCAAAACATCTGTAAAACTGCTGACAGTTCCTTCTCTGCATGCTCCATGGCTGCTTTTCTCTCTATGATCTTGTGTCTTCCACCAACTACATATTACATTTCACAACAGATGATGTCTCTGTTGTTGTCATCCCCTCTCAAGCCTGAGAAGACACCACTTTTGGCAGGGTGTCATTCACATTTGCATTTATGATTGTCTCACCATTTCTCTCTGCCTTTGGCTTGAGAAGAAAAGACCCTGTGGCCCTTGGAGGCTCTTTCCACCTACAACAACTCCACCTACCCTACAACCACACACACAGTCTTAAAGGAATATGAGGTTTCATATTTATATTCTAGAGGGGAATTTTTGTTTATGTGTATATATGTATTCTGGCTTTCTGTCTCTGCAATCCACCATCACAGACTTCCAACTTCTCGACATCACCTCCAAGTATGACTTGGTTTAATGGTGTTCCAGAGCTTAACTAAAAAGGCAGAGGTGCTCTCTTCCTATTTTCTTTGCAACTCTGTTTTTGGGAAATCCACTGAAGAAGAAAAGTCCTATTTCTACCGTAGCCTGATATAAATTTCCTCATGAGTATAGGATAACTTCCTACAGTGTTCTCATATTTTGAGACCATAGGTGGCTGAATTTTTCCTATGAATTTGAATCTGTAGAGGATTAGATCATAGTTGTTTTTTTTTATATCTTATATTGAGTTTAAAAAAACAATAGCAAATGTAGTAAGTTTTGTGTAGAGAAGGCCACCAGAAAAGGGATATGGTGAACACAGCACTAGAGGACAGTTTGCTAGCATGAAACAGAATTTCATGTCACCCCAAGTCACTGTTCAGAAGACAGAAACATACTTTACCATAAAGGGTCCTTGCGGAGGTTGAGACTTAGTTGAGGCCTACCTTATTCCTACAACCCAAAAAGCAGCACTAGGAAGACTCAGTAAAAATGATTTATGGATCTTGGCTTAGGCTGATAATATCCAATATGGCAGAAGATAGAAAGAGTTATGTAGGCTGAGTATCATCTATAAAATGGACATTAAAAGGTAGATGTTTAATTAAAATATAAGAGGGGAAAATGAAAAGGCATTAGTATGCTGTACTCTATCAAGATTTTAACTTTTACTTGGGTAGAAAGGAAAGGAAATTGGATATAGTTATTTTTATTTATGACTCTTAATTTTTAATCTTGTTAGGAAAAGTGATCACAGAACTGAAGAGCAGTAAAGGACCTTAGTTCAGCTGGTCTGACCCTTTCATCTTACAGATAAGAAAACTGAGACTCAAGGAGATCAAGATCTTATGAACTATGGTTTTGTATTGTCCTTTTCTATGTGATGGGAACCATATTAATGACCAGATCAAATAGCATTTCTTTTTTTTTGTTTTTGTTTTAGTTCACTTGTGCATATTCATAAGAGACACTGCATCTGGGAACCTCAGTACACAGAACCAGCACTCCTGAATAGTGATAACCTCACCAATATATTACTGTGATCAAAGAATCGTTGGAAGCCACTAGCTCTTCACAGCAAGACTGCACTGAAATCTCTAGAAAAACTGGATGAAATACGTTCAGAATTTCTAAACACCTCCCAAAGACTCTATATCTGATTTTACCTATGTTAAGTAACTTTCACCTTATTTGTTTTATGCGCGTGAGTGCTTTGTTTTGCATGTATGTCTGTGCACCATGTGTGTGCCCAATGCCTGTGGAGGTCTGAAGAAGGTATTGGATTTCCTGAAACTGGAGTTTTAGTTTTGTGGGAGCTGCAACGTGGATGCTGTGAATTAAACCCAAGTCCTCTGCAAGGAGAAAAGGCTCTCCGCTCTTAACAGACAAGCCAGCCTGCCAGCCTTATATCTAATTTTGCTCACAGATTTGCCCTAGTCAAGGCCGGGTAATGTTTGCATGTAAAATGAAACCTTTAGTGCTTTCCTTTCCAAATCAGAAGTGCAGGAGGACCTAGATGTGCACGTATAGGTTTAAGAGGAACATTCCTGATGGGTTTATTTAGTAATCTGTTTTTCTTATTGTCAAATAGCTTTGAAGCAGGGATTACTGTGAGACTTACGTTAGGGTCAAAGTCCTCCTGCCCTGTCCCCCTCAGTGGCATGGATAATGACAAGTTCTTAAACAGAGAAATTTGGCCAGGGAAACAGAGAAATTACTATTGGCCTAAAAGCTGCTTTCTGTTTACCAGAAACCTCCCTTAATCTGCCTGTCAAGGGCCAACTACCTTGGACAAGAGCATCAATGCAAAGAGCCTGTAACAGTTCAAAACCTCCCATCCTGTTGACTGCAGAATAAAACCTGCTCACTTTATTCAACATTTTTCTGTTTTTTGCGAAGGCAGTTGATCTCTAAGAAACCTGTCTTTCTACCCATGGAGTGGACTAGTTCAGTGGTTTTACTGTGCTCTCGTTTACAAGCTGGTTATAAACCTTGAAGCAAGCCAAGTAACATTTCTTGTCTTATTTATTAACAATATTTTTTCAATACTTAAGACAACCTAATTCCTTTAGTCTTCAGCCATCTTTGGCAAGATTATATATATAACTCCCAAATATATTACCCAACCCATTAAAGATTAGTAGAGTGAACTTTCCCATCTTCAGCTCAGCACAAATATGCCAGTGTGCTTACCTGAGACCCAAATAACCACCCAGCTGGCCCTGTATGAACCACGTGTGCTTCCTAGTTTCTAAGAAATTCCATTTGGGTTATTCTATAATATACTGACTGTTACACTGTATAAATGTAACTAAAGTAGAGAAGATTGGAATGATTTACTATATGAAAGAAGTTCTAAATGGGTTTGGTTGTTTGGGACTTAATTTGGGAATAGGGCATATTTTACTGCAGATGAATAATATAATTCATTTATAATGAAAGTACTTTAAATAGGTTTATTTAGCCAACTGCAAACTTCATAAAAAATTAAAAAAATGTTACTCAAACTGCAAAGTTGAATTAAATAAAACTTCTTAACAGTCTAAACTCTGCAGATATGGGCCAGGCTGCCTGGAAATGTTAGATGATACCAGAAAGCTAGGTAGGCTCTACACAGACATGTAATTACCAGGGAGCATGTTAATTAGCATTTTCTCTGGGCTGACATGAAGAAAACAAGTGCAAGGACCAAATTTAAGACCTTTCTTTCTCTTTTTTCCTCTCTTTTCCTCCTTCCCCCTTCCTTCTTCCCTTTCCACCTTCCCTGCCTTTCTTTTTATCTATTGATTTATACCTACTAAAATTTTTTTGGTGAAGATCTTTTTCCCAATCTGTAGTTTTGTTCTGATGACATTGTCCTTTGCTTTATGCAGACTTTTCAGTTTCATAAGGTCCCATTTATTAATTGTTGCTCTTAGAGCCTGTGCTGTTGGTGTTTTGTTCAGAAAGTTGTCTCCTGTGCCAATGAGCTCAGGGCTCTTCCCCAATTTTTTTTTCTTACAGGCTTAGTGTGTCTGGTTTTATGTTGAGGTCTTTGATCCACTTGGTTTTTTGCAGGGTGATAGGTATTGATCTATTTGTATTTTTCTACTTGGAGATATATAGTTAGACAAGCATCATTTGTTGAAGATGCTATCTTTTTTCCATTGTATGGTTTTGGCATCAGTCAAAGATTGTCTATAAGTATGTGGGTTTATTTCTGGGTCTTCTGTTTGATTCTGTTGATCCACCAGCCAGTTTCTATGCCATGCAGTTTTTTTTTTACTGTTGCTCTATAGTAGAGCTTGAAATCAGGGATGGAGACCCCTCCAGAAGATCTTTTATTGTAGAGGATTGTTTTGGCTATTCTGGATTTCGTATTTCTTTTTTTTAACAATTTTATTTTTTATATTAATCACAGGTTATTTACTTTGTATCCCAGCCGTAGCTGCCTCCCTCATTCCCATCCAATCCCACCCTCCTTCCCTCATCTCCTCCCTGCCCTTATCTAAAACCTCTGGTAGGGGAGGTCCTCCTCCCCTTCCAATTGACCCTAGTTTATCAGGTCTTATCAGGAACAGCTGCAATGTCCTCATCTGTGGCCTAGCGAGGCTGCTTCTCCCATGGGGCTTGGGGAGGTCAAAGAAGCCACCACTAAGTTCACATCAGAGACAGTCCCTGTTCCCCTTAATAGGGAAACCCTCTTGGATGCTGAGGTGCCATGGGCTACATCTTAGCAGGGGTTCTTGGTTATGTCCATGCATGGTCCTTGGTTGGAGAGTCAGTTTCAGAAAGAGCCCTGTGCCCAGACATATTTGTTACTTATGGTGCTTCCATCCTCTCCATGTATTACTGACTCCCCCTTCTTTCATATGATTCCCTGCACTCTGCCCAAGGTTTGGTTATGAATTTCAGCATCTGCTTTTATACACTGCTAGGTAGTCTTTCAGAGGCCCTCTATAGTAGGTTCCTATCCTGTTTGTTGTTTTCTCCTACTTCCAATATACATTCTATGTGTTTTTCTAAGTAAGGATTGATCATCTTACCCCGGAACCTCTTCTAGTTTTGCTTATTTAGGTGTACAGATTTTAGTAAGTTTATCCTATCTTATAGGTCTAGTATCCACTTATAAGTGAATATATACCATGTGTGCCTTTCTGCTTCTGGGATACCTCACTCAGGATGATCTTTTCTAGTTCCCACGATTTGCCTGCAAATTTCATGATTTCCTTGTTTTCAATTGCTGAGTAGTATTCCATTGTGTAAATGCACCACAATTTCTGTATCCATTACTCTGTTGAGGGACATCTTCAACAAATGGTACTAGTCCAACTGGAGATCTACATGCAGAAAAATGAAAATAGATCCATATTTATCATCCTCAGCAAGACTAAAATCCAAGTGGATCAAATACCTCAACATAAAACCAGACACACTAAATCAGTTAGAAGACAAAGTAGGGAAAAGCCTAGAATTCATTGGCACAGGAGACAACTTCCTGAACAGAACACCATCAGCACAGAATCTTTTTTTCTTAAATAAGTCATTTATTTTTATATTAATCACAGATTATATAGTTTGTATCCCAACTGTAGCCCCCTCCCTCATTCCCTCCCACTCTCTCCATCCCTCCCTCATTTTCTCCCTGCCCCACTCCAAGTCCACTGATAGGGGAGGACCTCCCCCACTTCCATCTGACCCTAGCTTATCAGGTCTCTTCAGGGCTGGCTGCAATGTCCTCTTCTGGGATCTAGCTAGGCTGCTCCTCCCTCTGGGGGTGGGGGTAATGGTCCACAAGCCAGCCATTGAGTTCATGACAGAAATAGTCCCTGTTCCCCGTACTAGGGTACCCAGTTGGATACTGAGCTACCATGAGCCACATCTGAGCAGGGGTTTTAGTTTATATCCATACATGGTACTTGGTTGGAGAAACAGTCTCATAGAAGACCCTTGTGCCCTGATATATTTGGTCTTTGTGGAGCTCTTGTCCGTGCCAAGTCTTACTAACTCTCCCTTTGTTCATATGATTCCCTGCACTCTGCTGAAGGCTTGGTTTTGAGTCTTATTATCTGCTTTGATACATTGCTAGTTAGAGTCTTTCAGAGGCCCTCTGTGGTAGGCTCCTGTCCTGTTGCTTGTTTTCTCCTCCATTCAATGTCCATCCCGTTTGTCCATCTAACCGATGATTGATCATCCCACCCTGGGTTCTCCTTCTTGCTTATCTTCCCTAGGTGTATAGATTTCAGCATGCCCATCCTATCCTATAGATCTATATAAGTGAGTATATACCAAGTGTTTCTTTCTGCTTTGGGGGTGCCTCACTCAGGATGATCATTTCTAGGTCCCACCATTTGCCTGCGAATTTCATGATTTCCTCTTTTTTTTAATTGCTGAGTAGTGTTTCATTGTGTAAAAGTACCATAATTTCTGTATCCATTCCTCGACTGAGGGACATCTGGGTTGTTTCCAGGTTCTGGCTATTACAAATAAAGCTGCTACGAACATGGTTGAGCAAATGTTCTTGTTGTGTACTTGAGCATCTTTTGGATATATGCCTAAGAGTGGTATAGCTGGGTCTTGAGGAATCACTATTCCTAATTGTCTAAAAAAGCACCAAATTGATTTCCAGAGTGGTTGTAGAAGTTTGCATTCCCACCAGCAATGGAGAAGGGCAGATTCAATGCAATTCCCATTCAAATAGCAACACAATTCTTCACAGACCTTGAAAGAAAAATTCTCAACTTCATATGGAGAAACAAAAAAAAAAAAAAACCAGAATTTCCAAAACGATCCTGTACAACAACAGATCATCTGGAAGTATCTCCATCCCTGACATCAAGCTGTACTACAGAGCAATAGTAATTAAAACTGCATGGTATTGGCATAGAAACAGAATAGTGGATCAATGGAACCGAATAGAAGACCCAGAAATAAACCCACATACTATGGAAACTTGATTTTTGACAAAGAAGCCAAAACCATTCAATTTGTTGACAGCATCTTCAACAAATGATACCTATATGCAGAAAAATGAAAATAGATCCATATTTGTCACCATGCACAAAACTAAAGACCAAATGGATCAAAGACCTCAACATAAAACCAGACACACTAAACCGGTTAGAAGAAAAAGTGGGAAAGACCCTAGAACTCATTGGCACAGGAGACTACTTCTTGAACAGAATACCAACAGCACAGGCTGTAAGATCAACAATCAATAAATGGGACCTCATGAAGCTGAAAAGCTTCTGTAAAGCAAAAGACACTGTCATCAAACCAAACGACAGCTGACAGACTGGGAAAGAATCTTTACCAATCCTACATCTGACAGAGGGCTAATATCCAGTATATATAAAGAAATCAAGAAGTTAAAAAGCAACAAATCAAGTAATCCAATTAAAAAATGGGGTATGGAGCTAAACAGAGAACTCTCTGTAGAGGATTGTAGAATGGCAGAAGAACAGTTAAAGAAATGCTCAATGTCCTTAGCCATCAGGGAGATGCAAATCAAAACGACCTTGAGATTTCACCTTACACCTGTCAGAATGGCTAAGATAAAACCTCAAGTGACAGCACAGAATCTAAGATCAACTGTCAATACATGGGACCTCATGGAACTAAAAAGTTTCTGTAAAGCAAAGGACACTGTCATCAGAACAAAATGGAAGCCTACAGACTGGGAAAGGATCTTCACCAACACTTTATCTGACAGAGGGCTAATATCCAGAATATATAAAGAACTAAAAAAGTTAAAATGCAACAAATCAAGCAATCCAATTTAAAAATGGGGCATGGAGCGAAACAGAGAATTCTCTGTAGAGGAATATAGAATGGCAGAAAAACACTTAAAGAAATGCTCATGGTCCTTACTCATCAGGGAAATGCAAATTGAAGCGAACCTGAGATTTCATTTTACATGCATCACACTGGCTAAGGTCAAGAAGTCAAGTGACAACACATACTGGAGATGATGTGGAGAAAGGAGAACCCTCCTCCATTGCTGGTGGGAATGTTAACATATACATCCACTTTGGAAATAAATTTGGCACTTTCTCAGACAATTAGGAATGGTGATTCCTCAAGATCCAGTATACCACTCCTAGCCATATATCCAAAAGATGCTCAAGTACACAACAAGGACATTTGTTCAACCATGTTCACATCAGCTTTATTCACAATAGTCAGAATCTGGAAACAACTCAGATGTCCCTCAATTGAGGAATGGATAGAGAAATTGTGGTGCTTTTACACAGTGGAATACTACTCAGCAATTAAAAACAGGAAATCATGAAATGGTGGGACCTAGAAAAGATCATCCTGAGTGAGCTATCCCAGAAGCCGAAAGACACACATGGTATATACTCACTTATAAATGTATATTAGGCATAATATAGGATAATCTATACACCTAAAGAATCTAAGCAAGAAGGAGGAGCCTGGGGAAGATGCTCAGTCTTCATTCAGAAAGGTAAATGGGGTAGACATAGGAAGAAGGTTAAAATAAGGAACAAGACAGGAGCCTACCACAGAGGGCTTCTGAAAGACAATACCCAGTAAGATATTAAAGCAGATGGTGAGACTCATAGCCAAACTTTGGGTAGAGTTCAGGGAATCTTATGAAAGAAGGGGGAGATAGAAAGACCTGGAAGGGTCTGGAGCTTCACAAGGAGAACAGCAGAACCAAAAAAAAAAAAATCTGGGCCTAAGGGTCTTTTTTGAGACTGATACTCCAACCAAGCACCATTCATAGAGATAACCTCGACCCCCTGCACAGGGGTAGCCAGTGGCAGTTCAGTGTCCAAATGTGCTCCCTAATAAGGGGAGCGGAGGCTGTCTTGGTTGCTGGCTTTTTTTTATCACCTCCCCCTGAGGGGGGAGCAGCCTGACCAGGCCACAGAGGAAGACTATAAAAGACAGTCCTGATGAGACCTGATAGGCTAGATGGAAAGGGAGGAGGTCCCCCACTATTAGTGGACTGGGGAAGGGACATGGGAGGAGATGAGGAAAGGAGGGAGGGCAGGATTGGGAGGGAAAGAGAATGGGGCTACAGCTTGGATACAAAGCTAATACGTTATAATAAATAAACCAAAATTATACTTAAAATCATGTTAATTATCAGGAAGTTTTCTTCATTCAGAGTTATCTTAGCCTCCCAAGTCATTTCTGAGGGGTCAGTGGAGGGGAGGGGAGGATGTATATGTAACTTATTCATTTATACATTTTTGTGAGGTCATGTTTCAGTTTGTAGCCCAGGCTAGCACTGAACTAATTGTCCTTCTGAATCTGCCTTCTATGTGCTGGTTGAGATCATGAGCATGCACCACTGTATCTGGTTATCCTCTCAAATTTATTTATTTTTCACAGTTCTGGCTATAGAATGCAGGGTTTACACAAATTGGCAAGCATTCTGCCACTTGATCACCATCTTGACAGGTAATCCTCCACTCACATCTTATTTTGTCCTGTAGACCTCTCCAGATACAGACGTATGTTTTTCAGTTATAATCAGAGAGGTTCAGTAACAACAACAACAGTAATAATAGGTCCTAGAATTGACTTTGTACTGTCCTAGATTGGACAATTTGTAGCCCTAAACCAAAAACTCCCTGGTGAGTGCAGGTTTCAGGATTTCCTGTCCAGATGGTGATCTGGTAAGAGAAAGCTTCATCCAAATTGCATAGGAGAATGAAGAGATTTGAATAGCATTTATCTACTTAGTAAATGATAGACAACGTTCAGAGCAGAACAAAATTAGTTCTTGTCCGACACCAGCACAAATGGAGCATCAGGTGCATAGTCTACTTCTGGTTTCTGGAGATTCTTTTTTTAATTGTTACTTTTTATATTAATTACATATTTATTTTGTATCCCAGCTGTAAACCCCTCCCTCATTCAGTCCTAATCCCACCCTCCCTCCCTCTTCTTCTCCCATGCCCCTCTCCAAGTGCACTGTTGGGAAGGTCCTCCTCCCCTTCCATCTGATCCTAGTCTATCAGCTCTCATCAGAACTAGCTGCATTGTCTTCCTCTGTGCCCTGGTAAGGCTGCTCCCCCCTCAGGAGGAGGTGATTAAAGAGCCAGCCACTGAGTTCATGTCAGACAGCCCCCCTTCCCATTACTAGGGAACTCACTTGGAGAGTGAGCTGCCATGGCTACATCTGAGCAGGGGTTCTATGTTATATCCATGCATCGTCCTTGGTTGGAAAATCAGTCTCAGAAAAAAACTCCAGGGCCCAGATTTTTTGGTTTTGTTGCTCTCCTTGTGGAGCTTCTGTCCCTTCAAAGTCTTTTTATCTCCCCCTTCTTTCATAAGATTCCCTGCACTCTGCCCAAAGTTTGGCTATGAGCCTCAGCATCTGCTTTGATACACTTCTGGGTAGAATCTTTCAGAGGCCCTCTGTGGTAAGCTCCTATCCTGTTCCCTGTTTTCTCCCTCTTCTGATATCTGTCCCATTTGCCTTTCTGAATGAAGATTGATCATCTTACCATGGGTCCTCATTCTTTCTTAACTTCTTTAAGTGCACAGATTTTAGTATTAGGTCCTCTCCGTGCATGGTCTTTGGTTGTAGCATCAGTCTCTACAGGTCCCCCTGAACTCAGTTCTTTTTGGCTCTTTCTCAGAAAATTAGGAATAGTGCTACCTCAATATCCAGTATACCACTTATATGCATATAACTGAAATATGCTCAATGATACACGGACATTTGCTCAACCATGTTTGTATCAGCTTTATTCATAATAGCCTGAACTTGGAATCAATGCAGATGCCCCTCCACTGAGGAATGGATACAGAAATTGTGGTACATTTACACGATGGAATACTACTCAGCTATTAAAAACAAGGAAATCATGAAATTTGTTGGCAAATGGTGGGAACTAGAGAAGATCATCCTGAGTGAAGTATTCTAGAAGCAGAAAGACACACATGTTATATACTCGCTTATAAGTGGATATTAGACATATAATATAGGATAAGCATACAAAAATCTGTACACCTAAAGAAGGCCTCTTTCTATTCCTTGGTGTTCCATCAGTATATTTATGGCATTTATGGCAGGCTTTCCCCAGAAAATTTATTTAATAAAACTAAGTAAAAACACTGAAATACTTGTAATAAGTGGTTATATGCAAAAAAAAACTGGTAAGAGGAAAAAATATTTAATTTTATAATTAAAAATAAAGAGATAGATGTATAATGAAGGAATCAACTTCTATTCTATTCTATTCATTACAAACTATATGATTTGGTTCAATAAATAGAAGTCTATAGGAAAGCATGAAAATCAGAAAGGAAAGAAGCCTTGGCCTTATCTGATGAGATGACTACATGGGTTAATTTCTTTCTTCCTTCCTTCCTTCTTTTCTTTTCTTCCTTCCTTCTTTCTTTTAACTTGTGTTCTTTTGTTTGTTTTTTATTAATTTATTCATTTTACATCCTGATCTTCCTCCCTCTTTCCCCCATCCTCATGCCCTAGTTCTCAGAAAGGAAGAGCCTTCCTCCCTTACCAACTGACCCCAAACTATCACATCCCTTCAGGACTGCCTGTACCCTCTTCCTCTGTGGCCTGGGAAGACAGCCCCACCATAGGGAAGTGTTTGAAAAGCAGGCAACAGAGTTCATGTCAGAGACAGCCTCTGGTCCTCTTACTGGGTTACCTATGTAGAGAGTGAGCTGCCTATTGGCTGGCTACATCTGCTGGAGCCTGTGAACTCATATTGGTCCTTAGTGGTGCATCAGTCTCCTCAGGCTCTCCTGCACCCAGATTTGTTGGCTCTTTGGTCTCCTTGTGGAGCTCCTGTCCTCTCCAGATTCTTGTATCTCCCCCTTCTTCCATAAAACTTCCTGTGCTCTGCCTAAAATTTGGCTGTGAGTCTCAGCATCTACTTTGACCTCCCTTCTGGGTGGAGTTTATTTATTTATTATTTATACAGTGTTCTGCCTGCATGTCGGAAGAGGGTACCATATAAATGGCTATTAGCCACCATGTGGTGTTGAAAATTGAACTCAGGTCCTTTGGAAGAGCAGCCAGAGCTCTTAACCTCTGAGCCATCTCTCCAGCCCCTGCAGCAGTTAATTTCTATTTCAAGCAACAAGGATCCATCGATGATCATGGATCATGACAATGATCATGCATCAGTTGAAAAAGTGTAGACAGATTCCCTATATATATATGAATAATTCTAAGAACCTTTATAAAAATTCAATTTCTAAAAGAAGAGGTATCAAAAATGTGGAACTCTGTCTTGGGCAATATATGCTTTATCAGTCTCTGTGCTATATTCACCTTGGATCATGGTGGTTATGAAACTTTCAGTTGTACATATGTTCTTAAATCCTAAGAATTTTAACAAGAGTACTGTATGATGGTACAACAGTTAGATCTTACCTCAGTCTCTTGGCTATGGGACAGGCATGTATTTACTTTTTAACTTTTCATATTTCTGAAAGATAAATTTCAAAGTTGAGTATCTGCAATGATGCTTTAAAGATATCAACATATCAATATGATTCTTTTTGTTTTCACAGGATCTAATTGAAATTATATTACTCAGTAAATAAGAATGTAAGAGGGTGGGTCTTGTATCCAACATCCTTGTTTCACAGATGAAATAACAGAAGCCACGAAATCCCACAGTGTTTTCAAAGTCACATAGTCAATGGAAAGTCAGTAGTTGATCCAAATGTCTCAAATTCCCTACCAGTTGTTTTTCCATCATAGGGAGTTGCATTTACCCTAGCAATATTTGATTGATATGTAAGAGCACACTGTATTTCTTTTTGGACTTTATAAAAGACACTAACATAATAAATACACAAAACTTTTATCAAGTAATTGCATAATTCAATTAAGGAGGACATAAAAAACTAAGGAGATGATTCTTAAGTTTTTAATTTAAAATAAAAGAGAAATGGCTTAATAGAGTGACTTATGGTATACACAGATTGATCAGACATCTTTCTAAGTGAACTGTAGCAACATTTCACTTCTGTGGGAGTAATTTTTCTTTGATCCACCAAGTTCTCAATTTTGTATTCTTTCTATGAATAAGATACTTAAAGAACATTTAAGGCAGTGAGACAAAAATAATGAAATGACATTGAAGATTGCATTTTTTCTGCAGTTACCTGGTATCCCAATCTAGGTGTTCAACCTTTAAGTCTTTCTGGGCTGACAGAAATTTTAAATGAGGTTTCTCAACTCATCATCATCACTTGGAGCCATTGTAATTCTTTGTGGTGGGGTTCTCTTCTGTGCTATAGGACACTTAACAGAAAGCATGGTTTCAACTTATTAGGTACTGGTATAATTCTTCTCCCATAACTGTAACCACAAAGATGTCACCAGACTATATGAATGTCCCCTGAATGAAGTCTACGAAGCACCACTCTTTTTTTTTTTTTTTTACAATTTATTTGTTATATATCCTGATTGGTCCCATTCTCCCTTTTGATTCCCATGTTTCCCATTCCCCTAGTCTCCTGAAAGGGGGAGTTCTCCTTCCTGCCATCTGCCCATAGCTTATCATCAGGTCTGGCTGGATCCTCTTCCTCTGTGGTCTGATAAGGCCACATCACCCCAGGCAAGATGATCAAAGAGCAGACAATCAAGTTCATGACAGAGGCAGCCCCTGCTTCCCTTACTCAGGCACCCACATGGAGACTGAGCTTCAATAGGCTACATCTGAGGAGGGGGTCTAGGTCCTCTCCATGCATGGTCCTTGGTTGGTGCATCAGTCTCTGCAGGACCCCTGGGCTCAGATTTTTTAGCTTTGTTGGTCTTATGGAGCTCCAGTTCCTTCCGTGCCATTTTTCCCCACTCTTCTGCCCAAAGTTTGGCTGTGAGTCTCAACATCTGCTTTGATCCCCTCTTGGGTGGAGTCTTTCAGAGGACCTCTATGGTAGACTCCCATCCTGTTTCTTCTCTTCCAGTGCTTCTGGTGTGTATCGCATTTGCCCTTCTGAATGAGACTTAAGCATCCTCCCTAGGGTCCTCCTTGTTGTTTAGTTTCTTTAGGTCTGTAGTTTTAGTATGTTTATCGTATATTATACAGCTAACATCTGCTTATAAGTAAGTGTATACCATGTGGGTCTTTCTGCTTCTGGGATACCTCAGTCAGGATGATCTTTTCTAGTTCTATCCATTTGCCTGCAGATTTCATTATTTCTTTGTTTTTAATCGCTGAGTAATATTCCATTGTGTAAATGTGCCACTATTTCTGTATCCATTCCTCAACTAAAGGACATCTGGGTTTTATTGCTTCTTGTCCTTTTGGCTGAGACCAAGCACCACAGAGGCAGTCTCTGGACAAACAAGAGATATCTATGTCCCAATACATTTTGTTTTTGAGAGGTTCTTAGTTTAATTTCATTAAATGGTTTCTAGGATCCTTCTCTGCTTTTATATGGCATGTTGCCACAAAGTCAACTTATATAGTCCCTGTCTTCTAGGGGACCCATGTATGTGAAATCTGTGGTGATTCTTGGGCTATGGTTAGATGAGACATATGTGCTTATTCCTAAAATTGTCCGTGATACTTTAATTGAACTCTCAAGCCTCTAATGTTGAGACAAAGTCCCTAAAAAAGAAATAGGAGAAGATAGTATCAACCAATCAATTAACCCAGTGACTGCTAAGCTAGCACTCTAGCTATACAAACAGAAACTGCTTGTATGTTAAATCTTGGTCTGATGTTCATCTACAATTTTTGAGAGTGAGAATGTAGAAGAAACTTTTCTGAGGGAGAACAAAACTTTAGCTCAGATAATTTTTTTCCATGCCTGAGAAGCTCATACATTGGAGTTGGTGACACATGAAGCTCAAAAAAAATTGCTAACAGGGAGATCAAATGAGAATACAAATAAGGACAAGACTGCTTGAGACCTGGCTCTAGTTGAGCCCAAAGTCGAAAACTTGCTAACAAGTAAAACAAAGACATCTTGAAAAGGCCTGTCTTCCACAGAATGGTAATTTTAAGACCTCCTGATGTCAATTTATGAAAATTGAATTGGAGTCCTGAATCACTCCATAAATTTTAACTAAAACAATATACTCCCATTTTAAGTATTTATGGCCTCTGCCTCTCTGGGCTTCAGATCTTCAGAAGTGAATTTTTGGAGGCAGCCAGAAACTTGAAAACACAAAAGCATGCACTTAAAACTTCTTTGTAAATCACTGACTATCCCTCTAGCAAGAGAAGAGGAATCCCAACAAATCAAACTGAAGCTCAACAAAAAGAAAGTACTTAGGAGAATTTATAGAGAAGTAGGGAAGCACTAGGTGAAAATAGCTTCTGAGAAACGTGACATCAGAAAAGGCTGCTCTCCATAAGTTTAATGAGCTTAGGGGTACCACACCACTGAGAGCATCAAAAATAGCCATGTTCATGGGCAGAAAGACTTAATTCAAGAATTTTTAGTCGTTGTGTTCCAATTTCAGTTCAGCCTTTACTAGATATGTGACCTTTGTCAAAATTACTCGATCCCTAAAGTTTTGGTTCTTGCAGTTATAAAGTAAAATTCTAATCAATTATTTTAAGGAATAAACATAGTGATGTATTTAAGGCATCTTTTCTATTCATCTAGCCTCTTACAAGGTTAAATGATCATTACACTATAGCTGACTCCCAAACTAAAAATTAAGTAAGTTGTGATAACCAGAAATGGAAATGAAACATAAATACGTGTGTGTGTATGTGTGTGAAGCTGATGTGTATATACACATTTGATGTGTATATACACAAAGAAAATAAGTACTGCATTAGATTTCTCCCATCTATGTCCTAAAGCTACTGCTAGCTGTGTGAGCATGGTCAAGCTTTCACATTTGTGTCTCTCTGCTTTCTCATGTGCAAAACAGGGAAGTTATATCTTCTACCAAGCATGGTTGTGGTGGGGACTTCAAGGAATAAAGATACTGATTACTGTCTGAAAAGTTTCTCAGAGGGCAGTCGGGCCTGTTCCAGACTGTGGTTCCTATAGCTTAGGGCAATAGCATGTACAGCACAGTCACATAAGTAAATACTTGTATGCCATATTTTTACATCATTTTTAAGAAGTCTTCTTGTCAAAAGGCTCTGTTACATTAATAGTGATCAACTTTGATGTTATTATTCCTTGTGGTTTTTATACTTTGTTGTTCTGACTTTGATTTTGACCAAAAGAGAACAAAATGGAACTGAAATGGATTCCATCCTTCATGTTTACCCTTCTCCAGTACAGACGTTTAACATAGCATCTGTTACCTCGCTGCTGCTTGTGCTATCCATCACCCAGAAGATGTCAGCGATTAGTTAGCATCCACCTCCTCTCTTTGCCTTACATATCCATGCATACATATCTTTGTCTTTGTGAGGAATTCAAAGTGGAAAGCTCATATTTATTGCATATTTTTACCTTTACAAGCTAAAGCCTGAATGAGAACCAAGAAGAACAAGGCAAAACGCAGCCCATGTAGGTTTTCTGTGAGCAGAACTGGTTTGCACCCAGTGTGTTGATTAAACCAAAGCAACAGTTAAGGGACTGTGTAATTAGACTTTTGTGCATCACTTCTGGACTGAGGGACCTTGTGTCTTACTACCAGTGAAATGAAGGACACCATTTATGAGAGCAAGATGTGGGTACCACATGTGTCATCAAACTTCATTGGATAAGGACTCTGACCTAGAGATTATGAACAAGTTATAGCCAAAGAAACCAGTTCCCAAAAGACTGGGATATTTGGCTGAGGTCACAAGCACTGGTTTATCATGGAAACAGGAAAATGCAACCTGAGTTCTTGCCTAATATTAGACTCTTGGCCTTGCAAAGTTAATGCTGTCATCATCTCCCCTTTTCTGAGCAGAAAACAAGAAAGCAGAAATAATTCCCACCAAAACAACTTGGATGTTCCAAAACTCAGAATTAAATATGAATCCAAGTTAATATCAAATCACAGAAAACATTAGTATTTGTTATCTTTTTCTAGCTATTAACTGATACTATAACAAGCTGAACTAAAATTAAGTTAAAGAACCACACCCATCTACTGAAGAAAGAGGAAGACAGATGGTTTGAGCAAACTCTCTGAGGGCTGCCCTGCATAGCTGTGTGCAGCCCTCCAGCCTGCACCAATGGGCTATCGAGCTGTGTGCAGCCCTCCAGCCTGCACCAATGGGCTATAGAGCTGTGTGCAGCCCTCCAGCCTGCACCAATAGGCTATCGAGCAGTACGCTGAGCTTTGGTCTCTTCAAGCAACTTAGATCCAGTGTTTCTCGCTGAGCCATCAGCTGCTCCTGCAAGTGCAGACTCCCCTGTCTGTGGCCAGCTGAAATTGGGCACTGCTCTGCTGACCCAGCTATGATGTCATCTGTTGATTACGGCTGCTGTGGCACTGCTCTACCTATATTTGCTCTCCTTTCTCCAGCTTCCCTGAGGTAGTACAAAATGGTGACAGAGCTTCATGAAAGCAAGTGGATTCCTGAAACCAAAGTTTGGGCCTGATATATCATCCCTTCTCTATATTGCATTGGCCAAATCAGTCGCCAAGATAGCCTAGATTCAAAAGACTGCTAAAGGAATATGTTTCTTATATTATGAGGAAACAGAACTTTTCCTATCTTCAAATTAATTTACCACACCTCTTTCATGGAAAACATGAACATGAACAGCCAATCTTTCTTACTGAAGTAAGAAGTGGTGCTTCATGTGTTACCAAGTTGTGAAAGTTTGAATCAACAAAATAGGAAAAGTGCTACCATTTCTGAGTAACTGATAGGAATCCTAAAAATCATTGTGTGTGCATTTGCATTTGTGTGTGTCTGTGTTTGTGTGAGTGTGTGTGCGCGCATGCATGTGTACATGTGCATATCAGGATGTAGAGGACAGAGATTAACATCTTAGTCACTGTCCACTTTATTACTTGAGCCATGTCCTCAGGCAGATGGACCAGCGAGCACTAAGGATGCTTCTGTCTCTCTGCCCTCAGTGCTAGCATCAGAGGTCACTGCTACCACTTGGGGCTCTTTTGTTTGAGTACTGAGATTCTGAACTTGGTTCTTCATACTTTTATAAAAAGTACTTGACTGAGTAAGCCATTGCCTTAGCACTATAAAAATTTTCTTTTTCTTTTCATTTATTTCTCTTTAATTTAAAATTTTTATATTAATTACATTTTATTCATTTTGTATCTCAGCTGTAGTTCCCTCACTCCCTTCCAACCCCACCCTCATCTCCTCCCATGTCTCTCTACAAGTCCACTGATGGGGAGGTCCTCCTCCCCTTCTATCTGACCCTAGCCTATCAGGTCTCATCAGGACTGGCTACTTTGTCTTCCTCTGTGGCCTGGTAAGGCTCCTCACCCTTCAGGGTTAGGTGATCGAAGAACGAGCCACTGAGTTCATGTCTGAGATGATCCCTGTTCCCCTTACTAGGAACCCATTTGGATACTGAGCTGCCACAGGCTACCTCTCTGCAGGGGTTCTAGATTATCTCCATGTATGGTCCTTTCTTTCTTTCTTTCTTTCTTTCTTTCTTTCTTTCTTTCTTTCTTTCTTTCTTTCTTTCTTAGAATTGATGATAACTCTTTTCCTAAATTGTTTGCCTTAAAAATCTACAGATAAATATCAGAATGTAAGAATAAAACCAAATCTTTTCTTCCAAGGCCTATACTTGAGCAAGAGAAAGAAAACAGTCAGAGAAGAGTTGATTGAGGAGATAGGATCTTCTGTAAGTATGCAAATTGCACTTCATTGTTCCAAATTCTTAAAAGCAGAACAGAATAGCCAGTTTCTGGAATGTCACAATAAAGTTGGAATATGAGGAAACAGATGTGAACTAACAGTTTTCTTTCCCCCAGAAACACCCAAGTACCTTGTGTCTTTTCCTTTTCTTAGATAGAATCTTTCTGTGTACTTAAGCTGGCCTTGACCTCTTTACGCCTCCCTAGCTGGCGTCAAATTCATCATTTCAACTCAATCTCCTAAATGCTGAGATTACAGTAGTGTGCCACCAGCCTCAAAAACCTTTTCTTCAGAAGAAAACACCAGAAGGTTATCTTCCTATCTAGAGGAAGCATCCTGAGCTGAAGTAAGAGCAGGACCTTTATCAGCAGCTATGCTGCCTCAGAAGACACTTCAGACTTTTAAGTACAAGGTGAAGACTTTGTGCTCAGCACTCTTACTCTCTTTCCTAGTAACAGAGAGAAAGAGAGAGAGAGAGAGAGAGAGAGAGAGAGAGAGAGAGAGAGAGAGAGAGAGAAGAGAAGAGAAGAGAAGAGAAGAGAAGAGAAGAGAAGAGAAGAGAAGAGAAGAGAAGAGAAGAGAAGAGAAGAGAAGAGACGAGACGAGACGAGACGAGACGAGACAAGAATCGGTGGTATGAGGCCATAATCCCCGCATCTCAGAGGTAGAGGCAAGGGAATTGCAAGGTAAAGGCTTGGCTGGGCTACAAAGCAAGATTCTGTCTGTAAGTATTTAAACAAACAATATCTATATTATAAATAGTTTATGTGTATGGGTGTTTTTGCATGCACTTATACCTGTGCACCAAGTGTGTGTTATGCTCACAGACACCAGAAGAATGTATCAAATAACCTGGGAACAGAGTTGCAGATAATTTGAACTGTCGTTTGAGTGCATGAAATTGAACCTGGGTGCTGTGCAAGAGCAATCGGAGCTCTTGGCTGCTGAACCCTCTCTCCAGTTCTGAACAAACACTTCTAATGTAAAAAAAGATGAATAAATAAATAAAAATAAAACTTGATAAGACTTCTCAGGCCACTGCAAGTTATGACTCACTAAAGGATGTGTACCTTTCTATAGACACTTTAGAGAGCTCTTGAGATATTAACCAAAACTGATTTCAGGTCTTTTACAATCCTAGCTTCCACACTAGAGCACGTCCAATATAAATTTTCAACATGTGTAAGCCCAGAAACATGCACATGTGTGTGTCTAGCAGGGCTATGTGTATTGACCGAAAGATGGGTAAGCCAGGAGTCATAACATGGAAATGCATCCAGCAGCATCCTTTGACCTGAAATGACCAGACAGGACATGAGGTTCTCCTTGGTGGTGGTGACTGAATTATCATAAATTGGCATGTCAGTAGAGATGAGAATAATTTTAAAGGTCCCATTTTATGTGGAGAGCTGCATAAGCTGCTTTGTTATGTTTTCACCTTGACAGAGAAAAGAGGAAGTTTTGCCAAATTCCTTAAAGTTTATCTGTGTGACCTTGGGCCATATCTGCTATAGGGAAGTAATTTTTGAAAACAAGTTAGGCATTTCCACACCTTTACCTTTTGTATTGATGTGACTTGTTTTGCTTTGCCTATAAATAGTGAACCCTGGAATAAACCCATGCTGCTTCAGTCAGACTGTCAGCCCTCTCAAGCTGATCTCCTGTGTACTGTGATTTGTACTCACTCTGACTCAAGTACTGTTCAACTCGGCTGGCGGACTCTGGCAAATTTTAAATGAGGAGCCTCTGAGAGTCAGTGGCCTCCAAGAGAGGAGAATCAGTTTTCCTCTGGGACAATACCCCTGATAAAACCCATCCTCAAGTGGCTGAAACACATTTACATATAGGCCACACTGAGTAGATTCAATACTGTGTGTGTGTGTGTCTCAAGTATAAATAGAGAGAAAAGGAGAAAAATTCATGAATTAGAGAAGTTGGGGAAGATGAGAGGACTGGAGAGCAAAGAAAAGTGTAGAAGTGATATAAATATAGTACTTATGAATGAAATACTCAAAAAATTTAACAGAAAAGGAGATAAAATGACTCTTCACAAAAGTGAAAATGATGGTCTACTGAGTATGATTTAAAAAAACATGATCATATACTCAGAGAAAGAACACAGTAAAAGCCTCCAGAAAAAAATAAAATTTAATGTTAAAATGAGTTAGAGAAGTGATAATAATCAAGACAAGATTACAAATTATGATAGATAAATGACTATCAGCCAGTGTGTGTTATTTGCTATACTTAGTGATATGCTCAAATTGAAAGTCAAGTAAAAAGAATATGCATGCATGCAACAAGTGTTGGTCATCAGTGAAAAGAAAAAAAATATTGATTCGTACTAGAACATGGAAAGCTCTCAAACACATTCTACCAAGTTATAGAAGTTCAATATATAGGTTACATATCCTTGATTTCATCTGCTGAAGTCTAAATCTGTCTTGCTTTGAAACCCATAAGTTGAAACTTAATCCCCTTTGTGATGGGGTTCAGAAGTGGAGCGTTTAAAAGATGATGAGATCATGAGGTCAAAGCATCCATTAGAATTCAGTACTCTTATAACACAGTTGTGAGAGAGAACCCAACTCCTCCAAAGTAAGATAACATGATTGTAAAGAGCCATATTTGATTCTCAAAACAGGTCCTCATTGGGCCTTATCATTTTTTTTTCTATTGTACATTTTAAGATTAAAATCATTTGGGGGAATTTCAGACATGAATACTGTATTTATACATCATTTCTTCTTTTTTCTGCTCCCCTACAACGTCTCCCATGTGCTACCCAACTCATCATCAATCCATGACTTCTGTAATAGTAATATAAATACAGTACTCATGTAGTGAATTCTCAAATAATAAATGAAACACACATGTCTATATAAACACAGATTGTTGATTTCTTTTAGTGTTGCTCATATGTATGTTTGTTTATGGTTGGTGTCTTAGGGTTTTTGTTGCTGTGAAGAGACAACATGACCAAGACAACTTTTCTAAAGGAAAATATCTAGTTGAGGCTGGCTACAGTGTCAGAGGTTTAATCCATTGTCACTACCGTGGGAAGCATGGCAGCATGCAGGCAGATATGGTGCTAGAGGAACTGAGAGTTCTCTATCTAGACCCACAGGCAGCAGGCAGAGAACTGGCTTGAGCTTCTGAGACTCCGGAGCCCAACCTCTAGTGACACAGCTCCTCCAAAAAAGCCACACCCACTCCAACAAGGCCATACTTCCTAACAGTCATTGTAAAGACCAAGTATTCAAGCCCCTGAGTCAGTGGGAGTCATATCTCCTTAGAGCAACACAGTTTGCCACTTGGGATTGGACAACCTATCAGGAAGCTCATCCCCAGAGAAGACCAATTTTTCCTCTCTCAGCAACAATTAATTGCCTGTAGCTCTTCATCTAGGGGTAGGGCTTTGTGAGATTTTCTATGTCCATGTTGGCACATTAAATAGTGCTGTCATTATTCAAATGGTCATATTTTTGAGATTTCTTGGGTATAGCTTTCCTGCCACAAATAGAAGAGGTTATCTCATGGAAGATGTCTTAGTCTTCTGGCTATAAAAATCTTTCCATGCCAACCTTCTGTGATGTTCACCAAGCCTTAGGTAAATGATATGCTGTAGATGAATTATGTGGGTCTGTCCCTGTTGTAACAATGACTGAAACACCTAAAAGGAAGGAGGCTGAGTTGAGACTACAGCTTCAGAGAGATTTCAGTCTGTCATGCTGAGAAAATCACAGTGGTAGGAACATCTGTGGCAGCAGGAATGTTCAGGAGCAGCTGTTCACCTCGTGGCAGGAAGGAGGTTGGAACCAGAGGCAGGTATATTCTTTTAAGCCGTGCTTCTGATAAGCTACTTCCAAAACCAGGCTTTACCTCCTAAAGGTACACAGTCTTCAAAATAGCACCACATGCTTGAAGGAAGCATTCAGAACATGAGCCTGTGAGGGGCAATCCAGATTCCAAACATGCAACACTGAGTCTACCAGAAAATTGGTCTTGTTCTTTCCATCTTCTAGGCAAGAAGAGGCACAAACTGCAGTTATTTTTATGTCTTGATTATCTACTTAATGCTGTTTTGTGGTAACAGTATAAATGAACTATTGTAGTTTATATAAAATACTGAGATAAAAGTTGAGAGACACAAACTGACTTCTCTTCACTGGGAGTTCTGATTCGCTCATTTCCTTTTATAAATACTTCTGAAAATATTGTTAAAAGCCATTTGTAACACAATGATATATAAACAAACAAATTCATAAGTGGATGCACCCATATGGTTTGTGAATGATATAGAGAGAAGTGGATGAAGGGAAGCAGGATGGGAGGCAATTTGCTACTTATCTCACAAGATCAAATTTTACCCTTCCAGCTATCTGTAAAAAAAAAAAAAAAAGTGCTTTTGCATAACCTCATGTAGATACAAATAACAACTGGATTTATTTCATCTATACCTATGGTTTACTTTGTGGAGGAGCAAGTTTTTATCTGGATGGTTCCAACAGCTTTCCAGCTACATTTTCTGCCTATTTCTTTGTGAACAATGTCTAGAAATGTTAGATTCACTTATCTTGAAATAGTGCAAATACATGATCCCTGGGCTCAAAATTCAGGACATTTAGGGCTTGTCACACTCCAGATTCAGTAATCAAAAGAGCCACATTTATCTGAACATCACCCAAGAAACTGTATTTTTGCCTCCCTTTTAACTCTACGCAAGACTTATTTGTGGCACACCATCTAGAGTGTTCTTTAGAGATTCTCTGGTCTTGGAATTTAGGAGTTGAACCAAATCAATTTCATGCAGCATCAATCGACCAAGAATTCACTCTAAACTCAGTTAACTGTCAGAGAGTTTGGCCTGAAATGAGGACATTACATGTACCTAACTGTTAACAGCAAAGGTCCATGCTACACATCCATAAACACAGATGCATAAATATTCTAAAATATTTTTCTTTAGAATATTGTGTGAAAGCATCATGAAATGATTACAACATTTTGTGAAATATTAAATACCATTGGAAATGGAGATGGAAATGGAATAGTAAAGAATTATGTTTCCTTCTGTTTCTCAATTACTGTAAACCCTAGAATGTTTTGCCTAAGAGTACAAGTGGCCACTCCCTACATCATTTTGGTATGAGCTTAACACTCCTCCTCCTTGGAAGCCCTGAGTCTTCCTGTATGGCATATTCATGAACTTATCCTCTAACGCAGCTTTCAGAAAGTGCAAATGTCTTCCTGGCTGGAGTTTCACCTCTACCTACAAGTATTAGGAATTCATTTTTCTCAGCCCATACTAGAGCAACTTGCTTGTTCACAGAATACCTGTTCTTCAGCAGACCGAATAGCAGACAAATTAGGGTCTTGTGTGACCACTCCTATCTCACATCTGTCTGCTGCTGGCACTCACAGATTTCCCTGCATGTGAAAATTTTATCTAATATAAAAGCGGTGTCCATCAGGAGGTGATATTCATCAGTAGAACCAATGCTCTTCCATGGTATAGAGGCAGACTGCTTGCATGGTAGGGACTTTTCTCCAAGGCTCTCTTACAGGGGAGAATACATTTTCCCATTCTCCCTTTGCACCATTTGTTTTTCCTGCCACTGTTAACTTCTAACTAGGAATTTTTAGGAATTTTGTTCTTTTGCCAACTAGGCAGCCTAGTGATATATTCACAGACCATAAGTGAAAACTAGATATTTACTAAAAATTTAAAAAAATAGCTACTTGGGGAAATCCCACACTAAAACTGTTTTTGCTGCAACAGGAAGAAAACATGGATATTAGATTGTATTGAAACTAAGAGCTTACATGTTTTTATTCTGTATAAGATTGTTTAAAGTACTCATTTAGAATTAACATACTTATGGTCAATCCTAGACATATGTTGAGACTGGATTAAAAGAGGACAAGAGAAAAGATGCAATGGAAAGTAAGGGAGAATAGAAGAATAAAAAGAAGAGTGAATATGAAAAAAAGTGAAGTTTAAGAATATTCTGAATTTGCTGTAGAGGCTGTTCCAAACAGCTCTAGAGAGATAAAAGGAACAACAAAGGTACTTTTAAGATGATGCTTGGTGGACATGATCCATTTGTGAACTATGGAGGGTTCCTATGTGCTGATCTCAGATAAGGAAAACACAATTACAGAGGCACGGATAGATAGTAAGGGATTCCCAACCCAGTGAAGAGCAGCTATGTCACCCAAGATAGATCTCCGTCATTTTTGAGCATGTTAAAGACAGTGCTACAGGAGATGGGAAAGCCATGGGGACACAATTTCTGATATCAGCACACTTTTCAAATGTTTCTAGAATATTCTGACATTCTGACCCTCTGTTTGATCAACTTTTAGGTCAAGAAACTGAAACCTTTTTAAAATTTTGTGTTTACTTATTTATTTATCTATCTATCTATTTATTTAATGGATCCCTCTCTTGGACGTGATCAGGCTGCTGTGATACGGTTGTAATTAGTGGCAGCCAGTGAGCAACACAATAGGCTTCCTTCCTGGGCCATCTTCAACATGCCTTAATAGGAAACACATTCTACATTCCCCATGTGCATGTGCTCAGTGCAAACCTTACCTAACCCTGATACAGAACTCAGCCCAAGAGTCATTCTAGGTAATGAACATTACTAAGGAAAACGTGTTCCTCAGAGACTTTTAGGTTATGATTCCTTGGGGAACACTGGGGAGAACCACACCCACATCCCCAAATAGTGCTGACATTTCTGAGAAATCATCTACTTGCCTTGGATATGGGTCAAAACAGAGAATAAAGAAAGTGCTCAGGGAAAAGGTGGTAAAAACTGGGAGAGAGAGAAAACTGGTCAAAGGGAAGAGAGACAGAATCACCTAAACCAGTAACCAACATGTCAAAGATCCTCTTGTCTTCCTTTTACTTCCCAGACAGCAAATTCCATTCTGCACAACTGATGACTTGAAAGCCTGACTCTGTCAGCTGAGACAAAATGGGGGCAGTGGACTGAGGTGGAGGAGAAAACTTTGTACATTCTTTCACACAGCCAGGACTTGTACCTTGTAGATGCAAATAGTGCCAATATCTTTCAATGTTATCTTATTTCCTGATCATTTCTGAGAAACAAAATTCTGCTGCAAGTTTTGTTTTTTCTATTTGACTCTATCTAATTATCATTCACTTCTACCCCACAAGGGGGTCAAGGCTTTCCTTTTTTGTAGTCACTGTTTCAACCATCCCCCAAACCCTTATAACAGAGAGAATAGAATCTTCAGCCTGTAGCCTCTAGCAACATGCTCTAAATCTATTTTCCTTGAAGGCTTCTTCTTTTTTTTTTTTTTAATAGAAGCATCCAGAGAGTTCTGATGTCTTCTTGAGTGAATTTGAATCTGAGGTTAGAGACATGTTTTCACAGTGTCACCTGTTAATCACCATCACAGCTTGATATGTGTGTGAGAAGCCAAGAGCCACTGAGTGACTAGGACCAAAAAGTAGCCCAGCCAAGAAGGCACCCAAGGATTACTGCTGCCAGGTGTCCCAGCAGCAGCTCACTGATTCCTAAATAAGGCAATCTCTCATAATTCTTAAGAATTGGGGAAAAAAAAGTCTATGTTTTTCATAAGTTGACACAGATTTCTTAAAGTCATACCAAAAGTAAAATAAGCAGTAAAAATAGAAGTGCCCACAGCTCACACCTTGCCTTCAGATGAGTCTGAGCGAATGACTCCTTTTTAATGCCTGCATGTTTGGGCAGGGAAGGGATTTCTTGCCATTGTTTTTATTTTTATTTTTGTCTTTGTACCTCCTAGATAAGAGCACTTTTTTAAAAAAATAAATTTCTAATTAATCCTCCCATAGTATAATACAGTAATCTACAGTAAAATTGGCTGTTTTGTGTCTTTGAGACACAAAGGGAATGTAAAGATTCCTTGAACCAATCTGTCATTGCAGTTTCCCAGGCATTGAAGGTAATTGCAGGCAATTTCTGGGACAAATTAAAAATAAAAAGCCAAGTTACATCTTGCTTTATGTCAAAAACAGCCTTGCTTTGCATTTCACGTAAAAGCAGAACAGATCAGAGGTCTAGCTGGCTTTCCAAATGAAAATGAAAAGCCAATGGAGATATCTTTATATCCTGTTCTTCAGCCAAAAGCCTGTAGACTGGAATTTAGAAGGTGAACGAGGCTAAAAGGTTTGGAAAACTTGTCCTTCTGTTAAGTTCAGTGTGAATATCTTCCATTTGTAAGAAATATCTGATTCTCATGGAAAGGACATGGTCAAAATTCAGTCCTGACTCTAGTCCTCATTCACTTATTGAATGGTTAATATTTGGTCAGTTATTCCCTCCTAATGTCCACTGGGTTTGGAGTATTCAAACTAGCATGTCTTCATGATGTAATTAGATTTTATAATTCACACATGAAAGGACCTGTGTAGGGATTTCAATATATTTTATTTTCTCTTAGACTCTCTGAACTTGTAAATCCAAATTATACCTCTGCTGTCTCCTGAGTCTGATTTCTTCATGTTTCGTTTCCTGTAGATGAAGAGAAGGCTATTAATTTTACATCTATACCTTGTATTTACAAGAAATTCCTTCAAGTCAAATCCCTGAGGGACACACCAACTCCGAAAAGCTTGAAGTCACTTCTTTTTCAGGTCTTCATGGAAGCCCCTTTCTAAGAAACTTCCCTGCATCTTTTAAATCAACCAATAACTTCAACAGAAGGGATTTGTATAATTATACTCTTGCTCTTTTAGCACAACATTGTCACCACCCCCCCACCTTGGCATCAAAAAACAAAATATTTAATTCTGTTACTTGATTCTGAGATAGAGATCTATATTAGCAACAGCAAGTAGTCTTCCTATTTCATGTATTTATTGTGTCTCTTTGTGACCCATCAATTAACACCCATGCCTGTGATTTTTATTACTTATTTTGTTTTTCTTCTCCTCATTAAGTTGTGAACCCCATAAAGGTATTTCTTAATCTGTTTTGTTCACAACTGTATACTCAATAACCAGTACAAGGGCTTGACACATTCTATACTCCAGTAAATAAATATTCACTAAGTAAATTTTATGACATCAATTATACATGACATTAAGTCACCAAAAGGCACACATGCCATTTGTACACTAACACTTAGATATAGCAGAGGGTCTGGCATTTCTGATGTCATCTGGAGACATTACTTTTAAGATCAGGATGAAGAGAGTCCAGTTGTTTGTTCTAGATCTACTGAGCACAGAGGACACATTCTCATGCATGGGAGACACTCTGAACACGTTTCTACTTGGTCTTGGGTGATGTTGGCATGTCCTATTCTCAAACAGGAGAAGCCAGAACTTGCATTCTTTTATAGTCACCCACACAGTGTTATTGGAAGTGTAAAGTAATAGCTCACAAAACAAATAACCAAAGCTAATTTTTACAGACAACTGCTCTGAACAAAATCTTTCGGTAAATTTTTCTTCACGTCCAAAAATTCTCCAGATAATTATTTTGTTCTCCCATCACAAGCAAATACTAGAAAAGTCAGAGAACAAAATCCCTTAGGCTGAGATTTAATTAGGACATAGTTGAGGAGAAAACAGGAATAGCTGAAGAGTCTAGAAGGTAAGACACGGATGTAAGATGTGTTATTTTCCTCACTGGTACCAGGAACTCTATAGCTGCTCTGGATCTTCAGTGAGGTGTCTCACCCAGGCTGAGCCTTCCCTTTTCTCTAGTACACTCTTTAACACAGCTTTTCCAACTTACTACTTAATATTTGAAATCAACAAAGTTTGGAGATGCCTTTCCAATTCAGTTTATCTTAAGTAAGGCTTTTGGTTAGTTGATTTTCTGTTTTTTGTTTTGTTGTTGTTGTTGTTATTGTTTTTAGGATATCAATAATCCCCAGATTTTTAATAAAATATTTTCACTTTTGCTCTGCCAGTCCAAGATTATCATCAGTTAGTAAACTTAACAGGGATACTTTTAAAAAGCTACAAATTAACATTCTTCCAGCAATGAACAATTCCATTATTCTTTGAAAATAAACATTAAAACAGGAGGGTATAGGAATGCTTTGGCTTCCACACAAACATAAGTAGCCAGATAAAGTTGCATAAATCCTGTTGTACACAACAATGCAGTTTCGTAGCCCAAATACCAAGTATTCCCAGGGCAGCAGGGTCCATACTTGATACCAGAAAAGAGCACATCTCACACTGGAGATAAGCTTTCCGCAGTGAACATGGTTCAATTACATTCTTCTTTTACTTTCATACTGTTCATACCATTTAATTTAGCAGATTTAATTTTTAAAAACCATTTTAAAAAACAAGTAAAATGGAGGACCATCCATGGCATTGTTTTCAATGGTCATAAGTAAACAGTTGCCAAGTCTAAAGGACAGCTTCCTCATTAAAGCAAGCAGAGGGATTGGTGGCAAGAATCTGCTTTCAGCTGTCATATCCTTAAAACAGGACAGGAAGGAATGAGATGGCCACACCAGCTACCCACTGA
>CM053766.1:152151144-152266240 GCA_028658305.1 Pachyuromys duprasi | reverse complement strand
TGGACTTGGAGGGGGCTGGGAGGAGGGAGATGAGGGAGGGAGTGGGAGGGTTGGAGGGAATGAGGGAGGGGGCTACGCCTGGGATTCAAAGTACCTAATCTGTGATTGATATAAAAATAAATAAATTAAAAAAAAGAAAAGAAAATGACATGAGAACAAAGAATAAAACCTTTGGATCAAAGGAACAATGTTCCTTATGAAATAAAAGAACCAGAATTATCACTTTGTCTGTCACAAACCCTTAAGCACAAAATAGTTAACATTCTGAGGAAAATAAGTATGAAAACAAGTCAGGTAGTTAGAATAAGACTTGTACCCCATTGCCATGAGTAGTTGAATGCTTGCTTCTTGGTGGCATAGTTTGGGCAGGTTTAGGAACTGTAGCCTTGTTGGAGGTAGGCTTTGAGTGTGTTAGCCTCAAGCTGCTTCAGGTTCATTCTGCTTCTTGGTAACATTTGCAGATATGAGCTCTCAGCTCCCCTCTCTGCTGTCAATCCTGCAATTTTCTTCCATACTTCCCCAACACAAGGGATTCTTTCCCTCTGGAATCATAAGCACAAATAAACTTTTCTTCCAATAAGTTGCCTCACTCATTGTATTTTATCATAGCAACAAAGAAATCAAACAAATATATGGCATAAATAGAATAGCTAGAGAAGAAAGGTGAAGTTAAACAAAAAGCTAAACCACAGGCAAAATAGATGAAAAGTTAACCCAGCACCTGTAATTAATGGATTGGTGTGGACAAACAGTAAGGGAGAGTACTAGTAAACAAACTTTCACTGGAGCAAGCGTATACCCAAAAGAGTAATGTGATAAAGAACAGCTCAATCTTGACTTACTTGAAAAATATATCTGGTGTTAATTACACAAAAACATGTACGAACACAATCTTTTATGTGCAATCAAATTTATTACTTATGCAGATATCTAGAATTCAAGGTAATATTAGAGTAAAATTTTCAAGGTCCTCCAGTTTTTTATTATCAAAGAGACAAGTATTTATTATCAAAGATGCAAACATTTTTGTTGATAGTAATAGGTACCATTTAATTTTAAAAGTACAGATATTCCTTGATTTACGATGAGGTCACATCTAGGCTGACAATTATAAGATTTAAAATATAATAAGTAGACATGTATTTGAGGACCTAGAGAGATGTTCCAGTGGTTAAGAGCAGCTAACATTTTTCTAGAAGTCCCAGGTTCAGTTCCTGGTACTCACGTGGCAGTGCAAAATCAACTCTACAGTCGTGGGGGTTTCACTATCACCTGGCTCTCAGGACTCTGCGTGCCTGTGGTACATTCACCTGTATATATGTGTATATGTATATATTATGTATATATGTGTATATACGCATAGGTACATATATGTACAAGTATGTGCATATGAATATACATATGTATATGCAGACAAAACACTCATGCAGATAAATTTTAAAAATTAACAAAGAAAATGCATGTGATGTACCTAATATACTGAGCACAATATCTTAGCCTCTCCACACTTATGTTTGCCCAAAATATTTACACGAGCAAAATCATGAAGCACAAGTCTGTTTTAGAAGAAAGAATTGAATATGTCATATAACCTATTTAATGCTTAAGTGAAAGTGCAAATACTGTATGAAAATGAGATGTATATGTTCAAGTTACCAAAAAGTTGAAGAATAGTAAGCGAAAACTGCCACCTCAAGAAGAGTTGAGCAGAGAAACAGGGTTATTGCATAATGATAAATGAGGATGAAAGGTTTATGATGTATAGTAGATCAAAGAGGTAGGTTTAATTCATCTCAATAGAAGCAGTCTCTGTATGGCAGTGATCTTTAGGCCATAAATATCCAAGGGGAAGAAAGCATACATTGTCAATAGAAGCACTGCATCTCCCAAGGAAAGCATTGCTGTCTCTCCGATCCTCCGGCTGTGGAGACCTTGACATGGATGTACACTGGCATCGCTAACACACATTCACTCAGGACTGCACTCACTCAGGGACTCCTATGCTCCAACACAAAGCATCACAACTAAGGGGTTTTCTACACCTTGTTATTTTCTAACCATATTCTACATATCAATTTGTAAATCAGTGACCCAAAGAAAATGAATACCACTGGTCTCCAACTAAAAAGATACTCCAACTAAAGCAATTCATTTTAAAAGTAAAAATGTAAGTTTCCTCTCAAGTCTTAGGTTATCCTTGGCCAGCCAGAGCCATGTCTCTCTCTTCACAGAACTTGGAGCCAAAAAAAAAAAAAAAAGACTCCAACTTTCCAGCTTAAGGAGGAGAAACGAAATTCCTGAATAACAGTCTGACTGATGTGTTCCCTAAGATAGCTGGAATGCAAGACCCAAAGGAATGAACAAGTTCAGACCATAGAATAATTTGGTAGCACCAGCCAATGTGCCCCTTAGAGTTGCTTCTACAAACTAACCAAGCAGAAATGCCCAGCCTGAGAACCATCTATATTAGATAAATAAATTTATTACAGATTTTAGTCTTGCTCACATGCTGACAATGAATACACCTCTTTATTGCTTTTATTATACAATGAAATCCTGGCAAATTCAAATTGTGATGAACATAGGACACCAGGTATTGTAGAGGCTTGTGGACTTCAAGGGCAGATATATGACCCTAAAGTCAAGTATCCCACTCACACCTTAGATAAATGTTTCTTGAACAGACAAAATAAGCTGCAGTGAGCTCCTGGGATAAAGGGAAGGAATAGCCTCTGATAGTGTAAAACCAACACTGATGGATGGAGCATGATGCAAGGCGCTCTGCAAGGCAGCTTTGATAAGTTAGTCTGCTATTCTCAAAGTGCAAGTAAACATGAAAAAGGTTTCTATATTTTCAGGAAACTCTATTCTGTGCAAGCTGGACAAGTGAGCCCCTCTACAAGAAGACATGAAGATTCTGCCTTAAGAAACCAGCTTCAAACACCACTCACATAGCCTGAATGCAATTTCCAGGTTGCCCTTTTGTATTAACAGACAGGCCTATGCATAGAGGTCTATGCATGCTGATGTGTTTCTAAACTATGAACCTTTGTAAAAGTCTTATTTTTCTCTCTAGAAGCAGCATTAGAATGTAGAATTTTTTCCAGGTTAATTCTGCTGGCTGTGGATTAGCATGGGAGGATGAGGAAGAAAGTGAGGGGTTGCATCAGGAATAACATAAAAATACAAAGAGGATGGAAGGCAGCTTCCAGGAATTGTTGGAAGAGCAGAAGGCTGCACGTGTTCATAGAAAAGAGGCATCTGTGATAACAGAAACTCACAATGTTGGATGCTTTTGTTAAAGAAAGCCACCCTAATAATTGACTAAAAGCCCCAAGTTTGGATGTTTCTATTGTAAAAACAGCCATTTAATGCTTCAGGAGATAAGTGAATGGTGTAAGGGTTATTTTTATTGTGGTTCAAGACAACTTTCCAAATGTATAAAAACAACACTTGTCTGAATAGCGATTATAAGAAAAAAAAATCCATCACTTCTAGGGCATATTCATATGGAAGATAAAGAATTGTGATGCATTGAACTTAGAAGAGAGTAAGTGTAGCATTCTGCTCTTATTCTACCGTGCTTGGTTGGGGCATAGGAAAAGCTCCACTACCCTTCAGTGGAGAGTCAGCATAGATCAGTCTCCAGTGGAATTATGCTTGGAGCCTGAAGCTTCTCACCATGGTCACTCTGTCTTTTCCAAAAGACACATTTAATAGTTCAGTTTTTTTCCTAGTAATATACTGAGTGTTAAAATGAAACCTGTTTGCATTTCTCTTATAAACTCTAATTCTTAGAAAATAATAAATAGTTGTTGACATTAAAAAAACCTTGAATTTAAAGTTATTTCATTAGCCAGTCATATGCGAGTGAAAGAAATGTCCTTTGAGTTTTGTTCTTTAAACCTGTGACCCATACTTGCCAATTATTATCTCAACTAAACCCATAATTAGCAACTGTGATGAAGACACTTATCAAGGGTTTAAGAGCAAAATGGTAATTTTATAAAATTATTTTAATTGTCTGGGAAGTCATTTTTCATATAATCTCACAATTTTTAATTTTACAATCAAATACTACTGCATATGTCTCTAAAGCAAAAACAGTTAGATGTTCCTATTTTAAAAAGCTAGTATATGCTTCTCAAATTTTAAATTTTTTACTCAAAGAACATATTTCAACCCCAAAGCATGGAAAACAGCATGCTTTTAGTATGAGGAACGCTGGTGCTCCTTCCACAGCCAAGATACTTGGGTCAAGTGGGTTTAATTATTTATGAAAGCAATATTTCTTCAAAGGCTGGATACTTCTCTGCCTCCTGGAATTGCTGAAAACAAGAATGAGTCACATCACTCCAATCACGAGCTTTGCTTTTCAGAAAGTGGCATACACTTCTTAGAAGAGAGAAAATGGCTAAAAATATGAATTAATAATTGGAAAAGTTTAAGACCTTTTAAACACTATTTCAGCCTACTCAATTATTGATTTATAAGCTTATAAAGATAGTGTTTTTGCCTCTACTGCCCATTGCAAAAGCTAAGCAGACGTAGTCACACACACACACACACACACACACTACAACTATCAAATTTATTACGAGAGAGGAGGAGATCCACATCATTATTCCTTGGCTGGATTTGGTCCTGTTCAGGAATATATGAGATCTTTTCCATATTTATGGTTTATAGAAGACAGTTGGGGAGTTGTGTTTTCTTCCCACAAGAAGGGGAGTTTTACCATGTGAGCCAGTGATAATCATATTGACTTATGAAAAATTACTCTTGTAAAGATATCAGGGCCACACAAGAGAAGCTTGGGGGTCTGAAGTCAAGTTCTTGGCAGGGGAAGGGACAGATTTTAAGCAAGAGAGCAATTAGTTCTGGGTTTTCCTACTTTTCTGTGTCCAAAATCTACCGTTGGGGGGGAAATTATGCAGTTACTTCAGTCCATTCTCAAGAGTTTTTAAAACAAATCTCCACCCCTTTCTCTTTTATTCTAATATGTTCTGTGGCAAGACAAAATTCCAGGGCTGCCATTTAAACATAAAAGCAAAGCCACAAAAATTTGCTGTCTCAATTTGAATACCAGAGCATAAAAGTGAGTCTCAGGTTGCCTTCAGACTCTCAAGATACAGGATGAATTTAGGACTGGTCAATACTCCGAACTGGTACTTGCTCTCTTGACCACAATTAGGGTTTCCTTTTGCTACTCCCTGTAATATCTGTTTCTTGCTGAATGCAGTTGGAAGCTTAGGTGAGCTGGAAGCATCCTACTGCACTTCCTCAGGGTAAACTGCAGGAACATTATAAAGCAGAGTGTGCATCAAGTTCTTTTGGACAGCTTAATAAAGCACACAATGTTAGGCCCATCCCAGAGCTTATGGCTGGCTGGGAGCAGGTAATAGGAGTAGTAGCAGACAGGAGATTTGTAATTCCAAATATTTTCATTTCCTGTTACTTGGGAGCAACTCTTTATGTAGTACCTTTCTGGTATTGATCACAAATACAAAAACATTGATGAATTCTTCTCACAACAATGGCATGAATCCATATCCTAGGTCCTCTGGCTGAACAATGCACATCTGAATAAAGCTTTAAGTGGGAAATCAAGCACACACATTGTCATTATAGCTGATTTATATGAAGTGAGGTGTAAGCAGGAAGGGATCACGTGTTTGCAATATGTGAATGGCTTGGCTCAAAAAGTTTGAAGAGAAGATGTTGATCAGTTTTCTCACTGTGACAAAATACCTGAAGGGAGAAGCATAAGGGAGGAGAAATTAATTGTGGCTCCAGTTTCAGAGATTTTAATCTATCAACCAGTTCTATGAGCAGTGCTAGAGAAACCACATATCCATTCACAGAAGAACGAAATTATATACACATCCCTCACCCTTTACAAAAACACTTAAAACTGCAAGAAACTGCAAGAAAGAGCTTAATTTAAACCTGAATCCTGACACAGTAAAGAAAAACATAAAAACTTTTCAGAATACTGTATAGACAAGCCCAGTAGCATAAGAAATACACCCCAAGAAATGACCAATACTGTTATATGAAATTAAAAACATTTTGCACAGCAAAAGTGAAAATTAAACAGAATGAACTGAAAGATGTATGGAATGGGAGAGAATATTGCAGGCTATGTTAAAGACAAAGAAACTTACAAACTTACAAAACAATAAAACAAGCCAAAGAATTGAGTGAACATTTCTTAGAAGAATAGCTACAGGGCTGAAGAGGTGACTTAATGATTAAGATCATGGGTCCCGGTACCAATATCAGGTAGCTTACAAGGTCTGTACTTGCAGTTCCTAAGGACATGATGCCCTCTGATCTTCATGGGCACCGTCATACAAATGGTTCACATAAAGTTATACAGACATATAAAATTCTATTTTATATATTATATGCATATATAATTATATACATATATATTAAAAGAACAACTACAAATGACCTTGATTATTTTTTAATAGTTTTATTTTAATTTTTATTAATTACACTTTATTCACTTTGTATCTCCCCATAAACCCCCTCCTCCTCCCCTCCCAATCCCGACTTCCCTCCCCCTTCTCCATGCATGCCCCTCCCCAAGTCCGCTGATAGGGGAGGTCTTCCTCTCCTTCCTTCTGATCCTAGTCTATCAGCTCTCATCAGGAGTGGATTCATTGTCTTCCCTCTGTGGCCTGGTAAAGCTGCTCCCCCATCAGGGTGAGGTGATCAATGAACAGGCCAATCAGTTCATGTCAGAGGCAGTCCCTGTTCCCATTACTATGGAACCCACTTGGACACTGAACTGCCATGGGCTGCATCTGTGCAGGGGTTCTAGGTTATCTCCATGCATGCTACTTGGTTGAAGTGTCAGTCTCAGGAAAGACCCCTGTGCTCAGATTTTTTGGTTCTGTTGCTCTCCTTGTGGAGCTCCTGTCCTCTCCCTATTTTACAATTTCCCCCATCTTTCATAAGATTCCATGCACTCTGTCCAAGAGTTGGCCATAAGTCTCAGCCTTGATAGTCTGCAGGGCAGAGCCTTTCAGAGGCCCTCTGTGGCAGGCTCCTTACTTTTTTCTTGTTTTTTCTTCTTCTGATAGAAATCTGCTTTGCCTTTCTGGCTGGGGATTGAGTATTTTTGCCAGAGTCCTCCCTCTTGATTAGTTTCTTTAGGTGTAGAGATTTTAGTAGGTTTATCCTATATTATATGTCTATATGAGTGAGTATATACCATGTGTGTCTTTCTGCTTCTGGGATAGCTCACTCAGAATGATCTTTTCCAGTTCCCACCATTTATCTGCAAATTTCACGATATCCTTGTTTTTTATTGCTGAGTAGTATTCCATTGTGTAGATGTACCACAATTTCTGTATCCATTCTTCAGTTGAGGAGCATCTGGGTTGTTTCCAGGTTCTGGCTATTACAAATAAAGCTGCTACAAACATGATTGAGCAAATGTCCTTATTGTGTACTTGAGCCCCTTTTGGATTTATGCCTAGGAGTGGTATAGCTGAATCTTAAGGAAGCACTATTCCTAGTTGTCTGAGAAAGTGCCAGATTGATTTCCAGAGTGGTTGTACAAGTTTACATTCCCAGCAATGGAGGAGGGTTCCCCTTTCTCCACAACCCCTCCAGCATATGTTGCCACTTGAGTTTTTAATCTTGGCCATTCTGGTGGGTGTAAGGTGATATTCAACATCCTAAACAATCAGGAAAATACAAACAAAAGCTACTCAGCTATTCATACCAGACAGAATGGCTATCATCAAGAAAACAAATTCTGGCAAGGTTGTGGGGAAACAGAAATCTTTATTCACTTGTAATAGGTGTGTGAACTGACACAACCATTAAAGAAATTAGGTTGGAGCTTTCTCAAAAAATAATAACAGTAGAACTACCAAATTATACAGTTATATCATTCATGTATGTAAGACTCTACATCCTTCTACAGAGATATGTTCATATTTGTGTTTATTACAGCCCTATTCACAAAAGAGAATATAGATTACATTCCAAAATATAATAAACTTAGGTAACCACCAACTACTGTTTTTTATTCCTTGAATAGCTGATTTAAGAAAAACAACTCCCTAGGTAGTAACATTTTAGTGGAGTATCCTTGTAGCTTTCTTCTCAGACTATCTCTTCATGAAAAAAAAAAGATATTCCAAATGGGCTTTTATTTTTGTGTATTAGAACAGTCAACAATTCTCTGGACACCATTCTTGTTGACTCATTGTTCTTGGCTTCTCTTTATTGTTACTGGCCTCTAACAATCATAGCTGATTTGTTTGCACTTTCTTTGTCTGTAACTTTAAACGTATCCATGCTTCTTTTCTTGTCAAACTACACTTTCCAAATTCTTCTTGTCTGTAAACCACTACAAATGCGACTAAAAACAGCAGTAGTTTGTGATAACCTAAATGGCACATTGCCTTGAGATTGTCTTTACTAAATAAGTTAGCCTCTCACATCTGCATTTAGGCCCACTCACATTTTCAGGACTTGGCAGAATACAGATCAAGTCTTCTCCAGAATACAACACAAAGGCGTGTAGTCCAACAGGCAGTCCTTTTCACTGGAAACCTTGTAGGCACAGTATTTCCTATCTTAACTTCTACAGTTTGCCAGCCACCCATCCTCTCTCTGCTGCTGATTTCCTCATCAGTGTGAGAAAAGATCTGATAGAAGCAACTTAAAGGAGAAATATTATGTCTTAAGGTTTCAGAAGTTAGTGCACTGTGACAAAGAGTCCATTAGTCAGAATATTATAGAGGGTCCTCTGTTCACAGTGGTCTAGGGGTCAGAGGCTGGGCTATAACTTTCTATGCCTGCTCATAGTTACCTGCTTCTGCCAATCAGGACCTTAAAAGACCCATAACTGCCCAAATAGCTCTACCAATGAGGTGAGTTTAAGGTGTATGTGGGGGGGGGGGAGTCAAACCATAGCAATTCTCTGGGCACTCTTTGGAAAGGTTATAGAACCTTGAGGGTATGAAGGAAGTATGCCACTGGGGTACAACTTTGCTTTACTTCCTGTCTTCCTGACTTCTGAGGCAATGTAAAAAAAAATGCCCTCATGCCATCACATCTTCTCTGCTATGTTGGTCTCTGACTCTCTGGAACCATAAATCAAAATAAACCCTTTCCCATTAACTTTTACCCTCTCTCAAACTTTTCCTTTGTGTTAAGAAATTTTACATACTACTTGTACAAAATGGATCCTCTGAGCCATGAATCAGAATGCTGACCCTTCCTCAAATTGCTAAGGCAATGAGACACACACAGTGAAGCCGTGCAGATTTATTTTACAGGATTCTATCTTTATGAAATTTGCATCAGCAAAACTGAATTTTATGTCAGATGATGAGGTATGAAAAGAATGGTGATGGGGTAAAGAGAACAAACTGGATGAATAATTCTTTTTAAATAAAAAAAGGAAGGCTTGATATCATTTTATTGGTTTTTAGGTGGAAAAATTTTGGCCAGTCAAAATGTTAATTTCAAAAATTCAGAAAGCTGAAAACAAAAAATAGAAACATAAAATTAGTACAGGCCATTGAATATTTAAAAGTGGTTAAGGAAATGAGCAGGGTGGTGGTAAATGAGTTGGTTTTGAATATTATCATTGCCTATGGAAAACTAAAGAGTAACAAGAAAATGGAAACAGGACTGTATACAGACAGACAGAGCTGTGGAGTAGAGAGCATAAGATCACCGGCTTTCTCATCTGATTAATTTCCACCATTATTTGATTTTGAGACAGAATATTACCTTGGCTCTAAGGCCCCTGCCTCTCCCTTCTACATGTTGGAATTAGAGGTGTGTACCACCATATGTGGAGCTTAGTTCTTCCTTTTTATCCTGGAAAGAGAAAAACAAAGTAATTTTCGAGAAGAACAATCAGTTGGAAGGAAGTTTGATGAGCTTGAAGACATTCAAAGAAAGAGAGGGAAATTAAAACCAAATGATCAAATAAAGCATGTTTTAAGAGATAAGCAATAAAACAGGTCCAGAAAAAAATAATGAAATTGATTGAGGAAAAGAAAATGAGGAAAACAAAAAACAGTGGCCTAAAAGAAAACGGGAGATTGGAACCTTTCTTGAAAGAAGTATTGTAGTTTCAGTGTGGCTTTTCAAAGATGTGTTAGGGACACACCTACAAGATTCATTCCTATTGGTTAGCTTTCAGAGTGGTACAAATTGCTCTGCAAGCTGCTGGGAGTGAACTCTGTGAGCTAAAAGGTAGTCTGGCAAGGATCCCCATGGTTTCAGTAGCTGCATGAAGGTCATGGGAGTTACCATCCACTTTGTGATTGTAGTTAGAATTGACTACATGAGATAGAGCTCATACCTAGTACTATGAACTATGCTGAAAGCCTGTGACTGGCTAAGTCATAGTTCCTTGGAGAGAACCTACTACAATTATTATGTTAAATGGATGTAAACTGCCACATAAGTTTTCATTTTTACAAATTAAGACATCACCAACCTTCACTAGAGATACTTATTATTTTTATAGAAGATGGTGATTAATGTAGACACCCACAACTAGTTAAGAAACAAAGAACAGGAGATTGTGGAGTGCCCAGCTCAAAATGGGGCATCTTTATTGAGCTCTTCTCCAAGGCTCAAGAATAATTGTGAAAGATGGAACAGAGAAACTGTAAGAGCCAAGGTAGACATCTACAGCAAAACATCATTTTCTGGGAATGACAGCACTGTTGCACATATAGAATCATAATGAATATGATTGTTTGAAATCAAAATCCTATCATGGATTGGGGAGGAACCATAAAGTTGTGCCCTAGCTGTGGAGATATTGGAAACTAAGGAGAAGAGAGGTCAGAAAATTTAAGTTCTAGTAGGTAACCCATGCATCAGTAGACAGTCCCACACCAAATCATATGCAGGTACCACTAAGTGGAATCAATGGGTTAAAAAATGTCATGAATTTGGGAAGGAAAGGTGGTGGTGGAGAGAGATAAATGAAGAAGTGAAGAGCAGAGAAAGAAGAAGATTTGAGCAAATTTTGTATAAAAATTTCACACAACAAAAAGGAATGTCAAAATTGAATATGACTATAGTGTTTAGAGACAGGGCCATTATAAGTTGATTAGAATGAGAATATGTTATATAGATGATGTCCTCAGTATTATGTATTTCAACTAGAACTAAGGGGGAGGGCACACACACACTCACACACATACACACACCTGTTCTCCTCCTCCTCCTATTCTTCTTCCTCCTTCTCCTTCATCTTCTCCTTCTTCATGATGCCAACCACCACAAGGTGTGACTTGTATGTATGACAGCTGGCAACATCTGTATAGACTTTCTAATCCCTAAAACTGTTCACTATAGAAACTCCCTGAATATATAGAGAACTTAGTATCATTGATTTGATTATATTAAGGTAAATTGACAAGTGGATACTAATTGTTGGAACCAACAACACAAAAACTGAGAATAGTCTACTTGAATTAAGACATGGAACATCATTGTCACTTGTATATCAACTGGAGTCAGGTATTTGGTTATAGGATTAGAATAAATTAGGAGACTCCCAATTGTTCAAAGTGGATTGACTGTGACACAGTCACTACTGCATCTCAACAGGTGCGAGCATTTGCTCTTCACAGAGCTGCATGCTTTCCTGGAGAGTTTTAGTTAGTTGCTTTCTGTGAAGAGTGGAGTAGATGCCTCTTTTGATGCATGTTTTTAAGATGTTTACAGGCCTAAACTTGAGTAGAACATAAAAGTTTCACTGCAATGAGGTGGGCTGTGGAAAATGAAGTCATGAATGGAATCTTATTCAAAATTTTTTCTACACATATATCATCTAAGGTACTGCCTATATTTTCTTCTAGAACTTTTAGCATTTCAGTTTCACATTGGAGCTTTTGATTCACATAGCATTAATTATTGTGCAAGGTGACAGATGTGTATAATTTCATCCTTCTACATGAAGACATCCAGTTTTCTTTTTCCAGCACGATTTGTTGCAGATGCTTTCTTTCTTTAGTGTGTGTTTTGGCACATTTGTCAAATATCAGTGGTGGGGAAGTTTCAGAGATACTAATTATTATATCATCTATAAATAAGGTGGTTTACTTCCTTTTTCTATTTATGTCATTTTGATTTTCTTTCTTGTCTTATTTCTGAAGCTAGCACTTCAATAACTACATTGAAAAAGTCAAAAGGAATTGAGCAATTTAAACTTTAAAGTGTCCAGAAAATGCTTGCCTATGGAACAATAAACAAAAAACTGAAGATGTTTGTGGTAAAGAATACTGGTATTCAAGACCTCCCAAGTTCTTGAGGGTACTCTCAAAAGACATGACTCAAGATGCAAACAGAAATTGTTGAGTGACGTGTGAGAAGCCAGGATCTCCAGGCAAATAAGATGATGGCTGAAGGAGATTAAGGAAGACAGACATGCAAGTAACAGTGTTTGAGGCTCATCAGAGTTGTCTAGTTCACAAGAAGGGTATTGCCTGAAGGTAGAAGCATAAGGATACACAGGTTATAATCAATGTGGTCAACATTTGTTTATATAGGCATAGACATTGTCATAAACATTTCTAAACCTTTCCTTCTACCTTGACTCTGAATGGCATTACCTGGCAAGATCAGAAGAAGAATTCAGTGCCACTCAAAGACAAACAAGACAAGATAATTACCATGAGAAAAGCATTGAAAATTGTGCAACGTATAAGAATCCAAGTCAAATGTACCTGGCCAAATGCCTACAGCTGAGCCAAAAGGAGCATGGGCCCAAGAGAACACAGACAGGATAGTGTGCCAAATTCAACAAGAATCACCGGTTTAAAAAAATATTTATTTTAATGTTATGTGTGTATGTCTGTGTGTGAGTATGTGTACTTGAGTACATGAAGAGACTGCAGGTTTGTGATTACTGCAGCTGAGGTTAGAGCTGGTTATAAGCTGCACAAAATGGGTTATGAGAACTAAACTAGGATCCTCTGCAAGAAAAATCCGTGCTCCCAACCACTGGACCACCTCCACAGCCCCTTCGAATTGCTTCTTTTAATTCTAATTTTTATATGTGTGTATATTTAGGAAAATATGAATTCTTTATTGAATGGGCTGCATATTGTAAGGTAAAGGTCATGTGAAACAGAAAGGAATGAAGAGATGAGATTGAATGGAAAAGACTAGCTCTGGGCCATGTGAGGGTGTGTTCCAGGAAAACCTGGCCCACTGACAGTGATAGGGAAGACTGATTGGGGTGCATGGAACTTAACATCGAGTACTCTGCCTTCTTGCTTCTGTACACAAAGCAAACCTTTGAAAAAGGTAGTAAGATAATTCTCTAGGTTTTCCTGCGTTCTTCTCTTTGCTTTCTCTTATTTAGTTTTTATTATTTCAGTTTATATACTTTACATCGCAAGGGCGCCTCCTTCATCCTACCCTCACAGCCCCTCCTCTTCCTCTCCTTCTTCCTTTCCCTCTCCCTTTCCCCCCACAAAATGGGATCCCCCTCATTGCACCAGCCCTCCCCAACACAAGTCACATCAGGACTGAGGATATTCTCATCCTCTGAAGCCAGGCAAGGCAGCTCTGCCAGGAGGAAATGATCCAAAAGCATGCAGTAAAGTCCATATTAAAAACACCATCCCCCTCCACTTGCCAGGCACCCCATATGAAGAACAAGCCACATGTGTGCAGGGGGCCTAGGTCTAGACCATGCATTTCCTCAGTTGATGTTTCAGTCTCTGGAAGCCCCGTGGGACTGGGTTAGTTGTCTCTGTTGGTCATCTTGTGAAGTTCCTTTCTCCTCCTTCTTTTCCCCAACACTTCCGCAGGACCCCAGAGCTCTACCCCATGTTTGGCTGCAAGTCCAGCATCTGTCTCAATCCACTGCTGGCTGGAGCCTCCCAGAGGGCTGTCATGTTAGGCTACTGTCAGCAAGCATAGCAGAGTACAGTGGCTTTATTCATAATAGCCAGAAACCGGAAACAACCTAGATGTCCCTCAACCAAAGAATGGATAGAGAAATTGTGGTACATTTGTACAATGGAATGCTACTCAGCTATATACATGGAGAGTAAAGATGCAGAGGCAGTGGGAAGAATCTTTCAGCACAGAGATATAAATTGCCAACAAAGACAGAACCTTTAAAGAATGAGAACTGGGGGGGGGGGTGCAGCAGGAAGGTAGAGAGGCAAACAGTAAACAAAAAGCATCTCACAGTGCTCTGGTGGGACATACCACAGAGCCTGAAAAGCACTCAACATGTGATTTTAGAAAAGAGAAGAGAATCATTAATAGTGTCTAGAGTTGGCTCTCTACCGTGGAGTGGGTCTCAGGTTGGGTCAATTATTGGACATTTCCTAAATATTTGTTCCCTCTTAATCTCTGAGCTTTTTGTAGGGAGAGTAATTTTTGGATCAAACATTTTGTCAGTGAGTTGTTGTTCCCTTCCTTCCACTAGTCCTGCCTGGCCAGGAGCTGATCACTTCAGTCTTCATGACCCCCAAACATACCTTAGGAGTCTCAGCTAGAGTCATATATTGTCCTCGCAGGAGCCCATCTGTCACAGTTTCCAGCTTGACAAAGAGATGTCCCTCCTCAGTTTCCCTTCTTATTCCCAGCCCTTTCACCTCCCTCCCTCCTTCTCCCCATATCTGATCCCCATGCTCTTGGCATCTACCGCCCATTCATAGAAAGTCCCATTAGAGACAGAATCTGAGACAATTGTGGAATGCCAATGGCTCTAACAGTTTATCTACAGCTTTCTGATAACCAGATCTTGGAGGAATTCAGTCTAATGCTGCCCAGCTCACAATCCTCTGAGTTATGAATAGAATCATGGGCTTCCCCAGAGCCCAGTGTAAAAACAAGGTTCTTAACTGTTTTGTTCTGTTCTGTCCTGCAAACACGGAGATCAAGCATAGCCTACCCTGAAGAGCCGTAGTCATAAAACATAATAAAGGTGCCACAACCGGTCAGGATTTAGATGTGGGAATGGGAGGTTAGAGAAGCACTAAAAAGGGTGAGGTAGCAAGCAGTCTACAAATGAGAACTCCAACACCTACCAGCTGAGAGTATTCCAGAGTCTCTGCTGTAGGAAAATGGTGTCATTTTCAGCCTTTCTCTTTCCCTGATTTGAAATTTCTTTCTTGATCTCCAGGACACTATTTTCCCCTTACCCAATACTCCTTTCTTTTCTTCCCACCAAAAGCTTCCATCTCTCTATTCCTTCATAAAACAAGCTTCATATTGCCACAGATTATTTCTCTGCACAGCCCCAGAAGTTAGGTAAGAATCTGTTGGACGCTATAAATAGTGAGTGTATTAATACAACCTGTAGTCGTGGTAAAAGTAAATGTTTTTTTAGGTCTGATAGCAAGCTTAAACTCTGAACAAATATGTAAAATGTTGTAAGATAAGTGTTTGTTGGAGATTTCAAGACAAATAACTACTTCACAGCATACAGGGCAGGGTTCATGATGCTCATGCCTTCAAGCATGTTTCAGCTATTATAAAAGTGACTGCTTATTCCACGCCCACCCTTGAGGGTCAACTGTCTATTAACTGCAGAAATCATTGTGTCAGGGCACAGTTACTACTTTGCTTCAAGTGAGTGGGTAATCAGTGGGTCCTCTTTGATCTGCCCCAATACTTCAGTATTTTAGGAAACACAGATAAATTAGGTTTTCCCTGTACATACATAGCTTATCTGAAAATCTCATCTTTCCCTTCTTCTTTAGCATTGTCATTAATTTTGTATATTTGAGTCTTCTGAAGTAATCACTGTTGCTGCTACTGCTCCTTAGTCTCTTCATACCATAGTTATAATCTCTGCAATTTATTGGAAATTTCTTGGTTTTTGAAATATTTCCACATGTGTTTCCTCACTTCATGGAGCCCTATAACTAGTCCATAATTGAAAGGGATGTCTTTGAAATAATAACATATTGCCACTCAAAATTTTCTTGGGAAGATACACTCTAGCACTTTGGAAGTTGATTAAGAAACAGGAACAAAAGTTACCTTTGAGGATTATTGATCATTGATCTTGGCCCCAGGGGAGTGAGCAACTGTAGGAAGATGTAAAACTGAGCAGAAGCTAACCAGCTATTCACAGTCTGCCTCTCGCTTGGGGCTCATATTCGACAACATATCGTATGTTTAAAGCAAGATCAAAGTCACATTTCACAGCAAGTCTATACTTTTGTACTTGTGATCAACTGATCTCTAGAAAATATATCAAAACAACTTAAAATGAGAAATAAAACTTTTCAAGAAATGGAGTTAGGGCTGCAGATGTCCACACATCCCAGCTGAAGGAAGAGTCCTTCACATAGAGTATGTCCTTCACTTGCTGTGCTGAGGGGCTCAGTTTTTGAAGCATCATGATAACATTTGCATGTGCTACAATAAAGGGGTTTTAGAAGTGTGAATTTTTTGCTTTTGATTTGTCATGGTTACCACTTCACCCGGCTATAAGATTTTTAAATAAAATAGCTTTTTTTTTTTACCCAAGGAAAAAACAGAAAATAAACTTACTAGTCTACTACTGCCTGCAGGGACTGAGGCAAGGGTATACAGCAGTGGTTTGGGGAAAAAACTGGAAACGTGCGTTCTGGACCTAACTGGCATTGGCTTGTGATGTCAATTGTAAAACTCAGTTATACACTAGAAAACCATTACATGGTTTTACAACATCTACATAGTATCTTAATAATGTTTACATACATTTGGGAGATAGAATTGAATTTCCCTGATCCACCTTGACTTAAAAGAAAAATCAAAACTATTATCTTTGAGGCTTTTCTTCCCATTTGCTTTTACATGTGCTTTTTTACATCCAGTTGGCTCTGGATTCAATAATTCAGTATAGCAAAACTGTTCTGAAAGCAGAAGACAGGATTCTGTTGTTTTTCTTGTTCCTCTATCTTACCTCTGCCTCTCTCTGCTTCCTGGTTTTCATTTTGTGCTGTACACAAAAGCTGTGTGTGTGTGTGTGTGTGTGTGTGGTTGTGTGTGTGTTTCAGACTCTCCAGCAAATAGAATCAATCACCTTGTAGCACATTTTTGTACAAAGAAATTTGGAAGTACATGGTTCAAAGTGTAAGCAGCAATGTTATTTAACTAATTGAAAGTTTACGGCCATTCTTAACCACAAGATTTATATGTGTGAATAAATTATATACATATATATGAAATTGAGATTATTAGAATAAATGTATTCTAATACTGGAAAACTGAAACCATTAAATTAAGTATTTCTGAGGTCATCTTCATAACTAATATATGCCTTTATGCCTCAATGCATATACAGCTTAGATTGAACAGAATTGATGTGATGTTAACAAAATTTGCAGTGAAGCATGGAAGTATTAATATGTCAATGAATGTTAAACAGCACTGGTGTAGATAATCAGTTTGAGGTGTTAAAATTACTTTCAGCATTGGACTGTTAATGAAACGCTCACAGTATCTAACTAGGATACCCACAGGAGACAATCAGAATGTCAGCACATTTTAACTTAGAAGTAAAAGTAAAGTCATTATTTATTCAGTAAGCAATGCTGGCAAAATATTTTAAACAATCCCCATCCCTTGGTTCTCAACTTGTGGGTCACAACCTCTTTGGGAATCACTTATCAGAAATCCTGCATATAAGATATTCATATGATACATGGCAGTAGAAAAATTACCGTTATGAAGTAGCAACAAGTACGTTGGGGTTGAGGGTCACCCCAACATGAGGAACTGTATTAAACAGCTGCAGCACTGGGAAGATTGAGAATCACTGCTCTATATGATCCCCTCCACTTCTATGTGGAAAGTTGCCCACACAGAATGGGACATGACACTCATTAATTATGTTGCCTGGAGGACAGAATAAAGGCAAAGTGCTCTATTTCATACTTATGTCCTACTACAAGGAGAATATAATTAACCATGAAGGTCAAGTCCACATGACCTAAAGAAAGAACTCAGAAATGATACTTTCAGTTGATTCTGATGAATCTAACTGCCATGTGTAAAGAGAATGACCTCATAGTTACCCCAAGGTCTGAGGTCCTTGATAGTTCTGTAAAACTCTAAGCTCTGCTAACAGTGAGGAAACTTCAGAGAGGACCAAAGGGGAGATTTCTACCAAGTAAAATACTGAGCAGAAGATTGAACTAACCTGTACCGAAATTCCTGTCTCATGGAAACTAAACAATGCATATGTAAATAATGTAACTGTTTGATGCTTGGTGGGAAAAAGAGAACACAGTAATATTTGGGCCAAGCATAGACTAGTGTTCCTGAAATGGGCCAGTCCACACCAGTCCTTCTCTATCCACTATTCATGTCCTAATGTTGGAAGCCTGATTGACTGTGCCTCATCTTCAAATGGATGCTATGACACATTCCATGTTGATGCTTATTCAGGGTGGAGGAAAGGGGCTGGAAGCAAAAGTTATTTTATCTTCTCTGTGACAGAAGGTTCACAGAGGTGTGACAGGACTCTGTCTGCCTTTGTTGACCTGGGAATGTTTTGACAATGGTCTTTTCCAGCCAGAAGAATAGACACCATTTGTCTTAGAGTAGCATAGATTGAATGAGCAAATGGACAGCTGTTGCTAGAAGTGCTCTGCCATTTTGCACAATGACTTGATTTTACCTTAGAAAGATCAGAGGCTAGCCACCTTAAGCAACTGAAAACATAACACAAAATGAAGTTGCTGCTTCACTAAGCATCTTTATTTATACTAAGACCCCTGTCTCCTGGGCATGGCCCCATGTCTCATACCAAAACCACATAGATAATGTTCATACCACAACCACAGAGACACTCAGAAGAGATGGCAAGTATCTTCTGAACGGCTGATCCAGACAGCCACCTCTCCTGTCCATTTGCTGGGCCTGTAGCACACAGAGCTACTTTGCTTAGCACAGCCTTGCAGGATGCAGCTACCAGTGGAAAGGACCAATATAGTGTCTGGCTGCTAGCCCATCTCAGCAGAATTATCCTGCCTGGGTCTCTGCCAATCATGTAATAATGAATTGCTTTGGTGGAAAAGATCAAACAATGGGGAAGGCCTTAAGAGGAAGAACACATCTGTTAAGAACCCCACCAAAAATGTTGCAAAGTGTTTTTGTTTATGAAATAATTCAAGTCTGAAGCTGACTCAAGGACATCTTAGCAGCCTTAGGAAGAGAGGAAGACAGACATAAAGACTAAATCTACCAAGGATAATTTTAAAACAATACTCAGTCATACACACAGAGATAGCAGAGGGGGTGATATATGAAATTATGTGTAATTGTTAAGTATTATAACATACAACTTAAGATTGATTTTTTTCTATGCATCTGAGATAAAAGGATTTCAGCAGTTCACAGAAATGCTTTAGACACAGCACATGTGATCCTAATTTAATGTTGTTTGTAGAGATTTTAAGTTCTTGGCTTTGGACTTGATTACAAGTAACTTAAATGAACAGACCTAAACATTTGTTTTCTGGCATATGTCCTAGGAATTCTCTCTGTTAGTCAACAAACACGATAAGTTCCAGTAATTACTAGACATTTGTATTATCCACTCACATTCTATGAATAAAATCTACGCTAGGAAAAAGAGAAGGGAAAAAGCCTATCATTTCCCAGGATTTTGAGGTCATAGATTAGACACCTGCCTCATTACACCTTGATCCACCAACGCTAATGGTGCATTTTATTTTTCTAAGTGAGTTTTACGATAGCTTCAGTGTGGCAGTTTTCCATCCAGTAACTGCTAAGTGGCCTGAAAAAAAATCTTTAACACAAAATCCTAAATGTATGTCTGCTAGAATTGTGAAATCAGACCGAATTTAAAAATTCATAGCAGGATGGCTGTTACAAACACATAGGCGGGGAGCCTGCTGATGCCCTTTCTTTGAATGCAAATAGTTCTCTGGACCTGACAAAAGCCCAAGAAACTGGACACAGAGTGACAATCTGTGGACAGGAAGAGGGAGTCCCTACACAGTTTTAAATAGGTTTGTTCTGCACGGTTCGCATACCAAGTTCTCAGAGTGTCCTGGCTGCAACTACCCTATCTTCTCACAGATGGTCAGTGCAGACCACAGGAAGGGCAGAGAGAAGGAAACAGTCTAATAAAGATTAGTCAGGGTACGTCTAGTGGAACACTGGCAACTTTTGATTGCCAATCCCGCTGATGGAGGCAGAGAGGTCATCCAAAATGCAAATAGGGTCCCATCGCAAACACAAGGACAGTTGTCCCAAGGCACCCAAAAGAGACTTGTGTCAAAACTCTCTGCAGCCATTTCAGTATGTAGATTCTGAAGTCTTTTATACAAAATGGCCTTGTATTTGTATGTGACCTGTATGTTCTGCAGAATTCTGGATTATTTGTACAAAATAAAATATGAATGCTGTGTACATAGTTGTTGAACTGCACTCTTTGGTAATTTATGACAAAATGGTCAGTACACATGCAATTTTTGAAAGTACTTTCTATCTGCAATTGGTTGAAGATGTAGGTATGCAATTTGATAAACCGAGAAACCACAGTATTGCCTCATCAAAACCACTTGCTTTTTGGTTTGGTGGCTGACTTTGATTTTAAATACTCTCTCCTTTGGCTGGAGCAGAGCAAATTAGAGCAAACAGCAAAGGCCAGGTGGATTTTCTGTATTTCATAGAGTAAAGGCACAGAAGAAACAGGATGCAAGGCCTCCTGGGATTTCTCAGGGAGAGTTTTTGCAATGTTTTGAGCCATTCTGTTCTCCATGAGACTCAGGCTTCATAGATATGGGCATATCTGTGCTTTAGCTGTGATCAAACTATGCTATTCTGAACCCACTGGGCAGAAGTATAATTTTCAGGGAACATGTCATTCTGGCATCTAGTCTACCTTTCCTTAAATCCCAAAGTAATCACTATTTATTTGTGTGTGTTTATGTGTGTGTATGTGTTTGTAGAGGTGATGCCTAAAATTATAAATATTCCCAAATCATATATGTATTCATATACACATTCTGTACATGCATATCCTGGATAAAGTTAACTTACATAAATGGATTAAAAACAATAATGAGTAAGAACAATTTAAACAGAAGACTACCAATAAAAGTTACTTACATGAACAGAGCTAAATTAATGAATTTCTCATTTCTGAAATTTTTATTCATTCATTTTGACATTGGGTGCTTGGTCCAAATAAATTATAGATCATGAAATATAAGTAAGTGAGGTTAAGTAATCCTTCCCTCTCCTCCTTCCTTGACTCTGAAGTCCCAGGATGGTGGGATCTACTGGGCTATCTTTGCCTCAGAGACAAAGCTTTAAGCTGAGGAAGCAGCTCAGGTCTATGCTAAACCCTACTGTGCTGCGCTTATGGGCAAAGTCTCAGGCTGTGGAAAGAACAAGCTGCCTTTGTTTACCCTTTCTACATCACTGGGCTATGTGCCTTCAACCTATGTAGGTCTTGCTTAATAGTGAAGCTCTGATTATTATCCCCCTTTAAATTTCATATAGCTCTCATTGTACATTATAAGACTATTTTTAATACTCAAAGGGCCTTTGGCCTTTCACAATTCTCTCATTTCACATCTGAAGGGAGCATGAAATAGTAGCTTCAAAACGTATGTATGTAAACATTTTATACAATTTCTAATAAAATACACAAATTTTAGGGGAGAAATTATAGAGATATTTAGATAAATAAAAAGTCACACCATCAAATAATTAAGAATTTCTACTGTGGGCATACTACTGAATTTTCTTCTTTCAGTTGGTGTGTGTGTGTGTGTGTTTGTGCATGTGTGCGTACTTGTGTAAGTGTGGATATACATGTGGAGGCCAAAGTTGAGGTGTCTTTGCCAATCTTTCATTGAAGCCAGGGCTTCCCAATCCAGCCAGGCTGACTGACCAGTGACTCCCAGGGAACATGTCTGCTCACAGTTATTAGTGCTCTTGTGGGAGTTGAAGAACATTTAAGAGATGGGATCTAGCTTGAGGAAATGGGTCATTAGAAGGTGACCTAATTCCTGTTCTATAAACTGCCTGTCACCATTCCTTCTCTTCAGGAGACACAATGGATTGTATCTCCTAAAACCCATCAACCAAAATGCTCCCGCCTCCCTCAAGTAGCTTCAGGTCTAGTGTTTCATCACAGCAATGGAAAAAGCCGCTATATGTATTTTAACATGTTTTGGAAAAACTGTGAGATGTTTAATTATTTTGAAATTTTTATAACTGATAAGTTTAATCCAAATGATGATAGTGTTTTGCTTAAGTTTTAAAATAAGACCAGAAAGTAAGTTTGAATGTGTGACTTTGAAAAGACTCATTCTTTGAAAATATCTCTCTTCATGCTTTTTCTTCCCTTTATACATAAAAAACCAACTATAGCCTTTATACCTCTCTCTCACACACACACACACACAGTAGGCAGAGTGTATCTGCTCCTTGTCTCTGACCTTGTCAACTCCACCTTACTTGTCTAAGAAAGCCAAAATTGCAATAGAGAGCAACAATCTATATTTATAGAATACTTTTAGATTACCACAATCCTCCCCTATCAGTGGTCTGGGAGAGGGGCATGGGAGAAGAAGAGGGAAGAAGGGGAAGGTTGAGAGGGGAAGAGGGAGGGGGCTACAGCTGGGATGCAATAAATTGTAATTAATTAAAATAATTAATTAAAATGACCACAAGACTACTCAAATCTTCCAGTTTACTATCATCTTAAAATGGAGGAATTACTTAATCCCTGGACAGTGATTTTCCATTGTTGATACATAGCGTAGACTTTCCCAATTCTGGTACATATCATTATAGTTCCTGTCTTCTGTGCAGTCTTTCTTTTCACCCCACAAATAACCATGTGTCCCAGGCATTAGAATACAGGTGCACAAGAGGCTTTGTGTCCTGAGAGGAATTAAACATTCTGATGACTTTTCTTACTGAACCTCAGCAGAGCGACACTGTGCTCATCAGCCTCCCAAAGCTGAAGGTGTGACTTGATAACACAAAGAACCTCTCAGCCTGGGTCCATGCTACTTCATGCAGTTCTGGAAATAGCATTTTTTCAGTTATTTATGACCCATAAAATATATCATCTAAGGCTGAGTCCACAGTCTTGGCTAATAAATATAGCTAAGAGTCAATTACAATGAACACAGCTTGGAAGCAGTATCTTTGAGCAGTCCGGAAGATTCCCATTTTAATCACGCTACCTTCATTTGGGCAATTGTCCAAAGTATTTGCCCTTTTCCCCTTCTCCAGTTCTAACTCTCCAGTTCCAATACTCAAGCTACCAAAAATAAATAAATGAATGAATGAATGAATGGCAGAGTTTAATTGGTTTAATACTTTGTTCTTAAAGTTACATTATGATGTTATAATTCTTCTAATGTTGGCCATATTTGACAGAAAAGAGTAAACAAAGAAGAAGTACTTAAGACAAGTGTTGTCTCTGGAAAACTACAAAAAAAGCAGCTTATTGTTAAAATATTATCATCTGTTGCCCTCTGCTGGCTGTATTTGAAATTCAGTTGTTTTAGAAGAAAGAAATACTACATGTACTCACCAGCACTTGTTTTATGTGGCCATGTGTGTGGAAGCTGGATAATCAACTTTTCAGCATTTGTAAAAGGCACCTATGCTTAGCTGAGCCTCTAGAGTGTTCTTCTTATCGATTCATCATAGTAGACAAGGTGCAGCCATTAAAGAGAGTTTCCATTAGAAAGCAGGGTACACACATAGTTCATGAGATACAGCTGTCTCTCTTCCATAGGACCAAAGAGGAACCACACCCTGTGGATGTAACTACCTAGCTCTACCACATGGTTTTGTGAGTGCTCAGGACTACCTGAAAGTTTCTAAAGGATGCAGGGACTTTTAATCAACATGTCTTCCTCCGACACGTATATCTCAAGTGTAACAATTATAGCATTAGTCAACATACTTGGAGAACATGACTCAAATGTATATTTAAGCCCCACAACCTTCACAAGTAGATATTGCTAAGTCTGTTGAATAGATGGGAAATCACCAACACGGACAGATTAATGGCAGCGTTGCCAAGGAACAGAGCCAGAGACAGCCAGGACCACAAGCTGTTTCCAGGGCTCCACCTTTACTGTCTGCAGTGCTACTTCTGCACTGTCCAGATAACCTGTGCGCACAGGTGCATCTTGAAGCTGGCAGGAGCCCACTGTCAGTTGATTTTCTTATCACTGTGATCAAAATCGCTAACAGCAATAGCTTAAGCAGGGACACGTTTATTCTGTCTCATATATTTATAGAGTTCAGCCCACGATGGCTTAATCCTATGTGCTTGGGTAGAACACCCTAGTAGCAGGAACATGCCTTTCCTTATCCCCCTCCTCTCAGACTACCTATCATATGCATATTCGTGCCTGCCCATAACCTAGTTATTTCCCAAAGACCCACCTTCCATTTCATCATATTAAATTGGGATTTCAACATAAAAATATTGAGGAGACACAACCATTTTAGGTACAGCAATAGTGAAATTAAAATGACACATGTATGTCAATGTTCTCCCTTTCTCTTTCATACCCACTTTATTCCTAGTCCCAACACATTACTTTTCCATTGCAGTGATAAACGCCATGATCAAAAGCAACTAGAGGAGGAAAGGGTTTATCTGGCTTACATATGCCTGGTCACAATCCAACATGGGAAGCCAAAGCAAGAACTGAAGAAAAAGCTGTGAAAACATCCTGCTCACTTGCTCCTCGTGGCTTGCTTACTCATCCCACTTTCTTAGAGCAGCCCAGGGATACCACTGCCCAGAGTGGTCTGAGCCCTCCTGTACCAATCATTAACCAAACTACAGGCTTGACTGCAGGCAACGCAGTGGAGGCACTTTCAACAATCATGCTCTCTTCTCAGGTGACCCCAGTTTGTGCCAAGCTGACATAAAAGCTCGCTGGGACAAGGAAGCAAGGAGAGTGAAAGTTTAACACACCACACCCCTTCCCCAAACAGCAGATATCAGCGGTGGCTGAATCCACACTCCACAGAGAAACAATTTCTAGATCCCTAGATATATGTAAGCTTTTCTAACCATTAGGAGTCTCATAGAACACAGAATTCTCTGAATTACATCAAATTACTCAGGTACTTAGGCAGAGTGTTAAAGAACTGATAGGAGTTTGAAATATTGGCTAAAAGGACAATATTTTGTTACTTTTTTTTTTTGGTTTCCCAATCCTTTCAATAGTTTTGCATAGTGCTTTTGTTCTTTTATTTATTTGCTTTCACTTTCATTTTCTGTCCAAGCAACATCTATAGCCATGAGAAAAGAATGATGCCTGAGAAACTGCTGTCTCTGTCTTTGGTCTCCTTTTGAGGGGACATTCTTCAAGCTTCATAGTCTCAAGTGACTGCCGTGTACAGTTCTGCTCTACTTTTCCTGATGCCTCATTCAGCATTCTAATCTCTATGCTTCTGTGGCTGTCTCTTGAACTATTAACTAGTACAAAACATAGCTCTTGGGTTTTCATGATGTGGAAATTGTTTAAGATGTCACCATTATGTTAATAAGGCAAGGAAATCTTTTAACAGTTGGTGCAGAAATTCAAAATGCCACCTTGGCAAAATTTTTAGTATTGTCTCAAAAGAGGAAGGATGGAGCATGCTTTTATTGGTTCTTGATATCTCTCTATACTCAAGTGTTGTGAGACTGGACATCCTAAGACCAAGGACTTGAAACTGAATGTGGGGAAAATGTTTGCCGAGTGTTCCCCAGGCTGCTGTTCTCTGCTCTGTGAAGATTCTGCCCATTTATCTCGGAGTACTACTCTCATTCCCTCTTCTCAGGAGCTACATCTTGTATTTATTTCTCATCTCACTTATTTTTAATCACTTGACGCAGCATTCATCACTTCTAGTTTTGATGCTCAGTCTCTCAGGACCACAAGAACCTTAGCTGGCAGAATGGAGGACAGGCGTAGCACTGCCCCTGGAGGCTTGCTGCTCTCCAGATTCCCCATCCTCTTTAACTATTGAATTCCTAAAGCAGCAGTTCTCACGCTATGAGTTTCCCTTGCATGGGTTATTTTCATCTAGTGTCAATAATGTGGACTAGTCTGTAGCATTGCAAACATTCTTGTGTCATCAACAGTAACTTTTTTCTGTTAGTTATAAATCTGACTAAAAAACCCACCCCAATCAAAATACCTTCAAATATTTCAGCAGCAGCCTTTCTAGGGGAATTATCTAACTTACAGAAGTTTCGTGATAGAGAAATTGGAGTTGTGTTTTGATACTTTATGAGAGACTTCGGTGAGGGAGGAGTTGGGATTCAAACTGTGCTTCCTGTTTGCATTCACTGAGAAATACCTGTGCCCTTCACTGTAAATATGAAAGCAAACATTCCTTCACTCATTCGTTAACTTGTTTATTGATCATTAAAAGCTGTGAGGAAAGTAATTTACAACCTAGAAGAGTTGATTCTTTGAAGCTACTGCTGTAAACCACATTACATAGGAATCAGGTCAAATATCCAGGTGTTCACTGCATTTCTTAACCAGCTTTAGACATGAACTGTAAAGGTAGTAATAGTTTCAATCTCTGTTTGTATAAACTCATATTTCCTGAGACTTAAAATTGAGTAAAAATTTTATTTTCAAAATTCAGAAATAAAAATCCATAGGTTCAAAAGTTGTCTATTAGTCTGAGTATAATGATAAAATCTGACATTCTACTTAGTTCCACCTGGATTATGAATCAATCAACCCTCTGCCAATGAATCCACTCTGTATATACCACCACCCATCAGTCACTTGGTAGTCACTTCAGTTATCAAACAAACTGTGGAAGTGATTCAAGTAACTCTTGATTTTAGTGATAGTCTCAAGTCACAAATGATGAAAACTTGGAAAAAACACAGAGAAAATAGTAAATCCTTCTTTGTGTAAAAAATAAGAATGGTAGAAAGTGATGGAAAGAACAATAATGTTATATGCTAAGAAAGCTAGGGTTCATAGCAAGTTGCTGTTTCCAGTGCTGTTAATCTTACTGTGGCTGCTTTGTAAAGTAAAACTTCTAATGGCTCTGCACACACCTCCCACATGAACATATCATTACTCTCTGTAACCATCTGTAACTTCAGGCACACTTTGAGATGTTGAGATATACTACTATTATTTATTGAGGAAGTATCTTAGGAGTAATGGAAGAAGGGGAGCATTTGAAAGAAATGGAGTTAAGAAAGAACATGGTGGGTCTCTTCTGGAGAGCTGAAGATGATAGCAAGGGAATCTCAGGTCATTTATGCACCAAGGATTTGGTCGTGTGTTACAAGCCCAAGGGCTGATCTTCCGAAACTTCTTGGTGTGACTCTGCTTGCAGACTGCTGGGAAGGAAGGCAGCTCTGAGGAATCAAGAGGGCAGCATTCTCAGAATCTGAGGCATTGCTGTATAACCTGGTAAAGGTGATTGGCTCATAGCTGGACACTAACAAATTATGCCATCAAGCTATGTATCCATCTCCCTCAAAATGACTTAGCACAATAATTATAAACTGGTTTAGGCAAAACATTTTATTCATATTTGAATGACAAAAAGTCATGAATACCAATGCATTCCTACACAAACTGCCTCATATAACACTTTTCACTTTTGAAAGTTTTGATTGTTACATCCTGTCCTTTTTCAAACCAATCAAAGATTTTTTTTTTTGCACTCTTGTGGGTTATTGTAAATGCAGAGCAGCTGAGAGTTGTAAAGGAATATCAGAGCATGTGTGATTGCAGGAACGTGAGGAAATAAATGACGAAACTTGAGGTTGCAATGATCATAACCACAGCACAGAATTCACTGGGGTAAGTAGTGAAAGATCGTACTGAGAACTGGTGTCAGGGCCAGATCATGAAAGCCCCTGAAATAGCAAAAGAGTTGGATCATTGTCTTAAGGATAATAGATCTATTAGTTCCCTTGAGCTGTCAGAGTAAATTAACAACCCTCCCCCCAAAAAATAGATGTCTTAAAACAATAAAAATTTATCCACTTGAAATTTTCAAGGCTAGAAAGTTGGCATTAAGCTGGCAACTGTGCTGTGCTTCTCCTGGAAATGTCCCACTTGGCTCCTCTAGTTTTTGTTGGACACTGTGGACCCTGGCTGTGACAACACTGCTCCCTGCTGACTTCCCATAACATTCTAGATGACCTTATCTCCTTCTACCTTCCCCTTATCATGAAGTTGATGATGGTCCTCAAGGCTTATTAAGAGAATCCAGGATAATCTCCTCTCAATGTTTTTAATTATAATTGCAAAAATACCTTTTCCAAATTAAGTAACATTTATAAGTTCCTGGGCTTAGGATATATTTCTTAGGAGCAATTGTTGATAAACTATAGTAGGAATGTGTATACTATTTTAAATCAAGAGAACAACATGATCTTTATATAGGGGAAAATAAGACTCTGCAACCTTACAGGAATAGGTTAGATACAGTTGATTCTAAAGCTAAGAAAACTTTGTTAATGCTTGGTTAGCATGTCAAATGGTAAATACTGGGGGGTTTTCTATGTGTATTGGTGATAAGAAAGGCATGAAGTGACCGCAAATATGTTTCAGAAATAAAAGGAAGGTTAAGTGTGTCTGGAAGACACCAGTATCTGAGATTCTGTATAGCACATCTACATGAGCAGGCACACTTTCATTGGTCATATCTTTAGGAAGAAGAGGCTTGCTAGAACAACTATGTAGGCTTCATTTTGGCTGAGGTGAGAGAGTTATATAGAAACAGGAATGCAATCCAATAGTTGTAATAAATGTCTCCAGAAGATGGCTCTCATACCATTTCTTTGCTTTCTATTTCTATCTTGTTCAGAAAGTCATTAGAAGTGTACCATGATAAACTAAATTGATAAAAAATTCAATGTATTCTTAGTATACAACTTAAATATCTTTTTAACAACTGATATATCCATGTAGTACTGCATCACTGGAACTTCATTCTGTTGTACCTGGACACCAGAATTCTATAGTAAATAAGCAGGAAAGAAGAGCATAGTTTATGCCATGTATCTTCACACAACCATTGTCAGCCTGCTTATGATCTCTGGATGCCTTGACTTGAAGTATGTCTGTAAGATAAGCAAATGGAGTTGTCTATGACACATTCTTGTGCACTACCAATGTTATCTAAAAATATTTTTAGAAAGGCTTATTCCATTATATTTATCTCAATAGGTTGGAGAACCTGACATGCATTTGGGAGAGAATAAGAAAATCAACACAAAACAAACATCCTTTCAGCTTTCTTCATGAAAGCAGCAATTGAGGAAAAGATGTAGGGAGAACAATGGCTACTTCTATTCCTATTAAGACTGTAGTTGTGAGGTTTATGTATGAATAAATACTCATTTTCTAGCATTCCTATGATGCTAAGCCTGGTGTAAGCCTAAATCCCCAGAGGAGTCTGGTCTGGAAATAGGTTCTCTTGTATGTTTTTTCTCAAATGTAAGGTGATTCTTCTTTGAAATTCCAGAACCTATGGCTTTCCCACGGGTACTTCCCTAGTCACTGGGCTACTTCGCATGTTCATACAGAGGCATATGTCTCCAGAGATGCCCACAAATGACTGAGAAGTAAAGATGATAGAATCGCAGCTTCCTTAGATCCGGAGCATCTTCAGGGAGTAATATGAATCTTCCCTTTTGAGGACTTATACTCTTCATTTTCATTCTTGCTTCTCTGATTTCCTACTGCCTTCTCCTAGGAACAAGACCTATGTGAATATCTTCTGCATAATTTCAGTCTCAGCACTTCCCTCTGAGGAACCCAACCCAACACAGAACTCCAGAACAGATGTAGTTACTCCATATCCTGTTTCCCGTTGGCACCTGTAAGCAGCCTTGAGTTTTACTGCTGTCTTTCAATTCCAAACCTCCAGATGTCATTTCTAAGCTGGCAAGATTTCCTGCCTTTCAAGTTGAGTACATTCTCTTTTGGAAATCATGAAAGCATCACAGATGGCCTCATGATATAAATAATTAGTGACAAAGACAATTATTGCTCATCTGTGATGAATCAAAGTTCTTTTATTTAGTCCACAACAAGCTGGACGTAGTCATTACGTTGCCCTAGGGGCTGAACAGCAATACAATTTAGAAGGTTGTCCTGTACTTTCTTGCCTCCTGGGGTCAGATGCTAAATATTTATCTGAAATGTCCCTGTTCATATGCTCTCACACTATCAGTTTCCATGTTGATATTTTTCTTGGCAGTTGGTCCCAGGCTCTGCTGTATAAACTACAGGCTCTGTTTTTCAGAGCTTCACTTTTCAATGCTCTTCAATACCCTTCATAAAGAGAAATTGCTCTTCTGAAGATTTAAGTAAGATACCCAGAAACACAAAGGAAGCCCTTTAACATCCTCTCTGAGACGCAGATGACCTCTTGCTGGTTTTACTCTGTTCTATTTCATCTTCCTCTCTTGACTTTATTGATTAAAGCTGTGATAATTATCCTTCATTCTCCTCTCGGCAATTTAGCCTCAGAAATTTACTTATATAAAAATCTTGCATGGGCTCATCAAGGGACAGCACACTGAAGAAGCTGAAACTCTTCAGTGGTGATCTACCTCCATCTTAATTGCTTCTTGGTATTGACCAATTATGTAAAATTTAACTCTTTATCAAGTATGAAAAAAGGCAGGGGGATATGGCATTAAGACATTCAAATTTTAGCTTTGGTGAAACATTCTATGGCTGCAACTTTTAGGTAGAACTCATTAGAACATGCACCTATGCCTTTTAAATGAATCAACAATTAACATTTGCATGGATGGTTATCAATGTGTGATACTAGAATCAATGATACCAGCATTAACCCAGGACTAAGGGAAATTTAACATATTGGTCCTACTGAGAGCAACTGAACCAGAAACTCCAAGGATAGGGCCTATCAATCTCATGTTTGTTTAAATTTGAGACTTGGTGATTCATTAAAAAAAAAAAAAACCAAGCAACAGGACAGGAGCATGCCAAGGAGGACCTCTGGGGGGGTTAATGTAGCGATGTATCAGAGCAGATATTAAGACTCGCGATCAAGCCGTTGGCAAAGGGCGGGAAGTGATGATAGAAATGGGGGAGGTTGGTGAGACTTGGAGAGAACAAGAGCTCCACAAAGATCAAACTGAGCAGGGCACAGGGGTCTTGTATGAGACGGTTTTTACAATCAAGGACCATGTGTGGATGTGGCCTGGAACCCCCGCTCAGATGGGGCCCATGATAGGTCGTTGTCAGACTGAAGACCCTAGTGAGGGAAACAGGGACTGTTTCAGTCATGAACTTGATGGCTGACTCTTTGACCCTCCCCCATACATGCCGGGGAGTGACAGACTGGCTAGAACCCAGGAGAGGACATTGCAGCCAGCCCTGAGGAGACAGGATGAGCTGGGGTTGGATGGAAGGGGAGGAGGTCCTCCCCTGTTGGTGGACTTGGAGGGGGCGGGGAAGAGGGAGATGAGGGAGGGGGAGACTGGGAGGGAATGAAGGAGGGGTTTACGCCTGGGATGCAAAGTACCTAACCTGTGATTGATATAAAAATAAATACATTTATAAAAAAAATTATTCTTGGCATAACAAGACCATGCTGGGAGCCAGAACCTCAGTGAAGAGGCCCATGGAAGTCAGTCCAGGAGAGAGATGATGCTGACTCAGAAGACAGTAATCGTGGTATGAAAATATGATCATGGCCTCAGTCAGAGTTCAATGAATGTGAGTCTACAAGGCCACATGAGAGAGCTGGCACAGCTGAGGCCAGCAAGGAGGAAGGTTGGAATGTCCATGGAAGAACTGTCACTGTAGAGATGAGACACAGGAAGGTCTATGTGCACAGTGCTGTAGACTAAGTCTCATGTAAACAGTTCTGTCATCTTATCAAAGTTCACAATTCATTTTACTGTTTTGTATGTCTTTCCAGTTCTTTCTGAAGGAAATATTTTAACTTCTTGCTTACCAGAAATGTAGTTGATCCCATTGAAATATTTTCCATCGGATGCAATATTTAACTGATTTTTGATAACATGTCAATAACAGATTCACTTCAAAAATGTCTTCACTTTATATATATAATTTTACATTTTATTAAAGATGAAAATAATTTTGCATAATAGTAAAAAATGTCAAGCACCATCAAGACAGTATGAAGGACTCTATATTACTAGAGAAGACTTAATTGCTGTCAACATTAGTGAAAATTGGTTTCACAGTGGCTTTGCAGTTATTTTGATTGAAAGACCTGGAAGAATTTTCAGGAATCTGCATTTTAATAAAGGCCAGTTTGAGGCCAGTACCTCAGCTGTTATTCTGCCTTTCCAGCGTATGGCATGAAGTGAGGGTAAAAAAACTAACTGATGGCAGAAACAAAAAAAGGCTGGGGGTGATGGAGAGATAATAAAGCAAGGAAAAGAGTGTAGATCCTGTCTGCTGTGAAACCAAAACAACTTCTTATTTCTAGAATATAAATATTATTGAACAACTTTAAAATAAAGAAAGTCCTTGAGAAGAGGTTTTTTGTACTTTTAAAATTCGCTGCTACCAGTGGAGAGTAGAGACAATGAAATATCATAGCATATTTTCCTGATCTTTATGGATCAAAGGGTGGGCTATACAAAGTGTATCTGAAAGCACCATTAACAAAAATACAAGGCCCTCTGTCCTAGCATTGTCCCAAAGAAGCCACATCTACAAAGGGCTTTCAAAATGTAGGAGGTTTGAGTTCCAAAACAGATACCCTGGCTGACTCATCCCTGCTGCGCTGTCATCTTCCAGTGGAAGCATCACATCACGGTTATAAATGGAAAAGAGAATTTAGGATTTTTACAAGAACTTGTCTAAATGCAAAGGCCGTGACAGTTTTAAATATGTCCATCAACAGTGATCCTTTCAAAATGTGGAAGCTGGTTTCCTCTCTGAATTTCCAGGCTCACTGTACCCCACTGGAGAGAGAAGTGATGGAAGTAGTGTTTTGTGCAATATGAGGTCATAGGAAGCATGCTACCTCTGCCTGGTCTCTTAACTAGCACCCCCATCTCTCTCTGTCTCTCTGTCTCTGTCTCACTCTCCTAATTATTTTAATTTTCTGAGAACTTCATACGTGAGCACTGCATTTCCATAACTCCTCCTCCTCTTCACAACTCCTTCTGTGTTCCCTTCCAAATTCATGATCTCTTCTTTATTATTGTTGCATGTACACACACACACACACACACACACCAGAGTTCATTTAGCTTTACTCCTGTGTACACGTGTCCAGGGCTGACCCCTTGGTACTGGAAAATCCACATGGGACTTCATCACCAGAGGAGACTGAGTCTCACTCTCAAGTCAGGGACTTATTGCCTGTAGCTCTTACTCCAGTGTTGATGTCATGTGTAATTTCCCCTGCTTGCTTCGGACTGTCAACATGCTGATCATCTTACAGGTAACCATATTGATGACAGCTCTGTGTTACCTAGGTAGATACAATATGCCAGCAATCATGTGAGAACACTCAGTCTGGGCATGCAGAAAAACTGAGACCTGCCAATTAGGAGCCTCACCATGCCTACCACAGAAGTAAGCCACTTTGGAAACAGTCCGTTCTCCAGATGGCAGAAACCAAATATTCAGATGAAAGAATATATATATGCCCTGTGAAAGCCAGTCATGTGAAAGCACTAGAGATTGTGAGGAGTCACAAATACTCCTAACTGAAGAACACAGTCTGTTTCACAGGATGTATTTAAAAGCCTCTTAAGCTGAGCCACAGTTCCTAGTGTCCATGCACATTGAAGACACTAAGAGTTTACATGTTCATCATGACATCAGCTCAGTGTGCTTACAGATTATTGTAACACATGTGAGGAATTTGGTAAGCCACATGCTGGCTTTTAATCTATGAAGTGACACATATTCCGGTGGCTACGTTAAATGCCACGGAGATAACTGTCCTGAGGAGAACAGAACTATAGTCTTCCAATATTCCCCAGAAAAGGAGAAAACATTAAACAGGAAGGAATGTTTACTATGTCTTCCAGTGCTACTGATTTCTACTGATAGGGTAGAGAATGGGGACACTCTGGTTCGTATCTCTTGCCCAGAAATAAGTCTCAGAGCACACACTCATAAGGAAGTACCTCCTGGACAGTGGGGTAAGCTCTGAATTTTCCCCAGTGTAGGTTGGAAAACCAGAGCTACGAAGCTATGGATACCTCTTGCCCTTTGCCCTGAGGCAGCCCACACAAAATCAAATTCACTGCTTTCACACTTCCTTAAGTCTTTTTACCACATCTAAGGGAAGTTTTTCTGTTAGCTTATAAAATTATTACCAGTAACACATATGTTCTTGCAGACAATGCTAGTTCAGGAACCAGGGCTGCAGATGTGGAGTGGTTCCCCTCAGTAGCCTTCGTTAAGTGATATTTTCCTGAACGTGTCTACACTGCAGCTCAGCCCAGAGTGACGAGTCTGCCATACATAGCTCAGCCTCCTCCTCTCTTCCATATGAGAACCAGCTGAATACACAGGACTCTGCCCGGATCTCCTTCTCCAAGCAGTAGATCTTATAAAGATGTATTCACAAAACAGATTCCCACAGTAGTTCAGAAATGAATATATCTGGGTTTAAAATACAATGTTTGCAATGCAGTAACAGGAAAGCCTAGTTTTTTCTGAACACCCAAAACAATCTATTATTATCTGATGTCTTATCAATATTTTCCTTGCATCTCAATTGGTGAGACTCTTTGTCACTATGAGTTCCCAAACATAGTTAGAAGTAAGATATTCCCTTTTTTATTGTTTTATTTTTTCAAGACAGTGTTTCTCTGTGTAGTCTTGGCTGTCCTGGACTTTCTTTGTAGACCAGGCTTGCTTTGAATTCACAGAAATCTACCTGCCTCTGCCTCCCCGAGTGCTGGGATTACAGAAGACATTCTTGACAGGATGTCTTTGAAACTTCTCCCCTCCAAACTTACCTGGAAATCCCTATTATTTCTCTACTTGCCCAATCATTTTCTGTTTTTAACCATATCATTTTAATTCATTCAGACAATAGTAGGTCATAACAATTAACACTATACCTTTCCATAATGAATATTATTTTCTATAGTTACTCTCAGATGTTTTTGTTGCTTCTCATTAGTGGAAATAATGATATTTTTGATAAAATGCTAAAGGTAGAGTTTAGCTTTAAAAAAAAATCGAATGAGCATGTGATTTTAGTGACCAGCAGAGATAATAGTATTAGAAGTAGAGACATTTGAAGGCAAGCACCTCACTTTTTAAAGAAAAGCAGACTTTGGAGTCCTAAGCCTGGCTCTGAAAATCAGTACAAGCAGAGTCAAGAAGCAAAGCTGCACTACAGAGAAGAGTGCATGGGAGGGACAAGCAAGCCTCAGTGCAGTGGACATTGCTGTGGGATGAAGGAGCAGCTGCCAGCGGACGCACCGAGTCACACAGCCACCTGTGAGGGACACTGCTTTCCCCACCAGCAGAGGAGTGGCCTCGGTGCAGATGCCTGGTCAGCATCTTTTGGCATTCTGCTGGCAGCCAGACAAATCTGGCTGCTATCAGGATTCACTAAGGCCACCCTTTCCTAGGGAGCCCCTTTCATGATCCAGGAATTGACTTTCTGGGGACACTGCGTTTCCTTCTGGTGCTGCCCAAAAGCTGGTTTCAGCTGGAGTGTATTCATTTCTAGGTACAAAGGTCTAGGCTGTAGGTTCTAAGTGTCTTCCCCTCCAGGTAAATGATGTCTGCGCTGTTTTTCACTTTCTACAGCAACCCCCAGAACATAGTGACCCTGGACATCAGCTGAGCCCATCAGTTTGTTTGTAGATCTCTCTTTTCTCAGAGTGCCTTCCTTCACTTTCCCATCGGAACAGCTTAAAGTGTAATAGACTCAAAAATTATCTTCATGTTTCTATGACTACATTTTGTTTGGGATATGTAGGATCTTAGACACAGTAATCTTGCCCAATCCAAGTCGCTTCAGTTTTAAATTCCATTACGTATCTCCCTTTCTCTCCACATATCACTGTGCTGAATTTAGACGAGGGGAGAGTGAGTCGGAATCTCTGGTGACTGACTGCCCCTGTGCACCCTCACAAAAAGCATTATAGACGTATTATGACGTGGTTTTAGGACAAATAATTTGATGCTTCCATGCTTCCCAAATGGGTACAAGGAAGAGAGAATTGACAAGGCCGTGGCCCTGCAAGAACTTATCTTTGTCTTTGGGAAACTTAGAGGCTGTACTAGTTTCATTACAGAACAACAGAGGAGTGTTCCCGTCAACATCTGCCCATCACTTTCATTCCTCTTTCTCAAACTGCTGCATTGCTACCTTGAATAAGAATTCTTGTTTTAAATTGGAAAGAGCTTTAATTTATGAAAACATACTTCTCCGATGCTGGCTGAAATGCATAAAAGATAATCTTGGGGATCTGCATAAAACAATTCATCGTCTTTTTCTTTATGAGATCTCTTGCTCATCCCCAGGTTAAAAAAAAAGATTACTTTTTTTTTTTTTTTTTGGTGTGGAAAATGGAAAGAGAGACATGTTTTCTGCACTGTCAGGTTTCAGAGCTCCTGGTTATGTCAGTCAGTAACAGAAATAAATGTTCAAACTATTTCCATGAATATTTACACCCGCAAAGGAGCAAGTGAAAGCCAAGGATGTAATTTCCTAGACCAAGGTCAAATGAATTAACTGATAACAAAACATTCAATGGCAAAATCCCATTTGGTTCTGGTCTTTAATAAATATTTTAAATGGATCTCCTGCCACAGTGTTTGTGGGAACTTTGTGAAGTGTGACAGGAAAATACTTGTCAGTTCCCAGAATCTGGAATTGGGATTTTGGAAGGAGTTTCAACACTGAATCTCAGTACCTGTTCTTATATTAGCAGCTTTTCAGAAAGCAAAGTCAATCTTGATTTACATTGACTTGAATGGTTTTGTTTCTATGTTTTAATTGTTAAGTAGCTTGTTTACGCAGTAGGAAATAAGGAATAAATTGATGAGGGCCGAAAAGATAGGTCAGCGGGTAAGAGTGCTTGCTTACATACATGAAGATTTAAGTTCAGACCTCAGCACCACTAAAAATGCCTGACTAGCAGCAACACACCTCCAACCCCAATACCAGTGTTGTTTGTATGGGAAGTGCATTGCAGACAGGAAGAATGCAGGATGTTTGCCAGTCTCAGCTTGACTCTAAGGTCAGTGAAAGACCCTGTGTCTTGTGTAAAAGAAATGAGACAGAGAGTTTTAATAAGAGAACACCCTACCCCCCCCCCGACATATACATGTCGGGAAGGGGAGGGGTGAAATAAATAATACATTGATAGAGCTTGTGTGCCCACCAAACAGTCACTGAGGCTCTTTCTATATACACATGTATTAAAAACTAAAATACAAACTGTTATATATTTTGTTTATAGTCTTGTAGAATCTGCATATGCTTGCTTTCTGTTAACATTGTGATATGTTTGTTTTCTCACTGAACTAGACATGATGCACGTTCCTACATTTCTCCTTCTGCAGTAGCTAAGGTTTGCTAGAGGAACAGAACAGTGTGTGTGTTTTATTACAACAGTAGTCCAGCCACAGCAGAAGCTGGGTCCTTTAGCAGTCCCAACCCAACCATGAAGGCCTGGAAACTGCAGGAAATCCAATGGGAATCACTCCACACTGGAGGATGCAGAAGGTTGAGGAAAGATGATACACACATTAGACATAATCATCCCATAGAGAAAGCCATGGAAGACAAAACAATGGCTACTACAAAGTCCAAACAGGTGAAACAGTGAGTTTATTGAGGTTACTTACAGGAAGAGAAATGATTCAAAACCAGCTGCAGCACCAAAGCCCACACTAGCATGGATGACAGCTCACAAAAACCAGGAACATGAAGCCAACTTCATAACCTGAAGGCACCCCAAATGTTGGGAAGTCATTCAACTTTATTTCTGGGTTATCTAGTAGAAGGCAACACCTACTTTGAAAGCCAAGTGTTTCCCCTCACTTAGTTATCTCTGGAAATACCATCACGGAGATATCCAGGCTTGCCATTCCTTGGACTAAACCTCTTTCCAGGTGGTTCATCTGCTTCTTTCAGGTGCTGGGATTGTGTAAGAGTCTCCTTTGCAGCTTGGTCTGTTTGGGAGTCACTCTCAGCTGTCTTTAATATTCATTCTTGGGAAGGAGGTGTATGGTGAATCTGGTTAGTTACAGGGACTTCCTGCGGCTATTTTGAATCATTTACCTTCTGTTTTAAGAAGTTTCCCTGTGGGATGTAATGTTTCAATCTCTAAGGAAACTGCTGCACAACAGAAGATGAATGGGATGCTAGGAAATAATTGCAACAAAGGAGGCACCCACAAAAACACTGGGAAGAAGAAAAGGAAGATCCTGTGACAGTGCTTTTCCTGGTCACTTTATTTCTGGGTCACATACTAGAAGGCAATACCTACTTTAAAGGCCAGGTTTCTTCCCTCCCTTACTTCTCTTTGGAAACAGACTCAGAGTAATACCCAGGGGTACCATTCCTTGACTGATTTTAAGTATTATCAAGTTGAAAGAGACCAACAATCAAACTTCCCACGCAGTACTTCATTATAAGATTTGTTAATTTAATTGCTGAGTAGTATTCTGTTGTGTAAATGTACCACATTTTCTGAATCCATTCCTCCATTGAGGGACATTTAGGTTGTTTCCAGATTTTGGTCATTACGAATAGAGCTGCTATTAATATGGTTGAGCAAATGTCCTTATTGAATTGTGGGGCATCTTTTGGGTATATGCCTAGGAGTGGTAGAGCTGGATCTTGATGTAGCACTATTCCTAATTTTCTGAGGAAGTGCCAGATTGATTTCCAAAGTGGTTGTACAAGGTTACATTCCCACCAGCAATGGAGGAAAGTTTCCCTTTCTCCACATCCTTTCCAGTATGTGTTATCACTTGAGTTTTTGATCTTAGCCATTATGATGGGTGTGAGGTGAAATCTCAGGGTCATTTTGATTTGCAATTATCTAATATCAAAGAAATAATAAAATTTGCAGGCAAATGGTGGGAACTAGAAAAGATCACCCTGAGTGAGGTAACCCAGAAGCAGAAAGATGCAAATAACATATACTCATTTATAAGTGGATATTAGCCATATAATATAGAATAAACATACCAAAATCTATAGCCTCAAAGACACTAAACAACAGGAGGACTCCAGGGAAGTTGCTTAGTGCTCATTTAGAAGGGCAAACAGGATAGACACCAGAAGTAGGAGAAGACGGGAATATGACAGGAGCCTTCCACAGTGGATATCTCAAAATCTCTACCTACCAGGGTATCGAAGGAGATCCTGAGACTCACAGCCAAACTTTGGGCAGAGTGCCAGAAACACTATGGAAGAAGAGGGAGATAGAAAGACCTACCTAGAGGGGTAGGAACCCCACAAGGAGAACAACAGAGCCAAAATACCTGGGCCCAGGGAAACTTGGAGAGACAGATACTCCAACCAATGAGCATGCATGGAAAGGATTTAGACTCCCTGTTCAGATTTAGCCCATTGGCTGCTCAGTTTCTGAGTGGGTTCCCTGGTAAGGGGAGCAGGAAATGTCCCTGACATGAAGTCAGTGGCAGGCTTTCTAATCACCTCCCTTTGTGGGGTGCAGCCTTGCCAGGCCACAGAGGAAGATGATGCAGCCAGCCTTGATGATATCCGATAAGCTCGGGTCAGATAGAAGAGGAGGAGATCCTCCCCTATCAGGGGACTAGGGAAAAGGCATATGGGGAGAAGAGGGAGTGTGGGTGAGACTTGGAGGAGACAAGGAGGGGGCTGCAGCAGGGATATAAAGTGAATAAATTGTAATAAATTAATATATAAATAAAAATGTAAAAGAAGATTTGTTAACTGGCATGTTGAGCTTGTATTATATAATTTTTAAATGAATTTATTTATTTACGTGTGTGCATACATGAGTTTATACACTCCACTTGTGTGCAGGTTCTCAAGCAGATCAGAAAACAGCACTGGACCCCTGCAGCCGACCTTACAGACTGGTGTAACCAGCCTCGTTTGGGAGGTAAGATCTGGCTCTGGAATCCAAGAAGGGGCTCTGAAACTCTGTGTCATCTCCCCAACCCTTCTATTATTTTTGCTAGTGTAGAGAATCCCAGCCCTTCTATTATTTTTGCCAGTGATGTCCATGTGGCTATTTTCTTGTACTCATTGGCAACAGACTTGCAGAGTGTACATTAGATGTTACTAGTTGTTGACAAAAATTTCCCAAGTGATCACACCATAGTTTGTGTAAGAAAATGTACTGCAGCTTGAAATATGCCATTCTATGCTTTTCAGTGAACTCATGAGAATGAAATTGTTCCTGGTATCTACATAAGCTTTTCTTTCCAGGATTAGCTCTAGGTTTGTGCATCTTTTCAGGTTTATGGGACATTGCTTTCACTTCACTATGAATGGCTTGATTGTGTCCTTTCTTTCTTTCTTCCTTTCTTTCTTCCTTTCTTTCTTTCTTTCTTTCTTTCTTTTCCTTCCTTCCTTCCTTCCTTCCTTCCTTCCTTCCTTCCTTCCTTCTTTCCTTCCTTTCTTTCGCATGGGATTTTTTTGCTCCAGAGTTCTTGGTTGCCATTTCATCTAGATCCGTTGCTTAGACTTTACATTCCAAGATCTTGTTATTTCACTGCCACTTTCTGTGTTCACCATTACACTGTCCTGATTTTTTTTTTTCATGGCACTTCTGATTTACCTTTTATTCTCATCTGGATCATCACATTTTTACAGTCAGCACAAAGTTGCTATTCCTATGCCCCACGGGCCCTCAGAGATTGCACAGTCCTCCTTCTTTTTCATCTTTAATTCTAATTTTCTCAGATGTAGCCCATGGCAGCTCAGTATCCAAATGGGTTCCCTAGTAAGGGGAACAGGGGCTGTCTCTGACATGAACTCAGTGTCTGGCTCTTTGATCACCTACCCCTGAGTGGGGGGCAGCCTTACCAGGCCACAGAGGAAGACAATGCAGTCAGTCCTAATAAGCTATGGTCAGATGGAAGGGAAAGAGGACCTCCCCTATCAGTGGACTTGGAAAGGGGCATAGGAGGAGATGAGGGAGGGAGGGTGGGCCTGAGAGGGAATGAGAGAGGGGACTACAGCTGGGATACAAAGTGAATAAACTATAATTAATATTAAAAAGTAAAAATTTAATAAAAAGATCATTCCTTTCTTAATATTTTGTTATTAAACAGTCAATATATACATATATGTATACATTGTATATATATGTATGTATATATATTGTATATATACATATATGTGCATATATATGTGTGTATATATATTGTATATATACATATATGTGCATATATATGTGTGTATATATTGTGTATATATTGTATATATATATACATATATGTTTGTATATATATATCTTTGTAGTATGTTTTTGCCTATCTTTTACTTGATATGGAATGTCTTACCAAGGGTGGGACTTTTTGGTTTTGTTTTGTGATTCAGGGTTATCAAGGGTGGGACTTTTTTGTTTTGTTTTGTGATTCAGGGTGTCTCTGTGTAGCGCTGGCTGTCCTGGACTTGCTTTGTAGACCAGGCTGACCTTGAACTCACAGAGATCTGCCTGCCTCCCAAGTGCAGGGATTACAGGTGTGCACCATGGTGCCTGGTTGGGATTGTTTTTTAATTATAAATTATACTATGTACTACTTCAAAATAATCCATCCCAAAAATGTGATAACAGAGAAAATTTGTATCTGACCGTTCTGAGGATTGACAATGAGTAGGGCTCATCCTTGCCAGTCTCAGTGTTTGTGGTCATTTGGCAAGTCTCCTGGGGAGGAGGGCAGAGGGTTTGACTCACATGATCAGCCTTCTGGATGAGGAACCTGGTCTCTCCTCTGTGTTTTCTCCCGTTGGGAAATTTAGACTTCCTTATAGGGCAGCTTGGTTCCACACTGATGGGGTTACACATTCTTGTCTCTGAGGGACTCAGATCAAAATTTACTCTCAGTCTTGCTGCCTTTGTTTGTCAAAAAAGCCAAGGCTAGAGCAGATCCAGGCATCCATTCATAAAAGTCAGAATCAGCTCCCTCTGCAGAGGAAGCTGCTGGGTAGAAAGAATGTTCGGACATCCTTAGTCACACACAAAATATTTCTCCAAGGGTATCATTTTAAATTTTGTATTGTTGATATCTTGAATAATAATTTCTCAACTCTTGTTCTGTAAACATTTTACTTATATATTATTTCTAAGTTTATAATTTAACTTTTACATTTTAAATACTTCATGCAGCTTAAACTGATTCCTATATTGTTTAAATGAATTTTATACTTTTGTATAGTACAGTGGGTTGCTGTTATTCACAGGAGATGTTTTACAAGGTGCCAGAAGATGTCTGCATGCTTGGGTAAACTGAACCTTGTACAGTAGACACTATGTGTTTTTCCTATATATGCTATGACAGTTAGTGATTTGAAACTTGACATCATGTATAATCACATAGTGGGCAAATCTCTGGGTATGTCTGAGAGGGTGATTTTAGACTGGGTTAATTGAGGTGGTATTTCTCACCCTAAATATGGGTGACACAACCCCCTGGACTGGCATCCTGGACTAAGGGCAATGAGGAAAGCCAGATGAGTACCAGCGTTCGTATTCTTTCTGCTTCCTTGTGGCAGATACACTATAGCCAGCTGCCTCAAGCCCCGGCTGCCTTCCGCACCGTGTGGGTGATAGTGTTAAATAGTAAGCCCAAATAAACTGTGCTTTCTTCAAGTTGCTTTTGGCACAGATTTTACCTCAACAAGAAAAGTAATTAATGCTTATGATAGAGTTAAATAAAAATTAGGAAAGGTAAAAGATTAGCAACTGAAGCCAATAAAGCAGAATAATTATGATGTACAGTAATAAAACTATGTCAATGTGGTCTCTCAAATTATCACATTCTGTATATAACCTGCTTTTGTGATGATGTGACATAGTGCAATATTTATTCATGTGATGAAGCAAGTATGTTGTAGCTGTAGTCTACCACGAAAGGGTACTTGAACATATAACTGCAATATCACGGTAGTCGCTTTAACTATCAAGACAGCTGCTGAGTGACCAACAGAGGAGGAGTGTATACTACATGAATAGAATGATTCACGGTCCGGGTAGGGGAGAATGGGGCATGGGAGAAATTCATCAGACAATTCAGAATGTGTTACCATTCAAAGCTCATAGACTGTTTACATCTCAGAATTTCAACATAATAGCTTCACAGTAAAGTTGACAGGAAATTGCTGAAATAAGGTAAGCAAACCTATAAGTGAAGTAGGAATACTTATAAACAATTTATTCAATATCATTTATGACCATTTCAGGATTTCAATACTAGTTTGTAACCTTACTTCTGACTACTTAACATTAACCAGAACTCATAAATCTACAGCAGACAAGAATTTTATTAATTTCCTAAAATATCTTTTTAAGCATGTTCTGGTTCTTACCAGAGTTTGAATCAACTGTAGGTATGTAAGAGCTGAGACACATGGATCTCAGAATCCCAGTTTTATTGATGGGGAGAAACTGGTTGATGAGCATGACCCAGATGTTTAACAACATCGGGTTTTTAATGCTCAGGCCCAAACTGTATTGCCAACCTATCCAACAGAGGATTAACCCTGAATGGACTTTGTGGTCTATAGCTGGACTGGGCATCAGGACTACTGGACTGAGATGGCACACGGGACCAAAATGTGTGCAGAATATTTAATTGTTTAGGTACAAGCAAATAAACTGTGAGATGCTTCTAAGATTTTGTTCAAGAGTAGATCACATGCTTTTTGCTTAGCATTGCTGGTATTCCTCTGACAAGAAATCCCACTAGTGACAAAGGAGCCAGTTACCATATGAAATGTGTCCTGCAAGCCTTCCAAAATGCAACGCCTGCTGTAGCCTTTGTGTTAAGATCTGTCTGGAGTCTGTGTTGATCCTCCACTGTTGCAAAGAAAAAATTTAGTCATTTAATACAAAGGTATTATCTTACAACTCATAAGGTCAGAAGTCCTAAAATCCATATGCTGCCAGAGTTTCTTCCTGGGATATTTAGAAAAGAATGTACTTTTCCCCATGTTCAGCTTCAGGTTCAGCTGTGTCCCTTGATTGGCAGAATAATTCCTCTGTCATTCAGTCCTCTAGATTCTCAGTTTCAATATATTTTTTTATCCTTTTAGAATTCTTGTTTAAGGGGTCTCAGCAAATTTTCTCTAATACCCTGTAAAAGTTGCTGGGGTTCTTTTTTTTTGCCTAATAACTAGTTACTCCATAAAAGATAATAATTGAAAATTGTCTAAGACCTTGCAGGTTTATGTTAAAGAGCATGCTTATGAATGCACTTCTGCCTTCTATCACCAATGACTGCTCTTAATGATACTGAAGATTAGCAACTGAGTCCTGGATACCGGGTGGCACTGGCTCATTCCTCATTGGTGCTAGACTTGGAGAAAGCTTTGAAATCTAGCTCCGAACCCCACAAAACAGAAATCTTAGCATGCAGCACTGAAGGATCATTCAATGTCATTACAAATTGCCACATAAGAATGTATTGATTCTGAGAGAACTTAACTTTGATATAGGCTATTAGATAAAAATAAATCTCTTTATGTGCAAAATTCCATAAATATACCAAACTTAGAACATTATATACCAGAGTGAAATCAATGTTAGCTAACATTTATCATTAGTCTAAAGAAGATATTGTTAGGATCTTGATAGGAATTCTGGAAGCTACTTTTCTCCCAGGAATGCAGGGTGCTTCTGAAATAAAGCCTCACACACATCCAAATTTAATCAAATACCCCCCACCTTTCCATTGGAGGAAAATTAACAGGGTAGTTTGTCAAGAAAAGACTCTATAGTGACTGAATGTTCTGAGTCTATGGTACCCAGGAGTTGATCAGTTTTAAAACTATCCTTACTGTTCAGAAAACTGGCAAGAGACTTTATGACATATTATGTGATTATCAACTATCATCTACTATCTCAATTCAGATTAAATTTCAAGCAATAATAGTGTAGTATCGGCATGATTCATCCCATACCCATCCTGTCAATAAAAATATCCATAAATTTAATAACTCCTGTCAGCTCTTTATCCAACTCATTAGCCCCTTGCTGTACTGGATCATTAAAAGTAATTTTGTTTCAAAAGACAGCAATCTCTGAATTTGAATAGGAAATTTTCAAACCAGTGATTAAGTGCAAATGTTTGTGAAGGTGCTAAGTTTACTTCCTGTGTGTGTGTGTGTGCGCGTGTGTTACCTCCATAATAAAAACATAAAGTTTCAGACAATACAGAATACAAATTAGGACAATTGGCCTTGTTTCTTAGAAGTCAGCAGTGTGTTTCCTATGGGAAAAAAATGCAATAAAATATGGATTTTGATTTCCCTCCTCGTTTTTCTTTGCAGGGAAGCAATTTCTTTCTTTACCCCAAAGACCTTTCCCTGTTTTGATGTTGGTGGTGCCTGCCCACAGTCTTTCCTGATGGAAGGATTGCCTGGGGCCTAAAGTGATTCTATCCCCCAGCTGTGGCTGCAGCATCTGCCTTCCATCTTAAAACATCAGTGAGACTGGAGATTGGAGGAGAGAAAAAGAAAGGCCAGAACTTATCTTGATCTTTATCCTCCCTCTCTGACACCTTTTCTCTTTCCTCACTGTGCACACAAATTTCTCCTTTAGATCCTGCAAGCTGAAGAAAAACACTTTAAAGATGCAGGCAGAGTTTTTCAAAAGCTATTGCTTTTTCCTTTGTACTATTTCTTCCTGGAGCTGAACAACACTGACTACTCATTAGTGAATGTGCCCAGGTCACTTTTCATGCAGTAGCATTTTATTATTGTTTCACTTTGATCTCCTGTGATGTGTTAGGCATTTATCAGAATAAAAACCTCAACTTACAAATATTTTACAGTCGAGTAGAAATTAAGAGACCTAAATTTTAAACTACTTGGAAAATGTGAAGTTTTATTCATAAAATGAAAAGCTTTGAGGGATTTAGTCTATAATGATTAATAACTGTACTTCTATTTTTAGAAAACATTTACTTTGTCATAAACTCATATATTAGGTGACTATGGACTTATTGGGAAATATGTCACATGCTAACAGTTATTATCATGACAATATAAACAGTTTCTGTATCCAGGAGAACTAGTTTATCATGAGTAAAATCAAGTTGGAAAAGTTTTACACTGCTAGCTCTGCAGCAAGGGTCTAGAGATGGCTCATTACTGTCAGAAACTGATTTCTTCAACACACAGGCATACATTTTTTTCTTCTGCACCATACAACCAGCAGTTCCTCCTATCAAGAGGCTAGATCAATTTCTCTAATTTATTGCTATCACCATTAAGTTGATGATCTGGGTTAAACCTGAGACTTCAACATGTTAAACAAATGGTCTGCCACTGAACCCCTTGACCTATGTCTCTAACTATTGAATCTCAGTGACATGGTGTGACATTTAATTGGACTGAAAGAATTCAGTAAATGTCTTGTCCTTGGAATTATATTTTACTAGCTCCCAGGTAGCTATAAAACTTATCTAGAAATATGCTCAGTGTCAGCCTCACATGAAAGTTGTTCTATACTGCATTAGAACCTAAGTATGAAAAGGTCTCTTGGTCCTAATTAAAGCAGGGATAAATTGTAAAGTCTAACCTCTTCAAAGTATCACAAGAATCTTGAAAATGCATCAAATTAAAATAATGAAAATATGTCTCAAGTTGCTCTATAAACTATAGTCCTGTATATAAAAAAAAAAAAACTAACCCAAATTCAGTGGTTAGAATGTAGATATTCCTATTCCTCATGATGTTGAAGCTGCTGTGTGTGTTTGATCTATTCCAGACTCAATTTTATTTGTAATAAGGCTGTAGATCAGTTCGTATATGAACTACAGTTCTTATCTGTCTTAAGACAGTACCTTCTGGAAGTTTCTGCTGCTGCTGAATGGTAGGAACACAGAAGTTAAGCTCCACCATAGGGGTATATTTAAAACTACTTTTATGAAATATATGCGCTAACATTCCATTGGCTGAATGCCTTCACATGACCAAACTTAATATCAGTGTTTTGAGGCACACTCTCCTGCACTTCACAGAAAAGAACTGTAGAGACATAAAAAGTGTACTTTTAGGAAGGAGAGGATGGTGAGGAGACACTCGTGTACTGTATGTGGTTGAAAACTAAATATATGTGTTTCTACACCAATATTTTGGTTCAAAACCAAATAAATGAATAATGACTATGTTATATGCAATATCAACAATAAATCATGTGGAGAGAAGTATATCATATAAGCTGTGTATAGTCTAGACAACAATACAGCAATGCATTTTTAACTTCTTTTCATCTGAATTAGGAAAAAAATATGGGATTTGAAATTTAAAATTCAGGATGAATGGACTGTGTTTGATATAAAAAAATAAAAAAAAAATTTAAAGAGCCGTGAAAGGTGAAGACTGGATAAAAGAGACATTCGGGATATGTTATAAATGTTTTAAATATTGGAAACAGCTTTGATATTGTTTACTATTGAAAAATTACATTCACATATTGTTTTTCTGTCTTTGAGGGCTAGTAAATGACTCAGCTATTAAAGCTAGACACACAACCAAGCTGATAAGAATTGCCTTTGAGGAAAAAAAAAAAAGGTCCTTCTTTAGTTGAAAAAAAAGACACTATTAGTTAAAACAGTACATAGCACAGCTCTCACAAGTATCAAGTGGCAGGACTTTTAAAATTTATCGAATTTTTAAAGCTACTTTACACTATATCTTTCAGTACATTAATCTGTTGTGGATACAAACATGTTTTTTGTTTTAATCCCGTGTGTGGGGTGTGGGGCTGATTCAGATGGTCCACAGCAGCAGTTTGCCTTGTGTAGGCTCTGAGAGCTCTTTGCCAGCTGCAAATGGTTTAAACCTTAGGACTCTGGAGAGAGAATAAATGGCAGAGCCCAGAGAGTGTTGGGTACTCTGAGAAAGACAGAGGCATCATCAACCCCCACCCCCAACCCCGTGGCCGTTGCCCCTGGTTGCTGTTGAAGTAGTGAGCTAGTAAGTTGGAGAGCTCCTGAAATGAGAATTGGACGGGCTCCAAGGAACCTGATGGCCCTAACCAGCAGGAACAGGCTAAGAGAACTGTGCCCCCTCTCCTACTAACCCTTTCTCTCTCCTACCTGGCGTTGGAGTGTTGGAAGGGATTGGGGTGATGTAGGGAGAACGAGATATAAGAAATATAAATAAAAGATTTTTTAGAAAGTACTCCAACAAATGACACCCAGATACCAGGCTTAAAATAATGGGTAATGCCGTAGAGGAGACAACAGGATATGGAGAGATTAATATACCTCTCAGGATTTGAGCATAAGCTTTACTGCAGCTTCTGTAAGGACTAATTTATGAACAAATGAGGCTTATGACAGGTCTTATATGAAAGAAGTTTATTAGGTGGATATGAAAAGAGGGATAGCAGGGAGAGCAGGACATGATGGGGAAAGAGAGAGAGAAGAAGGGGGGTGCCCCAATAGAGAGAGGCCAGAGAGAGCAAGAGAATCGAGAGAGAATGAGAGAGAGAGAGAGGTGTGAGAGAGAGAGAGAGACCACGTGTCCGGTTGTCTCTTTAAGAGATCAGGTAACCACGCCCTCCAGGTGTGGCCACCTGGCTAGGCTACACAAGATGACTTCGTAAGTTGCTAGGTAACCCAGAAACAGGTTCTGTTTCAAAATACTAACATTCCTCCCTTTTTCTATAATTAAAAAAATGAGGAACTTGGGCTACTTTTCATGTAAGGCAAGTTAAAGTATATAAGTCTAGGTTCATTGGAAGCAGCTCTTGGTTGTCATTTAAGGGGTTATGAGAGAGAGAGAAATTATAGGAACAAAAATGGTCAGATTACATGGTCAAGAGGAGGAAGAGAAGCCTCTGCTCTGGAAAATTTAGGGTAGAAGGTTGTCAGTAGAGTTGCCAGCCATGCAAGGCAGCAAGTAAGGACAGAGGAATGCTGGGAGAACCTGGAACTGCTTGTCCTGGTCCTGAAGCACACCATTTCAGCCTTTTGTTAATAAGTGAATAACGGGCGTAGATTCTCTTCTGGCTACTTCTTGCTGACACTGGGGTTGCTGTAGGGAGAGGGGGGGTCAAAAGGCTGAAATGTTGGCCAAGTCCAGGAAGAACAGGCTGTTTTGATGCTGTCCAGGATCTGTGAGAACATCCATGGCTGGGAGGGAAAGTGTAGGTCCAGCTTGTTGGAAGTCTGTGAGGTCAGAGTTGAATACTTGTAGCTGCTTTGCCGCTGTTGTGGCTATAGGGAACATCTGTGTCTGGCAGGACACTGAAACACACACACACACACATATATATGCAAAAGATAAAGTTAAGTAGGTTATGGAGAAAATCCTGTAGATGTACATTGAAAACTTTTGGGAGAGCAAACAGAGGTGGAAGGTTTGGATCAATGAGCCTTGAACATGGGAACCTCCGTTTACCTGGGGGGGGGGGGGGATCTTTATTTACCCAATCGCTGGCAGTGACTAAGAAGGCTTTGCTCTAGATCTGTAATTGAGGCAAGGTTTGGTTACAGAAGTATGTAAACTTAGAGGCCCTAGTGCTAGCAGGTACTAGGTGTAGAAACCTGAAATTCTCCAAAAGACATCTCATGGGAGAATTTGGAGAACGAGTGTCTGGGCATTTCCCATTGGGAGGCAGAGGGGTCAGGGACCTTCCAGAGGCGTCTCAAAGGCAAGGTATGACCCAGAGAGGAGAGGTCCTACCTGGTCAAAGAGCTCATCAGCCTTTGGTCAGAGACCTGGTGTGGACGCCCCAGCGGGCATGGCCGAAAAGCATGGTGGCTTGTCTAACATTAGGACTTCCCACGAGCGAGAAAGAGAGGAGAAACCATGTGCAACCACATACGAGTGGTGATGCACCCCCAAGGAAAAGTGGGGCCCTATAATGGAGGTCAGCAGAGGGTCAGCCCTAGACATGGCTGGAGGGGTCCCTCCTTCTCAAAAGATAGTACCAAGTTGCCAGGAGCTCAAAGGTCAAGCTTCCCCTACCAAGAGAGACATTTTATGCTGGCAAATGAGGTGAACTCACCAATGTAGTGGCTGGCAATGAGGAGATCTCACCAATCCAGCCCATGTTGCATGGAGTAAATAGCAGTCTGGTAGCCAGTAAAGGGAGTCCCAGAACCAGGGAAAGGGGAGAAATCCCACCTTTTGAGATAGGCAATAAGTGCAGTACTTTTCTGGAGTCCAATTGACCTGAGAGGTGGATATAGTTTTAAGGAAGAGATAAAACTTTAGACATGTTAGTATTACAGTTGTAATCTGTACTGAAATATACATTGTAGAAAAAGCAGTAGACACATATTTGTGTTAACAGCACAAGCATTCCTTAAGGTGAGCTCTGAAAAGGCACAAGCCTTTCATGAAGTAAAGGGAAAACTAACTTGATCTTAACAGCATAAGCATACATATTATGTAGACTTATAATCTTGAGCTTAGAACCATAATAGTACATGACAGAGTGGAATGTTTTGTATAAGAGTTAGATTAATAAATTAGAGCTTTATTGATAAAGGTCATAACTCTGGACAGTTAATACAACAGTAGCTTAGGAACAGGAGAACCTATTAAGCAGTTTTACATATTTAGGATATTTTAAATTACCTTAGACCTTGTAATCTTTATAACTTGTATTTATCAACTTTAAGACACAATTTTAGGCTCTCAAACATGTATAACTTGTGTTTATTAACCTTAAGACACTTTTTAAAACTCTCAAATATGTATAACTTGTCTTTACCAACCTTAAGACATTTTTCTCAGACCAATAAAAATTTTTAGGCCCTTTGTATCTAGTTATTTACTATCAGACATAGTTGAGACTGTTATGAATTGTCATTTAGCTAAATAAAGGGATGGTAAAAGGTTTTATTTAGGCCTGTTTTTAAGTCTGGCAACAAGGCATATTGTGTCTAGGCTTAACAATAGCAGCTCTAGAACTTAGGCATAAGTTCCTGCATATGAAGAGAACTGGGAAGGCATCTGAAGTTTCCCAACACAGAAGTTGGCAATATGACCATGGGACCTCATTGTGAGGCCAAAACAGACCTGTACTGTTACCCTGGGCTGGGCAAGAGTGGTAGAGGTCGCTGAGTTGAGGAGCCATTTGTCCTCTGCCAGGCCAAAGAGCTAGAAGGCTAGAAGTGTCCGTGTTCCTTGTGCTGGTTAACCTCCATGGCTGGGCACAGAGGACAAACCTGCTTGGGAGCCTTTTGACTTCCAGAGGCCAGTACGCTGGCAGGCAGCTATGGCTTGTTGAGGCAGCAACAGGACCAGTGTGTCCCCTTGGGCTGCATTTGAAATGGTTACTTGGCAGAACTGATTTTTGGGTATATCCCCATAAGATGGGGCACTGACTGAAGACCTCTTGTCTTTTGTGCGGGAATGCCAACAGCCCCATAATAGCAACCAAGGTCTAGAGCATGGTTATTGTTCTGGATGAGAGTATTGGGAAGGCTTTTACTTTTACCAGCTCCTATATGGGTGACTCAATTACCATCCTCAGCTGTTTATTAAAAACTGCAGCGAGACCATGTTTTTATATATATGTATTTGGATATCTATGAGATGACTATTAACTTGTATTTGTTAACCATTAAATATTAGGACATTAGATTTTATACTTGCTAAGTCAGAACCTTAAAAGTTATAAATATAGTCCATTAAAATGAGAGCACAAGAGTTTTTTGTTTGGTTTAGTATATAAAAGTTTATAGCTTATAATAGTCTAAGGCTATGCTATAGATTAATAATAATATTATTTTTAAAAAATATGACCCTCTATCCTAAATTTTCCAGGGCAGAGGCTTCTCTTCCTCCTCTTGACCATGTAATCTGACCATTTGTGTTCCTATACTTTCTCTCTCTCTCATAATCCCTTGCAACCAAGAGCTGCGTCCAGTGAACCTAAACTTATATACTTTAACTTGCCTTACATGAAAAGCAGCCCAAGTTCCTCATTTTTTTAATTATAGAAAAAGGGAGGAATTTTAGTATTTTGAAACAGAACCTAGCAACTTATGAGGTCATCTTGTGTAGCCCAGCCAGGTGGCCACACCTGGGAGGTGTGGTTACCTGATCTTTTAAAGGGACACAAGGTCTCTCTTCTTCCTTCTTGTTCTCTCTCTCACTCTTGCCCTCTCTTTTTCTCTCAGCCTTCTCCCTTTCTCTATCTGGGCACCCCCTCTTCTTCTCTCTCTCTTTCTCCATCATGTCCTGCTCTCCCTGCTCTCCCTCTCTTCATCTCCACCTAATAAACCTCTTTCATGCAAGACCTGTTGTAAGCCTCATTTGTTCATAAATTGGTCCTTACATTGGCGAGCCAGGCAGGAGGGGGTCATTCCTGGTTCTTCCAGGACCCCCTTCCGGACTTCCTTACTCTAATAGGACTATAAATGGCTTCAACAAGTATTCTCTGGTCGATCCTTTACCTAAACAGCCCTCTCGGCCCTCCGGAGTTTCCCGGGCTACCTCTGCTTTCCCCAGAGCAAATACAGTGGGTCAGGGCAGGGGCCAAGACAGTCTGTAACAAAGTTTAATTTTTCTTCAGAATTCAAACTTCGATTAATATTGACGTCCTTTTTAAAAACTCTTCTATTTACATTCCTTATATCCCTTCCACCCCGACCAGGTAGGGGAGACAAAGGGTTAGTGCGAGAGGGACGCAGGCAGCTGTCTTCCTTGCTTCCTGCTGGAGACAGTCAAGTGCTCACTTAGGGAGATCTCCAAAGTATTGTCTCACTGCCTCAACAGCAACCAGCAGCAACCCTGTTCTTTCTCAGAGGCCCCAACACCCTGGGCTCTGCCATTTTTTCTCTCTCCAGAGTCGTTAGACTTAAACTATCTACAGCTGGCAAGGTGCTCCATTCAGAGCCTGCAAGAGGCAAATAGTCTGCCACTGTGGACCATCTGAATCAGCCCAACATCGCACACCTGGGATTAAAACAAAAACATGTTTATGTCCATATTTTCCTCCTTTCCATTTGAAAAGATGGCTTCTCTTTTAAAATAAACAAAACTTGCTGCTGCTTTCTTAAAAGGAGATAATCAAGGAACGAACCCATTTTGGATAAATAATTTCTTTTGTAACCTGATGACTCTTGGCTGCTCTTGTCTGGATCAGCTCAGACTTTTTGCTGTTGTGCCTTGTGCTATGTTTCCTACATCCAGAAGTTACCTAAACATTTTTGCAGAGAACCCAGTGCTGCCAGAATAGCTCACTCGGCTCTCTGGCAGAACGGATTGTATTTCTCAGAGTCAACACACTGGCCATTTTAAGCTCTGAGGCTACAGTAACCATTGTGATATCTAAAACTTTTGGCAGCTACTGGAAAAGCAAATTATGATAATCTCACAATCCAAGACTGTTCGGCAGTCAGCTCAGTTTCTCTGTCACCCTTTCGGCCTGTATAGTCTTCTACTCCTTCCAGCTCCCCAGCCTGCCCAGAGGCCATGAGAACTGGACAGCAAAAGTACTCAGAGCAGGGCTGGGTGGCAGTTAGTTAATAGGAGTTCTCCCTTTCTAAACATTTCAACCTCACCTGCAAACTTTCTTGTTTTATCACCAACTCTGCAATCTGTTCTAATTGTTCAACCATTCTCCTAACTTTCTTTAACATGGAATTCAAGAAGACAATGAAGCAGGGTTGAATTATAGATAGTAAAACATAACTTCGAATTTTTATAAAAATTTATACCATTTTAAAATGAGGCTTGTTGTTGTAGTCTAGTCTAAAAGTTAAATAAACAGTTAGTTATAGTTAAGAAAGCTTGTAAATGTAAGCCCAATGAGAAAGTTATATAAACCATTAGATAAGAAATTTGCAATGCCTTGAATTAGAAAAGAAGCTTCAAGCAAAACAAAACTGGTAGAGAACATGTGCTGGCATCTAGAACAGCCTTAATATTCCAGGTGATCATGAACTGGATGTCTTATAACAGGAGTGTTAAGGAACATTGGGACAAGAATATTATCAAAATGTGTTCAACCACATATCCATGCCCTGGAAGCTCTGTGCTAGGAAAAGGGATCTTCAGTTACTACTGTTGTTCAACTTACATATTTCACTTCTCCCTCCCTCCCCTTGGGGAACTTTCTTGTCCCTCCTCTTACCTACACTCCTCTGTGGTATACTTTTCCTCTCCTTGACAAATGAATCACCGGCCTACATTCTTGGAAGAGTTTATGTCATCTTGAGTTTGAAACAAAATGAAAAGAGACTTTTCTACAAAAGATTTACTCCTGATTCAAAAGCAAAAATGAGCAGAACTTGCCTGGAATGGAGACAGTAAGTGGAGCCATATAGTGGCTAAACCATGCCTGGTCCATGGCTGACTGCACACAGTGGATGTAAACCAGCAATAATTAGCCTGTCATTATCTTGACTCAAAGCTGATTATTTTAATATCATTTTATGCTGGCTTTACAACAACATTCTTTTTTTTTCTGAGTTGTGTTATTTAATCCAGCATGATGGTTAATTAGAATCGAGGCTTTGCTTGCTCGTTTGTTACATTTCTGATGCCTGTTTCTTTGTTTTTCCTCTTGGTGGTTGCAGACTAAAGGGTAGAGCTCTGCAATTAATTTTCACAGCTTCTAGGAAGCCCTGAACACAGCAGAACTCAAATGCTGGTATCTCACAAGAGGACACTTCACAGCAGCTTAATTTCTTCTAGGATAAACTATTGATCACCTACAATGAGCATATATAAGGTTCTTCTTGCAAAACAAGATTTATGTAGATTCAGGTTTTATTCTAAGTCATTCTTAAAACTACACATTCTTTTACATCTGTTCTTTTATTCTAATTCACTGTTTGAAGGCTTAGGATGTTGCCTTTATTGGTTAAGAGCCAACCTTTTCTCCAATGCTATCCTATGTCAATCACTCATTTCTATTTACTTATTTTCTTCCTTTCTGTCTTTTTTCCTTCCTTTCTTCATTCCTTTTATTCTTTCTTCATTATTTTTTTATTCTGTAAATTTAACCCTAGGCTGCAAGCATGTTACCTGCACATTCTGCCATGGACACCCATACATAACAAGATCATTCCTTTAGAAAGGATTGAAACTGAGCTCCTGTAACAGACACAGACCTGAGCCCAGTTAAGATTTTACTGGTTTTGCAGCTTCGTGTTACCACTGGTTACATTACTTACTTTTCTCCTTGTTCAGATAGAATACCTGACAAAAGTGACTTACAGAAAACAGGATTTATTTGGGGTCACAGTTTGAAGTCTGTCTTGGCAGGAAAGGAATGATGGCAGGAGTGATGGGTGGCTGCTCACGCTGCATCTGGAATCTGGGATCGGAGATAGATGCTGGTGCTCAGACAACTACCTCCTCTTTGTTTGGCCCAGGACCACAGCCCAAGGAATGATAATACCCACATTAAGTTCAGGTCTTCTGACTCAGTTAACTAAATCTAGAAACTGCCTTAGAGCTGTCCCTGGAGTTTGACTTCTGGGTGATTCTAGGTCATATCAAGTTAATAGCATAATCATCACAGTGAACTTGAAGAATATAAAATGTGGTCCTTACTTCTAAATAAGTACAACATAACAAAAAATATTGCTGGTTCTCACTGTATACATTAGTTCACCAAGCTTTGCATTTACTCTGTATCAGGCAAACATTTTCATTCTACAGAACACACACAATGGGGCAAAAGCACTGTGTAGTTTATTGACTACACAGTCAATAAACTGATTCATAAAGTAATATTTTCAACTTTAAGAGGATCAAACAGACTCACAGGTGGAGTATCCAAAAATGACAATGAAAACCTCACCCTGTGAAGGTGTTCCCACATTTTCTTGATGTTATGCTGCATCAAATGAACAGTGCTGTGTCAAACTGTCCGGCTGCAGCTGTCAATTTCTGATGTCCCTTTGCTTATGGTTTCTGTATAAGTTGTGTATGTAAACCATAAAAATCACATCACTGTGTACAGGACCTAATGAGTGTCATATCAAGACATCCACAACAAAAGTTTAAATCTGAAATACATACAACCTTTGGGAATTTCTCTGAGCGCAAAATGTTGCTTAGCTCAAAACAATATTGCCTAATTAGGCTCCATAGCACGCTGCCACATTTTCCGATTAGTTAGAGAAGTAGCATCTTTATTTGATTTTTAACAACTCCACCAGCCAAAAAATTGCTTATCTTATCCAAGTCAAAACTTTAGAGCTTATAGGAGGCAGCTTCATATGCATGTTCAGCCTTATCTCCTGAATTAATTCTCTGAAAGAAGAATTAACCTGTGGGTGTTGACACCTTTGGGGTCACATATTAGGTACCCTGCATATCCGACATTTACATTATGATTCATAACAGTGTTATAATTAAAGTTATGAAGTAGTAACAACGTAATTTTATGGTTGGCGTCACTACCACATGAGGAAGTGTGTTAAAGGGTTGCCCCATTGGGAAGGTTGAGAACCAGTGCTCTAGAGTCTTACCTTGATGCTTACTTAGAAGCAGGGTGGCTTAGACTCTGGACTTTTGGATCTGAGGAGAGTAGTATCTACATAATTAGATATCTTGGAGAAGGGCCCCAAGTCCTGGCATTTACCTGTCACCTACGTCTAAGCACATGGCTGGAAGCAGATTTCATGGAGTGGTTTCAGCAATGGTTTTCATACAACACAGTCTAATGTAAGTTTTTCTACTGTAGCAGCACATCAGCATTCCAGCAGTTTCCGCTTCCAGAGACTATTTCAGGGTTACAGATTTTAGGTGTGTTCAGCTTACACAAAGAAGAGAGGGCATAGGGGACCGTAGGGGGCGTTCTTTGCCCTGTTCCGGAAGTTCTGCACATTATCACTCATCCCCTCCCATGGGCAGATGGCATCACATGACAACAAGGCTGCTGAGCTTTCCCCATGCAGAGGGATGAAGAAATCAGATTTCTTGGTCAAAGCTTATTTCCAGATGACATTAAGCTATTCCTGGGGGAAAAGAAAGCAATACATTTATCTTCAAACACTAAATATTTATCCAATACACAGCTATTTAAACTGGACCCAGCCTCTACAGATCCTTCTTAATTAGTTCATTACTTAAGAAACACTATTCTGAGGTAAAGTGACAAAGACAGTTCAAAGTTGCTGCATACCTTGTACCCAGCTTCCTCTATAAATCTAAGAATCACAATTCATGTACAAAAATACAAGCAATCAACATTGGCACAGTGCCATTATAGATTTCACCATCTTTTGCAATTCACCACACTTTCCACCAATGAACATTTATTGTTTTAGGCAATTCCGTATTCTCTCTCTGTGTGTCTGTCTCTCTGCCTCTCCTTCTCGTGTGTGTCTCTCTGTGTATGTCTCACTCTCTCCCTTTTCCCACCTTCCCTCCCTCTGATCTATCTTTACCTCTCCTTTCTTTGCTTCCTTTTTATTTCTTCTCTAAGATTTTAATTCCTTTTTTAAGCTCTCTATGGCACTTATTGATTGAATGGCTGAGTGATTGATTACAATGTATTCACTTTGTATCACTTTGTAGCCCCCCTCATCTCCTCTGAGTAGCCCTTCCTCCCCTTTCACTCACTATGCCCTTCCCCTAGTCCACTGATAGGGGAAGTCCTCCTCCTCTTCTATCTGACCTTAGCCTATCAGGTCTCAGCAGAGCTGGCTGCATCATCTTCCCCCTGGCAAGGCTGGGGAGGTGATCAAAGGCTGGCCATTGAGTTACTATCAGAATAAGCCCCTGGTCCCCCTACTAAGGTACCCACTAGGAGACTGAGCTGCCTATGGGCTACATCTGAGCAGGGGTATTAAGTCTTCTCCATGCATGGTCCTTGATTGGAGCATCAGTCTCTGCAGGTCGCCTGGGCCCAGATTTTTGGCTCTTTCTCAGAAAATTAGGAATAGTGCTTCCTCAAGATCCAGCTAAACCACTCCTAGGCATATATCCAAAATATGCTCAAGTATACATTTGCTCAAGTATACAAGGACATTTGCTCAACCATGTCTGTAGCAGCTTTATTCATAACAGCCAGAATCTGGAAACAACCCAGATGTCCCTCAATGGAGTACTGGATACAGAAATTGTGGTACTTTACACAATGGAATACTACTCAGCTATTAAAAACAAAGAAATCATGAAATCTTCAGGCAAATGGATGGATCTAGAAAAGATCATCCTAAGTGAGATAACAGAAGTAGAAAGACATACATGCTATACACTCACTTATAAGGTATTTTTTTTAATTTCTAAAATAAAATACATTTCTTTACCCATGTAAGCACTGTGCAGAGCCTGTCAGTCTCATAAGGTGATATGTGGCACACATGACAAACATCCTAGCTCTGGTAATGTTCGGACCAGAAATGATAAGAGGGTGGTGTGATGAGCTCTGTGGTCTCTCACTGCATTGCCTGCCTGCTGCTGTAAAGCACTAGCACATTCAGAAAGGTTGCATAAGGCAGGCATGTTGTCTTTCACTGCACCTGAAGAAAGCCAAGTATGTCCTCTTTGTGATAAAAGAGCCTCTTCTCTTATTCTCAGCATCAAGCAGATGAGTGAAAATGAGGAAGAGAAGAATGTAGCCATGCATTTCTAGAGTGGTGGTCTATGTAAACCACATCCAAAGCCACTAAGAGAAGTGATCTTATATTCCGGAGCCCGCCAGCAGAGCAGAACGGGGTACTGAGTCAGGAGTGAGGATTGAAATTAATAATGTACACTACACATATTATGCTCTGAGAGGCTTCTGGCTGCTTGCTCATGGCTCCAATGAGCCCTATAGCATCAATATGCTCTGCACCGGAAAAGCTGCGAGGCCAGCCAGCCTTGTTTATTTATACCAACAGTTTACACAATGGGTTAACTTTTACAAGGAAGTGAGACAGAGTTGAGATTTCAAACAAGCTTTCCCACCTGCTGTCACTAAACAAAAGGCGAATAGACTTGCAAATCCTTCACTGTCTCCAAGGGAAGGCCTGGACAAAACCTGTCTTCCTGTGCTGATACTTGCATTACAAATAGCCACCAAAGCAGCTATGACCCGGCCCAGGACACTTATGAATATACACTCCCAATGAGAATACAGGAGGCCATTTTAATCCTCTGCCTGCACCCCTAACTGCAGAGCATTTACCTATAATGGCAAAACCTTTTTCTCAGTTCTTGGAAGAAAAGTTCTTGTAAGAACAGGACTTGAAGACCCCAAATGGGATGCTTTCCAAACCTTGAATTCCTGACACTGAGTCAGATTTACTGCCTGCATTTCTTAGTGATATTTGCAAACTCAAATTTTTTTCAAGGCAGCCTTGCTTTTGAGCTAATTCCTTGACATTCTAACACCCTCTTACCAAGCCTGAAAATTAAGCTGTGTGCTTCTAGCCAAAGGGATAGCCGAGGGAGGATTCTTGCTGAGTAGCATCCGAGATCCAGTTTAGAATAAATCTGCCCTGCTTGTGCAGTAGTTCTCAAAGTGACAGCCCATGGGCTGTCAGCATAGCTTCCTCAATGGGGCCCTTCTAAGATATGCAAATCCTGAGGGTGTTTATCCATCCCATCAGATGTTCTAGGCAAGGACACAGTCATCTGTCTTATAACAAGCTGCTTATGATTTTGATGCATGCTAAAGTTTAAAATTACTGAATTAGTGTCCTATCCGTTTAGTTCCTGTGATGCCGGTTGGCATAAAGGATTAAATTCAGAAGGACCCTGTCCAACAACTCAAAAATTTAGCTGGCTGCAAGACCCTTCTTCCTGGTTCCACCTCTCTGCCTTTTCATTTATTTGTTTTTAAAAATACTCTGAAGAGCTGTAATCTAGCTCTCGTTTTTCTGTGTTTGCTGATGAGTAGCAAATAGACGGCTGTGGTATCCCATGCTAATCTTAACTGCCCGACTAATGCTTAGCAATGGCTTTTGCACTTAGGTTGTCCTTGTGATTAACCAGGCCTCTTTGCCTTCTTTGGATTTAAACTGCAATATTCTAGCATGCTTGCATTCCATAAATCACTGGAGCATGGATTGAATGTTACATGCTCATCTATCTATAATTAAACTTAATATGGATTTAACCATTAGGAAACTCTCATGCTTTGAGAATTGCTATAATCAAGGAAGGCATGACCTTTATTCTAATAAGCAAAGGCTTTTTTAAAAATCTTGGAGTATTTGAAGCCAAGGAATGAAAGATTGCTTCCCTGTTATATACAAATATTCTACATATGAAGGTTAGTAGTCCAAGAGGGTTCTTCAGATTGCTGAGAGATGCAGGCAGGGCCTTAGGCAAGTATCAACTATGGAGATAGAACTGGTACATACTGACCTTTCAGGAAGGGAGGAGAGAAAGGTATGCACCAGAAGTGTCATGTTGAAATCACTCTTTGGAAGTCACTATTGTAGATTTTTTTAGAAAATGAATTAATGAGCTAAGTAAAATAAAAGAAACAATGAAGATAGCACTCTTATCAAGCTCACTAGCGCCTCGGGGAACTGAACTGAAGAGGGAAGGTCTGAGTGTTAATCTAAGCCCTTCAGCTTCTCACCTTGATTCCCTCTAATCTAATCAAATCATTGTCTCTTTATGTATAACATTCCATTCCTATAAGAGAGTGATTAAAAAAATCCCCAAGATCCCTAGATGGGATGATGCTATGGCTATTGATAAATCATGAATGTGATACACATTGCTAAAATAATTAATTTGACAGAAGTTAGAGTATCAGAGTGATGCACTTCTGGCATGTCTGTGGGGAGTTATCTTGATTATTTTTTCTTTCCACCTTTATCTTTACTAGGTATTATTTAATGATAAATAACAATAATAGCCAGACCTTTTATATCCCCAAATTTACACACACACATACAAACACAAATTAGTGGGACCCTAGTAACTAATGATTCCTTGATTCTGTTCCTTTTTTTACCTTTGATTTGTTTTTTAATTAATTTTTATAATTTTTGTTTTTTATTTTAAATAAAGGTTACTTTGTATCCCAGCTGTAGCCCTCTCCCTCATTCCCTCTCAATCCCATCCTCCCTCCCTCATTTCCTCCCTGCCCCTCTCTAAGTCCACGGATAGAGAAGGTCCTCCTCCCCTTCCATCTGACCCTAGTTTATCATCAAAGAGAGCCTGCCACTGAGTTCAAGTCAGAGACAGTCCCTGTTCTCCTTAGTAGGGAAACCCACTTGGATGCTGAGCTGCCATGGGCTACATCTGAGCAGGGGTTCTAGGTTATGCCCATGCATGGTCCTTGGAGAGTCAGTCTCACAAAACATCCCTGTGCCCAGATATATTTGGTCCTTGTGGAGCTCCTGTCCTCTCCAGGTCTTACTAACTCCCCCTTCTTTCATATGATTCCCTGCATTCTGCCCAAGGTTTGGTTATGAGTCTCAGCATCTGTCTGATACACTGCTGGGACTGCTCAATATCCTTAGCCATCAGGGAGATGCAAATCAAAATGACCCTGAGATTTCACCTTACACCCATCAGAATGGCTAATATCAAAAACTCAAGTGATAATATATGCTGGAGAGGATGTGGAGAAAAAGGAACCCTCCTCCACTGCTGTGGGAATGTAAACTTGTACAACCACTTTGGAAATCAATCTGCCGCTTTCTCAAACAATCAGGAGTAGTGCTTCCTCAAGATCCAGCTATACAATAAGGATGGAAAATTTTAACTTAGCCCTAACCATGGAAACTGACCATGGGAACTGAAACTTGTAAGCTTTAATCATTACCAAACTCAGATCTGATACAAAACCAAACCCTGCCGCGTCCACCTCAACCAGCAAGGAAAGACACGGCACACGAGCTCTTCTTCAAGCAGTTTATTCAGGAGTTTTGAACAATCTTCTGCTTCAGCCTCTTCTTCTTCTTCTTCTTCTTCTTCTTCTTCTTCTTCTTCTTCTTCCTCCTCTTCTCCTCCTCCTCCTCTTCTTCTTCTTCTTCGAGGAGAGCCCGTCCCAGGAATAAGTACCCCTAAGCCCACCCCAGGTAGCCAAGTGGGAAGTGCGGATAGGTACACGCAAGAGAAGGCGGATCCTCAGACACAGCACAGCCAAATAAGGAGCTGTCCGCAAGAGCACTCGCTGTCTGGAAGGTGGCACTGCACACGCAGCTCTCCACAAAACCCGGATATGGTACAAAACGTTTCTGAGAGACGCCTTTCTGTACTTATGGATACAATCTCTAACCATCCCCTAGTCACCACACCTGGGCACAGCCAATCACTGACTGCCCCTTTAGGAAAGTCCCTTACCCCTAGACCCCCTCCTGTTTTGTGGTTTTGACTTTATAAACTCTGTGATTCCGTTGCTGGGCGCTCTGCATCACCCCCTTGTGTGGGAGCTGTGTTCGAAGCCTAGGCATGCCAGCTACTAAGTAAAAACTCAACCTCTTGCTGTTTGCATCAAGCTCTTGTTTTTGTGGATTATTGGGGTCTGATGTCTATCCAAAGGAATGGAGGGTCTCCCTACCTCGGAAGTCCAACAATACCACTTCTAGGCATATATCCCAACAATGCTCAAGTACAGAACAAGGACATTTGTTCAACCATGTCTGTAGCAGCTTTATTCATAATAGCCAGAACCTGGAAACAACCCAGATGTCCCTCAACAGAGGAATGGATACACAAATTGTGCTACTTTTACACAATGGAATACTACCTGGCAATTAAAAACAAGGAAATCATGAAATTTTCAGGCAACTAGTGGGATCTAGAAAAGATCACCCTGAGTGAGGTATCCCAGAAGCAGAAAGACACACTCGGTATATACTCACTTATAAGTAGATACTAGACCTATAAGACAGGATAAACATACTAAAATCTGTATACCTAAAGAAGCTAAACAAGAAGGAGGTTTCAGGGTAAGATGATCAATCCTTACCTGGACAAATGGGATGGACATAAGAAGTAGGAGAAAACAAGAAACAGGAAATAGAGGACTCTGAAAGACTCTATCTTGATTATTTTAATTTAGTTGGAAAGTTCACTCGTTGTGGGTGCTACTTTCCTTAGGCAGGGGACCTTGCAGTGTATAAGAGTAGAGAAAGTGAGCTGAGTAATATCATATTTACATTCAATATGTAAGTGCATATTTACTTTCTTATGATTGTATAGATGTGATGTGACCAGTTGCATCAAGCTCCTGAGACCTTGGCTTACTATTCTTGTAGACTGTAAGCTAGACACCATTTCCTTTCAGTTGCTTTTACCAGAGTATTTAATCACATGTTCTCAAATCTTATTGGGAGATCATATTAACTAGATACTTTCACAAAAGAAAATGGAATCGGATATCCGTAAGCCAATGTCAAAGAGAGAAATTTACAACTGTGTGTCAAGAGAAAGCCCAAGCTTTAGTTATATACTTGTCTGTCATTAGCCAAAGCTACTTCCAGGTCACTTCGCTTCTACTCTGACTCTTTATCGTACACTTTGTCCTGGATTAAGGAAAGTTGTATGCTCAAGAATTCATAGTGCACTTCTTAGAAACTTCCTACACATATATAATTGCTTATAAATAATTTTAATAGACATCCAAAGTGTCTATGAAAAAATTCAGGAGTCCTAAAACCCTATTCAAAGAACTACAGGCAATTAAGGAATGCTGAGAGTGGGAGATGTTTTTTTCCAGGAAGGACCGTACCTACTTATGAAATACCACACGGTCAACCCTGAAAACATGCACACAAGTAACGTTATACAGACGGAGCAGGCTATATTTAAGAATATATATATATATATATATATATATATGGATATATATGAATATATGCATGAAACAATTAATAAAAAATGAAGCCATGAGTTTGAAAAAGAGCAGAGAGGGGTATATTGGAGGGCTTATAGAGAGGAAAGAGAAGGGGAAATGATGTAACTACAGTCTCAAAAATAAGATGAATAATTAAAAAATAATTTACAAAAAATATCAGAGGAATAGAAAGACAAATTCGTATAACCAGTTTGGAAAACTGTTTGCTAGAATTCACTAAAGCTTAAAATACACATACAATTGTCACAGTAACAATATTCCTCCATAAATACAAACCATATATACACCAAAAGGTGCACAGTAGAATGTTCATAACAGGCAATGTACGTTGACCAAACAGTTCAAACAACCCAAGTGAAGACAAACTGAAGATGGAAATTAATGTGCTCTATTCATATACTGGGCTACTATACGTGATGACAATTTATTATCTACAGGACTATAAAAGAAGAACACTTTGCACAGGCAAGCTATTCAGGATGGTAAACCAGATGTAGAAGAAAATGGCAAAACTGTACTTAGAATACTATCCAAAGAAGCATTCATCAGTGCTGCTGGGGTCACTGTCAAGTACAAGATGGCATTGGCTACAACAGTAGCTAAGGGAGACCTCCAGGGAGCTGGGATGGTTTCAATCCTCTGCTGGTTATGGAATCTATTCCTTTTTGTAGACAAACTGAGCTGTGACATCATGGCCTGTGTACTTTCCTGTATGTACAATAAACATTCAAAAATGTCTAGGTAAGTACAGTAATACACATGACTCTATCCTGAGAATTAGAAAGACTTAGACAATCATGAGTTCAGCCTGGGCTACAGAGCTCTCTTAAAAAGCTAGGGACCAGAAAGATTTTCGAGTTAAGTTAGATGAATTCAAAGGATTTAGCTATGCCAATCCCAAGATGTGACTCAGATGTCCTCATACCCCTGTTGGTATGGGGCAGATGGCAGGCCCCAGGGTAACACAAGGCGGACTGCCTGGATCTGTTCCTGTCAGCCACATGAGCCTGTCTCTTGCCCTGACACAGCTCAGTGTGACTTTCCGTGGTCCCCAGCACAGCTGATACAGGATGACAATGTGTTCAATATTTTCTTTGAATAATGCAGTTTCAAGAAATTTCCACTGGGTGGCGAGGGTGCTATTTCCTGCAATCTTCATGCTTAGATTTTCCCCTGCCTTTCCCCTCAATTTCTTTCATAACCATACACATTTTCTTTTCCATAGACTTTGAAAACTAGAGAATAAAATTTTATGTATTATAATATTTCTAATAACTGCCCCATGACCCAATTAACATATAAGACAGCTCTGAAATTTAAGAACACTAAAGAAGAAATAGAAAGGAAAAATGAAAGTTCAGTGTTGGAACAGAATTTGTCAAAGTAGAAAATCAGCATAGGAAGGGATGAGAGAACTGAAGAACATAGGATGACAGGGAGACTTGCCAGCAAGGAAGCAGTTGTTAGAAGCCGCTGCTGGCCTTGGTCTCTGGGTGGCTCTTTACTTTAACCTGCAGGAATTTCAAACATGAGCACTTATTCTCTACTCACCTTCTTGCTGCACTGCGGCTCAGTAGATAAGAGCTGTAACTTAGAAGGCCTGTTAACAGTCAAAAACTGGAGATTTAGAAAAATTACTCTTGGAGTGTTACTACTCCTACATATGTACTTAGGGTTTTTTACTCTCATAACTTACAAAGTTGGTGTTTGTGGATGGTGAATTTGCCTCACTCACTAGTAGATGCTAACGGTGAGTAGGAGGTTCCAGTGCACTGGGTGCTTTACAAAGGCCCTCACTGTGACCTGTCACTTAGGTCTTCCCAAAGGCGTTGTTCTGGGACTGTCCCCCTGTGCAATTTTATCTGCATTCATCATCGTTTAAGTTATAGAGAAAGCATAGGTAACCAACAGACAGGCGATCAATTGGCAAATGAAAGCTTGATCGGTAGATAAAAGAGGTGAAGGTACATGTGCTCTTTATTTTTTAACACTTCTCCAGTTTATATACTGCAATTTCTGAATTTATCACATTGATTCAGTTGCATTCAAGGGTTTTCTTTTGTGCTAATTTGCAATATTTTGGAGGTGTGCAAATGACTGTATGTATGTTTGTGCATGTGTGTGTATGTGTGCAAGTGGTTGTGTTTATTTGTGTGTGTGTTTCTGTGTGTGTGTGAATCCTGTTGGCTCTGTGCTTTGGATAACTCTCATTAATATGATTATCAAGAATATTTTGTTCTTCATTATAAAATTAAAATCTTTATAGAAAAAGTTATTCTGTATACCTATCTCATTAAGTGCTTTTTGATTGATTTTGTCATCAGTACTGGCTGAATTTTATTATTTTTCTCGATCAATTATACAGTTTCTTGAAATGCAGATCATGACCCTCTATGGGGTCACAGAACTGAATATAAGGACCATAAAATGTGGCAATAGTCAGAGGTTTCTGACTGTACAGTGACCCAAAACTAATTCAAAATCAAGTGTGTAATGTATCTGATGTGTGCCTGGTTGTGCTCACCATGCTAGAGTGCAGGATTTTCCTGAAGACTTCATGCTGGACCACAGGATAATCCACCACAGCGGATAATGCTAATGAGCACTGCAGGGTTTTTACTGTACACACCAACTTCTACTTTGAGCTGTATTGTATGGAATATATGATTTCCAAAAGTATAAATGGGTTGTTAACTTGAGTTTCAGTTAAAACAAAACAAAACAAAACAAAAACATAAAAGGAATTCCATCTTGGGATCAGGAAAATGTTTCAACTTTTCAAATAGTCCTAAACAAAACTTCTTCAGTATACATTCACACAAAAAGCATTCTCAGAATTTATTATTAAAGATCAAAATAATGATAAATTCTCCAAAACACTGAAGATGCTCTGTGCCCTAGAGTATCAAATACTCCACCAAAATTTAATTCTTCGTGTAAAGCAAGCAAGCACTTCCAGAACAATAGTATGTAGATTTGTTTCTCCTGTAATAAATACTAAAAACTTAATAATGACAAAGAATTGCCTTATTACATATTTTGTTATTGTTTATTGTCAGCAAGTTTAATTGCATACCTATCTTTTATACTTAACATCTTGGGTGTATGAACATGTCTTTGTGGAAAGGGTGATGAATGGGAAGTTTAAGAGCTCTTGCTCTGCCAGCAATGGTATTTCATACTTTTAATCCCAGAACTCAGAGAGATGCAGGTGGAGTTCAAGGCTAGTCTGGTCTACAGAGTGAGTTCCAGGACAGCCAAGGCTACACAGAGAAACCCAGTCCTGTGAATAGTCTTGTAGCTGTTATATTTGGGTCATGTCAAGCAAACACTGTACCACCAAGCTTCCTCTCCAGTCTTTAAAGTTTGTGTTCAGAGTCTCACATAGCTCAGGCTGGCTTTGAACTCACAGTCCTACTGCATTAACCTCCAGAATGCCTAACAACTTTTTCCCATATATTTATATAATTTCAACATGGCTGTTGGCATGTATTTGATGCTAGTAATTGCCTGATGAATAGAATCAACTAATGGTTATTCACCAAATGCTGCTGGAAAATCATGATCAGAATTGACAGATATATGATGGATAGTGAATGTTTCAAAATAACTGTTAAATGTTCTTAGAAGGCACAGATTTTGTTTATATTATTCAATTTTATTTTTCCAAGCCAAACAAAATTCTAGGAATAAAATAGGAACTAGATATATCCTTGATTAATGAGACAAATATACTTTTGAAATGAAAATATGTACAGAGGATTTTTTTAATGAAAGAACCAAATTTCTATGCATTGTGTTACACTGGGCATAGAAGTCCATTTGCATTAAATACACACAATAGCAGAATGTTCAAAGGGGATCCACACAATTCATACAGAATTACAAATTGAATTTGAAGAAAAATCTTAGGACACATCTTGTTTGAGTGCTATTTTCTTCCTTGCTTCTGTAAAGATTCATAGTGGGCTTCCAAATGCAAATCACAACAACAAAAATTAGCCAGGCAGAGCACATTCATGGTCATGGAATTAAACAATAGTGACTGATTCTTTACTATCAAGCTGTGGCTTATGTTGAATGTTATCATGTTTCAAGGTTAGTTTACAATAAAGTTCACTCCCCTACACCTGCTCCTTTTGGAGTGTAGCTTCATGCCAAGAACGCTTTCCATAGGAAAGCACATTGGCTTTTCCAGAAATTGTAGGACCTTACTCTCACTACTTTTGCTAAGTTGATTATGAAGAAATTTTGAGATTATTATTCAAGATGCAGACCAGAAGGTAATTGAAAAACTACATGAGAGCAGAAACGCTTGAATTCACACCAGTGTCCGCGTTCAGGGCACAGATGTCTTAATTTGTCGTTGTAGGATGGATCCAGAAACAGTGAGTTTCACAAGAATGATATGTGGTGATGCGATGATGTCTTTTTGAGAGCCACATGCTGCTGGAGAGGAGCTGTCTTCCATGTTCTTCCAAGAGAGCTTGGTGTCCCTGCTGTGGCCTTTAGTGACAGCTTCAAACAGGGTGTGAAGATGGAAGAGGAAGTCCTTGCTCAGACTCTGGGCTTGCTTGTGCCTGAGGGCAACTGGAGGGAGTGCCCACACATTAAGACCCATGGAGCCCTTTAGCACCCTCCCTTCCTCAGTGGTTACCTGTCTTATGAAATACTACAGGTGGCCATCCTATGGAACATGGAGACCTGCTGGGCTACTCATATTAGAAACTGAATTCTCACTAAAAACTTCAATTGTTGTCTCATAATGTGAAAATTTTTCCTTGCTGGCTTTAGCAGTATTTAACTCTGGCAATAAGGAAAACATTTGAAATGAAAGAGTAATAAGGCTTTTACAAACTCTGCTAGCTCAAGTAGGAGTTGAAATTTCAGAGTAGATTTGTGCTCTAAATATATTTCCATGGTGTTATTGTTTGTTTGTTTTTTAGCTTAATGTGCACTTCCCACTAAAATGGAATTAAAAGTACAAATTGACCAACCATTCATTCCTTCTAAAGTCAAAGTTGGTATCTCTTCTTCTTCTTCTTCTTCTTCTTCCTCTTCTTTGTCTTCATCATCTTCTTCTCCAATGTAACTCAGTGGTGGAGCACTTAACTCTCATGCATAAGGACTTGATTCCATTTCCATTATAAATCAGTCATCAAACAAAGACATATATATATATATATATATATATATATATATATATATGCACTGCAAACTCAGTTGTAGTTCTTACACATGTTCAAAATGTCAGTGTTTTATTCTGTGTGTGCCCTTTATTTTAAACTGTGGTTTCCCTCTCTTGTTTTCCATCTCTCTTGTTTTCCATTTTGCTGTATTTTTGCACTATCCTTCCCAATCCCATTTATTTGATTTATTCCATCATATTCTTCATATAAAAACATTACCAACTGTCTTAAAAAGTCTATATTTGGAGAATCTAAGAACCGAAACAGTACACAACACTTTATATAGCTCTGAACCCTTGTTTATGGTTGAGGTTTGGGGATATGATGTGTTGTCACTCTTATAATTAGATTCTATTGCGCAGTAATTAGGAGTGATTTGGGCAATATAATTATGGTCTCAATAACTTGACTCTTGAGTTAATATAGAAGATTTTCCAGGGCCTCTGCCTGACCTAATCATGTACTCCCTTATCAAAGCCCTATCTAAAGGGAAAGAGATTTCCCCACTAACTTTGAGGGAGTAAACTGTGATGTTGAGAAATGGTCATTCCCACTAGGATGTGAGTGTGGCCTCTCAGAGCTGAAAACAACTCTAAGCAGTGGTCAGAAAAAGAGGGGCCCCTAATGCTCACTCTCTGGGTCAAAATTAAATTAATTCCTAAACTGACAGCCTAAGATAAGCTGGGGCCTGAAGTTTCAGGTGAGGGTGTAGCCCAAAAGACAATTCAATTTCCCTGCCTGGGATGTTGACCAGAGAATTCATTGATGCCAGAATTTAGAGAGAGACTGTGAGATAATAAAAATGTTTCTGAAAAATTGCTAACAGTGAAAAATCAATGACAGAATTAAAACTAGAAAAACAACTTTTTATCTTTTTTCAGGATTCATGTGTCCTTCATCTAGATTTCATCCTTCTAAATATAATTTCTATGGTAATAATATAGACGGAATATGCAACATACATAAAAGTTTTAAAAGGAATAAAATGTATAACTACAGAAAAATCAATTAAACATAAATAAAACCAATAAGAGAAAAAATGAACAACAAAAGACAGGAAATACAGAAAACAACATAATACCAGATATAAATCTTTTTTATGCAGTAGTTTCTCTCAAAGCAAATTAGTAAAACTCTCCATCCAAGGGAAATATCTGCAAGGTAGGTTTAAAAAAACAAATTAAAAATAAAACCATAAAATACTTATACGCTGTTCATAAGGACACCCACTTTAGATCTAAAGGTAGTTACAGACTGAACACAAAAGAAGGGAACAGTTTACTCAAATAGTAACCACAACATAAAAGTTACAATAGGAGAGAAAAGACAATATTTTGTAGTAATAAAATAATGAACTCCCTAAGAAGATATACCAGTTTGAAACACGTATTACACACACATCAAGGGAAGTAAAAAGAGAACAGGCACCTTTATCACACAGAGAGAAAACCTGATAGCCTAACACCGAAGGCCATAAGGACACCTGGGCAGGAGACAGATGGGAAAATAAAGACATTAGACCTTCAAATGGCCCCAGTAATGAGTACTTAAACATTATGCATCACATTCATACCTCCCTACCATTTTCCTCTCTCCCTTCTTACCTTCCTTCATATACTTTTTCCTTTCTTTTATTTTTCTTCTTGCAGCCAGACATGAACTTGATATGCAAATTTAATGATGATAATACAAGGAAACAAAACTTTTGAATAATAACCTTAAAGTCTTCAGTACAATGAAATCAAATAATCACAGAGACTTTTATACACATATATCAAAATGCCATTATGAAAGCAGGTTTATTTCAAGAACCTGAAAGGTTTTTTTCATTAAAAAAATTATCAATGTAATTTTCCATCGAATGATTTTAAAGGAATAATTATTTTCACTATAAGTAAACAATTATTTAATAAAACGTCATTTTATTCATTAAAAATAAATATTTGCAAACTAATAATACTAAGAAACCTGTTAAAGCCTGATAGAACAAATAGTATTCTTGAAGGCAATAGATAATAGATCATAACATTGATATGAATTCTGCCACAAAATTAAGACACTATATATGCTCATTTTAATGCTGCATAAGAGATCCTAAAAGGCATTCTTGAATATGAAAGAGGAAAGCTTTAGATTTAAACATTGTAAACAAACAACACATTCATTATTTATACATACTATGAATCTTATAATTGTCAGTGGAAGATACACAAAATAAGTTGTTAGAGTTCAGAGCAAGGATTAGGATCAAGGCTGAAGATAAAATCCTCATGAAAAACATCTAGGGACCAGGAACTCACACTAGGAAAACAAACTATTTTTAAAGATACCTTGTAAAATATTCACAAAGCTTACACAGATAGACAAAATCATAATTTAGTTTCAAAAGTCATAAAGAAGGACATCAGTAATTGAGAGATAAACCAAGTTCATGGATGGGAAATTTCAATATGGCAAAAATGTCACTTCTCTCATGATTAATCTATAAACTCAATACAACCCAATCAAAATGCCAACAAGAACAGGAAAACCAATTTTAAAACTCAAAAGGAAGAGGAAGGATCACAGTAATGATAATTGGATTACAGAGTAGGGGGTCTGTATCTGTACAGTGACAACCGGTATTATAAAATTTGTGATTAAGTGACTAGAATGCCAATTTCCCAATAGACAGATAGGATGATAAGGCTAGAAGCAAAACAAGAAAGGCACATTAGGACCGAAATGAAAGTCAATAGTCAATGCGGAAATAACACACTAGTTAGTAAAAGGCTCCTGAAGGTAGTAATTGCTGAAAACAAGCCATATTTCTACCAGAAAACATATGAAACACTCCAGTAAAATTAAATATGTATTGAAAGTAGAAAACAGTGTTATGATTTTTGTATACTGAGAGGATTTTCCTTTACACATAAACATAGAAGAAAGAGAGTAGCCCCAGCCTCATACAGGTTAGCAAAGTTTCTAGCACTAAGAGGCTCTTTCAAAAGTATGTGACACACTGTTGGCGATCGCCCATGTCTGCAATTCCAGCCCTGAAGGGAAAGAAAGAAGAACCTTAAATCCAAGGACAGTCTGGACTACATAGTGAGACGCTTTGCAAAAACTGATAAATAATTTTTGAGGTATTTGCTACTAGATTTCAAGAAAATATTTGTAAAGTACAAGCACAGCAAAGTAACATGGGTTTGCCTCAGGTTCACTATTGTAGCTGAGGGTGACCATTATCTTCAGCTCCTCCCCAGTCACCTGCTCAGTGCTAGAATTGCATGCAAAGTGCCACAGTGGGCTCTAGACTTCTGTTACTGTGAAAAGCAAAGTCAGAGATAAAATAACAGCAGTGAGTAATCTTATAGTTCCACAGTTAGATAGAGGATACTAGCCAAGAAGGCAAAAATTATAGAAGCTTGTTTGATTGGATTTTATCAAGGATATGAAAAATAGTAAGTTTGACATGGAGAAAAAGGAATTCTTGCATGTTGTTGATGGGAACATAAATTTCTACAGCCATTGTGGAAAACAAAAGAGTTTCCTTTATAAATTAAAAAAAATAATTTTCATATTACACAGAAATCTCATTACTGTGAATATATTCAAGAGGCATGAGTCACTATGTCAAGAGATAACTCTTGCATTATTTACAGTAGTCAAGATAATGGATTAAAGAAAGATTTCAACAAAGGATTAATGACTGCAGGAAATCTCTCTCTTACACACACACACACACACATAGTCGGGGGGCAATACTTTTGAGTAGTTATAAAGAAGAAATATTTACAACAAAACAGATGAATCTGGGTGGCACCATACTAAATAAAATAGGTCAAGAACAAGAAAAAATACACTATCCGTATACGCAGAATGAATCGAGGCTAAAATCCTGATTACCAATTTTCCTGGATGGGAGGGGTTTTGACTTGGTAACTTAGAAATGTTACAGGTTATAGAAAAAAAGTCTCAGGAGAAACTAATATGATTACTATGCTTAATAATGCCCTATGTGCTTATTTTTTAAGAGAATGTTTTTAAAAGGTTCTTATCACAGAAAGACATATAAATGTGAACTGATTATGCTAATTTTTTGCTTTAATCTTTCCAACAAACCACCATATTGCACTTCATAAATAAAACAATTAAACAAAATACATAAAATAAAAGGAAGGTGCTAGGAAGCTGAAGGGTACAGGATTTCCCAAGAGCTCTATCCCCTCCTTTGTTCATTCAGGTTGTTGATAGAACTCAGTGCCTTGTATTTGTAGTACTGACACCACCTTTTCCTTGTTGATTGTCAACTGATAACATTTCTCATCTTCTACAAGTGTCTTATACATTCTTTCCACTATCTTCAAAGACAATATGGGTAATATATGTTATGCCTTGAACTTCTTGCATCACACTGCCCTGAGCCCCTTGACCTCAACCTGTTTTTAAGGGCTCATGTGACCATATCATCCTTCTCGGGTAATCTGGCTCTTAATAAAGTCTGCCAATTCTATTCTTCCACGAAAGATAACCCATTCACAGTACCAGGCATTGGGATGTTGAACCTTGAGTAGGGGATTATTTTTGTCTCCAGGTCTATCTGTAGCTATTTCCATCTGTGCATATATCTTAAACACTACAAGAAAAAATGAAAACTACCTAAATATTTACTACACACAGCATTTAGAAGCAAAGAAACAAGACTAATAAAAAGAACAAAACTGACAGTTGCTGTGTAATAGGGATTCCTATATGTCAGCTTACAAATTATGAAGCAACAATTTACCTTAGCAGAAGTTACCCCAATGGAATTATGGGAAAGAGGGCACAGAGTGATGTGCTGAGAAATGAGTAGGCAAGGCAATCCCTGGGCGAGGGAGAATATACTTTTATATACTCTCTTCAAAGGATTCAGCCCTAGTTTTCCCTTTTAAGTGTGGACTGAACTTATAATTCACTATAAAAAAAAAGTAGAATGAGACAGAAAATAACTAACCTGGGACATACCACAGTTTTCCACATAATTTCCTAGGTTCTTCACTGTGTACATCCAAGCTGTCATTTCATGAGGGCCTTTGGTGACTGTAAGAACTAGCCACACAGAAGTATGTGTACATTTCTGTAAGACACTAAATTTTATGGTAATTCAATATGGGTAAGTAGGTTAATTATACAGGGTATAGATTTTCAAGTGTGTAGCCATGACAGGGGGAGGAAAGGTTGATTGGAGAATGGTTTAAAGGTTTGTGTGTATGCATGTACAGATACACATCTGTTGTAATCTGTGTGACACTGTCAGCACAAAGATGAACATATTTTGATGCTCTGGAAAAAGAATATCAGAAAATTAAAAATGCAAAAGAGAGGGCTAGAGAAATGTCTCAGCATTAAGAGCACTGACTGTTCTTCCAGAGGACCCAGTTTATTCCAGGCATCCACAAGGTTGCTTGCAACCCTCTGTGACTCCAGCACCAGGGACCTGACAACCTTTTCGGCCTTTGTAAAGCCTAACATGTGATGCACAGATATACATGCAGGTTAAAAACCCATACACATAAAAATAAATATGTTTTTCTTCTTCTTCTGACTGTTATTTTATTTTTGTGGGTTTTTTGAGATTTTTTAAAATTTATTTTTAAATTTATTACAATGTATTCACTTTTTGTCCCAACTGTAGTCCCCTCCCTTGTCCCCTCCCTGGTACCCTCCCAATCCCACTCTTCCTCCCTCTTCTCCTCCCATGCCCCTCCCCCAGTCCACTGATAGGGGAGGTCCTCTTCCCCTTCAATCTGACCCTAGCTTATCAGGTCTCATCAGGACTGGCTGCATTGTCCTCCTCTGTGGCCTGGTAAGGTTGCTCCCCCCTCGCAGGGGGTGATCAAAGAGCCAACCACTGAGTTAATGTCAGAGACAGTCCCTGTTCCCATTACTAGGGAAACCACTAGGACACTGAGCTGTCATGGGCTACATCTGTGCTACTCAGGTGCAAGTAAACTTTAAAACATCCAGCAGACTTCAAGACATCCAGAATTTGAATGTCCACCTTCCTGTCAGCCTGGAAGAAAGGAGATTAAGCTACCCACCCTCTGTGCTCATACTTCAGTAATGGGTCTGTCTCCATAGAAAGGCCCTTCTGTGGAAAGGGAAAAGACGTTGGTGTTACAGATGTACCCTATCACACATGAATCAGAAACAGCAATTACGAAGATCAGAAGCACAGAGGAAGGGGTGCTAAGAAGAGGTTAAGAATATGTTTGGGGATCATTGCTATAGAAAATGGAAATTGAAAAGGATGTGACCTATAGGGCCACATGGAATTATGAGGGACCAACTAAAGCCTGGGACAGTCTTATCAGTAGCAGTGCCGAGCAATTTAACAGATGTTGATCTGGGTTTTGATCTTTTGTTCCTGTGTTGCCTAGAAATTTAATTCTTGAACTGATGCAGGGTTATAATTTATAAACAAATAGAGACCTTTTTTTTTTTAAGGCAATAACACAGAGGAGAAGCTGAGTTGACAGGAAAGGAAGTTTCCAGAATCAACAATGTTCAAGAGCTTAAAAGTCATTAGGGGTTAATTAATAGCTGACATTCACTTAATCCAGGTCTTCCCAATCTTTCAGGTTTTACCTTCTAAGTTTTAAGGGGCATTTATGAAAAACACAAAGGGCTTTCTCCTTGAGGATTTTGTGTTTCTTTTCTTTCTGACCAGTCAGCATGCCCCATATGTATAAAGAGAAACCTCAAACTCTTCCATGAAGCTTTTATTTTTGTGTAACACAGGTGATATGGTACGCATATGGCATAAGTGTAACCCAGCCCAGCCTTGGGATGATGGCTACAAAGCCTTTTCCTTCCAGTCTCCTCAGCCCTAATGGAGCCTCAGCTTCCCTGCACTGACTTACTTGCTAATGAACCTGTACCTTTCATGATTTTCTTCCCTGTGCAGTCCCCTGGTCCTTCCTTGTCTTGTGTTTTCTGTACCTTCCAGTTAAACAATTTTCATTGGAGACTTTATAGTCTGCTCTTAAAGAAACTCAAGTGAAGATATCCACAATGTCAGTCCATAATAGAGTAGAAAGGGGAAAATCTGGGCAGCTGCCTTCCTCAGATGGCCCTTAGTTAGCTGATGAAGGATGGTTGAGGATGGTAAAATAATTGGCACATGGGTGAGCAGCATGCTCCTGCTCCTCCTGGGCCCTTTGTATTACCTCTGAAGGCACTGTGGGTGGCTGGTGGTGTTTGTGTAACCAACAAAAGTGGCCCTTAGATTTGTGTTCTCATTATTCTTATTTAAAGAATTACTATTAGGTCAGAAGAAATTTTTCTTGTGGAAACTGTTAATTGACATCTGGGAAAAATTGTAGTGATAAAAGTCAATTTACTTTTCCAGGTTTCACTGGGTTTTACAGTAGCTGTCTTATTTTAAAGGCCACTGCCAGCTCTCTTGACAGAACAAATGAAAGGACTCGGCAGCAGTAACTTCGACTACCTATTTCCTAGCAAAGACTGAAGTGAATAGAAGGCTCTGGAAAGAACAACATGAAATAGTGCCAAAGCTCTCAGAGGGAAGTGGCTACACTGCCTTGCTTTCAGGCGCCAAAGCCTGAGAGCAGCAGTGTGTGAAGTATGCTACATGCACAGCTGGTATTCGAACCCCCGGTGGTTCTTTCAGACTGAGTTTAGGATCCCAGTCAAATCTGAAGTCATGGGCAAGGGCTCAGCATTATGCTCTTTGGGGCAGCTTGCAACAGAAAGAATCTGTGACTAGAGTAATTTCTTCTTCCTGCAGTGCTATCCATTCCAGCTTTATTTGACTTCCAGAACCACCTTTAAATCAGCAAATCAGTGCTTTCTAGTCATTGACACTTCAATACTGATTCTGAACTAATGGGATGGAGTTGAACTAAAGCCGTGGTTTCCAGCTGCAGTTACAACCTGCAGAGCCCAGCACGTGCTTGATTCTATGTTTAAAGTATCATACAGCTGTGATTTACCACTCTATACACCCAAATGTTTTGCATTCAATTTTAAGGTTTATTTACGCACTGTATGCCTACCTGGTGCTGTATGAGGTCCAGGAAAGGGTGTTGGATCACCCTGATACTGGAGTGATGGATGGTTATGAGCTGCCATGAGGGTACTGGGATTCGAAGCTGGGTCCTCTGCAAAACAATAACCAAGGAGATATCTCCCTAGCCCCACATTCCAAGTTCTTAACCCATCGGAGACTATGTTAGATGTTGCCCAGTGAGCTATGTTTTTTGTTTTGTTTTGTTTTTTTCCTGACTTCTGACCATTCCCAGTGCTCACTCTGTCCGTATTCACTTTGGAGGTGAGTCACATATGAGAAAGAATTATTTCCAAATAATTGTGTTTCCCTTTTCTAATTTCTTTTTTTTCTCTTTTTTAATTTTTTTTGTTTTTTATTTCTTTTCTTTTCTAATTTCTTAAGGAATAAGTGTTTGTATGCATATCAGACTATACCTCTGAGTTCCAAACAATGGGCCTCATTTAGCAAGACAGTTGTGTTCCAGGATGAGCCAGGTACTTTCAGTCTCCTTTCCCATATCAGGAATTACTACAATAGTAGACACAAGGCAGTTTATTGTGATGCCAGAATTTCAGTCTTTACAAATATTACCGGTTTAGCTTATCATATATACTAATAACTGCTATCATAAATTTTCAGATTAACACAGTGATTATTTAAGCCAAAAATAGGTCACAGGCTAAAGAAAGAAATGGAAAAATTGAGAAATGAGACCCATGATTCTGATTAGCAATGTGTTTCCAACCTAAGTTCGCTTTGGTGACAGAATGAGGTAAAAATCATCAAGTGAAACTGCTCATGTTCACCATCCAGGACAATAGAATGTGGTACCTCTTACTAGTATTTGCCACCACATTTCAAGGCCATCTATTATGCTCAAGTCCTTACTGTGTTTTAATCCATGAGTTTTTCCCCAAATTCTTTGACAGATTTTCTCAATGTTAAATAACATAATTAAAGCAAACATTGAAAGTAGAAAAATAAAGATTTCTGTTTCTTTTGCCATAAGAATCAGACAGCTTTATGTGGAAAAAAATCTATGCAAGCAAAATTTAGATCCAAAGACTACAATGCAGTAAAAATTCATTTAAAACCTTAAAAATATTATTGAAGTATTGAAGGAGTCATTGAATTTTCGTAAGGTGGCTGGGCCCCAGTGGCTGAAGACAAGCAGCATCAGAGAACTAGTATCCAATGATTTTCTCCAATGATAATAGTGATAGTGATAATAATGATGATAGTGATTATTTTGTATTCAAGTGAGTAAGGACTATCATGTGGCCAACATGGCTCAGGTAGGTATGTTTGGGCTTAATGGGGGCTAGAACACCCCCTTCTACACTCCTGGCTTTAAGGTCTACTGCAGAGACCTACTGGAGGGCACTTCTGCTGTGGTTGATGGCGTCCCTGTGAATTAACGATCCCAAGGCACAGAACAGTAGACATAATATGCCTTATGATTTGTCCTTGGAGGACATACAATGCTACATCTGGAGCATTCAATTAATTATGCTATTCTTTTATGTTCACACAGTATCCACATAGGGCACAGATGGCCAAGTAGAGACCAATATGGGCATCCTATAGTCCAGTGACTACATTCCTACAAAATTACATATATATATATATATTGCACCTTTTCAATTTTTCTATTTGAAATGAATAAAAATTTCCATAATGCTCTCAAACTTAAACTATTAACCTACAGAGCTCATTAGCCATTCCTATTAGAAGAAACAAAGAAAAGAGATTATTGAGAACAAGGATGCTGGAGGCTACTGAAACACTGAGACCAAAGACATGCTGAAGGGAATCTGCTAAGAATCAGGGCATACCAACAATAGAAAAATAAGAAAGTGTGCAATGTCAGAGGCTCTAGGAGAGGACAGACTTCAGATCCATGTGCAGGCCACAAGAGAACATTGTCCATGCAGGCCGGAAGCTGGAAGAATTAACCATGCTTTCAGGAGGACTCCAACATCACTGGTACTGTTTAATTTTATTTAGATTTTGTGTAACTGAAAAAGAAGCATTTTTAGTTTCAGTGCACTTTCATGTATATACTGGAAAATGTCAACTGAGAAAGAATGTAACTTCTTTCCATGTCTTACCTTCTATAAAAGAGTCCTGATTCTCCATGGTATGGCATCTGGCTTAGGATCCATGATATGCTAGCACAAGATTAATATCTGATAGTGTGTGTGTGCTTGCATGTGGGCACATGTGTGTGTGTGTGTGTGTGTGTGTGTGTGTGAGCTCCTTTATACCATTTGCCCACTTCCTTGGTGGAAATGTTCCCATCATATTTCATTTCAAGCCACCAGCATGCTTCCACATGGACAACTGGAAGGAGACACATGAGCAAGAACTCCCACACTCCTTATGTAATACAGCGTAAACATGGTGTGTTCTTTCCCTAGAGCTCTTATCCATTTGATATTGCCTAATATTTGTGGTTAATACAACAGACTTTTTTAGTATCTTAGACTCTGTGAGTTACAGAGTCTGTCACAACCATTCAACTCTGTTTTTATAATTCTAAAGCATCTGCCTGTGGTTTTCCATGGTCTTAAGTGAGCAGATTCCCTGGCAACAGAGCTTGAAACTAGAACTCCAGCACATGTGCTGAGGAGCATGATGAGGTGAAGTCTCTGAAGGGATGAGGAGAGAAGATAAGTAATGTTAGGCTGAGCCAGGACGTGACTGTGGGTAAATGATGTGTAACTGTGGTTTTTGTGGTGTAAACTTGGATTTTGGAGTGTTGACCACACTGTAGCTGTCTCCACATTGCAGCCATGAGCCTGGATATTTGTGTTCCCACATCAGGTAATCATTGTTTTGGATACATGAGTTAGCATCCCCTGTTCTGAACAAGGTGGCTCAGTTGAGGGCAACAGTTCAGAGGAGGTTCTGTTTGTGGACTCTTAGCTCTGAGACCCATAGATGACCACACAGCTGATCAGGGGAAACCAGAGTGGTCCCAGAAGTATACCACCCATACTATGAGTTCTGCAAACGTGCATGAAGTACTCTGGGGGTTTCCCCTTCACAGCTATTTCTTCAGTCTAGTGCTGAATCACATTTCTAAGTTTCCAGGGAGTAGTGCTGCTGCTCCTAGGTCCTTACTTTGAGAACTGCATGTTGGAATATTAATCTCTGAGTGTAAAAAGTTATAGTAGTTTAAAGGAGAAATGTCTCACGTAGGCTCATGTACTGAGCTTTTGGTCCTGGGTGATGGAGCTGTTTGGAGAGGTTGTGGAATCTATGAGACGTGGGTCTTGCTGGGGGAGGTACATCACGGGGAGCTGGCTTTGAGGGTTCATAGCAGCACCCTACTTCCAGCTTTTCTCTCTGATTTGTGTCTGAGTTGAAGAGGGGGTCCCCAAGCTTCCTGCTCCAGCTGCCTGCTGCCATGCGTCCCCTGCATTATAGACTCTCACTCTGGACCCATAAGTTCCAATGAACTCTTCCTTCTATCAGTTGCCTGGTTGTGGTATTTTATCATAGCAACAGACAAGGTATCAGAAACTCAAAGTGATTAGACCAAGACCAACAAGCTGCTACAAGTACAACAATATTGAGGTCACACTCACTAGTTCCCATACTGTCACATCACAACCCTCAAACTACCCAGGGGCTGTTTCATTAGAAATTGCCTCATGAAAGAAAGATAGAAAGAAAGAAAGAAAGAAAGAAAGAAAGAAAGAAAGAAAGAAAGAAAGAAAGAAAGAAAGAAAGAAAGAAAGAAAGAAAGAAAGAAAATTGACAGATTGTGCTGACTTCACGGTGACTAGTAAGCACTTTAGGAGCATTGACAGGAATGGCGGTGAACACTTCTAAAGGCAACACTATGAAGGTAGAGGTGTGCCTACTTTGAGAGGGAGTCTACTTTAAGATCAGCCTGAAATGCACAGAGATATTCTGTCTCCTCAAATAAAAACTAATAAACATGCAAAGGGGGCCTGGAGCATTGGGTGGAGATTCTTGCTTGCTTCTCTCATGGACTAACTTCACATCCTCAGCACATGATTAATGTCTCAGAGCCTCCACATCTTATCTGTACAATGGGAAGTATAAGGACTAAATGTATTAATTACACATGTGTGAATACATATGTAATTATACATGTGTGAATATATATGATAACGTATATATGTAAATATAATATATACATATGGCACTACATCCAAATCAGAATGATGCCTAGAACAAAGCTCCTTCAAAGAAGCTTGAGTAATGTTCAAAACATTGAGAATGCACATTATATAAATATACATTGAGCCCAAACCCATATACTTCTGAGGGTGCTGTACCACAGTAGAAGAAAGGAGTCCATAGCATGCTATTATGTGCTCAATTTTTTAGAGCATTGATTAATTTTTAAATGTTTGGGGGAAAATGAGTTCCTGATTTAATTTCATTTGGCCAAAATTCTAAATATAAAGCTCCTGTTTTCAATAATTGAGTTAATTAAGGTGTTACAATGTTAGAAAGCAGCATTTTCACCCTGATCTCTATAAGGAATGCAAATGTATTTTTGCTTTTCTTTGCCATAGAAAGAAGACATACATAATTAACAGAAATCTAATTGGATACACAAAAATTGTGACTACATAAATTCATCGCAAACCAACATCATGTACTGACTGCCAATTCAGTAGAAAATAATACTCACAGCCAAAGTTTCTTCAAAGTCTAGTTTATAGCTTTTCTTCCTTCCTTCCTTCCTTCTTTCTTTTTTTTTTCTTTCTTTCTTTCTTGGGTGAACCAACTTGGGTGAACCAAGGTCAAAATAATTTTCTTTATTACAAAACACAGATTGTTCTATAAAACATCTCCTAAAAACAATAGTGTCTGATTATTAAAGAAGCCTTCTTTTTATTTCTTTCAAAGGGTTTTTAGTAGCTGATATCTTTTGAAGTATTTATCAGGTGAATTTATTGCAGGAAGATTGTGAAATGGGGTCATGGCCTCATAGTTTATTTTACACACTTAGTTATTTGGAACCACGCTGAAGAAATGTGTAATTTCATTTTAACGGGTAACATTTGCCCTCAGATTTTGGAAAGGTGTTACATGTTAAAAGTTGGATTATTTCCCATGGAATATATTATTTGCGATTTATATGTGGTGTCTAAGTAAGGTAGAGCCCTTTTGCATATTAGTAATTTCACCTTTTGATCTCGAAGGATTGCCTTGGCTGGTGGCATTCTCAATAGTGGGGAAATTCGAGGTAATTTGTAGAGGCTCCAAAATGTTTTCAAGAGACATTACTGTCAAGCTATGCCTTGGTTTCTGATGGGGCTGCTAGTGTGATTCCCATTCCTTACCAAAACTAGTTTTTGTCTTAAATGGCCTATAGAAAAATACACAAAATAATAGTAATAAAGCAAGCCATCTCCTACTGCCTTGTGCCAGTCATTCTTTTCTTGATGGAATCTGAACATACTTTACCATTAGCCCACCTTGCAGTTCCTTTTACCTTGCTTATTCCAGTCATTCTTTGAACCATGTTGACACAGACCTTGGGAATTGAAGTGACTTCTATTTTTCTCGTCCTAAGGAATATTTTAGTGATAACTATGATTGTACTGTTTGATGACTGTCAACATTTCAAAGCGCCTCAGTGACTTGCAGATTTGGAAAATCAATAGCTTGTTTTCCTTCCATTTCATCTGATGCAAAACAGCACACATCAGAAACAATTTCAGTAAGAACAGCAGAGATGAGAACACTAAGTGCATTGTCAGATTCATACCTACAGTTTGTGCCAAGTGTGCCAAGTGTGAGGACTCTTTGTTTTTAATTTAACATTGTAGAGCAATGGCTCCTACGTAGGACCAAAGGGAATGGATACCATTCCTCTTCTGGCACTAACTGTATGACTGGCAAATCTTACTGGCTTTTTCTTTTTCTTTTTTTCTTTTTTAATTCATGTGTGTGTGTGTGTGTGTGTGCATGTGCTCACTCATGTGGTAACCCAAGGTGACTCATGTATACACAAGAGCCCTAGGACTACCTCAGTTCCTACATTGCTTATACATGATGTGGAGCTCAGAAATCCAGGGAAATATCAGATTGTCTTCAAAGTGGCTCTTCCTTAGAAAGCCAGTGAATGTCACCATCTGTCACCCAGGTGGTGCCCTCAGTCACTAAGCCCCAGCTTGACCACACAGGACAGGTAATCTACTCTAATCCACTTTATTCTCTTACCCATGCTTGAATCTGGAATGGAGATTCGCAGAGTGAGGAGGGCTCAGATAGCTTAATAATCTCAGGGCTCCTGACTATTTATCTGAGGGAACACAAAGCTATAGATACTACTTGACGCATTTTATAAAAATCCTTTCATTTAATTCTCATAAGCACTCAAGTACACATTCTAACTATGAGATATGTTTACTTCGTGTTATAAAGTAGATTTCTCCAGATAAACTGATGAAAGCAGAGAAAAATGTTTCCTAGAGACAACTCTGCACGTTTGTGTGAGATAATCTCATTGACTGAGATTCGGCTCTGTGATATGCAGGGCTAGTGGCCACTCCCTGAGCAGCCTACAAAGTGACAGCATTTGCATTACTGTTGAGGGTAGATTTCTGTTTGTGTTTTTCATTGTAATGTTTTGTGGGCATTGAGACAGGATGATTTTCATATCTGGAACAATTGTAATGTATAGTTGTGTTGTCCTTTTCTAGATTTCTAAGATCTGTTCAAATAGCTACTTTAACCAAGATATTTATTGAATTTTTCTTTTTTCTTTTATTTTATATTAATCACAGGTTATGTACTTTGTATCCCAGCCATAGTCCCCTCCTGCAGTCCCTCCCTATCCACCCCCATCCCTCCTTCATCTCCTCCCTGCCCCTTTCCAAGTCCACTGATAGGAGAAGACCTCCTCCCCTTCCATCTAACTCTAGTTTATCAGGTCTCTTCAGGACTGGCTGCAGTGTCCTCTTCTGTGGCCTAGCAAGTCTGCTCCTCCCTCAGTGGGGGGGGGGGGGAGGTGTCAAAGAGCCAGCCATTGAATTCATGTCAGAAATAGTCCCTGTTCCCCTTACTAGGGTACCCACTTGGATGTTGAGCTACCATTTGTACATTCAAGCAGGGGTTCTAGGTTATATCCATTCATGGTCCTTGGTTAGAGAAACAGTTTCATATATTTATTCAATTTAGGCCCTTAATAGAGAATAAATTCTAGAGCTAGATTAATTGTTAACAAAACATTGTCCCCTTGAGACAGACATTGGATGAGTTCAACCTAAATATTAAATATCAGCTAAATGTTTCTATAATTTGCATTTTCTTCCTTTGTTGCTTCCTAACATAGTATCTCCCATGGCTTTGAAAACCTTTAAGCAGAACCCCAGAAATATGAAATTGATGTTCTTTTTTATTTTTCATACTGTAGTTTATAAGATGAATCCAAAGAAGGACAAAAACTGACTTCATTTTCTCTCCACAGTGGGAAAGTAAAAGAGGCAAGGGCTGGAGGAAGTGCACTAAACACATGGGCTGAATAAGTTCTGACTCTATCATAACTTTTTCCAACAGCATCTTAAATCCAAGTTATTACTCGAAGTTGTGTATCTGGTACTTTGTATTCTTAACACTTGCTGCTGGCAGATTTAGGGTAGGGCGTAAGTCTTGCTTTGTGCTCAGATCCTTGAATAACCTGACGATGGATAATGATAAAAGCGGAGTGGCTCCTGAGCTAGTTCCAAAAGACACAGCCTCAGCAATGTTAAAGAAGGCATGTAGCATAGGGGAGGGTCAGATTCTCGAACCTAGTCACTGAGAGAAAGTGAGCATCATTTTCTTTCCTGTCAGAAATTCTCGGGCCTAGTTATACCTACCTCACATCATTTGAAGACAGGGAAGCTCCAAGCCTTGAAATGTCAAAACAACACGCATGTGTCTAACATCTGCTTTATTTTCCTAGTATTGGGACAAGTGTAGACCCAGACATCAACTAAATTTGCCTAACTATTCAGAACTCAACTATCCATATATGTACCCTGGACATCCTCAAAGAATAGGAAAGCCTTCCCCTAGGACACCAGAGAAATACAGGGATGTTACATTTTTTTTTTAAAATATAGCTGTACAGCTCTCACGTATGAAAAACAATCAGACCTTGGTTTGGCGGCTGCATGAACACATGCTGCTCCCTTCTTCCCCACTGCCACACATGCTCCTTTGCTTAATTAATGTATTGTCGGTTCGGTGTTAAGTTTGAACATGTTCTAGTTGTCAGCGCTTACAGTGTTTATTTTTATTCTCATAGGCAGGTCATTTAGGACCTAACCTTATGTCTTAGGACATAACCTAAGAACGGGATACCCAAGCCTTGTGACAAAATAAGTACTGAGAGCAACGATGGTAGAAAATAATTGGGTGACCCAATGAAAAGAACAGCTTGAATTTCCTTATAATTTACTGCAGTTTTTTTTTTTATCATATCTTTACCTAGGGCCCAGTGCACATGCCCCTGAGATGCAGCTTTATCTAAATCTCCTTATCACCTTATATGAACACTGCCAGAAACAAACAAAGGCCGCAGTGATCCCCCTCAAGCCCCAAGTGCCTGGAACCTGCTTCTGACATCAGCCTTGTGTGTTAGAATCCCTCCTCCCTGTGACTTTTCAAGGGACCAGAGCCTGCAGTCACTCATATTCTAATCTCATGAACTTCTTGCCTTTTGTAGCCTGGGCTCTCTGTCTCCCCTTACCTCCTTCTATTGTGCTTGTGTGTGTGTGTGTGTGTGTGTGTGTGTGTGTGTGTGTGAAGTTGTGCAAATCTCTTCATTCTGCCTCCTCCGTCTCATTGCTATATTGTTATCTCAGCCTTCTCTATGCAAGACAGAGAGAAGTAAGCAAGGAGAGCACATGAGAGAAAATTCTTCTATTGCACCCAGTGCTACACCACTAAGGACTGTGTACGAGGTGCCTGCCAGCTTATTCAAAAAGTGACCTAAAGAGTGTGCTTATATAACCAGGAGAAAAAGAAGGATTTGTTTCCACTGATCATAGCACAGCTTCTAATTCCTCCTTTCACGGTGCCCTCACTGAGGCCAGTAACAGCCCTTATATAAGGAACAACCACAGCTTCGATGTTGAGTCCACTGTGTCTCGATGACTTGATGCCAGGCTCTCTGAAATGGTCATGACTGCGACCAGACCTTCTAGAATGGAAGCCATGGCTTTAGTTGCAATGATCCCTGAAACTAGAGTGCTTTAAGAGTGAGCATGCTGTGTCCCAAACTATCTAGGTTGACCTGAGAGTGCTGTGCCCTGTAGTCAGAAAATCAGCCAGTTTGTTGTCAGGTTTTTACTCAGGGACGCCAATCATAGGGAAGTCTACCCTCTGATTCAAGGACCAAAATGCACACTCCTGGTGGTTTTGCTTATTTAAAGAACATGCATATTAAGCTGACTAGAATAAAAATTTAAAAAGATATCAGCACAGAACTCAATAGCATTCAACATGTTTGATAGCATTTGGCAATAGTTAAACCCTGTCACATGTCCCTGGGAGGTTTGGGTCCCTCTAGCCTGCCTGATTAGGATTTTAAGCTACAATCACTTAAGTCTGATAATCACCTTCTAGTTACACTCTGGTCTCAAACCAATCACACTTGTCTCCCATAGGGTCCAGAAATTAAGGTTTTATCCCTTCAACATTCAGGACCTCTTGATCATGACTTTTAGCTTAGATCTCACCACCTCCTGTTCAAGAATTTCCCAAGGTTCACTTATGTTTCAAGGGGATCCAAGACCCAATGCAACATTTGAAAAGTCCCACTTTCAAATGTAGCTCTTCTTGACATACTACCCTGTTTTTCCTCATCCACAGGATCCCCTCTTCACCATATTTTGAAAACACTGACACCAGGGTTTTTGTTTTGTTTTTCCTTGTTTTCTTCCTGTCCTCTTAGAAGCAGGCTTTGATACACACTGAGCATTAGTAAGTACCTACTATTTGACTACAGAGAAAATTTTATTTTTAATCTATTAGTCATTTATGATTATAATGCTAAACAGTCCAGAAAGAATAATAGAGTTGTAAGATTTTAATTAAAGTAGAAAAAGAAAAGATGCTTCAAATAAGAGCTATTTCTCTCTGTTTTGGTTGGTACAGTTTAAGCAACAGGTAATTCTTCAAGCTGATTAATTCTAGATGAATCCAACCTTAGTATCCTCTGAGAATGATTCGGTCCAATTTGCTGCATCATTACATTTAGGCAGCAGCACATGACACCAATACTACAGATGTCTGTACGCTTTCTCTAACATCCCTCCCAAGTTGAAAACCATTTTAAAACCATGGAAGATAAAGTTCAATCAGTTAGCTAGCTACAGCATTCTCTTAGGGTAGCATTAGCATCAATTAATATTTGCGTATTGCTTTGAAAATCACAAATGCTATGGAAGTGCTGACTATTAATTTAGTCAAAGCATAGGCCATGAAAACTGAAATATAACGTCAGTTGCACACTAATGAAATGTTTTAATATTTAAATGAACTAGCCTGAAGAAAGTCCCTGACATCCTATGACTGTAAATCAGAGGGAGAATATACAAAGTGGACAGACTTAAAATGGTTTAGAAAGTAAATACTGAAATGAAAGTTGATAGGAATGTTGTTTAACTGCAAGAGGAGATTGTGACCTTCAAAATCATGTTGGGGGGTTACATGCTAATCACTAGGTAATTAGCAGTGATTCAAATGGTGGGACATGGATGAATGACAGAAGGGGAATGAGGGAAGAACAACGGAAAAAAGCAGGAAAAGCAGTGACACCACAGGGAAGGGTCCCAGTCAGAGCCTTGCTAACTCTACTGAGCATCCTTTCAGAGTGACCCCTCCATGCCTGTGTTACCTGTGCGTTTGAGAGCCACAGGTCATTCCCCACATATTTTGTACTTACGAGGCCCCCTGAGGCAGCCACACATCCTACGCCCCTTTCCCCACCTCTGCCTCTACCAAACAATCCCAAGGGGACATTTTCTCCAGGGTTTTTCTCACCTTCCACAGGGATGTCAGCAACATGAGGTCTTTGTTCCCATAAGCCACTGCTCTGACTGCTGGGAATAATAGGATATTCTCAGTGATGGTCTCCGGAAGAAATGACTTCTGTGAGTAAGAAAGTATTTTAACTATTCAGTCCACCCCATGCATGAACTTTCTAGATAGTTTGTCTATGGTCCTGCAAAAATGCTAGACAATGATTTAATAACATATATACTAATTTCTGTTGTTTTACTAAAAAATTCTTAAAAGATAAGTGACTTCTTTCTTTCAAACCCACCTTATTTTTGTTACTTTTTCTATCTCTCTTTATATATATTTGTATTATTTATATTTATAATATAATATAATATACATATATTTATATTATATATAATATACTTATCACAATATATAATAAATCTATATAATATATTTATATTATAGCATAATTGGTAAGTAGAAACATATTAAAGATTAAAATGCACAAATTTTATTGAAATCATATTTTAAACTAGATACACACGAACATATGGAAACACACACATATAGATACATGTATATATACATACATATATCTTTCCAAGTATGTCCATATAATATATTCAGATATTCAGTCATAGTTTCTGTCTTTTTTATGTAATATCATGGGAAATAATGTAGAAATAATTTTATACCATATAATATAATTATTATTTGTAAACTTACATGCAAGTGTAAGTTATGTTTATAGATATTATATAAATATACATTTTTTCCAGAGAACCTAAATACATCTTCATCTCCTTTCTTTTTTATTTAAATTTTGTTATTATTATTTATTCATTTTGTATCCCAGCTGTACCCCTCCTTCGTCCCCTCCTAATCCCACCCTTCCTCCCTCAGTCCACTGATAGAGGAGGTCCTCCTCCCCTTCCATCTGACCCTAGCCTATCAGGTCTTATAAGGACTGGAGGCATTGTCTTCAAATATTTCTATTTAATATTATAACTTCTAATTTTGTTATCTTTCTAATGAATTTACAGAGTTTTGTCAATCTTTATACTATACTTTATTTCTCATTTGATGTCCAAATTACTGTTTTGCTGCTTTGATAAACACAATGATGGAAAGCAACTTGGAGAGGGAAAGTTGAATTTCATCTTCTACTTCCAAATAACAGTCTGGCATTGTGGAAAGTCAGGGCAGAAACTCAGGCAGAAACTCAAGCAGCAACACAGGAAGGACACGTCAAGGAAAACTGCCTGTGTCAGGCTTTCCCCAATCCTCTGCTCAGCTAGCTTTCTTTTAAAAATTATTTTTATAACTTCCTTAAGGATTTCTTGCATTGCATTTTGATCATTCATTCCCCTTTCCCCATCTCCTCCCAGATACACCCCTCCCATTCATACCCACGAAACTTTGAGTCCTTTATCATTTTTAAACACATAAAGTTCCCTTAGTGCTAATTACACACTCTTAGGTTTGTGGCCATTCACTAGAATGTTAGACCTACCAGGGGTCACATCCTGAAAGAGCACTAATTCTCTCTTTTCCAGCAGTTCTCAATAATCAATAGATCCTCAGCTGCAGTGCCTATCTTCCCCCTCCGTGATGGGATTTTTGTCCTGCTTAAGCTTTCTCAGGTCTTCTGCAAGCTGTCATAACTACACTGAGTTTATATGAACAACTGCACTTCCGTGTCCAGAAAACACTTTTGGTGTGTAGTCACCTACTGCATCTGGCTCTTACCATCTTTCTGCCTCCACTTCCTCTTTCACAACGTACCTGAGCCTAGTCATCCCATTTAAAGCTGAGCATTCTTCAGCCACTTATTCTATTGATCAGTTATGGGTCTCAGTGTTAGTCACTACCTATGGCAAAGAGAAGCTTCTCTGATGAAGATGAAGAGATGTACTAGTTTACGGGTATAAAAAGATATTCTTAGATGTCAGTTTAATACTGTTTCCCATAAGTGACTAATAGTGATAGTTTCTCCTCCAGGTTCTATGACCAGTCTAGCCGTAGGTTCTTGGCTCAAATAATTGTGCTAGGCATGGGATCTCTCTTGTGGAATATAGTTTAAACGCAATCAAAGGTAACTGGTTACTCCCGTGATGTTTTTGCCATTATTGCACCAGTGAGCATATTTTACCAAGAAGGTTGTTATGGTAGCTAAAATGGTTCACAGCTGAATAAGACTGTTGTTTGCTTTCTCCTCCACAGCATGCATAGTGCCTTACAGCACTGTGAAAGCTAGCCAATGCTGATGAAGCTTCCAAGTCAATAGTAGCTTGAGTTCTCCGTGTTCTATGACTCAAGCATATGATATCTTCAGGAAGAGACTGTCTCCATCAGGTCCTGGAAGGTAAGCAAGAGCAATGTTAACACCCTGTAATAATAATGACGGGGTGTCTGTGGGGCATCACTAGCCACCAACTCAATCTGAATTTTGCATCTATTCTTAGGGGCACTGTTGCCCCATTACAGGGTAACTACATTTAAGACAATTTTACACACACACACGTGTGTGCATTTATACTTTTGAAGCTTCTGCAGTAGTAGTTTCGTATGACTTCCAAAAGGTTTTTAGCATTAGCCATCACTTCCTTGAAGTGATGCCATCTCTCCTTTACCCTGTTCTTTTATCCCATACTGTTCCAATACTGCCCTTTCTCCCTTAATATCACTGTGTTTTTTCCTTTTCTCTCTTGAAAACATCCCTTCATCATGGTCACTTACTAATTTCTTGACCTCTGTGAGTATTCCAAATGAGACACACATATCTAAAGATTCAAAGATAACAGCCAAGAAAAAAATTAACAAAAAAACAATGTTTGTCTTTCTGAGTCTGGATTACCTCTCTCAGAATGATTAATTTCATCTCTCTCCACTTATGTGCAAATTTCATAATTTAATTTTATGTGATACATTCTCATAAATGCATCACATCTTGTATTGATATCTATTCATCTGTTGATAGACATCTGGGCAGTTTCCACTCCCTAGGTATTGTGAATATGAGAGCAATGAACATGGATAAGCAAGAATCTCTGTAAAAGACTGTAGAGTCGGTTGTGTATAAGCCCAAAAGTAGTATAGCTAGACCATTTGGTGGATCTTATTTCTGGCTTTTGGAGGAGTTTCCACACTGATTTCCATAACAGTTGCTTCAGTTTTCTCTTAACCAGTATTCAGAACTGTTCTTCCTCCACATTTAGGCCAGCACTTGTCATCATGTTTTTTAATCTTAGTCATTCTGACTATGTTAAGATGAAATCTCTAAGTAATTTTAAATTTCATTTACATGATAGCTAAATATGTTGAACTTCTAAGAACTTATTTCTCTGCCATTTATATTTCATATTTTCAGAACTCTAAAATTAGGTTGTTTGCTTTCTTGGTGTTTACTTGGAGTTCCTTGCATACTTTGCTATTAGCCCTCTATCAGATGCATAGCTTATAAAAATGTTCTCACATTCTATAGGTTACCTCTTCATTTGAATGATGTTATTATTTCTGTGCAGGAACATTTAGTTTCAATATGAGCCCACTTGTCAACTAGCAATTCTTAATGTCTGCACTACTGGTGACCCATTCAGAAAATCCAGTGAGTTCAAGCTTATTTTATACTTTCTTCTCTATGAGATTCAGAGAATCAGGTCTTATGTTGAGGTCATTGATTCTTAAAGCTAAGTGTTGAACATGGTGAAAGATAAGGCTCTAGCTTCATTATTCTACATGTTGCTATCCAGTTTGAGCAGCAACATTTTTTTGAAGATGATGTCTTATGTCTAGTGTATACTGTGGCCTCTTCACAATGAGGAGTGTGTCTCATATAATATATGTGTGTGTATATATACATATATATATCACATACATATGTGTGTGTGTCCTCAGTTCTATTTATTGAGTGAACATACCTGCCTTTATGCCTATCCTATGTTGTTTTTTATTACTATATTTATAGTATAACTAGAAATCGGGTTGGTGATACCACCAACAGTTTCAGAGTTTCCATTAAAGTCAAGAAAAAGACAAGCATGTCCATTCTCCTCCTGTTCAGCATAGTTAGTAAAGTCTTAGAGCAATGAAATCAGCTAAGGAGGTACAAGTGAGAAAAGAATGAGTCAAAATGCCCTGATTTGCAGATGATATGATTCTATACATAAAAGAACATAATGATTCCACCAGAAAACTGTACCGCTGCTAAACACAGTCAGCAAACAACACAATAGAAAATAAACAGAAAAAGCCAGAAGTCTTCCTATATGAACATGACAAACATAAAAAGAAAGAAATCAGGAAAGCCATATCATTCACAATTATCTACAAAAATGAATTATCTTGGAATAAATCTAATCAAGGAATTAAAAGAATTATTCTATTAAAAACTTTAGTAAAACATTGAAGAAGATGGAAAGATTTCCCATGTTCCCGAATTGTTAGGATCTGTGAAAATGGCCATCACACCAAGAGCAATCTACAGTTTCAATACACTGACCATCAAAATTCTAATGCAATTCCTCACAGAAATGGAAAAAAAATCTTCATTTTCATATAGAAACAGAAAAGAACCATGATAAACAAATCATTATGTACAATTAAAAAGTCAGTTTGCTTTTTTACATAGTCCAAGACTTCCTGACTAGGATTGGCACTGCCCACAGTCAGCTTGACCATCCTAAATCAATCAGCAATTAAATGTGATCCCAACGATATGCCCAAAGGCCAATCTGTTGGAGGCAATCTACCACCTGAGACTCCCTCAGACATCGCTGGGCTGCATGTCAGCTGACACTGTTTCTACAAAAGTTATCTTTTTAAATTATACTATAATTGAGGAAAGATATTGTGAGAAATTTTTGTAAGAACAGGCCAGGCCTATTTTCCATCACAAATATTAAAATACTGTATTTTCTATTTTCTGTATCGTAGAGAGTACAATTTTTTCTAAGTATACAGGAAAATGGATTTGTTCTTGTTCCTTTTAGTTTCTACATCAGATAAGAGACAAATTTATGAAAGAAAAAAATTAAATGCGAAAAGGACCAAGGACAAACAAAAGACAATACCAAGAAATGGTTGACTCAGCGACCTATGGGCCATCCATCCTCTTTTACCAAAGGCACCAAGTTACAGAGAAGCAGTTAGAAGAATAAGAGAGCTCTAAGGTTTCTAGGGAGTTACACGCAGTGGTTAGGGAACTATGGAGGGAAACTGATGGCAGATGAGATGATTAGAAGACAGTTTAGGAGGGCACAATTCAGTGTCATTTTCAGGGATGAGCAATCTTGGAGTCCTTCATTCTTTGAGACTAGGGAGGGAACAGTTTTATAATAGAAATGAGCAGTCTCAGAGTCCATAACTTTTTGTTACTGGGAAGGAAAACAACTTAACAATGGGAATACATGCCTTTCTAAGAGGCAGATAAAGAGGCAAAGACCTTTCTGAGCTTTCTTTTCCAGGTGATTTTTTTTTTAGTTCAAAATAATTCAACAGTGAAAATAGTACAGTGAAGGTGATTGGTCTGATCCCCCTCATGAATTTGGTAAACATTACCTTTTCTTAGAATTTGGATTCTGATGAGGGATTTCAAAGTCTATTTAGAGACAAAAATAAGATCAAGTAAAACTTTCCCAAGATATTCATTAAATAATGAAAATGCCATGTGCTTCAAACAAGATGGCATTAGAGAAATCAAGTTGAATGAAATATGAACCCTCTCATTGAAGGACTCCTGACTTTTTAATCGTGACAGATTGATTGGGAGAAGGGCAAACTTCTTCCCTTTATGATATTTATGGTGATGGCAGTGTAATATCAAGGCATTTTCTGTGTGCTTACCCACCCCTGAGTCTGCTGTGGCACTGTGTGGCTGGCTGTGTGTTTACCCCTGAGTCTGCTGTGGCATTGTGTGGCTGGCTGTGTGCTTACCCACCCCTGAGTCTGCTGTGGCACTGTGTGGCTGGCTGCGTGTTTACCCCTGAGTCTGCTGTGGCACTGTGTGGCTTGCTTTTGTCAATGAAATGCAGTAGCTATGATACTTGTACCAGCTTGAACCTCAGAGATATGGCCTTGCACACCTCAGGGATTATGCCTTAATGTATGAACAGTTTGAGCCATGCTGTTGGAAGTTGAGGGGCCACGCTGATCAGAAAGTAATTGCCTGCCTACAATGCTCAACTTTAGCATGCGGCCTCTAATCACAAACACCTGATCGGATGAACTAATGAACTTCCCAGGTAAGTCCATAAACCTGAGACAAACCAATGGTTAATGAGGTAGTTTTGCAAACACAGCATGCTTATAATACAACCTCTAACACAACCACAAAAATGACTTAGTGTCCTATCTCATAATAGGGAAGATGAGTGGGACTCAGTGCTGTTGGTAACATTACTTTTGCTTTTGGTAACATTAGCTTAAGATCAATTTGAAATGTCTTTAAGAGAAAATTCTAGAAAAGAATGAAAACACCCTGATAAAAGAGAATGCAACATTTCTCTTAAACTATTTTAAAACCCAACATGTTTATTTCTGGGCTGGGTTGCAAGGTCATGCAAGTGTTGTTGGATTGTTCAATAAATTCCCTTAGTTTTGGATCATGTAAAGAGGGATTGGTGGTATTTCCAGGAAGAGATATACAGACCCCAAACAAGCAATTCTACTGAGTGTCATGAATTGCCTGATGTGTCCAAGTTAGCTAGGTAAAGTCAATAGCTTTTCAGCAGGGGCTGTGTGCTGCAAACTCTGAGTTGACTAAGTTATATTCTTGTGCTCTCTGAGCTCCATCTCTCTGGGAAGCCTGTAAAATAAGTCTGTCTTTCTCAAACATCTGTGAAGCCCTAAAACTTAAGCAACCAATGAGACCTTCTTTCTGAGCACCTGCCTTTTACCGCATCCATGATTCTTTAATGTACATAGAAGTTGCTCTGTGGTCTTGCTAAATTACAAGTTTCAGTTCAGTGGGGCCAAGATGGGGAGCAAATATTCGTGTTGGTAGCAAGCTTGCAGATGATGCTAGTAGTAGCAGGTAAAACTGTGACATTAAAGCCTTACATGGCAATATGTTCTTCACTAAGCAAAAACTGGAAGTAGAAAACCTTTCTGAGTTGAGACAAACGGGCTGCAGTTAAATACTTTCCTGATACCATTCCTTCATTGACAAATCATGGCTTCTGGCTTCCAGGAAAAGAAAAGTAATCACGTTTACTTTGATAGTTCCATGTGATTCATACACCAAAAATGGTATACTCTCAAATAGGCCATCTTTTCTTCTTACTGGCCTCTTGTTAGGGATCATTCAGTGTACAGTGATGAGTCTGGGCCCTGACACCTCCATCCTATTTACTCTTTTGCTTTATTTCATCTGAACTCATCCTATTTCTGACCATCTTTTCCTTGTTTCTGCTTTGCAAAGCTCACCCAAATTAAACTAATTTTGTCACATTTTCCATGAATTTCCTGACTCCCATTTAGTTTTCAGTACTGACAGAAATATAACAGCTACAGTAGCACAGCCCTGTTAAGTCATAGTAGGTTTGGGATATCTGCTTCTCTTCAAAGTGTTCTTTCTGTTGTAAGTGAAGGTTATAACTTTCTACTCCACCGTGCATCCCCAAAGGTAGACCCTCAATATTCCTGGTAGGATGCATGGTCCAGAGGCTTCTCCATCATCCTAGTTTACTAAATGAGAATTGATACTTTAGAAAAACTCATAGGTAATTTTTATTAAAATATAAAACATTATTTATGGACATTTCAAAATGTCTAGTCAGATTACAGTAATGCACTTTGCAGTAGTTCTTATATCATGATAGATATGAGATCTGACTTCAGGCTACTTCTAGTCAACAGCTACTTGCTTCTTCAAACCTGAGGACAGGTAAGGAGAATCATAGCTATTAGTAGATCTGTGACAATTAAATTGCTGAGTTATACAAAACCTTTGTTTTGTGCCTGGCGCATTGGTAAGGAATACACTGGTTTGTCTAAAGAAAATATACAAACCTTGACTGGTGGTCATTATACTATAGTTGGACATTAATATATCAATTATTTGTTGCCATGTAAGTACGGAGCTGTACATATATAATTATTAAAGTTTATTAGCCTGGAGTTACTTGACTCTTAATTGTAAGTGCATGCATTTAAAAACTAAAAATATAAAACACTGAACAATACTAGAGGTATAACTTCAAAGATTCATTTTGTAAACATTATCTGAAAAGTCACATGGTTGTGAGTTCAACAAATACACACACACACACACATACACACGCCTCATTTATTCAAATGTAGAATACAGATATTTAAAAAGCCAGATTCCTAATGACTATGGACATATTTTGATATTGAAATCATGTTCTAAGTATTCAAACACTATAAAGAATTTAAATAGATTTCCATGAAGTAAGGCATAATTTTTGTATCATACTTAAATGACTATAGAAATGTAGGTCTTATTTCAATATGAAGTTGTCATTGAACAATTTTAATTTTATAGAGAACAAGGTTGTATATATCTTGAAATGAATAATAAACAAGAGCCCATCGTGGTTTCTATTTTTAATGTACAAAATTGATGCAAAAATTTATACAAGGCTTTCTACTTCTTTAAGCCAATGCAAAAACTTATGCAAAAACACTTTTATAGCTTAAAATCAACAAGGAGGGAAAAAATCTCTCCAAATGGTTCTCATTTTAGTATAGCTCTCTAAAATCCATCTTTTATACCAAGAAAAGGAATTACCTTGATTTCAAAGATGTGCTGGGATTTCATGAAACTACTTAATGGATGAGCCCTGTCTTTCCATTTCCAGACTAACAGGAGATATGAGCTACACTTCTCTTTTTGTCTGCCTTCTCACAAACAGACTATTTTAAATTCAAATCACTATAACTATGACTCTCTGGGAAATCTCAGCCTATCTGTGAGAAGCAAGTTGTCCTTACAAAATCATTTTAGATTTGGAATTTCTACACAGCCAAAAGCATCTGCCTGGCACCTGCTTACATGATCCATGTGAAATTGCCAATACTTGACAACTACCGACCCGCAAAAGTGGCAATTTCACATGATTCGGTCTGATGTTTTATCCCTCCATACTTCAAAGAAATGCTCCATTTATTTACTGTATTGCCAGTCCTGAAATGTGATTTCTAATGGCCAAGAATTTTTAAATCAAATTATTACTGTTCTTTCAGTTATGTAAATCAGAAGTCCCAAATTTGTATGTAAAAACTACCTGGTAAGTAGGACTAGTTTGTACTGTTCTGATTAATTCTTGGCATTTATATCAGGAGCCATAAAGGTGTATATTCCTTTACAATTAGAACAGTAAAAGAAAAAAAAACAGCATTGAAGGTGTTTTTGTTGTTGTTGTTTTTAGAAAAAGTTTCCTCTGGAAGACATTCAACGCTGGGGTGACTTAAGAACTGTGCACACTTTTCCTCCAGCCCCCAACAGATGCATTGTCTAATAAATCCTATATGGAGAACAGTTATAGGGGATGATGGAAAAACACCATTGCCTTCAGTGCTACACCTTAAGATGTACGCAGTGAGCAAATAGTCAACAGACTTGCCAGGATTTTGTTCAATAAATAAGTAGAGTGTGTCACAGCATAAAAGCAAGTCGGCCAATGCCTCCTTCAGTTAATGTTTGTTGTTCTGTTCAGTGAGAGCGCAGTTTTTAATGATTATAGGGAGTAATAACAAAATCCTGAGCAGTCATCAAAGACATTAAGGAGATTTAGTCATGTTCAACAGAGCAATAGACTTTTATGTATTTCATTGCTTCTTATTTTCCTGAAAACTTGTAAACTTCTGAGGCTTACAAGATGATGGCATGCAAAATTATCTTAGATATATGCCAACCAAAAGTCCATTTATTTACTGCTGTTCTGAATAATGAAATTCTGAAAAGAAGCCACCTCTTCTGCATGCTGCTCTTGGCCTTCTGAACATGTGATCCAACATCTTAGAAATTAGAAGTACCATTTTATACAGAGACCCACCTGTCATCCACAGCTCACACTCTGAACCTCTTACTTCTAATTAATAACACGCGTTAGGTTGAGATAGAAATTTTCACCAATTTTCATTGCTATCATGTAAGAAATGGCCATTTTCTGAGTGATCACGATGACTATCCCCAAGTGGGCAAGCAGTAGGACCTGCCCACCCTGAAAAGAACCGCAAACTGCTACTTTATCTAAACATACATTACTGGCAGTATTTGAGCCTTTCTTTTTGGGTCACAAAGAGAGTCAAGAAAAAAATTAAAGGGCTAATTTTATCAAAGGTTCATCGGCTAAAACCCAACATATTCAAAGTGAATACAAAGCCAGCTATATGCCTCATGGCATGTATTATTCTTTCTCTATTGAGCAGTAAATCTGTTCTTTCAAGGAGTAAAGTGTTCTTTGAAGAATATCTAAACATGTCAAAAGGCTAAAGTTGATCTGGCCTGCCAAAAAAAATTACCTTACAAATTTATGAGCATTTCAACTCTGTGAGGTGAAGATGGAAGATATTTTCTTAAACCATTATAAAGCAACAGCCAAATAGAAATAGAGTTAACAGATGTGTAGCTGCTGCAGATATCTAAGAAGTCTTTGACACATATCTGACACAGTTGTACTCAGCATAAGGCTTGAAACAAGCATGGTTATGAGACCTGTTTCTTCCAGGTCTTCACACAGATTAGTGTCAAAATATTTATGAACTCATAAAATTTAGTTCACCAGAATAATTTTGTATATAAGGAATTTAATATATTTAGACACAAATGTTATTTGTCTTATTTTTTAGCAAGTCAGGTATATTACATCTTCCAAAAATATTAGTCAAAAATACATTGGAAATTTAAAAATCAAAAGGACTTTAAAACTAGTCCCAGCGCACCCCTATGGAAGATCTGTAGACTGCAGCTTCTAAAACAGTTCTTAGGTGCTCTCATGCTGTTTGTAAATGTGTGTGTGACAAGTAGCATTCTGGCTTCCCTTGGCATTCAGTGTGTCCTCTCCATGCTTTACAGTGCTGCCCACAGACGTGGGGTCAAGCTACTATCTTCTTTGTAGTCCATCTCATTAGAGATGACAAAAATGAACCTTTCTTTTCTCTATGCCCATCTTCCTATCCACCCCACTACTCTCTACAAAGAAAGGTAGCCTAGACAGTAGGATTAGCTGGTTTAATTCTGTATGCATGTTTTGTTTCTGTGCATTTATGGAGGGCTTTTGGTTGGTTGGTTGGTTGGTTGATTGGTTTTGTTGTGCTGCTGTGAGGATAGAATCAGCATTGCTTTGATCACATTTACAATAGGCCGAATACAATAGAGTAAATACGAGTGAATCTGATCAGGTAAGCAAAAGATCTGTACAATGAAAACTCTAAGACAGGAATGAAGATGTTAAAAGAAAAATGGGGCTTGGAAAGATGGGTAAGTGGCTAAGAGCACTTGTTTCTCTTGCAGAAGACCCATAGTCAGTTCTCAGAATCACATGGGGGCTCACAGCCATCTATTACTCCAGTTCCAGGGTATCTGACACTTCAGAACTTGGCATGCACATAAGCACGGGTATACAAGAAGTCAAAACACTCATATACATGAAAATACATGAATTTTAAAACATAAAAAAGAATACATAAATGAGTAGATATATTTAAGTTAGCCATAATTATGAGTAGCAATGCTAAAACATCCATACTATCCAAGTAGTACATAGATTCAACATAATTATGGCACTTTTCAGAGAAAAAGAAAATGTTTTAAAATGTATGTGATAATTCAAAGACCACAAAGCAATAGCCAAAGCAATTCTGAGATAAATAAAACAAAAGCTTCACGTAGCACACTGTTACAAGTTTATTACAATATAATATTGTATAATATATAATGTAATATACTAATCAAAACATTTAGGTCATTTTATTAAAACAGACCTATAAATAGAACATATTCAATCAACAAGTCCAGTGTTTTTACAATTACAATATTCATTTTTATTAATTACAGTTTATTCCCTTTATATCCCACCTATAGCTCCTCCCTCTTCCCCTCCCAATCCTACCCTCCTTCTCTCTTTTCCACCCATGTCTCTCCCCAGTCCACTGATAGGGGAGGTCCTCCTCTTCTATCTGATCCTAGTCTATCACTGATACTCCAACCAAGGACCATGCATGGAGATAACCTAGAACCCCTGCACAGATGTAGCCCATGACTGCTCAGTGTCCAAGTGTGTTCCCTAGTAATGGGAACAGGGACTGTCTCTGACTTGGACTGATTGGCCTGCTCTTTGATCACCTCTCCCTCAGGGGGTGTGTGGCCTGGCTAGGCCATAAAGGAAGAGAATGCAGCCACTCCTGATGAGACCTGATAAACAAGTCCAGTTTTTAACAGAGCACTAAGAAAATACTATAGGAAAGTGGCAATATTTCCAATAAATGTTGAGGAAGCTAGATGCATGGAAGAATGAAATTGAAATTGAAATTTGTCTCACCATACAAAAAACCAACACAAAAAGAATTAAAGATCTAAATTTTAGCTGTATACCATATGAGACTTTTTCTCTTTGGGTATTTTTTAACTTATTGTTTGGGTTTTTGATTATTTTCCAGCATTTTTATTTATTTATTACAATTTATTCACTTCATATCCTAACTGTAGCCCCCCTCCCTTGTTCCCTCCCAATCCTGCCCTCCCTCCCTTTTCTCCTCCCATGCCCCTCCCCCAGTCCACTATAGGGGAGGTCCTCCTCCCCTTCCATCTTACCCTAGCCTAGCAGGTCTCATCAGGACTGGCTGCATTGTCTTCCTCTGTGGCCTCCTAAGGCTACTACCCCCTCAGGGGGAGGTGATCAGAATGCTAGCCACTGAGTGTTTCTTCTTCTTTTACTAGGGAACCCACTTGGAGACTGAGACTAGGGTACATCCGTGCAGGGGTTCTAGGTTATCTTCTTGGTTGTTTTTGTTTTTTGGTTTTTGGTTTGTTTTTTTTTTTTTTAAGTTGGTTTTCTTTTCCTTTTTGAGAGAAAGAGAGAACGTGAAGTTGGACAAATAAGGAGATGGGAGGATCTAGAAAGAGTTGATGAAAGTGAAAGAAAGAATAGAATCAACATTTTTTATTAAAAAAATAAATGGGAAAAACATATGGCATGCTCCTTGCATGACATTGGATTTGACAGAGACTTTATGCACAGTACAATTGAATAGCAATGTCTGTTATTCAATGACAATTAGTAAAGAAAGTGATTCAGACCTTTCTCTGAAGGAGACATGAGAATGTTAAGCAGATAACTAAGAAGGTGTTCAACAGCCATAATTAATTGATACAATCAAGTCAAAGCCATATCTAGATAGCACTTGACATCTCAGAGGCCTGAACAGATGAATAAAATAAACAAAGAGATGACATTAGAAGCAAGATGAGCAAGTATTAAAAGCATGGTGAGGATGTGAAAAAGAGAACCCTTTACACTATTGGTAGGAATACTAAAAAAGCAACTTTTAGAGAAAATAGTATGAAGACTCTATTTTCTCTTTTGTTGATATTGTTTTAATTCTTAAAAAGGGGTCTTATATCTTCTTGGTGAGCCTTAAACTTTGTAATTGAGGCTGGCCTTGAACTCTTGATTGTCTTGTTTCTACCTCCCAAGTGCTGGGATCACAGCCTGTATAGTATTACACCTGGGTTCAGGGACTCCTCACAAAATTACAACAAAAAAATTAAAGCATATAAAATTATAGATATGTGTTTCAGAGAGGTTACACTTAACTGATTTCCTACTTGTAAACATGACGATGTAAACCTTAAGTATATACAATGCTTTAAAAATGATTTTCTTTAACCAGAGCCTATAAGAGATTTCCAAATACATGAATGCTATTCACTCTTCCAAACAGATGAGAGCAGAGGCATAGCCTGTATTGGAAACAAAGCACATTTTAAGTTTGTTTTCTTGCAGTGCCTTAGTCCGACAGTGTGAACATTAAGGATGCTCACGGTGGTACCACCCATGGGATCTTTAGTATCAGCAGTGACTTTAATTATGTTCCAATTATCCTTAATTAACACAGTTTTTGTGTTAGAGTGCATCCAAAGAGATCACTAAACAAACAGCTTGACAAACACTGTCACTTAAAACCCTTTCTAAATACGACAGTTCCTTAATTAGGAAACAAAGTTGTGAAGATGCTATATTCACAGGCATCATTTGAGACATTAGGCAGACACAGGGCCTTATTTCCGGTCACATTCCTTAACCGCATGGGTCACAGCAGGACCTAGTGGTGTGGCATTGCTGCAGCTGGAGACAGCCTCCCAATTGAGGACCACAGGAGGCCCCTTCCATCACCTGTGTGCCCACTCCTGGTGGCCAGTGAAATGCTAGGCACTTACTGAAGTTAGTTTCACTTTTCAGGGGAAGATGAAAAAATGAAAGAAAGACATTTTGTGGAAATAATAAAAGAGCTTACAACTGATCTGATTGTATTAAACTGAAAGTCACCACATACATTATAAAGTTAGTAGAGATTTCTGACAAATTTGACATTTTAAACTATGTCTTTGACATTTTCATGATACTGGATCTTGTTCTGAAAAAAAAAAAAAAAACAACATTCCTTTCATTCACTCAAGTTATTATTTGGGTTATTCAACACATGTTTTTGTGTTGGCTCTGTGCACTTCTCGTTATTTTACTTCTGGTCTTTCTGATAGAATTTTTCACCATATTTAAATCTATCTTAAAAGATTTTAATATGAAATGTATCATATCAAATTATACAGCATATATCCATATAGTGTTTAAACATACATATGTTGTACTCTAAACTCACCTTAAGAACAGAACAATAGTTTAAACCTTCTTGTGTTTTCTTCCCTTTAAATAGTCTTCCTTCTCCATACCAGAAAGATCTTCTAATTGCACAAAAATCATCTTCATAATGGCAAGAGTTCTGCTACCTATATGTGGTGTAGACTTTTAAATAGCATGTAATTTGAATAATATTTGGCATTTATATTTGTGTAGTCATATTGAGAGACTAAAGAATTGAAAATTGGTTTTTTGGGGTGTTAGTTTGGGGTTTGGAGCACAGGCCTGAGTGAAGGCCAGCCAGGTGGAGACATTACCAGGCACCTGGGGAAAGGAACCAGCTTTACTGCATTCTTTTCCTGCCCACTAGAGATACAGTCACTAGGAAACCTGCCCAGATGGCCAGGCCAGAACTGTTTGTGGTCTTGACGCCACAAACCAATCATTTCAAAAGTCAGTTTCTCTTACCCAATCATGTAACACCAAGTCATGTAACTCCCTGCTTGTGTTTTTTTCCCTTTAAAAGCCTTGTTCCCCTAGACTGCAGGGCCACACTCCTCTTCAACCAGGGAGAAAGTTTCAACCCAGGCTCCAGCTTGTAATAAAAGATCCTCTTGTATTTGCAGCAGAGTTGATTTCTGGTGATCTTTGGGGGTCTCATGAACTAGGCATATGTAGTATTTTTTACAATTTAAATTTGTGTCCATTATCACTCTGTCATGGATGGAAAAGGGTCTTAAGAAACCCCCTCCCTTCCTGAGGATCTATAGGCAGTTAATGGGTTTCAGGAGATGAGCCCTTTTCTTTAGTGGTGTAGCCATTGCTAAGTTGCTCAGCTCCAGTAAAGGACCCATGCTCATAGAAGCAAGCTTGTTTAAAGTTAGTGGGTCATGGAAAATGAAACAGTAACAATGCAAGAGGTTATGAATACGGGAGGAAGTTTTCTTTTTTTGAGAAAAAGAAGTTCCATGTGAATAAGAAGGGAGGATAAGCCAGGTGCAGAGGTGCACACCTGTAATACCAGCACTCTGTGAGGTAGAGGCAGGTGGTTATCTATGAGTTCGAGGCCAGGCTAGCCTACAAATCAAGTCCAGGAGAACCAAGGCCACACAGAGAGACACTGTCTCAGAAAAAAAGAAAAAAAAGAAAGACACCACCACCAACAACAAAATCAGCATGCAGAGTGGTAAGTCCAGTCCCAAAGGATACATTAAAAAACACTCCTGGCTCAGGAAATGTTACTGGACAGGGGTCAGAAAGATTGCAAAAGCCAAAGGATCGGGGACTTCGCTATGATGTTTTGTCTCCTAGTAACATCAGAAACTATGCTTTCCCAATGCCTCTCCAACAAGATCACCCACATGAGCTGAACAAGGAGAACACCAACAAACATGCAAAACTGCATGAGGAAAGACCAGGAGACCCCAACCTTACACAAAGAAGTACAAGAAACTGAGAAAAGCTGGGGTCAGAACAGGTGAAACTCTCCAACTGGATTCCAGTGCCAAATGGACAGAATGTTACATAAAAGTAACAGTACATAAACTTAACAGGATATTTGGGAATATATGTTCATGCTCTTGCATGCGTGCACACACACATTCAGGCAATAACAATTGATGAAAAAATAAACCACAAATTGGAAGGCGAGTGAGGAGGCATGTATAGGACAGTTTGGAAAGGAGAAAGAAGAATTGTAATTAAAATATAATCTCAAAAATAAAACCTGAAAAAAATAATTTTCAGAAGAAAAAGACACCAACAATTTCATCTAAATATGTATATATAACTCAGCTTTATTTTCAGTGCTAAAAGTTATTTGGTCATATATTGCTAAAATTTAATGATTTAGTCAGCTGAGAGAATACAGACAGTAGAATTCAGGGTGCTTTCTAAGACTGCCAACTCTGTGCATACACCTTGACTTCACTTACTCAGTTTAACACTGATACAGGAATCACTATCCAGACATTACAGAATTAAAACTTCAGAGTTGGCTCCAAATTTAGGTATTTTCATGTATGGCCAGATCTGTGTAGCTGAGATGTAAACTCAGACAGAATCAGTTATCCCAGTCACATGGTGAGGGACTGCCTGTGGAGGGACTTCCCTCCAGGAAGGGAAGAGGGGTCCTCAGTTCACCTGTTTGCTACTATTCTCTAAATGGACATACTGTTACATTGAATCCTAATGATTAAATTTCAACATGGGAGGGGAGGGGAAGAGGGCAGGAAGTTCTACTCCTAGCCTAGCATTTGATGGCTTCTGGTAGAGAAGGCATTTGTTGTCTCTAAGAATATAACCCCCAGGAAGTTGGTCATTCTCTGGCCTTTACACAAAAATGTATTGATAGCACAAAATTGACTTGACTTTTATTCTTTTTCATGACAAGTTTTCTCTGCGTAGCACTGGCTGTCCTGGAAGTCTCTTTGTAGACCAAGCAGGCCTTGAATTCACAGAGATCTGTCTGCTTCTGCTTCCCAAGGGCTAGAATATAAGGAATGTGCCACCACATTTAGCTATGGGTATATTTTTTTTTGAGGACACAAATGTGGGGAAGGGAAAGGTGATCCATGAGGAGTTGATGGGAAGTGGGATCTGCAAGAGTGAACTAATAAAATTGCACTGTACAAAATTCTCAAAGAACTAATTTTAAAAATAATCATCGTGCATGTCTTTCTGTTTCTGGATTACCTCACTCAGGATGATCTCTTCTATTTCCATCCATTTGCCTGCAAATTTCATGATTTCCTTGTTTTAATAGCTGGGCAGTATTCCATTGTGTAGAAGTACCACAATTTCTGCAGCCTTGCCAGGCCACGGAGGAAGAGGATCCAAGCAGTCCTGATGAGACTCAACAAACAGATGGGCAGATGGCAATGGTGGTGAGCTCCCCCTTTCAGTGGACTAGGGGAAGGAGCTGAGGGAAAGAAGGAGGGAGAGTGAGACTGGGGGAGTTGAGGGAGGGGCCTCAGTCGGGATATATAATGAATAAATTGTGAAGAAAAAAATTTAAAAAATAGTCATCATCAAAGGAAAGAAGGCTTCAGTCCCACAAGTGTAGGAAGCTGACTTCAAGTAGCAATGAGTATAAAAGAAACAAAAGCAGCCAGAAACAGTCTTTGGCTTCAGTCTCATGAGGCCAAAAGCAGAGAATTCAAGAGGCATGAGGTTTCATACCTAAAAAATATGTGAGTTAGAAAAGTGTGATCAGTGGTGTGTTCTCTGAACATCTGTTATGCTCACAGAACTTAACAATACTGGTGAATTTTAGACACTTTAAAACCATTCAATGCTGCTATTAGCACATTTTTCTGTGTGACTTGACGCACATACGTAAGAGTTGTAGCACACACCCATGAAACAGACTGGTCTGTGCAGTGACAGGGCCTACACATTCTGGAATACTGATAATTTGTTTTCTAAAATAATTTCAATTTATCTTTTCCCCAGCCATGAGAATTCCCATTGGTTTACATCTATTCCAGAAGGCCATTTCTTGTTAGAATTTGATCTTGTCATAATGTGTATTTTTTGTCTATTGTGGTCGTCATGGAGCTTTTTTCTTTTTCCATCTGTTTTGATAAATTACATCAAATAATTATCTTACATGGGAGCAGTAAGTACAATGTAATCAAGATGTATTTTGTACAATGTTTGTCATTAACTCTGAGACATGCTTCAACCGTATTTTTTTTTTTTTTTAGATAGAATCTCATTTTCCATCCTTGGCCTTGAAGGCAATGCAGACCATGCTGGCTTCAAAATCCTGGAGCACTATCTCCCCTCGTTGGGATTAAAGATGTGAGTGCACCACAAAGTACTAATTTATGAGTTTCTATTTTCTCCTTCTAGATGCTAAAAAGAAAAATTCTTAGTTTTGAATTGACTATTCGCTGAATAGTTATTATACTTTATTTTTGATAATAAAGTTATTATTTGAAATGTTCATGCATCTATACGTTTATTAATCCTATCTGTTCCCACTACCTCCTCCTCCTCCCAGCACCCCCCCACCTCATATCTTCCAACAACTTCAAGCCCTGGAAGTCTGGCTTTCAACCATAGAGAAACAAACCTAAAGTCTTATTTCTCACCCTGTGCAAAACTCTACTCCAAGTGCATCAAGGAAGTAGGGAGCCTGTCCAAGGGCAGGCACAAGTATGGTGATCCGGAATAGGAGTCCTGCAATGCGGAAGTAAGGCAAGCAATTGACAAATGGATCTCATGAAGTCACAAAGCTTCCTTCACTGAAGGAAAGTGAATGAGTGAAGGTGGGGCCTACAGATGTGGCGACATCTCCACATCGAGAACGTACACAGAACACTTGCAAAAGGGAACAGCAGGAAAACCAGAAACCTAATTAAAACTGGGCTATAAAAACTGAACACGATTCCAGAATAAGAAATACAAATGACTATTAAACACTGTAAAAAGTGTTCAGTATGCTTAATGCTTCAGAAAATGCAGATTAAAACCACCTTAAGATTTCATTTTACCCCGGTCAGAATGACCAAAATCAGAAATATAAGTGTCAGAGAATGCTGATGAGTTGAACACCTGCCACCTTCCACCTTCCACACTGTTGGTGGAAGTAAAACTGAGGGCAGCCACTGTGGGAACCATTCTGGAGGTACCTCAAAAACAAAAGTAAAATTCTATGACTTTCGTTTAAATACAAATAACTGAATGTTTTTTCTGGAAACAATCACGTTTTTTCAAGGCTTGCTTCATTGTCAACATGACTTGTTTTTAATGCGGGGACGTTTCTCTACAATTACCTCTCTAATCGTATTCACTGCATGGTTACAAATGGAAGCTTCACATAGCTTTGTTATCCGTTAATCAAAATACAGGGTAGAGTAACTGACGGACCTGTACGCAGTCAACGCGTTTTAAACAGTTGATTCTCACAGTTACTTCCTCCTTTCTGCTGTTTTGGCTTCAGTTATTTTGATTTAGTTTATTTTTTATTGTTTTTTCTTAAAAGGAAGTCTTGGCTCTTCAATTCCCAGCCTCTCTTCTTAGACATAAACATTCGATGCTATTACTTTGTAAGAAGTTGTGTCTTACAAATTTAATGAGTAACATTTTTGTCACTGCTTGCTGCTTATAAATTAACTGCAAAAGCAATCTTTCACTTTTTTCATAGTCTATACAAATATGTGAGTCTTTCCATGAGATTATCTCACATTTTACACCTAAAATGTTTTTTGTAAGATCAGTGAGAACCTGATTTTTATAAATATACTCCTCAGCTTCCAAAATTAGATTGTGAAGGTAATAATCTTGTTTTGACCATACTAGTCCACTATCAAAATCCTTTGGTCTAAAAGTCTTTAGACTGTCTCTATGCCCATAATAATGATATTTATTTTATTCCTAAACTCTTACCAGCCAAAGCAAAGTTCCTTCTAGACAAAAAAAAAAAAAAAAAAAAAAAAAAAGTGGCTGTGGATGACAACAGATTCTCTCCCTTTGCTAAGTCTGCCTGACAAGGACGTAACAGACTCTGTAAGAACTTCAAAACCTGAACAGTCTCAAATGCCTTTTAAATCCTTTATCTTTCCTTCACAATCCTGCTGTGTGTGGGTATTCATTATATGCAACTTGCAAATTTCTGCTGTTCAAGCAGAAAATTGTCTTTCATCAGCATTAAATACTTTACATATTTTGTGATCCTCCACATGTAGAACAGACACAGGGGAGACTTAAGCTCACATATCTCCTGATACATGAGCTTAGGAAAATCATAAAACATTATTGTAGACTATAAATGGGGAAATTATTACTAAGATGCATGGTTTGGAGAGCTCTGTCTCCTGTTTCTGAGGAGAATCTAGAACTAGACTTGGAAACTATTGCTGTTAGAACTCATAAGTGACTTTAAACTCAGCTGGCGACCTCTCGAGAGTGAACATACCAGGCCAGATTCACTCGTCTTTTAATAGCAGACACAGTGACAGTGCGTGAAGACAGACTTTGGAGGCCCGGTGCTCTAGGGACTCTGTTCCTGAAGAGAAGAAGGCAGCACTTCCATGAAGGAGAGAATGCGTCCTGACTCAAGTGGTTAACATTTTCTGCCAAAATGTGGAGGGAAAGAAAATCAAGATGAAGTTAATTGAAAAGAATACAATGTCATTTAGAGCCACAATGGAACTGTAAAAATGTGAATAATAAGGATTTATATAAAATAAATGAAAGAAATATGGAATTAGGTTGAATATGAGAACAAAGATAAATGTTTTACTTTGCAAATGAAATTAGATATAAGAATTCAACACATAAATAAATTTGAAGAAACGAGAATATCTGACACCTGCACACCAATGCACATAAAATAAAATTAAAAAAAATAACTCTACAAGCAAAACACTAAAATCTAAAGTTCAGGAAAACAAAAGTCAATTAGGTTGGCAATTGGTTTCTTAGATGAAATTTCCTCATCAGAACCACCCTAAGAAACATCTGAAGACTGTGAATACAAATCTTGAAACCACTGTCATTAGGAACAAACTGTGTGTTCATGGGTATAAGCCGTAGAAAGACACCGTCTTCCATTGTTCTCTGGTGCAGAAGATTCTGCCAACTGTGAGGATGCTGTCCTCAGTGGGGAAAGCTCCCTCTCTCTCCTCACATAACTCACTTTGTTCAGTGCACTTTGGAAGCTCATCAGGGCAGTTTCTCCTTAAACTTACCATGTCACTGTCTCAGTTACAGAAATAAGCTAATTTTCCCTCATTAAACATTTCAGAGCTTGTACTTACTCCTAGTCATCTTAACCAGCCTAGCCTAATGGGAAATTGGGAGCTTCTGGTCTCATGGTGGGTACTCTCATGTGTATTCCTTATAGGCATGTCTCTCTCTGTCTCTGTCTCCCTCCCTCCGCTCTCTCTCTTTTTCTCTCTTACACACACTCTGACATACACATTCTCTGTCTCTTACTTTTTCTCTCTCTCACACACACACATACAACCATTTTTCATGTCCTGTTTTAAATCTGTTTATGTGATGGTGTTTTGGTGCTATCTTTATTGTATAAAAAAAGTCCATTTCAACTTCATCAATTTTTTTCATTCTTTAATAATTTTGAGGATTATAATATAACTTTATTTTCCCCTTTTCCTTCCTGCTTCCAAATTCTCCCATATAATCCTTCTTGTTCTCTCTCAAATTCATGTCATCTTTTTTTCACTAATTCTTACTACCATATATGCATGTGTATGTGAATATAGATACCTGCTCTGTATGGATAAAGTTACTATATATGTGCTTTCAGGGCTGACCATTTGTTAATAGATAAACACAGAAAATCATTTAAAACAAAAAACAAAACAAAACCAAAAACAAAACCAAACAAAACAAAAACAACAAAAACAAAAACATGTAGCTACCACCCTGATCAAACGTTTCTGGGGCTTTTCCGAAACAAGCCAAACCAAACCCATGCTGTAGGAAACCTCTGATTAGGCTTTTCTGGTTTTAGATTAGACTGCCTTTTCCTACGTTCCCTGCAATCAAAATCATGTAGCACTCTTGGGCATTCTCTTAGGTTGCTATACTCTTCCCCCGGGATGATCTCCATACTCCTTAGGTGACTTAGTTCTCTGTGTACAGTTGAGGCCTCTTGGGCTTTTCCTGTCAGCTTTTGCACACTCATTGGTGTCATCCTTGTGCAGCATATGTTTGGCAGCTATGTTGGTGAGACTTTATGAATGCGGCTTCAGAAATTTCTAGGACACACAGCCACACAACATATAGCCCAAACCTCTGGCTCTTGCAGTCCTTCTGCCCCTCTTTGACAGAGGCAGCAGCGTTTTGTAGATCTCTGCATATTGATTGGTTGTGGTTTTAGGTATTTTAACAGACAATTTACATCTCATGGGTCTGGTACAGCTTGTGTCTGATGCTTCATTTTCTGATTTAAATGTCAGGTGTTCTTGCTATTATTTGTCCTCTGTCTTATAGTCACTGGGTAAAATTTTCTATTTATTTTTGAAAAAATACCTTGCAATAAAGCCTGTTGCCTGTTTCTTTGTTTTTGGTCTCTCAGATGCCTCCCTGAGTGAGTCTACTTAATCTGGAGCTAAGTTTTCTCAGCAGCTGCCGGGGTGAGAGCATGGAGTTTCTATGCTTGGAGCAGTAGTCCAGTGGCTGCAACTTCAGAACATTTGTGTGTCCGTTTGTCTCCATATCCACCTTTTGCCCAGTAAAAGGATGGGTTTATTCTACATGCTTTCATGGGCAGCCCCTAGCACACCCTGGGGAGGACTCTCTCGTCTCCACCTGAAGTCAGCAAGCCCTTGAAGCTGCTACCTCCTCCACTCTCCAAGAAAGGACAAGCAAAGTCTCACCTTCTAGTTTGTTTGCTGTTGTGTTTTTATATTGTGTTCCTTAGCTGTAGACATTATAGAGTTTTATTGATTCCAAACACATCAACTAAAATATTGTTTTTCTTGCTTGCTGCATGGCTAAAGCAGAGATGCCATTTTGACCTAAGATTCTTTGTTCTCTTTCTAACTCTATAATTATGGTTTATTTACTACCTCTTTCTCTCTGTCTCTCTCTTTCTTTTTCACTCACTAGTCTTTTTGATTTAAAAAAAAATAAAAGAAAGAAAACCTGTTTTGGAAGTCTGAGAGCTGAGTATTGGCTGTGTCTTTTTATTTTCTCTCTAATGATCTGCTTATCCTAAGGCAATATAGATGCTTCTAACTGAGAAGGTAAGAGATCACAATGCAAAGAAAGAAATTATAAAAAGCAAATGTTCAAAACTTACTATTTTGTGATGTTTTATGTATATGTCCCTGATGAGAACTATACCTCAAACCTGGGTTAAGACATCCTATGTGCATGGGACTGAGTGAGCATAGTCTAACCTAGAAAAAACTACTGAAATGAACTTAATATTGATTATTATCCCCTTCTAGCACCTTCTAGTCCCCTTTCTCTGAGACTAGAAACTTGAGAAATATAAAAAGAAAAATTAAGAATGCTCTAATCCTTGTTGCGTCTGTGGGGGAATGGAGCAGGAAGGAAGAAGCTCTGACATGAAAGAAGGAAGAAAAGACTCAGGTAGATTAAAGAGGAAAGAAGACACTCAGCCAGCTGAGAAGAACGCATGGCTTTGGATAAAGATGCCCTGACAACCTAAAACACAGATCTAATGAACTAGATGAACAGTTCAAGGCCTATTGAAGGTTGGATAAAAAGGAAGGTGGGTGCTGTTCTGATTAAATGATTGGCTTTAGCTTACTACAGCACAACAGAAGTGAGAGTCAGTATTTTTCATGCCTGGGCAGGGACTCTCTTAGGGCTCTTAGAACTGAGACTAAATCAGATGAAAACAAAAACAATTCAGTTAATTCAAGACTACTAATAGCTCACATCTTCAGGAATCAAAGTTTGGGTCAGTCCACCAGACAAAATACTATGACTAGGCAAGGAGTCTGCTGACAGCAAAGAAAATCAGGCAAATAGAAAACGGTACTTAGAAACTCTACCTAAAGTGACTAACACCATTTATCCAACATCTATCTATCTATCTATCTATCTATCTATCTATCTATCTATCTATCTATCTATCTATCTATCTATCTTTCTTTCTTTCTTTCTTTCTTTCTTTCTTTCTTTCTTTCTTTCTTTCTTTCTTTCTTTCTTTCTTCTTTCTTTCTCCCTCCCTCCCTCTCTTCCTTTCCTTCTTTTTTGTTTTTCTTTCCACTATTTCCCAACTGAAGTTTCCCCTCCCTCCACTTCTCCCATTCCCTCTCACCACCTCCCCTCCCCACCTGATCCTCCAAATAAAAGAGTAGGCCTCCCAGTGATATCCACTGAACATGGCATAACAAGTAACAATAAGACCAGGAACAATCCTCATATCATGGCTAGATGAAAAAGGGTCACAAGAACAGGGAAAAGAGTCAGAGAACCCTCTCCTCCTCCACACTGTTGGATTTTCAACTTGTGGGTTGTGACCCCTTTAGCAAGCCTCTATCTCCAAAAATATTTACATTACAATTCGTAACAGCAGCAAACTCAGAGTTATGAAGTAGCAGCAAAATAATGTTATGGTTGGGGTCACCACAACCTGAGGAACTCTATTAAAGGGTTGCAGCATTAGGCAAGTTCAGTACCAGTGATTAAATCTTAATCAAATGTAGAAAGTAAGATTTTACTAGTTATTGTTACATGTATCTTTATGTGTGCACAACAAATATCTTTGTGTATGTGTATAAATACATTTGTGTGCACCCCTGCCTATATTTGTGTGCATATGCATGTGGAGGCCAGAGGCCATACCAAGCGACTTCCTCAGTGCCTCCAGACCTTATTTTTTTTATATTGATAAGTCTGCAGCTTATCAATTTGTTTCGATTGGCTGCCCCCCACCAAGCCCCTAGGATCCTCACATCTCCACTTCTTCTGCTAGGATTATAGTTCTATTACTCCACTCAAATTTTTGCATGTTGCTAGAGATCCAATATCAGATCTTCAATCCTGCACAGCCAGCATTGGACTGACTGAGTCATATCTCCAGCCCAAGTATCTTTCTTTCATCTTTTATCTCTTGTCATGAACATAATATATATTGTAAGTAACCCTGGAATGATATATTTAAGCTTCCTTATATCGTGAAGAAATAATGTACATACCCAAGGACTTTCTGTAGCCTTTCTGGAGAAAGTGATCAGTTTCCACTGCATGTATGATAATTGTATTTTGTTGTCACCATGTTTCTTTTAGATGTACATATTTAAAGACATATGTGCAGTACCAGGCTGGCAAGCGAAGGGCTGTAAAGATCAGCTTTACATGTAAACCTAGTAATAGGAATAAGAGTGTCATGTTTACTCTCTGCCATGACTTGTATGGCTGAATACCAGGAATACAGAGGGCAGGGAACTAACTCCAAGTCCTTTGAGTATGAACTTTATTATAATCCTAAAAGATACAGCTTCATATCCCATAGTACAGAATGTTGAAATCTCAGCTGACCAAAATTCCTAAAGTCAAACGTCCATAAATATCACAGCCTCAAATCATTAAATTCCTTAATGTTAAACGTCAGAAAGTCAAGATTCCAGGCACTACTGTTCCCACTGGGGGTTGAGGAAGGCTCAGTGTTAGGGAGAGAAAGCCAAAATTCTGAAAAAAGAGTTGATGTGGTTTTGATCATCTGTAACAGTTGCCAATTTCTTTAGTTGTATGCTATTTTCCCCCTTTCCCATATAGCATCAGGGCTTTATTACTTAGAGAATACAAGAAGTTGAGGCTCTCACAACCTTTTGATTCAAAGATACTTAATGATGAAAAATCTCCCTTGATGTTATAAAATGCCTTAAAAGTGGAGTTATTCTTGGTTAAAGACTTTACTATTGAAAAAGAAAGATTCCATAATTTTACCATTAAATCGGACACAAAAAATTAACTCATGAATTACTTTGGCTAATGATGACACTTTGACACTTCCAAATATTTCCCAACTGTTTTTAAGTGAGGCATAAATTCATATCTGCAGTGACTAGCTTTATTTACACTCTTGACACAATCTAGAAACACTTGGTAGAGGTTATCAGTGAGGGATTGTCCTATAGGCTTGTCTGTGGGCTGTTCGTTCTCTTAAAAGTTAATTGAAGCAGAAACACTTGCCTACTGTTGGTGTACCATTTATTAAGCAGATCCTAAACTATCTGAGTGGAGAAAGAGAGAAGAATACAAGCACACATACATTCATTCTCACTCTGCTCTTGAGCACAGACATAACTAGCTGCTTCAAGTTCCTATGGCCCTATCATCTCTTCTGTGATGGATGTTACCCATGCTGAAAGCTAAAATAAACTCTTTGTAAGATGTTTTTATCAGTTTTTTTAATAACAACAATGGGAAATAAAACTAAGACAATTTTTTCTATCTCTTAATATTGTAAAAAAAACCATTTCTGTACTAGTGACTGAAAATCCTGTAAAAATACATACTGGAAGAGTTTGTGAACTTTGCAGAAGAAACTGGATTTTCATTTAAATCTGCAGGTCACAATAAGAGATTCTGAGCCAATGAGTTCTAGGGTCTTCCCCACTTTTTCTTCTAACCGGTTTAGTGTGTCTGGTTTTATGTTGAGGTCTTTGATCCACTTGGACTTTAGCTTTGTGCAAGGTGACAAATATGGATCTATTTTCATTTT
>CM053766.1:152097651-152150644 GCA_028658305.1 Pachyuromys duprasi | reverse complement strand
CCAATTAAAAAATGGGGTATGGAACTAAAAAGAGAACTGACTATAGAGGATTATAGAATGGCAGAAAAACACTTAAAGAAATGTTCAACGTCCTTAGCCATCAGGGAGATGCAAATCAAAACGACTCTGAGATTTCACCTTACACCCACCAGAATAGCTAAGATCAAAAACTCTAGTGACAACGCATGCTGGAGAGGTTGTGGAGAAAGAGGAACCCTCCTCCATTGCTGGTGGGAATGCAAACTTGTACAACCACTCTGGAAATCAATTTGGTGCTTTCTTAGACAATTAGGAATAGTGATTCTTCAAGACCCAGCTATACCACTCTTAGGCATATACCCAAAAGATGCTCAAGTACACAACATGGACATTTGCTCAACTATGTTCATAGCTGCTTTATTTGTAATAGAAAAATTTTAAATGATTTTTTATATTAATCACAGGTTATTTACTTTGTATCCCAGCCGTAGCCCCCTCCTTCATTCCTTCCCAATCCTACCCTCCCTTCCTCATCAACTCCCTGCCCCTTTCCAAGTCTACTGATAGGGGAGGACCTCCTCCCCTTCCATCTGACCCTAGCTTATCAGGTATCTTTAAGACTAGTTGCAGTGTCCTCCTCTGTAGCCTAGCAAGGCTGTTCCTCCCTCTGGGTGGGGGCGGGTGTCAAAGAGCCAGCCATTGAGTTCATGTCAGAAATAGTCCCTGTTCCCCTTACTAGGGAAACCCACTTGGACACTGAGCTGCCATGGTTCTGAGCAGGGGTTCTAGGTTATATCCATGCATGGTCCTTGGTTGGAGAAACAGTCTCAGAAATGATCCCTGTGCCCAGATACATTTGGCCCTTGAGAAGCCAGAGGAGATAGAAGTTAAAATGACACGATCTGTATTTATCTGCTTAATTGCATTTTTAGGAGAATTCTCTAATAGAAGGGAACTCACTCACTACCTTGTGTGTTCTTCTCTTCATCCTCTTGTACCTTCTGGAAGAATCACATTTTTATTTATTTTAAAAATATCTATTTTATTTATGTGTATGTGTGTGTGTGCCTGAGTGTTTATATGTATACTGTGTAAACAGAGGGTCTGAGCGGGTTAGAAGGGGAGTTAAATCCCCTGGAACTGGAGTTACAGATGCTTGTGGGCTACCATATTGGTTCTAGGAACAGAACTTGGATTCCCTGGAAGAGCAGTCAGTGTTCTTAACAACTGAGCCATCTCTTCAGCCCCAGGAACTATATTTTAAAGAAGCAACCTGATTTATTCATTTTAAGGGGAAGTCTTTAAAAAAAAGCATAGAGTGCTCCTGTTAAAATCATTTACTGCTTATCAGAGATCCAGCCTGCTTTGCATTGACCAGAGCACACAGGCTGCACAAGCAGACTTCTACAATGAGGAAGCATGTCACTGCGCCAGAGAACACACATGCTGGGCACTTACTTGCTGTTATTTCCCAGGTGGCAGTCACTTTGCATGTTCATTTCTTCTAAGAAATCTATGAAGTCAAAGATGTTATTCATGCCCGTTTTAAGGTTGTCATAACTGAGGCATAGAGCATTCAAGTTACTCATTCACAGTTCATTCATAAGAGGTGGGAGGAAAACTTTATGCCAGTTTTCTGTCTCCCGGGATCCCCTCCAGAGCATACAGAAGCCTCACCTTCTGGTGTTATGATCTCCAAAGGTCTAGGGTCTCAGGGAGCTTGGGGAACTTGTTGTAAAGTACAAAACCCAGAAAAATATCCCCAGGCATTTTTGTACCCTATTTCAGGAGCTTCACACAGTTTTGAGTGAAATGTCAAAAGTTTTTAATCCCTCCAGCTCCCACACTCCAAGGGGATATTCTTCCTGAGAGTTTCTTTGAAAGATGGAATTCCCAGCTGCCTCTAAAGCTGGTAGCACATGATTCTCAGGGTCCATAAGCCATCAGACTATTTCTGCAATTATGGTGGATAGAGAAAGAAGGGCAAGAGAGGCTAAATCTTCTCTGAAAAATCCACTTTTTTGAATACTTTAAATTTATTGCACAGGTCCCAGGGGCCTGGGGCTGGGCTTTGTGTTTTAGTCACATGCCCAGGGGCAGTACTCTAGTGTTCCAGTTCATCAAACAGGATATTATGTTTTATCATGAGACAAAATAATTCACATTATCCCATACCTCTACAATTGAAAAGCCCACACCAGAGAAAGCATTCCACAAAGGGAAAGAAAAGCAGAGCTCTGTGTCCCACATAGAAACAACCAGCGGCCTCTGTGATGAATATTTATATGTTAAAGCTCCTGGTATTTGTGCTGTATACATTGTCATCGTTAAAAATGTGAAGGTAAATATTTATAAACAGCTGTTAGGGAAACTAGACTTCATGGGAGAAATTTTGAACTCAGATTGCTGCTTAGGGGGGTTTCTTTTAAGATGGAAATATGCAGACTGACTCTAAATATAACCCTTCTTCTTGCAGTTCCTGCCTCTCAGAGCACAGATGAGGCTCTGTTAGAATTTAGTATTAAAACCCAGAATACGACAGCTTTAAAAGAAAAGTTACTCTGCAGGAAAGTGCTGTTTCTCACCCACTTAAATGCTAAAGCAATAAAGACTTAGAGTACCAAGGATTAGAAAGTGACTGACCTGGGCCACTGAAAATTTAAACACAGCTGGTGTGTGTGGTGGTAGGGCACTCCAAAACACAGCTGGGGGTGGGGGCGTCCAAACACAGCTGGCTGGTGAAAGGGAGTGCAATGCTGTTCTCATTTGGGTGGCTCTCGTTAATGTTAAAACTCATCCATCTATTCCATAGTCCATTAATTTCACTCCTACGTATTTACCTAAGGGAAATAAAAATGCATACGCATCCAAAAATAGTGTATAGGAATATTCACTGCAAGTGTAATTCATGAGCTACGAACTAGAAATGACCCACATATCCATCCACATGTGACTACATAAGCAGATTGTGCTAGGGCCATATAATGGAGTGTTAACCTCAGAGCAGAACGGGCAACTGTCTTGTCCTACTGATGTACACTCCTACACAGACATCCCAACCAACAGCATTCTGATTAAGCAAAGGCACAGGAAACAAAGGCTAGGTACTCTACACACCATGCTTTCATTTATCTGAAATTCTGAAACATGAACTCATTTGTAATTTGGAAAGCACACTGGCCCCAGTTGGTTTCGGGCTGGTGACCCTCCTGTGCTGAGATACAGCTAAGTCCTCGTACTTGAGAAATTATACCTCAAAACAGCAATATTGGAAGGAATGTTTTTGTTTACATGAAGGAAACCATAGGATGTAGTCGGTTTTCGTTTGTTTATTTTGCCTGCTTTTGCTTGCTCAGAATTGTTTCTGCTTCAATAAATGGCCATCCTTAACAGAGTTCTGGTGACAGTCTGACTTGTTTCCAAAGCAGAGACTTCCAAGCACAAGTTCATAGATTACAGTATGTCAAGTCTACTGATCTTCTCGGGTACCCTAAAGGCCTCAGCCAGCAGGTGGCCCAGATTTTCAAAATGTAGGAAGCAAGGCAAAGGTCATGTAATCGGCTTCGATCCGGCCCTGTTCAGATCCTCCTCCGATCTCCCACCTCGGGAATTACTGTGAAAATCTAAACTGGTTGTACTGCTTTGAAGCTGTGGTTCCTTCACAGCTGATCTGATAACGTGGGTTAGCTTTGGGAATCCTACTGAACGTTGAATAGGGTCATTCAAAGTGTGCTCCAAACATTTGTCTAGAGTCTTAGGAGACTCTAGACAGGGAAGTCATTCGGGTTAGTTAGCGCAAGCAAGAAGAAAATTTTATCTTCTAATAGCAGGGAAAACGGAAATACCTCAACCAATTTTTCTGCACAGGTGATCATTCCTCCGATTTTCTCGCTGGATTTACTTATTTTTTAGGTACCAATGATGGCGGTGGACCATCACCTCCCCACCTCCCTGTCTTTCTTCACAGTGCAGCATGAGAAATGCCTTCTCATACAGCCTCCAAGGAGGCAAACTAGGCAGAGGAGAAAAAGAACACAGAAAAATCCATGTCTTGCAAATGCCAAGAGGGAAAACAATCAAATTAGCTGGCAGGTCGATCATTCAGGGAAGCGTTGGGGAGGCGACAGAAAATCTTAAAAATCATCTCGCATGGGAAAGCATGCACTGCCTTCGCCTGGAAAGCAGGGGAAGCTATGCCTTTTATCTCGGCGTCCTGCGGGCCCCAAGTTGATGCTGCCAGGGGACAGAATGCTTCGCAGTGGTGGCTCTGTGGCTGCTCGGTGCCAAGAGGCCAGCAGTGTGTGGCTCAGCAGTGTGGCCCGCAGCCAGGGCCCTGCCAGCAGCAGCCGCCCTCCGAGGAGGAGCACCTGTTCTCCATCGCCTGGCACGGAGAAGGTGCCATCCTGCCTCTCCTCACGCTGCCTGCCCCTGAGTGCTTCCATTTTGTCTTTGCGGATGGCAGGTGTCGGCTGTCTTCTCCCGAGTGCCAGGCGGGTGCAGGGGGAGAGGAAGGCATATCCATCGGGGTCATCTTCTGCCATGACACACTCATGCATCCCAGGTATCAGAGAGCAGCAGGTGCTGCGGCATTAAGGCAAACACTCTTGACCTAGATGATGGGGTGTGTCACACACGGAATCTGCGTCTCTACCGCTTCACCCATCACCTATTGATTGCACTTCCTGGGCTCAGCTTTGGGCTACATATTGTACGCAGGATGTCCTAAATGCGAAGGAGGGCTTCGCTGTCTTGTTTAAAATAACACAGTCCAGCTAGAAGCTCACACTCCAATATTCATATTATCCAGCATATTCGTATATGCCCACTGTTTTCGACAATGGGTAGACACACTTGCCCCTTAAAGTGTAACAGCATGACGGAGGCTGCGGCAGCTGGTGTGTGACAATCGACTTGGGAAAGATACCGGAGACGACGAACTGACCACAGAGCAAGGGAGTGTTTATTAACTAGCATCGACCGAGCCTGTCGTCTGTGGTCAGCTGCATGTGAGAAGCTGCAGGGACACAAAGGTGGGACAAACAATGCTTGTCGCCCAGGAAAACCTTAAGATCTAGTCAAACGGGTGATCGTGCAAATGTTCATGAAGAAAAATGTTGTCTAAACCTCTTTGCCTGGTATCAAGGCTGCTCTGAAACCTGACCTCGCTAAAGATGAACACTGCTGCATTGTTACATCCTGGTTTCTTCAGATTTGGACTCAGGTATTTGTCCTGACATTTAGTCCCATTCTCATTTACTTTGCTGAATCAAGATCATCAAAACTGTTTGCAAAAGCTGCAATAATAAACATGCATGCAACACAAGGCAAAATTTAGCAACTATTTATTTTTGAATATTTTAGAGCCTTTTTAATAATGCGTATTTAAGAAAATGCAAAAGACCTTAACTCATAGACTATGCACAAATAGATGGTGGACAAGATGTGATCCAGGGTGTGATGGTTTAAAATGGCCCCCAGAGGCTCATAGGAGGGGTAACCTTGTTGAAGGAGGAAGTGTGCCACTGGGGCCAGCTTTGACGCCCAGATAATCAAGCCAGGCCCAGTGTCTCACTCTTTACCTGCTGCCTGCTGACCAAGTTATAGCACTCTGAGCTCCTCCAGCACTGTCGGCCTGCACACTGCCATGCTTCCTACCATGATGATAATGGACTAGACTGCTGAATTATAAGCCAGCCCCAATTAAATATTTTCCTTTGTAAGCGTTACCATGGCCATTGTGTCTCTTCCTAACTAACACCTGCAGTTTACTGACACCTAATTTAAATCCTATTAATCTTTCAAAACCAAAGGTCAAATTCCAGGGTCTCCCATTTAAAATTTTCTACTCGCTTAGGAGTACCTTATTTATAAAAGTTGTCCAAGCAGACATTCTTACTAAGCCATTTATCAAGTAGAATAGTAGAAGGAGGAAGAATATAAATTTTTAAATAAAACGGAATAAGCTTTGCATCCTGATTTTTCAATTTATAGCTCATAGCACTATGAAAACAATCTAATTTTCTGAGTCTGGGTTTTTGTGCAGTTGGTATAGTAACATATGAATGATTTATGTACAACATTATTAAAGGAAGAACACAGAAATGTTTGTTTCTTTGTGGAGGTGTTTTGATGTTCATTTTCTTGCCTAGATTTTTCTGAAATTATTTAGGTTATTTAAAGTATAAATACACAAACTGCCTATTCCATGAGATCATCTTAAAAGTATAATGATAGTCTTGCAGTGCTTCCAAGAATTAGTAAATTCTCTATCCCTCCATGCCTTTATTCTATATCCTCATCTTCTCTTCTTCCCCATGTTAACTTACAGATTTTTCCCCCTAAGGGTATAGCTAGCAGCTTAGCCTACTTCACAAGCACCCACCCACATACCAATGCTGAGTTAAGAGCTGATGTTTGGCAGGTGGCCACAACTATTTGCTATTAATCTAGATATTATCAAACCTTTTCATGCTAAAACCTTTCAACAAACTTTTCTGTCCTTGCTCACTTCACTCCCAGCATAATTCAGTCTGTCCTCTTCATCACTAAGTCAGCTTCCATGTCTTCAAATCTGGGGAACACATTTTAGGGTTCATCAGCATTAGATTTAAACACTCCTTTCGGGCAGCTCAGTCCTTTAAAATTCTGTGATAGCACATTTGCCTTTGCCACTTCCTCACCCTCCTCTTTTCCTTCTGCCTCATTTGTAGGGCTGTCATTGTTCAAAGAACCTGGAGAATTTTTATTTCTGAAGTTGTTGGACTTGCTGCTCTCATTATGTATTCTCAGCCAGGCTGTGGTTTCTGATAGCTTCTGTCCACAGACTCACCACTGGATTAATTTGTGGCTATCAGGTCTTCTGTAAAGTCTACCGCCATCATATGCTCAGACTCCTCAAAGCCAAATGGAATTAACTTGTGTAACCTATTATAATTCCCCATCACCTGAGGGGGAAAAAAATCCTTCTTCAAAGTTGTCTTCTTTTCATGTCTAATTATTCCCATCAGAAAAACTAAAAACCTCCTAGTTATTTGAGTGTTAACCTCTACCTCAACTAAACAGTTAAAATGTCACTACCCCTTGTAAATTTTGTCTCTTAAATACCTCTTGAACACCCCGTCTTTTGCTCTACTACTACTTCTACTGTTGACCCATGAGGGGTATCAGATGCCAAGGAGCTGCAGCTGATCTGAACCTTGTCTGTTCCATTCCTGTCTGTTACCATGGAGTGCTGTGTTTGCAACACTCTAACTTTGATCATGTGACCTCCTCCCCATTTATGATCTTCTACTCTATCTTCTTCACATCAATTTGCAATAACACTGTAGGGAAAATTTACCTCAGAAGTTCCTTTTTCTAGGCTTAACCTCAAACTGATCTCTTCACCTCCAAATTTCTTCTTTCTGCGTTCAGTTAACCAGTTAATGAAGTGGCCATCTCAGTATGATTCTTTTGTAAGGCTGTTGGATCTGTATAAACACCAAATATGTCCCTGCCCAGTTAATAACAAATGCTCAGTTATTGATGCTCAATAACAAAGCCAAAAGAGATCACTTATTCCCTCAGAATTGCCACTTAGTTCTCTAGGATGTCACTCATTTTCTCTAGGCTTCCTGAAGAGTTAGCCTGTAAAAATAAGCAAAAGTATTACTGTTGTTAATGTTTTGTGTAGACAACAGGTTGTGTTTAGAGTTCAAACATTCATCCAGACACATGGACCAGATATTATTGACATTTTGATATTATTTATTATTTTATTATTTGGTATATCATGTTTCACTGTCATCCCTTTATATAAAAGATTCAGTCTTATCCAGATAATCTCTAATATGGACAATTGATGAGTATCACAGAAATAAAACCTTTTTAGAACATAATTCCCAGACAGATTACAAAAGACCTAGTCTTGTGGGAGACAGGAGTTAAAGAACTGCTGCTATCCTGAAGCTTTAAGACTGGAAAACCAGGAGCTTTTCTGTTAGAAAAAACCATTCATTTCAGGTGGGATCAGGCTGCAAACTAGACTTTACAGGACACACCTTCTGCTGACTCCTCTTTTGCTGTCGTATCCCCCTTCCCTCACACCTAAGATTATCTCATTATTCTCTCTAAAAGTTACTTAGGCTAAAAAGCAAACAAACAAAACCATTTACCTCTGGCTCTGCTCCTAAGGCATGAACCTGAGGCAGAGATGCAGACCTAACAAGCATTGGAGATGTCTTGCTCAAAACTTTCTTCTTCTTTCAGGAGTAGAACTTGGAGCAGGTTTTTGATAGGAACTGAAGTTGATTAAGTAAAAATACACAGCACAGATGCTGACAGAAAAACTTAAAGAGCTGGGAAGAAGCTGCAAAAGAATCGTCTGCCTTCTCACCACTACAGTTAGAGAGATGGAAAAATGCCAAAAACAAATTTCACCTACTTGAAAGATTTGTCTGTGGGCCATACTCTAATTTCCTGGAGAGGAAACAGCGCACGTTTCTTTCCTTGTACTCACTGTATTGGTTTCCTGTGACTACTGTCTTAAAGCTGCAGATATTCATTCCCTTGTGGGTTTAGAGACCCCTCCAAATGCTGAAAGAGGGAGTCTTCCCAGACTTCTTTTGGTACCTGTGGTTGTCAGTTAGACTTTGCTTCCTTGGCAAATGTCTATGACACTCCTTCCTCTACCTCCATTTTCATGAGGTGTCTATGTCCGTCTTTTCCTTTGTGTTTATTGCAGGGAGAGAGTTACTGTAAGACAGAATTCACAATGATAATCCAGGAGAGGTTCATCTCAGGATCCCTGATTAGATCTTCATTAACTGTTGCTCCAAATTAAGTCCCACCCACTGGTCCCAAAGAGATTAAGAGGCAGACATATTGTGGAGGACATAAGAAGTCAGAATGTGGCACAGTATATTCACTGAATTTTTCTTCGATAATCTATAATACTATGTAATGCATACTATATAACAGTATTTCTCAAAATTATGTGTTGATTAAACACCCAGGAGTTCTTTCAGCAATTTATTTATTACTATTAGAAATAAACATAAGAATTGCATGCCTACCAGCTAGTGGATTTTTCCCAGGTCACAGGTGTGTCCTATAACATGCTTATTCATACTGCATAAATGAAGAACTTGAATATAGGGTGGAGGTAGGTGTGATGTGTAAGTCTTCCCTAGTCATTTGTCAAACTTGAATTCTTCACTGTAATTTTCTCTCTATGAGGAACAAATAGGAGAATTAGTCTTCATTGAAACTTGAGTGGTTTCAGAAATCACCTAGAAGACCTAAGAGATCAGTCTCTGAATGCATCTGTGAGGGTATACCCAAAAAAGTTTAGCTGAAGATTCAAGGCCAGTCCTGAATCTAGATAGCTGAGGTCATGGACCAATAAAAAGGATAATGAAAGAGTAAGTTGAACCCTAGCATTTATCTTTAACTCTTTCCTGGATGTAAATACATAGTGCTTTTGCCACTGCAACTAGAGTGTCTCTCCCTACCATGACTTCCTACCATGATGCACCGTATCTTCAAATTATGAGCCAGTAAAATTTTCTTTCCATTTTTTTGGAATGGCTATTTTGTTACAGCTATTCAGAAAGTAAATAGAACTCAGGAGCAGGAGTGCCTGCAACAGAAAGGAGTTCACCTTGATCCCTGACTGGTCAGAGTACAAGATGATTACACATACTCTTTTTGTTGTTGTTCTGTTCTTTTTTTAAAATAATTTTTATTTTTAATATTAATCACAGGTTATTTACTTTGTATTCCAGCTGTATCCGCCTCCCTCATTCCCTCCCAATCCCACCCAGCCCCTTTCCAAGTCCACTGATAGGGGAGGTCCTCCTCCCCTTCCATCTGACCCTAGCTTATCAGGTCTCATCAGGACTGGCTGCTGCAATATCCTCCTCTGTGGCCTAGCAAGGCTGCCCCTCCCTTGGGAAAAGGAGGTCAAAGAGCCAGTTATTGAGTTCATGTCAGAAATAGTCCCTGTTCTCCTTAGTAGGGAACCCACTTGGATACTCAGCTACCATGGCCTACATCCAGGCAGGGGTTCTAGGTTATATCCATACATGGTCCTTGGTTGGAGAAACAGTCTCATAAAAGACCCCTGTGCCCTGATGGAGCCTACCATAGAGGGCCCCTGAAAGACTCTACTTAGCAGTGTATCAAAGCAGATGCTGAGACTCATAACCAAACCTTTGGAGGAGTGCAGGGAATCATATGAAAGAAGGGGTAGTTAGTATGACCTGGAGAGGACAGGAGCTCCACAAGGATCAAATTACACATACTCTTAAAGGAGAGTAGGTTAAGAAAGATTGAGGTTGCTATGGAAAGCCCCTCTTTTTCAGTCAAGTAAAATAGAATGAGGAGCAGGATTGCATCTTGCAAGAGATGCTGCTGCTTCTCCTCCTCCTTCTGACTTATCAACATCCTGAGTTTCAGAAGTAATGAGTTTTTTCTAAGGCTGGTAACTAACCCACTAAATCAGGGGCATTTATACATTGTTCACATGACCATTTAAGGAGTGCCTGAGCAAGAAGGAAATAATTTTCACAAGGTTCTGTTAATGCCCATGTTCATTGGTACAGAAGTGAGAAACCAAATGGATAGATCCACATCTCCCCATTTGTTGTCAAAGCTCCACCCTGATCTACCAAAGCAGTTTCCTCTTTATCACAAATCCAAGAGTAAAGACTTAGAAATCATGACCATTGATGGTTGTTTTGTACCTTTTAGGGCTTCTGTGGTGGTTTGAATAGGTTTTGCCCCATAGACTCATGTATTTGGATGCTCAGCCCACAGGCAATGGCACTATTAGGAGGTGTCTTCTTGTAGGAAGAAGTGTGTCATGGTGGGGTGGGCTTTGAGGTTTCCTATGTTCATGCTCTGCCCAGTGCGGGAATGCGAGCCTCCTATTAGCTGCCTTCAGATCAAAACGAAAAAGTCCTCCAGCTCCTCCAGTACCAAGTCTGCCTGCATGCTGCCATGCTTCCTGCCATGATAATAATGGACTGAGCCTCTGAAACTGTAAGCCAACTCCAATTAAATACTGTCTTTTATAAGAGTTGCCTTGGTCATGGTGTCTCTACACAGCAAAGGAAACCCTAATTAAGACAGCTCCCTAATTCATTATCTTCAATTTCCCTTACAATACAATCTCTACAGAATCATGGTTACTCATTATTCACCCAATGCTAATTACAGGTCTTCTTTTTTGCCATTTCCCCATCATCAATAGCACTAAGTGGTCAAATGTAAGGTTTGAGATTCCTCAGTTAAAAAAGCAGCAAGTTACTGCTTTGCTGGAAAATGCAGGTCATCAACTCAGTGGTCAGCATTAGGAGACTCCAATAGCTTCCTCGGCCCCACTTTTCCAAATGTGAAGCGCAGAGCATCAGTAGTTTCATTGCCAGAGAGCTTGAGAAGCAAGGACATCCACAGCGCCCAGCCTGTGGATACCTGCTGAATCTGTGCAATGGTGCCCAGAGTCTGGCCTTCTCCCCAAAATCTCAAGGTAACTGATACACATTGAAGTTTTAGAAAGTCTATGACAGCAGTGGCTGTCAAACTGTAGTGAGCCTCACAAGCATCTGGAGGCTTACAACAGATGCTAAACTCCACCAGGGTCGAAAGTTAGAGTCTCAGATTCATTAGTGAGAGGCAAGAACAGAGAAATTGCCCATGTCTCAGGCTTCTGATGCTTCTGTTCCACTGTTTTAGAGCACAGCAGGCATATTCATGAGGTTGTGGGTTTGCGAGTTTTGGTTAGGTTTTTTATTTGTTTGTTTGTTGTTTGTATGTTTATGTGTTTTGTATATGTGTGATTTCTTTGCCTCAAATAATTAAATAGATTTTTTTTTCGAATAGGAAAAAATGAACACGTACAAGATTTACTAGATTACTCTTAGGCCTGCCTTTTCCCTCCGCTGTCTCACTGTGAAGAGGAAGCACATCTGTTCTCTACCTGCTGGGAGTTTACTGCATTCTTCATGGATTCCTTAACATGGCTTTAAGATTGTACTCCTAAGGCTAGTTAATTCTCTAAGTTAGTCCTTTCTGCCTCGAAACCCATCCTGTTTTCATCTATTTTCTTCAGAGTGCCAGCAGGCACAACATCCCAAAGCCATACCTTCCCTATGGCACACTTTCATTGCTCTGTTCAATCAAGAGATTCTTCAAAGACTAGTTCTTGTCACATCAATTATACATCTCTCCCCCTCCAATTTTCAGCAGCCCTAGAGCCATATTTTTATAAGTCATTCTCTTAATTAACTAATAGTCTGCCTTGCTAAGACTGAAAATTTGTTTTTCATACCAGCTACACTACTGTTTTCACTTGAAACAGTCTTTCCTTGTTCAACATTAACCTATACTTTAAGGACCAAAGGAAGTACCTACCCCAGACCAGTCCTATCCCCAACCATCCCGTCCACAGTGAATATTGCTAATTATCCAAATTTCAAGATCAGATACCAAATATGGCTTCTGAATAATACTTACCATGAAATTCTGGGCTATTACTACCAATTAAGTGGCTACTGATGATGGAAGCCTCCAGTTTTTCGTGGTATTCTATTTCTTTATGGACTTTGTTATTCAAACTATGCCAAAACTCACTTTCTGGTGAACATTCCGTGCTATGTATTAAGTTATAAGCTTGCCTTGGAGAAAGCTGAAGTCTCAGGGCTTCTCATCATTTTAGCACAGTTCCTCATATTGTGGTGACCACCCAGGACCATAAAATTATTTTTGTTGCTGCTTCATAAGTGTAATTTTGCTACTGTTATGAACTGTAATGTGAATATCTGTTTCCAGTGTTCTTGGGTGATCCTGTGAGGTGGCATGTTGAGAAGCAGTCTCCTAAAGAACACCACTTATTTTTAATTAAACACAAAATACTGTAGTGGGTTTTCAGGGATGCTTCCCTTGATCTTCCTACACTCTGTATAAAGTCATGTTCTAGGTCTTCCATACTACATTGATGAATAATACTAGAAATATTTGATGAGTATTAAGGTTTAAATCTTAAACATCCCTTCAGAATTCATTTGTTGAAGGTCTGCTCCCAAATATAGACAGCATATTTCTGGGGTAACTGCATCATGAGAGCTCTGACCTTATCAGTGGATTGACAAAGTTATTAATTCATAACTTAATGGGCTTTTGGAAGTTGGTGGAAACTTTAGGAGACCAGATCTAGGTGCTGGCATCAGGCCAATGAGGGCATTCACACCCTTGAAAATTATGTTGTATCCCTGGAGCCTTCCTTGCTGGCTCTCCGTGTGCTTCCTGGCCATTATGAGGCGAACAACTTAGGTTTACAACATGTTCCTCATCATGATGCCTTCCCTCATCACAGGCCTAGAAACAACAGAGCACAATGACTCATGGACCAAAATCAGGAGCCAAGATGAATCTTTCTGTACTTTGTTTGTCTTGGATTTTGTCATCGTGCTGTAAAGCTGACTAAACAAGGGTACATTCATACAGTTTCTGAAAAATAACGATGTTTATAAAGATGTTTTATGTTTTATTCTCATGTCTCAAGAAGGAAGGGACATAGGGACTTGGAATTTACATCAGCTTTAGAAGAAAACGGGATCAAGGAAAGCCGTGACTCTGGGATTGTCTCCTGTAGGAGCAACAGCTCAGGCACCTGCCATTTGCAACAGCAGCACCAAGCAGATAACCATTCTAGTCTCAGTTTGAATTAACAGTTACAGGAGTTATTAATTTAAACTAAAATAAAATCTTGACCTCAGCTTTGCTTTATCCTTTCGTATCTTGACATGCAAAATACTAAGGGGAATGAGGGGGAGGCACAGAACCTGTGATTAAGTCTGCTCCTTGCTTCCATTATCTTCTCACTTTTCCTGAGCTCTAATTTAAACATCTTATTTATAGTGTAATGTTCTTAAGAATTTTCTGGTGTATTTAAATGGGGATAGTTAATTGGGACTGTTCTAGCAAAAGGCAGCTTCAATCTCATCTTCCTAGGTGGTGGCTTTTCTCTGCTTCTGAAAAATAATGTAATTTCCTCTTTCTCAGTCTAATTTTCATGTTCACTGTTACAGTTCTGAATGTTGTGACCTAAGGCAATCTGAGCTTAATAACTTTTTACTTTAATGTTATTGCTATTATTTTTAATCTTTACATAAACTTGGTATCTTGTATGACCCAGCATTCTTGTAATAAAAGTTAAGTAAAGTTTAATACAGAGAAACAATGACATGAATTAAAAACTGAAAAGGAAAAGTGAAAATGCAATGCTTTAAAATATATAAGTGTTTTATTAAATTAGCTTTGAAATTTAGTAGAAAGTATTTTTCATTTCCATAAAAAGTTACTTTGTTCATTTATTCTTGATTTGCGTAGTCTAAGACTTATCTGATAGCTACACGTGTCCTATTTATGGACCGTGGAAATGATATGATATATGTGGAAACAAAGGACCACATGCAAGGTCAAGCTAATTTATATGTCAGATTCTCTTGTTCCCTTCAAACCACCTGCCCTGGAGTCAGTTCTCCAGAAGCACTGCAGGAGATGCGGTTGTTAGGGAAATGCTCCAGAAGATGCCAATAGAAGGTGAGCAAGACAAGGTAGGAGGAGAGCAGGTTGGACATGCCTCCAGGTGTGGTCATAACCCTACTTCATCTATGAAGAGCTCTGGACAAAGGATATGGACTCAGTAAAATGTAGAGTACTTGGTAATACAGTACAAATGTAGAATCCTTTTCTCCTGATACAAGGAAATAAGCATTCACACGCACGAGTAAGTGGCCACAAATAACTACCAGGGAATATGATGTGTCTCAGTGACTCTGAGGAAAGCATCTCGAGTGGCCACAAAAAGCCTTGCAATAGTTTGAGCTACCAGGAAGAATTTTCCAGAATTTTCACTGGCTATGTACCACAGCTCCTTATTGCTTCTGAAGGCTAGGCTTTGCAGAAGAAACTCCAAATCATTACTACTCATTATCCACCTGACTGGACTTAGATTCACCATGGAAACACACTTTTGGGTGTGACTATGAAGATGTTTACAGAAAGACATGAGGAAGGAAGACCCACCCTGAATGCAAATGGCACCATCCTTGGGCTAGAGACTGAATAAAAAGAGAGCAAGCTCAGCACAACTGTATCTCTCTCCTCCTTACTGAACAAGCAATGTGACCGGCTACTTCATATTCACGCTACCTTATGATGGACTGAATATCCCCTAAAACACGAGTCCGGCTTAGCTTTGTCCTTTAAGCTCCTCTGTAAGTTCTCCTGGTCCTCTTATCCAGCGCTACCCTCCTGTGGCCTGTGACAGCCCCTCTTCCTGTTGCTTTGCTGTCTCCACCTAGGTCATTTCCCTTTCTGGTGTATGTACTCCTATTTCCCCCTTCTTAGAAATACGATTCCACTGTATATATATGTACCGTGTTTGCTGTTGCTGTACCTCCTGGATATTGTAAATCATGCATGGATAAACATGCTTATTCATCTCTGATCAATTGACTTAAAGTTGTTCAAGTATGGAGTCATATAGCTGGGCCATACGCAAATCTGTTTTTAACTTACGTTTCAATTTATGTTAACTGTATGTTTTATAAAGATGTTTTATGTTTTATGAAGACGTTTTAACTTCTGTTAATGTATGTTTTATAAAAATGTTAAAATTACCCATGATTATAATTTTAGGACTATAATCATATCTGGCAACTAATGTCCATTTATTTGTTTATGAATTAGAAGCCCTAATGTATGATTCATATCTTTTAAAAAGCTATAACATCTTCTCGGTGGATTTTTAACTAATATGTAGTAATCTATTTTATTTTATCTGCCTAATTTTGGTTTGAACACTACTGACTCAGACATTATAATAATTACATTGACCTTATTTTATGTTTCTGTTCACTTGAAAGTTTGTTTTTCAGCGGGTGTGGTGGTGGCTCATGCCTGCAATCCCAGAACTCAGGGAGACAAAGGGAGATGGATCTTCATTAGTTTGAGGCCAGCCTGGTCTACAAAGTGAGTCTGGGACAGTCAAGGCTACACAGAGAAACCCTGTGTCAAAACAAACAAAACTAAACTAAAAAAAAAAAAAGGAAAAAGGTTTTTATCACTTTACTCTCACTCTGAGAGGGACTTTAACATAGGGATGTATATTTTGGTGACAAGTATTTAGACCTACTTTTTTGTTTGTTTAACATATATATTTATTACAACTCTGAGACTTTTGTAAGCACATGCAATGTATTTTGATCATATTCACTCACACTCTTCTCTCACCTCCTCCCAGATTCATTCTCATTCCCACACTTCCCCCTGTTTTGCCTTTTTTATTGTTGCTGTTTTATGACACATGTTCAACCACTGCTACCCATATGCTAATGAGTGTAAGGCCATCATTGGACATAGTAATCTACCAAGGGACACAACCTTAAAAAAATAAAAATAAAAAATAACAACAACAAAAACCTTACTTACTCTTCCCCAAAAGCTCTCAGCTGTCAGTAACTCCTTAGGTATGGGTAGGGGCTCCTGAGTTCTTCTTTCTTCCATTCAGGAATGTTGGCTGGCCTAATTTTGTTAGGCTTATGAGCTATATTTTAATCTAATAAGAAACTTTGTGTCTTTTTATTGATGGTTTGGGACCATTTACATTTAAGGTTATAATTATTAAGAGATGTTTCTTTATTCTGGTAATTCTTTGGTTATTTTCTGGTTGCTTGCATTAGTGTTTATTTTTTACTTTCTTTTGATGATTTTTTAACACGTATTTAATTTTTATTCACTTTACTTCCTTGTTGTAGCCCAAGCCCTCCTTCCCTCCCACTCCTCCCCTCTTTCCTCCCTTTGCCTGCTCCTCAGGAAGGAGGAGCTCCGTTTCCCACCCACCCCAGCATCTCAAGTTGCATCAGGACTGAGCATGTCCTATTCTCCTATGGCCTGATAGGCAGTCCCACCAGGGGGAAGTGATCAACACTGGCAAGTGAGTCCTTTTCTGACACAGTCCCCGCCTCCCTTACTGGAGGATCCACATGAAGCTTAAGCTGTCCATCTGCTACATCTTTGTAGCGGGCCTAGGTCCAGTTCATACATGGTCCTTGGTTGATGCTTCAGTCTCAGCAAGCCCCTCTGGGCCCTGGTTAGTTGGCTCTGTTGGTCTTCCTGTGGAGCTCCTGTCACTTCTGGGTCCTTTTCTCTTTCCTCCCACATTTCCACAAGACTCCCTAAGCATTGCTGAATGTTTGGCCATGAGTCTCAGCATCTGTTTTGAGATGCTACTGGGTAAAGTCTTTCAGAGGACAACTCTGACAGGCTCCTGTCTGCAAGCTTAGCGGAGTATCACTCATAGTGTCAAGGGTTGTTACTCTCCCATAGGATGGGTCTTTGTTTAAGCCAGGCATTGGTTAAACATTCCCTCCATCTCTGCTCTCTTTTCAATTAGTGTTGTTGCTTTGCGGGTTGGCTGCATTGAGTATGATTGACTTACTCCTAGCTCCCTTTTGCTCATGCATTCCTCTCAGGAAATGTCCTCTCTCCTTGTTGTTGTTGTTTTTAATTTGAGAATGTTCTTCTTCCTTCTCTGTGTATAATATAACTTCAAGTATTTTGTGCAGTGTTGGCATCATGGTCAAGAGCGGTCTTAGTTTGTATTTATCTTAAAATGTTATTTCTCCTTCAAGTTCAAAAGAAAGGCTTGCTGGACATAGCAATTTTGGTTGCCAGTTACCTTCAAGGCATACACTATCATTCCATGCTTTCCTGGCTTTCAGAGTTGATGACCATAGATCCAATGATATTGTTTCTGCCTTTGTAGATTAGTTTTCTTTCCCTTACAGGTTTCAACAATGTTTCTTTACCTTGAATTTTTGACATCTTGACTGTTATACAGAGACTCTTGGGGTTCTAAAAACTTCTTGTACTTGATGCCTGTTTCTCTCTCTGGTTTCAGGGAATTTTCAACTGCAGAGCCATCAACTGTGTTCTCTCTATCTTTGTTGTTTAACTGCACTGTCTTCCATTCACCCACTTCTTTGTATGCTGCTATCACACCATTGATCATTTTTACTAAAAAATCTTAGAAATATTCCCATGACTTTTACTCATTTCCATCTTGGAGGAGTCATACTGCTTTTTTATGATTATTATATTTCTGTATCAGTGCTTATGTATCTGTTGGTTTCTACCTCTCTTTCACGTTTTTGGTGTTGTTGTTATTGCTGTTTTTGACAGGTGAATCTTCAATAGTAACTTATTCCTGGAGGCTGCATTCACCAGGGCCAGCCATTGAGAAATATATAAACTACTTTATCAGCCACAACAACAAACCACATGATGGACAAAAGCACACTTTAAATTAGTTACAACCTAGTAATAGATCAAAATTTTCCATAAAGGTAGCAAAACTACTAAAAATTGTGTTATGGAGTTAAGAATTATTTAAAGTAAGAATGGATAATAGTAAATAAAAATAAAACATAGTAAATTAATAAGATAAATTTTAAAAGAGTAAACACAGAGAAACAGATAAGGTTTGTTAACTAAACCAAAGAAAAAAGAGTGAGAAAAAATGCTGTGCAGAGATGATGAAAGAATTTCAGGGAGAAGAGAATGTACAAAGAAAAACCTAAAAGAAGTACAGATGCAAAATGAGCTCAGTCTATGAAAAGAAATAAAATAAACATTAAAAACACAAGAGTACTTTGCAAGGGTGAAGTCAAAACACTATTAAATGTAGAGAGTAAATAAAATCAGTAAGCACCAAGGGAGGAAAAGGAAAAGAAAACTATAAAAAGAGAGAAACTGCCCCAAATGGAATAATGCATAAATAAATTTAAGGAAATCTATGAAGAGGAATAGTAAAAGAATTTTTTAATGCAATAAAAATAAATCCTTTATTTTTTAATTTTATTTTTTTAATATTAGTTACATTTTATTAACTTTGTATCCCAGCTATAGCCAACTCCCTCATTCCCTCCCAATCCACCCTCCCTCCCTCATCTCCTCCCTGCCCCTTTCCAAGTCCACTGATAGGGGAGGACCTCCTCTCCTTTCATCTGACCTGGTTTATCAGGTGTCTTCAGTACTGGCTGCAAAGTCCTCCTCTGTGGCCTAGCAGGGCTCCTCCCTCGGGGGGGGGAGGGGGAGGAGAAGGTCAAAGAACCCACCATTGAGTTCTTGACAGAAATAGTCCCTGTTCCCCTGTATCCCCACTTGGATACTGAGAAACTGTGGTATTTTTACACAATGATACTACTGCGCAATTAAAAACAAGGAAATCATGAAATTTGCAGGCAAATAGTGGGGCCTAGAAAAGACCATCCTGAGTGAGGTATCTCAGAAACAGAAAGACACACATGCTATATACTCACTTATACAGACCTATAAGATAGGATAAACATACTGAAATCTATACACCAAAAGAAGATAAACAAGAAAGAGGACCTGGGGTAAGAGCATCAATCCTCACTTAGAAAGACAAATGGGATGGACATTGGATGTAGGAGAAAACAAGTAACAGGACAAGAGCCTACCACAGAGGGCCTCGGAAAGACTCTACCTAGCAGTGTATCAAAGCAGATACTAAAACTCATAACCAAACCCTCAGCAGAGTGCAGGGAATGGTATGAAAGAAGGGGGAGTTAATATTTTTTGGAGAGGACAGGAGCTCCGCAAGGACCAAATATGTCAGGGCACAGGGGTCTTTTATGAGACTGTTTCTGCAACCAAGGACCATTATGGATATAACCTAGAACCTCTACTCGGATGTAGCCCATGGTAGCTCAGTATTCAAGTGGGTACCCTAAAATAAATCCTTTTAAGTATATAACAAAATAGGGAGAAGCGTTCCTAAAGAAAGGAAACATTACAAAAAACAAAGTGTGGAGAGGGGAGGAGAAAACCTCCCTGTGATGGCAGTTTCCTCTGAGTCTCTGAAAACTGGAGAGTTTAAGAGATATGCATGGTGGGGTCAGGGAAGTCCCAAACTACAGCTTTTCCTTTGGTTTTGGCTGTTGAGTTGAGCTGACTGCCTCTAGAGCAGTGGATCTCAACCTCCCTGATGCTGTGACCTTTAATACAGTTCCCTGTGTTGTGGTGACTCCCAACCATAAACTTACTTTTGTTGCTACTTCATAACTGTAATTTCACTATTGTCATGTATCATAATTTGGGGGATACATAATTTTAGGGATATGTAATTCTGGGGGGGGGTAGATGTTTGTCAAAGGGGTGGTGACCCACAGGTTGAAAACTGCTACACAAGAGCTCTCTTGTTGCATTGTTATACTTCTTCCAGTCTAGGGAGCTCTGCTGACCACATCCAGCTTTGCAGTTTGTGGGGTGTGAGTATTCTCTCACCCTCATGGGACTCCTCGGACCCACTGAGTTGGCTGAACTTCTAGCTGACAGGTATCTCCCGAGTAGATTGGAGTCATGTGAAGCATCCACAGTACTAAGGTTGATACAGGGAAGGCCCCATCTGCTGGCTCTCAAGACCTAATTATGGATCAGCACGTTAGAAGGATGCAGCGTGGGGATAGTGCACAGCCGTGAAGCACAGATGAGCTGCTCTGGAGTTTTATCAGCCCAGTTAACTCAGGATCAAAACTGTCAAACACAGAGTAATTTCTAGCTATGAGATCTGTTCTTGTTTCCAAGGACAGGCTATTTCTTCCTATGCACTTTGCAGCCTGAGATCACTTCCTATTCCCTATATCTTTCCCCTTGCTCTTCTGGTACTCTCTCTTTGCCATGACTGCTTCCCTGAGCTTTTCTTCACCTAGAGGATGTAGAGATCAAATTGAGGCTCCTTGAGGTGTTGTTACTCCCTGATCTCATATCCCTGTGGTAACAGTAGATTATCTCCCAAAATGGCTCCTGGCACCTGCTCCCCCCCCCCCCCGTCATGAACGGTGACAAATAGATTTCTCTCTCTTTCTGACTTGTCTGCTGGAGCAACCACTGCATTATCAAACCCACCACTGGTCTGAGGCTGTAGGCTTGCCCTGAGGCAGGTCTGTTCACCTTCCCTCTGGCTTACATGTTGAAAGCATTTTTCTTGGCATTTTTCCCCAACCCCCAGTACCAGCTCCAGGAGCTGAACCTCTGTTCAGCTTTTGTTTCTGTGTTGGACATCAATTTTCTTCTCTTTCCCAGTATCTTTTTGCTTTCTTTGTAGGGATCTGAAGCTCTTTTATCTTTTTGCAGAAAACATGTTTATTTTTCTTCCTCGGACTCTCTCTCCTTCATTTGTTCACACAAAGCAGACCACAGTCCACCATCTTTCCTTGTACCTAGCTTGATTTATTCCTTATAGCGAGCGGCACAGACAGGCTAGTATGTGGGGATGGGGTGACTACGCTGGTGACAGGATCTCTGAGTCAGCTTCTAAAAAACATGACGTTATGGAGAAGAAAAGATTTCTGGGTTCACAAAAACTTAACTTCCAAATTGTTTGTACAAAAGACTGATATAGTGAAATATCAAATGTAAACCCACAACAATTCTCTTGTTTTATATTCTAGGAAGAGGAGTTTTTGCAAGAGTCAAGTGAAACCTGCCATTTCCAACTTCACCCTTTGGTCCATACTTAATAGATTCTGCTTGAAATTATTTTCTCCAACAAGGGTAATAACCAGTCTACAGACATCTGAAATATGTTTGCCTCTTTATATAATAATCTGTATGTTATACGGTGATTTACATATATATAATAGAAGGTATTGAAAGTATTTAAACATCTTTTTGATTTTGTTTTCTGTCTTTACAATTTTCCCTAGAATATATGTTTTCTCTTGGTAATAACAAAATTAAAAATGAGAAAATTTATCTTCAAAAGAGACAAATAACCTGACCCAGAAGCTGTAGCTGCTGAACTCCAAGACTGTGCCTGGTGGGTTCCTTAGGTGATGTGGACTCAGACTCCAGCACCCATGTTCCCTACACTTTGCTTCATAAAGAGGAAATAAACATCATTGAACAGCTTGGAGCCTCAGAAAATTGTCCTATATATTTTCTATGAGTAATCTCTCTTCTCTCCCTCAAAAGCATTTTCTCTATCTGTGATATAGCAATAGCACCAATGACAACCAGTCACTTCAGTGGGCAATGTAAAAACCACAGATATGAATATGACTTATGAATAATAAATGTTTAAGTATACAGTAATGATGACTCCCACTTTTTGTCTCTGTGAGGATAGAGAAGAGAAATAGTCTCACTAGTATTCCTCCTGGGCCACATTTTTAGCTTCTAGTCTCTATTAGGAGATGGAGTGTCCTATTCTTACTTTCCATTTCATCAAAACCTGTTCTCTTACCTACTCCGAGTGCTACTCCGATGCTGTCTCTCAAACTGTATAAGCCACACTCCGCATCTTTCTCAGAGCGGAACTGTAGCTGTTGTAGCTGATGGAGGCCTGACCTTAATGCTCAGTGGCCAACCCTACCTCATCCTTGAGTTCAGGCGCATTTATGAACTACCACACAGGCTGCTGGCGGACTGTGTGCCATTGCACTGAGACTCTGAGAATTCCGTATACAATAGATGCTCAGTTAGAATCAGCTGAATTTATACTGAGCTTTATTGTTTTCAAAAATAGTTTGATGACTTTTTAATTGATCCTCTCTAGTAGTTTTAACTTTGAAAATTTTGAATAATGCTAATATTTATAGAAACAATTAAATTTGGTTTTAAAAATCCTTTAATTTCTAATTTTCTGAGTATTAATGGTATAATATCTCAGATGTCAATAATAACAAACTCATTTATTTGCAGGCTTTCACTGATAAATACATTGATTTAGAGTAGAATTTAAGTGAAATTTTAGCTATTTCACTTGATATTATTTTACCTACTCAGGCATACTTTACAACTGATATATAGTATGATGGATATAATATAACCCAAGCATTAAAATTAGTTTACAATGAACACGTTATATTTTAACACATGTAGTTATATCTTTACAGGTTGTCTTAACTGTTCACCACTATCATTATTATTATTATCCATGCATTTTTTCCTCAGAGATTTCCTAGTGTACCGCTGGAGTAAAGAAAGGAGTTATAAAATGGGATCTTATAGTTTTTAACCTTCAGCAGCCCACGAATTGGTTTATGTTTATCATCATCATCATCACGGGAAGCATTTGTCTTGCTTTCTCTCACCAGCAATGTCCTTAGTTCAGGACCTGTGGTTACAGGGGCCTGCATCAGGCATCCTAAAGGAAGTAAGGATTAAGACATGGTTGGCTTATACACGAAGAGTCTGACTGGAAAAGAAATTCCATTATCACCAGCCTGGGAGCTGAGAGTCTTTTCTTCACATCAAAGGACGAAGAGAGGGAGAGAAGAAAAGTCTTCCGAATGGTTCCCCTTTCATTTCCACTTCAGTTAACTGCGGTGAGTTTTCAGTATGTTCTATGCTCTCAGACCCTGAAAGAGCTTGAAGCTGACTTCCCCACACTGGGAACTTAACTCAAGCAGCACTGACGAGAAAAGACAGGCACCTCAGTAGATGCAGCTCATACAGAGAGATTTTATTTTTTTATCCAAAAGTTGCTTATTTTTCTAAAAAAAAAAAAAAACTTCCCCTTGATGAGATAAGTTTTAAAGTGTGAAAAATGTTGATATTTTTCTTTACACATCACAGGTTTGCTGTGTTTATTTTTATTTTTTTTTCAGCCTACATAATCCTCCTATGGTAAATCACGTAGGCAATACTCAGATTCTGTCAAAACCCCTGTGCTATTACCATGGTTTCAAAACTTCTAGCACTCAGTGGGCTTACCAAGGCCACACTTTCCCTGTTGTATGAATTGTCGCAAAAATTAAAATGTAGCTGATGCTAGAATTCTGTTGACAAGCTGATGAGGCCCATGTCCTCCGAGTTCCTCTCTATTCTCATTCAACCTGTCAGAGAAATCTCTAGACCTGCTCTAAACTGCTGCCTGAGGAGAAAATTAGGACCCTACAAGCACCTGAAGAAGTTGTGAATGAAAGGCAACAGGCATGGCAAAAAAGGGAACGTGCAAGCACGATAACATCTTGAGCTGCTATAAAATATGTCAGTGAGTTCAGGTAGGTCCTGCGTCTAACATGTCTAACATGTCTAACATGGAGGCTACCTCACAACAATGTGGGTGCTTCCACACCTGACAGAGGAGAATGTTTGAAACTGTTGCTTCTCATCATGCAAAAAACGTAGCATGCTTGTCAAGGGATTAAGCTCACTGATAACTCCAATCCCTAAGGACAGGAAGGCAAGAGGAAGGCCAGTCCAGGCCCAGCCTGGGCTTCAGGGCCATTTTAAGGCATTCTTTGGTAGACAGGGAGACTGGAAAAAAACACAACAGAAACTCCTTATTCCTCAATGTTCCGAAGAAAGCAAATCCAGAGAAAAGTTCAGCCTCATGGTCTGGGCTTCCAGTTTTCTTTCTTCGTCATCAACCTTTCAGGTTCCAGAGCAGGAGCCTGGCTACGTAGTCAGCTGCAGCAGGAGCACCTGGGAGCCTGTAAGAACTACAGATTCCACACCTTTTGACCCGAAAGCCTTCTGTGAACTCTGACCTTCTGTGCAACTACCTGTGTTTCCACAGGATTGCCATATGTTCCTAATGAACACAGAGGTTTAAAAGTCACTGTTCTTGTATACATAATCGATTTATTAGCCTGTATTAAATTATTCTTAATAGCAAAACCATGCCCCATAATGTACATTTTCTGACTATATCTCCCCTTGTCCATATAACCTGCAGCTGTCTTTACCTATCTCATCTATAACAGAACTATTCTTTTATTAAATACTGCCTTCACAGAAAACAGCAGAAACCTGTTGTTGCCCATCAACAGGCTAACAGAACAATAGAACCCATTAGAGGAATGCTAAGAACCACTTTAAAAGTTTCAGTACCCCATGCGTGATCAAAATTAAGAAGATACCCACAAATATGGGAGCAGAAAATCATCTTGTTTCACGTATGACAGTTCTTCCACCAAACTACCCAATATGGAGGAGTGGCAAATAAAAGTCAGCTCTTGGCTTCTCCACCAGAGAGAGGAGGAGAATGGAACATAGTCCAACATTCCCGCCTTTGGAGGGCTGCCTGAGAGACTGGCTTTATCTCAGCCCATTAAGAGCCCCGGATAGCAGAAAAATGAAGGCTGATGCCTGGGCCCGGATGAGAAGAGCTCAGGATCTGTGGCACCGAGAGGTATTTCCTCCTGAAGTGGGAGGCAAGGCTGGCTCCTTGGCTTCTTTTGCAATGCGAAATGAAACAGTGGAAAATGTGGCTGGTAGACTTCCAGCGAGCTGCCTAGGGGGCTGCTTTCTGCCTGTCTGACTGAGGGTGTAACAACAACACTGTGTCCTAGAGGCCGACAAGAGCAAGAGGGCTCAGCAAGATGCTGGAGGTCCTGAAATGTCTGACATAGAGAGAGGGAGGGAGGGCAAGTTCCTGAAAAGAAGCCAGCATGCCGCTCTTAGAAATTATGCTCCAGACCCACAGAGGACACACTCCCTCAAAGGCTTGACAGGCCTCAGGAGTCTCTAACTGGGTGGGTTAGGGAATTTCTTCTCATGTGTAAAGACTCCAAGAACACTGTAAAAGTAAGATGTTTCCCCAAATGTTCAATAACTACCTTAAACCAAAAAGACGTGAAGAAAGATGGGATCATGGTCCAGTCCAAAGAGTAAAATGAATATCCCAAAACTGATAATGAAGAAACAAAGATCTATTAATTTTCTTTACAAATAGCAATCACCTTAAGGAAGCTCAATATACTGAGAGAGACCACAGCAAACTAAATGGCCAGTCAGAGAAAACATGCAAGAGCAAGTGAGAGTACCAAGAAAGAACTAGGATTTTAAACTGTCTTAGTTACTGTTCTATTGCTGTGAAGAGACACCATGACCACAGCAACTAATGGCCTAAAGCATTTAACTGGGGACATGTCAGAGAGTGAGCCCATGACCATCATGAGGAGGAGCACAGTGGTAGTCAGGCTAGCAAGACACTGGAGCATTAGCTGACACCTTACATCAGATCCACAGATTAAACAGAGAAAGAACAACTTCCACTCCCAATGACACACCTCCAACTAAGCCATGACTCCTAATAATTCTCCAAAAAGTTCCAACAAATGAGGACCAAGTGTTCAAACAGATGAGCCTATGGGGGCCATTTTCTATCTTTTCAATAGTTTTTTCTTGGTTTTTCAAGACAAGCTTTCACTGTGTAACAGCCCTAGCTGTCCTGTAGACCTGGCTTGGCTCAAACTTGGAGATCCACCTACTTCTGCTTCCCAAATGCTGGCATTAAAGGCAGGTACCACTACCACCTGACTCAGGGTCATTTTCATTCAAAAGACCACACCAAAAAAACCAGCCAAACAAATTCTCAACTTGGAAAGTGTATTGACTACAGTTAGAAATTCAGCAGATGTATTTAATAGTAGACTTGAAACAGAAAAAAAAATGAATCAGTAAACACTCATGGAACAATGTCAAATTGACCAGACCTTGGTTATAATAGTGTAACAGAAAGAGAAAAGAAAAGCAGATGGAGAACTTACTTAAGACATGATGGTTAAAACCTCAACATTTGAGAAATAAAACAAAACAAACAAACAAAAAAAAAACAAAGGAGTTGAATAAGCCACAAGAAAATGATTGAAAATAATGACCTAAACAAGCTGAAACTATGATGTATTATGATAAAACATATGACAGGAAAACAGAGAAGGAGTAATAAAGTAGAGATGGAAAAGATGTCATTACATACAGGGGCATGGTAGTAACAGAGAGTCATCAAGTAGAATAGTTTGGGTTACAAGTCGGTCCATGATACACTCAAAACACCAATGAAGTAAAACATGCCAACCAGTGATAATTTGCCAGCAAAGATGTCCTCCAAAAAAGAAGGAGAGGGGTTATGGGGATGGTTCAATTGGAAAATGCTTGCTGCACAAGCATGGAGACCTCACTCTGGCTCTCCAAGAGAGCACATTAAAAGCTGATCCTCAGCTGGAGGGATGGCCTAGCAGCTGAGAGGCCTGCAGACCTCAGTTTTGTTCCTGCAGGGTCCCCAGGGGTGACGCTCAACAACTACATGATGGCTCACAAGCATCTGTAACTCCAATCCCAGTGCACCTGGTGCCCTCTTCTAATCTCTGTGGGCACCAATTGTGTGTGATGCACATACATACATGGAGGCAAAACATTAATACATAAAGTAAAATGAATGACCCTAATTTTAAAAATTAGAAATAATCAAATAAATAGAAGCTGGATGTGCAGTCTATGCCTGTAGTCCCAACCCTGGGGAGGCAGAGACAGGTAGATCCCACGGATTCCGTAGTGAAGCGAGTGAAATCATTGAGAGACCCCATCCCAAAGCTCAGTAGAAATTAACTGAGAACATCTTATATTTCTCTATAGCCTCCATGTGTGCGACAACACATCTACACAAATTAAAAATGAAAGATAAATTTAAAAGCGTTCATAGATAAATAAAAGCATCATCAACACTACCTTACCTAAAACTAAATACTAGAACTCTATAGGTTGAAACAAAAAGACACTTGAAAGCAGCAACAAAACATTTGAAAATATAATTATAATTGGTAATATGTAAATACATATAGAATATTATAAAACTGCAATGTTGTGTCTGTAAAACACATTTAATGCTAAAATGGAATTTAAACACAAAATCATAAAAAGAAGTAAAGTTATAAACTTGTGCTAATGAATACAAACTCAGAAATATAACTTGTATCACTAATAGTCTAAAAGAAGGAAAAGTTAATGAGTAAATGTTTCGGATGTTACTGACACTAAATTAGCAGCTAAATATATATTTTCAAACTTAAAAGATGTTTAACTTTATTCTCTGAGAATTTCATGTATTTATACAATGAAAATGATTACTTTCATCCTAATTCCTTTCCCCTATTCCACTCCCCTCCCCCCCAGGACTTTCCCAGAGCATCACTCTTTCAATTTCATATCCTGTTCTTTTTTAATTTATTCATTATATTTATTTATCAATATTTATTTTTAAACATTTTAAATTTGTTATTTGAAAAAAGTATACATTTGTAAAGTGCCTGTTGATAATTTCCCGCCACCGTTACCTTCCTCCAGTTCCCCATCTTCCCAACATCACACCTTCCTTTTGTTTTCTGCTCTTAATAACCCTGTAAACTCAGCTAATGATGCCCGTATGTACACAGGTTCGGAGATGCTCAATGCAGCATAGACAACCTACCAATGACCAAGTCCTCAGAGGAGAGTAACTCTCTTAACTCAGCAATAACAGCTGCTAATTGCAGCTGTGCCAATGCTGAGGCCTTGGGGCCCCTCCCCCAGCTCTGCTGGGGTTGTCGCTGACTTGATCTTATGTAGGCGGTGAGTGGATAAACACAGCTGCTGTGAGTTGATCTGTGTGAACACTAGGCCTGGAAGAAGTCGTTTGGCCTATAATCTAGTGTTTCCCATCTTAACATTCTCTTCTTAAGGTCCCTTTTTAGTTACCTAGCCTACACTCAGGCTTCAAGTTAGACACATGAAATAGAAGGTTTGAAGGCAGGATCTGCTTCTGTAGAGAACATATGGCATTTGTCTTTCTGGACATGAGTTACGTCACTCATTGTAATTTCTCCAATGTTATCCTTTTACTTGAAAGTTAATTGGTCTTTATAGCTGAATAATACTTCCTGTGCATATGTACCACATTTTTATGTATTCATCTGTTGGTGGAGACGTTATATAATCCTCAGGCTAGTGAATAACAAAATACACAGGGAATATACAGAAAGGAAAGTGGGAAAAAAATCTAGAATGTCAGCACAAAAGTAAAAACAAATTTTTTTTAAACAAGAGAGGTGATGAAAATAAAGTAAATATAATACATAAGAAAGCAATGAGCAAAGTGGTAAGAATAATTCATATCCTGTTTGTAGTTGTTTCAAGTTTTCAAGTATAAATGAACTAAATTAAGACTTAAAAATAAGTTTTCAGTGGATGCAAAGATTACAACAGGAGATCGAAAGTATACGCTTTCCATGAGATTCATTTGGGTCCAAAACTCAATGAGGTGGCATTAAGGATTTTAAGCACTGTGTTAGGTAAGAAGATGGGGCCCATGAAGAGGCTCCAGGTCAGCACATCACAGAGGAGACACTTGCACAGTAATATTTATTGCAGAACTAGTCACAACAGCTAAGCTATGGAAACTGAACCAGGTGCCCAAAAATGAATAAAGAAAGTATGGCGAACACACAGCAGAACAGTGTTCCACCCATAGAGCATGAAATGATGTTGCTTGCAGGAAAATGAGCATACACGGAGATCATCATATCAGACAAAGTAAGCCTGTCTTAGGAAGACAGATACATTCTTTCTCTCACTTCTCATACATTTTATATAGATAAACAAAATCATCGTGTGTGTGTGTGTTGAAAAATTTTACATGGAAGCAGTAATTAAAAGGGAAAATGAAGGACAATGTTTACATCATACTAAGTAGACATTAATTCAGAAATTAAGAAGAAACACACATAAGCATTATATAATAACAAATGAATCAGTTCATCAGGAAAATAACATCATTATGTGGTTATATGCAATATCAGTACGGCATCAAGAATCAGAAAAGAACCTTTGCAGAACTGTTGAAGAAACAAATAATACTGCCATTCTGGTAGACTTAAACACCTCACTTTCAATAATGGATAAAATAACTCAACAAACAGGTCACTATGAAACTAAAAGATCAAGCATTGTAAACAGATTGAACCTAAAATTCGTATCCAGAACACTCCACCTAACAACAGAATATGAAATGTTCAGCACACATGCAACTTAAGACCATTAGAAAAATCTTGAGAACTTTAAGGTGTCTGAAATCCACATCAAATATTTTTCCTAACTAAAACAGAACCAAAGAACAAATCAATAGAAAAATGGAAGCGAAACATTTACAAGCACTGGAAGTTAATTAGATCACTCTTGAGTCAAAAGTCTAGGTCAGAAAAAAAAAAAAAAGCACAACAGAAATTACAAACAAATTGAGTAACCTGACAATATGTCAAACTTTTGTCATGCAACAAAACAGTACTTAGAGGTGTTAAAATAAGAAATACATACATTCTAGAGGAAGAAAGATCTTCAGTCAACACACAGCTAGAAAAAAAGAAAAAAGAAATGAAGCCAAAGTTAGTTATATGATGGAAGAAGATAAACAGCAGAAAGATAAAAAGAAAACAGAAAATAATTAAAAAGTCATTGGACCTTTGAGTTGTTTTTATGAAATGATTGAGAAAATTGACAAGTTCATAATGAGACTAAGAAAAATAGAAAAGAATCAATTAGCAAAAGTCAGAAATCAGAGGAGATATTCCAGTGAATGCAACAAAATAACAGGAATCTTAAAAAGAGACTGCCAGTAATTAACTAAAACTTGGATAATCTAGAAGAATAAGAATAATATTTAAAATAGTATCAAAGAGAATAAAATATTTATAAATTAATCTACTTAGAAATCATTTGAACAATAAAAAACCACACAAATAAATTCACAGAAACATAAAACATACCAGTACTGAATTATGGATCTATAAGAAATTGATCAGACTCATAACTAGTAACATTATTGAACAGCTGACTAAAAACATCTCAGGAAAGGAAAGCTCCAGAACAGATATCTTCACTGGGGAATTCTACCAAAAAAAAAAAAATGAATTCTTGTGAAATTCCTCCAAAATATGAAGAGAAATTAGCTTTTCCAAACTGATTATGTGAGACCAACATTACAGAAATATCAAAATCAGTGATAACATAAGAAAATAAACCTTAGGCTAATAATTGTGTGAATATTGATGTAAAAGTTCTCACCAGAATTCAGACAATAGCATAATAAAAGGGTCGTTTACAATACCACTGAGTGGGGTTTGTCTCATAACACAATGATGCTTCTGCATGTAAAAATTAACCAATCAGCATATCACTCCAATGTAACAAATAAATTAGTTCAGGAATGTTGGGAAATAATGTAATACCCTTTCATTATAATGCTAAAAATATTAGGAATATAAAGAAATAACCAAATGTAATCACAACCATATATGAACTTGAGCTTCCATTATAGCCACAGTCAACAGTGATAAAGTCAAGCATTTATGAGGATGAATGATAGATTTCCATTCAAAGGACTCCTATTCTATACAGCACTGAGAGGTGGAGCCAGCATAGCTGGCCAGCAAAAGAAATGCAAATCATTCAAAGTACATATGAAAAAGTAAACTTACCTCTCTCTGGGCATGGAAACATAATTCATGGAAAGACAACTCTGAAATTGCATGTGCATCATCAGACCCAGTGGCCAGCTGTCCAACCCATAGACCAAGAAAAGACCCAGTGGCCAGCTAGCCAACCTATAGACCAATGAAAGTTTACACTTCAGTGCCAGCTGCAACAGTTGGCAGCTTCTCAGGAGAATTGCTCCCAAAAGAATCTCTCTGGAAATGTCTGGAGGCTTTCTCATTTCCCCAGTATCAGAATCACAATCTGAAGATAAGGGAAAAAACTACTATGCCTTCAGTGAGAACTATATGTTCTAGGACTTTTTAGTGGCATCAAATCAAAGCCCCAGTTTTCTTGACTTTCTCTCCTATCCAATTTTGCTTGCTTCACTCTCACACAGGTTTTCATCTGTACAAAAAAATCATCACTTCAGGTTCTATTTTAACAATTCAACCTTTGCCATTATTATTAAAAACTAAGAAAAATACTCAAAATGTCCTATAACATAGTCAATTAACATAAATATATTGCTCTAAAATTATACTAACATTGGTAGTTCTCTGTGTGTATGTTCTCTAGGAAAGGTGCAACATCTCACAGAGATCTCGAGTAAGGGAATAGTATTTATTGATTTTTTTTTTAACTAAGGCTCGGGAAAACAGATGTGCCAGCCATATGCCAGCATGTGGAGGGTGCTCTTCCACAAAGTGTGCTGGTGCAGGCAATGCACAGGACTCCAGAGCTATAGGAGGCATCGAGGAAAAAAAGATTTAAGATGCAGTCAGCATGGACCCCCAAATCTCTAAAGTCCTGGGGCTTCCTGAAAACTTGGCCTCATGCCCACCAGGCTCCACAGGAGGCCCACCCATCATCTCCTGCTGCTCATTCTTGCTGCAGAAGATACATCTCTCCACAGAACAGTACTCAGAAAGTAAATTGCTGGCTCTGAGCTAGAACAACTACAAGACTTTTTACTGCTCACAAGGAGACTCCTTGGGAAGCATAAAGCAAATAACAAGCACTCCATAGCTAAAAAATCATGGTTTCTCCATTTATTTATTTGTGGAGAACTTACCTTTTGAAGGCATTTAAATTTTTTTAGACCAATATTAACAGAAATTACATAGATTTGCTAAATGTTTGAGAAGAAAGGAGAGAGAAGAGACTATTTAAAAAAAACTCAGAGATTTCTAAGGGACACATAAACAAAAGTGTTGAGCATCTAAAGGGTAACATGCTAGGAAGTTTATAAACCCATAAGCCCCCATTTTCTCTTTATTTTGCTTACTAATTAGAAGTCTGTTATAGATTCTGGTGTAGATTCTGGTTCATTCAGATAAAGGAACACAAGGTCACTATTTACAAAAAAGACAGACCTGAAGACTAGCTACAAAATGTTCTTCAATTGTAATTAATGAAAAATAAAAATAAGGGTACTGTCTTGGTTACTTTTCTAAAGTGACTTTACTGTGATAAAACTTCATGACTAAGCCATCTTACAAAAGAAAGAGTTTAATTTGGCCTACACTTTCAGGGGGCTGGAATCCATGATGGTTGCTCAAAGGAATAGCTAAGAGCTCACATCTGTATCCACCTCCACAAGGTAGAGAAAATACTGGGAATTGCAAATCATTTGAAACCTTGAAGCCTGCCCACAGTGACACACATCCTAATCTTTTCCAAACAGTTAAATGATTAAGAGAACAAATATTCAAAAATATGAACTCAGTGGTGGTCATGATCATTCAAACTACCTCATTCCACCCTCTGTTATCCATACGTTTATGGCCATATCATAATGCAAAAAATGCATTTAGTTCAACTTGAAAAGTCCTCATAGTCTTTCACAGTCTCAACACAGTTTAAATATCCAGAGTCTTCTGAGATTCAAGGCAATTTTTTATTGTAGCACTCTATAAAACTGAAAAGCAAGTTACATACTTCCAACATGCGATGGTACAGAATATACTTTGCCATCCCCAAAAGGAAGGAAAGGAAGTACAGTAAAAAAAAAAAAAAAAAAAAAAAAACTAGACCAAAGCAAAACTGAAACCCAGCAGGCAATCCAAATCCTCTGTCTCTATGTCTGATGTCAAATGGCCTTGGTGTTTCTTTCCTTATAGCTTTTCTGATTGCAACACTCTTTTCCCCCTGAGCAGGTTCCACTCTCTGTGTGCACCTCTCCTTGGCAGACACCCTACAGCTCTGGTACTTCTGATATCATGGGCTCTCCAATGCAATTCAGGCTTCACTTTCACAGCCTCACACACTGACTTCTCAAGGCCTTGCAGGCTGCCACATGCTTGCACTCAGTAGTTCTCCTTAGCCATGGAGCTACAACGCTGAGTTTGACTAAGAACTTGGGATGAGCTCTCACATCTTTGAATCAGATATGTAGCAGCTTTGACTTGTTGTTCGTTTTTAGAACAAAAATATTTCTTAGGCTTTTTTTTTTCTTTCGATAAGTTGGAAACTTACCTGGATGGGGTTTTATCCTGAAGGTAGACATGCATTTCATTTCAGATCAGCTCACTCTTTCATCTCATTTCTTTCAGTACAAGCCTTGACTCTAACACTAAATATATTGATGCCCTTTTTTGGTGTAAACTACATATATTGTATTTCTTTTTCTATCCTGCTTTTTCACTGTAGACCTGAATGAGAGTGATTACCAATAACACAACTATTAGCATTGTGATGCCTTTAAATCCCCTCCATCAAAGAAATAAGTCCATTATCTTTTAATTTAGACTCAAGCAACATCTTAGGACAAGGGCAAAGGGCAGCCACATTCCTCGACAAAATATCATGAGAGAAGTCTCTAGGCCCATTGTTTATATGCTTCCCTTCTGACGCCTCCTGACCTGGGAATCCACAGTCCATTTTCTCTCACTACTAAAGCCTCCCAAGCTCCTACTAGGATGGTCTATTAAGCTTTCTGCATTCATCAGCTTTCCTAGTCCAAATTACCAGAGTCACTTATTGTCAAAACCCAGCAAGATCAGGCCTGCTGCAGCAGACACCAATCCTCAGTATGAACTCCTGTCTTTGTTACTTTTCTACAGCTGTGATAAAACGCCATGACCAAAGCAACTTAGAAAATAACGTGTTTAATTTGGTTGACAGTTTCGGAGGGTTAGAGTCCATGATAACAGATTGAGGTCACTCCTTGACCCACCATCGTAAGGCTGAGAGAGAGCACAGGGAGATACAAGAGTCTTTTGAAACCTATCTCATCATTCTCCCCAAAGAGTTCCACCAACTGGGTAATAAGCACTCACATACAGAAGGCTATGGGTGCCATTCTCATTCAAACCACTGAAGACGCAGAAAAATAGTTGTGACAAAATAAAGGTCGAGGTGTGTATGTGTGTGTATTTGTTGGTGGGTCATTACTAGGTGTGAGTATATGTGTATTGTATCTAAATTTGCTTAAATATATGCATATATGAAGATCAAGAAAAGAGTATTGGACAGAGACTACACCGTTTTTTTCTTAGAAATTTCTTTTTCCTATATGTACAAATAACCTTATTAATAACCACAACCCACAAAGCACAACTAATAACATGGCCATGAGTTCTTTTCTGGAGTATGGGCAATTAAACACTGCAATTTGTGCTAACTAACCTGAATTCTTATTGTATATGCTGTTTCTTGGAATCCTCCGGGTGCTTTGAAAATATTTTGATGATTATAGCTTAAGTGATATACCATGTTGGCCCTTAACTGTGGGTGCTGTGTCCTAGTACATCGCTGTAGAGAGAGGCCTGAATCTATCGATACAAATCTGAAAACTGCAAGAAAATGTATAGAGGGAGAAAGGCTAGATCTTCCCATTCCAAAGATGATTCTCAACACTACCTTGAGAAGACTAGTATTTAGTCTCCTAGACAGTGGATAATGGAACTGAATAATGGAACATTTACTCCCAGTTAAAAAGGAATTCCCAGGAAGATGAAGAACTCCAAGTCCAGACTGCTGCTTAGTTAATTCTGACTTGTTATAAGAAATAGCATGCTTAAGCTTTTTTGAAAATATCAGGAATGAAAACTTGTATTTCTAAAATGTTTACTTAGCAAACTATAGCATCCTCCTAGTAACTCTCAAAGATGTAGCTGCTAGGACTAAAAATATCTTTGGGGGAGGGCTGTGCAGATGGGGAGTGGAGAGGGGAGTGTGGGACACAAGAACCCAGAAGAGCAGCCATCTGAGCAGATTTCACACGATTAATAGGGAGGTTGTTGGCTGGTGGATGTTAAAAATAGAACCTCATTTCTGAGGGTTGGGTGCCCTGCTCCTGAGCCCTGGAAGGAGCCTGCTGAGAGGGATGATTAAAATGAAAGACCGTGCAGCTCTAAGGAAATATTGGCATAAAGAAATGGCACCGATTACTGATGCTCCAGCCACCTTCTAAGAGGCTCCTGAAAATTGCTTTCCTTGGATGAAATAACAAATATCTGTTCCCAAACATTATGAAGCACAATAAATCACATGTCATTGACACATCCAATATGTTGTATCACAGACCCTGAATCCAAACAAAGCCATGCCATCTTCCTCTGGGTCCGGTGGGAGGGGTGGCTAACATCTCTTTCTCTTGTTTTGTGAGATGAAAACTTGTCGCTCATAAACAATATTAGCTCTGCCCTCTCCCTGGGTGAGGTACCTCAAACACATGTTCATAGAGTCCAAAACGAACGTGGGCTCTGACCACTTGCATTTTTAAAGAAAGATGGTCAACTCCAGAGACTGCAAACCTCTTACCCAAAGTCAGAGGCACAATTAAAGCTCCTATCTCCCATGTTCAGATAATGATTAAGTACATTAGGTGAACTAGAAAGCTGCCAACACATTCAAGATAGTATTTACTTCATCATAAGCCTGTGTTTTTGTTTAAGAATTGCACATAAGCATCAAATGCTTCCTAACCAAAGCCACCCCATCCCTTCCAATTCCTTTTTCAATTTTTAATTCCAGTTTCAGGTGCTCTGTGTTTTTAATTCCACTGAGTCTACTTGGTGCCGCTACCTGTCTGTGCATGCTGTAGATCCAATCACTGGAGGATGGGAAGCCTTCCAAGATTTCATTTTTCCTGGAACCAAAGTTTAGAGAAAGCATGAATTTCTCAAGTGCCAGTACTTGAAGACGACAGGTTTGGAAGCTGCAGAGGAAGAAATGAGGGAGGATCAGTTTCTTTATGGACAGAGTACTTCCGTGTTAACATTCTGTTTCCTGTGGATATATCGTTTGTTACTTTTCAAGTGCAGAAATACCTAGGCCTGGTACAGCCACATTTGTACAGGCATATATGTTACAGAAGCAACTACTAAGAATCTATGACCGGCCCATTATACAGGTAATTTCCCTGCTCTCTTAGAAATGCATAAGAAATTGCCACCAAATATATATATATATTGGTGGCAAATATATATAAAGCCCCACCCACTTGCCTTTGCTTTGCAATAGCTCTACATTCCATAGCTTTCTGGTGGAATCAAGCTGAGGGGAAAGGAGACTCCTGTTGGGATCAAAGCTCTATTAATTCTGTTCTTTCTCACTGCTTTACAAGTCTGTCTGTCCTGGGGCGGGAGGGTGTCTGTCTTAAATAAACCTACTGCTTCTATGCAACATAACCCTAAAACAAAGAGATAATAAAAGGCACACAGGAACATTCATCATCCTGTGTTATTTTTATTCCACTTTTAGTGCGATCTCTATGCAAATGTGTCATGGAAACAGATTTCAGATGTTCTTCTCTACGCAGAAGCTTTCACTCTCCAAATCTAGCATTATATGATGTTTCTCAGAGTACTTTTTTCTGCTTGGTTGTCTGCTTTCTGATTTATACATGTTACTCTGCAGCACTCTTTCAGTTTTTCGTATGTTCTCTTTTCAGAAATTAAGAAATTCCTGGCAATGGCAAAGAAACACCTTGGTGCTGTTGTTCTTGTTTCAGTTGGGCAGAGCAGATGGCAGTCTTTTGTTCGTCCTAGCTTGATGCCCAGCTTGGTGGCCAAAGCTGTCTTATGCCTACGGCACGTAAAAATCAAATCAAATCAAACCCAGGCAGTGCAGAGCAGGCAGGGGAAGACTCCAATAGACCTGCCTTCTGGCCGACGGCACAGGTCGGCCACAGAAACAGAGAGCACAGCTTACCACCACACAGCACAGAAAGAGACCACATGAGTGTCCAGCCGCTATGCATAACTGGTCCCACCCCTCACTGGAGCAGGCCTTGGTGCTCTCTTACACCTGGCAGCACTCAGAGCTAGCCCTGGGCCTTGCCTAGACAGCATGTTGGAGCTGGCCCTGGTGGTGAGGGTGTAAGTGAGGCAGCCCCAAGGGCCTGAGTGTGGAAGAGCTCACACACTCCACAGCTTGGAAATCTTCACACAGGGTCATGAGCACCAGAGAGCTGGTCCTGCAACTCACCAACTACAACACTCACACTCAAGCACTCTAGAGAGCAGACCCTGCACCTAACTTGGACAGCACAGCAGAGCAGATGCTGGTGGCAAGGGTGCAGCTGAGGCTTTACCGAGGATGAGAGAACAGGAGAGCAGCCCTGACACTCTCTGCCATGAGGTGGCATGGGTGCAGGGCTGGTGTCCCCATCTTGCCCCTTGCCACCTTAGCAGTCAGGAGAGCAGGCCCTGAGGTCATGGGAGAAGGTGAGCTATCCCTGCCCCTCCTTGGCTGCAGGGCTGCAGCACTTGGGAGAGTGGGCATGCACCACAACTGGACAGAGAGTAGAGATGGCCCTGGTGGAGGCCAGCCAAGGGCGAGTGCATGGTAGCCCCACCAGTTGCCTGTGAGGTGGCATGGGTATAGAGCTAATACCCAGCCCCTTACCCCACACCACCTGTGGTAGTTGAGAGCTAGCCTTGTCCCCTCACTGGATACAGCACTTAGAAAGCGCCCCCCACCTCTCCTGGGAAACACAGTGAAACTGTTCCTGATGCCCAAGGTATGGTAAGGCATCGCTGAGGATGTGAGAGCACAAGAGCTATCTTTGCTGGTTGCAGCACTTAGGGAACTGGGCCCACACTTGACTAGGCAGCATAGCGAGGCTGGCTCTGAAAGAGTGAGGACTGATGACCTGGCCCCAAGAGCATGAAAGCAGGGGAGGTGATCTTGCCTCCTTGGGTTGGCCGGCCAGAGCAGTGTTGGAGAACTCACCCTGGTGGTGTGGATAAAGGAGAGCCAGCAAGCTGACCAGCAGCTACCGCATAGGCCCAGTTCCAGGGCTCTGTGTTGGTCCACCCCAAAATCTCTATTATCTGTGAATGGGTGGGGCCCACAAAAGGGCCATTCTTGCTGATGTAAAGCTGCAGGGTCTCTGTGATGCAGGGAAACAACAGGATAACTGAAAGGAATCCCAATAAGAATCAATATTGATGGTGTGACAGAAGCCAAAGACCTTGACAAAGACCAACGACTCACTGCAGTGAACCTTTGCAATTGAAGAAGTGTGGACAGAGGGATATACTGTGGACACACTGTGACATAGAACAGCATCGACAGATGTTTTCTATGCTTTCTGCGTGTTTAATTTGGGAGGTTACAATCAAAGGGGGGGGTCAGGAAGGGATAAGAGCATAAGCAGCACTGTGGTAGGTGACGTGAAACTCAGGAAAAATAGCTATTTTCATTGTGGTATTGGACATACAAGCAAAAAACACATCTGAATCTGAGGGTACAAATGTGAAATTTGAACCAACAGGACAGTTCTTTTCTCAAGATTTTTTTTTTTAACATAACACTGAGTGCTGAAAGCTTAGCCAACTCAGCAGGCATAGAGTCACAGATATTGTAGATTCACAAGATTGTGGATTTTTTCAACATGTGCTACCTGTGGTAGAAATGACTGCCAGCTTACCCAGTAGAAAAGGTGTTTGTTCATCGAGTATGGGAAACCCAGAAATTGGAATGGTAGATGAAGAGATAATAGTGATGGATGCCCATGGTCTTGTTTGAGGGGTGCTGAGGACTGGCTCTTTTACTCATTATAACAGTAAAGGCTGTGGTTGTGAATCTGCCTGGCTAAGCAGAGTTTACAATTCCCTGTCCCCCACTGACCCTGGATGCATGTCAGTATCAGCTGATATGAACACCCTGCCATAGATCATTCAAATCACGATTTCTAGACACAGCACCAGGGCAGTTGCTATTTTCTATCCTTGGCTTTCCAGAATTCTCCAAGTAGCTGAATTTCTAAGACACAAATCAAAGGGAACCAGAATACTTCAAATCCTTTATAGGTGAACAGGATACAAAATCTTGCCATCATCACCATGGCTGGAGCAAACTGAGACAGCAGTTTCCCAAAAGAAAATTGGAGTATGTAGGTGTAATTATAAACAAACAAACCAAAACCCAAACTTTTATTTAGGTTTCTTATATCTTTTTTTTCCCTACTCCAACCAAATCCCTTCCAATACCCCAATACCAGGTAGGAGAAAGAAAGGGTTAGTGGAAGGGACAGTTCTTTTTAGCTGCTTCCTGCTAGTTAGAGCCATCAGGTGTCTAAGAGCCAGTCCTTTCCTTGTTTCAGGGGATCTCCAACTTGTTTCACAACAGCAACCAGGAGCAGCAAGGAAGAAGCAGGAACAGCCTTGTTCTTCTTTGATTTCCTCACTCTCTGGGCTATGGCATTATTCCATCTCAGAATCCTCAAATTTAAACTATCTGCAACTGCCAAAGCACTCCTCTCAGAGCCTGCTCGAGATGGTCTGCTGCTGTGGACCATTTGAGTCAGCCCTGCATCCCACACCTGGGACCAAAAAAAACAAAACAACAAAACAAAACAACAAAAAAAACAGTTTATAGCCACATTTCCCCTTCTGTTTTTTTTTGTTGTTGTTGTTTTTTGTTTTTAGGCTTTTCTTTTCATATAAACGCAACTTGTTGTTGCTTTCATAAACAGAGATAACTAAGGAACCAAACCCTTTTGGATCAATAATTTCTTTTATAACCTGATGACTTTCAGTTGCTCTTATCTGGATGGACTCATATGTTTGCTGTTGAGCCTTGAGCTATGATCTATGTTCTTGCGGAAACTAGTGCTGCCAGAAATGCTCATTTGCTTCTCTGGCAGAACCTATTGTTCTGAGTTCACACACATTGGCCATTTCAAGCTCTGAGGCATCATTGAGCATTTCAACATATAAAAGTTTTGGCAGCTACTGGGAAAGTTAATGGTGTTAAACTCTTAACCTGAGGCTGCTCCTCTGGCAGCTCAGATTGCTTAAGATTAACCTGTTTTTTGAAATTAACTTATTTTTTTATTAATTACAGTTTATTCACTTTGTATCCCAGCTGTAGCCCCCTCCCTCATCTCTTCCCAATCCCACCATCCCTCCCTCTTTTCCTTTCATGCCCCTCCCCAAATTCACTGATAGAGGAGGTCCTCCTCCCCTTCCATCTGACCCTAGTTTATCAGGTCTTAGCAGGACCGGCTGCATTGTCCTTCTCTGTGGCCTGGCAAGACTGCTCCCACCTCAGGGAGAGGTGATCAAAGGGCAGGCCGCTGAGTTCATGTCAGAAACAGCCCTTGTTCCCCTTACTAGGAAACCCACTTGGACACTGAGCTTCCATGAGCTATATCTGAGCAGGGGTTCTATCCATGAATGGTCCTTGGTGAAATCAGGGACACTCTCTCCATATCTCTTCAACAAGGCTCTTGAAGTCCTTGGTAGAGCAATGAGACAATTAAAGGAGATCAAGGGGATTCAGTTTGGAAAAGAAGTCAAAGTATCAAGTATTTGCAGATGATATGATAGTACACGAGCAACCCAAAAAATTTTTACCAGGGGACTCCTAAGATGGTAAACACCTTCAAAAAGTGGCTGGATACAAAATTAACTCAAAAAAAAATTAGTAGCCCTCCTGTATACAAAAGACAAGTGGGCTGAGAAAGAAATTAGGAAAACGACATCCTTCACAATAGCCACAAAGGACTTAAAGTACGTTGGTGTAACTCTAACCAAGCAAGTCAAAGATTTGTATGAAAAAAAAAAAAAACACTTGTGGTCTCTGAAGAAAGAAATAGAAGATAACCTGTTTTCCTGAAACAGGACTTTTGCCTTTAACCTTTCTGGCCTGTACAGCCTTCTGCTCCTCCCAGGTCCCCAGCCTTCCCAGAGGCTGTGGGAACTTGACATAGAAATTGTTCTGAGCAGGGCTGGGCGGCAATTGTGGAGAATTCTGGCTCTTAGTTACCAAGTATTGCTCCTTTACCAATGATGTTTGCTTCCCAAGCATCTCAGCCTCTACCCACTAATTTTCTAGTTGCATTTCCAACTACAATGAAACAAAAACCAAAAAAAAAAAAAATCCTCTCTGGGAGTAAAGCAGGAATGAAACCAGTGGTAGCAGCCAAAGTAAACCTTCCGGGATCTTGAAACGGTATTTTTATCTGTTCCTATCCTGCTGTCTTCTCTCTGCCGTTACTCATTATTTTAAGCCCCATACTGTGGGCCATTTGTTGGGGTTAGATTTGATCACTTTTAAATTTACATTTTCTATCTTTTTCTCCTTACTCCCCAATCCCTTCCAATCACTCAACACCGGGTAAGAGAGAAAAGGTTAGTGGGGAGAAGGGACGTGGTTTTTCTTAGCTACTTCTTGCTGGTTAGGGTCTTCAGGTTCCTTGTGGAAAGTCCAGTCTTCATTTTGGAATATCTCCCACTTCTCATCAGATTGCATCAGCGGCAGGGGGAACAGGCACCCACAGCTTTGTTCTTTCTCAGAGCTCCAGAACACTCTCTAGGCTCTACCTTTTATTCTCTCTCCAGAGTCCTCAGATTTAAACTATTTGCAGCTAGCAAGTAGCCTCTCTTCAGAGCCTGCACCAGGCAAATAGTTTGCTGCTGTGGAGCATTTGAATCAGCCCCAGACCTGGGACCAAAACAAAAACATGTTTATTTCCACAACAGGATTATCTTTAAGAAGAGGAAGTAGGTCATTCAACTGAAAGTGGACAAACACCCACAACTCACTCAGCCAAGTCAAACACTATTCTAATGTTTGCAGAGTTCTGGGGCAGAAAAGATGCTGAATAAATATTTACTAAATAAATGAATAAATAATGAGAACGTCTTGAAATGTCATACTTTTCACTTTTCTTGTTTGGGCTAAGAAACCCTACCCTCCATCATGGATGAAAATGTGCTTTTATTAGGAACGAATAAAAAGAAGAAATGGGGAACTTAGTAAAACACTTGTCACAAATTATTAAGTGGTTAGTATAGTTTTGTTAGACTTTTGGCTGATGAACTAGCTCATAATCTTTTGCCCATCCTTATCATTAACGGTCAGAGTCAGCTCCTGTCAATTGGCTATACTGTTCTGTTTGTGTGTTTACATTATCACTATAAATGCCTTTCAGGGCATTGCGGCATGCTAGCCTCATGCTTAAAGGCAACATAGAAATCACTCATCTAGTGAGGTGAACAGAAGGTGGTCTTTTTTTTTAATGAATAGCAGATGACTGTTATCTAATTATTTGGATTAAGAGTACACAAATTAACTTAAATGTCAAAGGAGAATAGGAGATGTCAGTTTTACAAAGGGGAACAGAGAATATACAAGAAGAGCAGAACAATGAAAAAAACACATGCTACAGTAGATCTGAATTAAAAAGCAGCATTTTAGAATCTGTCAGTCAATAAATAATTTTTTAAAAAGCTCCTTTTATAAAAGAGTCTCTTAATAAAACGCAGGGAGATATCATTTGCAAAGTACGTTTAAAATAACAAATGGGAAAAGAATGAGGAAAATCACAACAACAAAAACAATAATGACATTAGCATCAACAAAATGGAAGTTATGGGTCCTAGCCAGGACTAAAGAAGACCATTAGTGACACAGAACATATAAATGTGTGAAGCTGGAGATGCTATGAGCCAGTTCACGAGATGCTCAAGGCTGAAAGTGCTTCTTTTACAAACCAGGAGAACTTGTTGTTGATGTAGTAAAGTTAGAAGCATCTGTGTATTCCTTTCAGAACTGAAAGCATCAAAAAAGAAAAAAGACAGGAAAACATAGGCAATAAGTTGATATTCAGCACCTTTTCCTTTGAGTGTAGCTGTGAGAGTTCGGGAACTTAGGAATGGTAATAACACCAGCTGCCCACATGTTGCAGCACATGGGTGAAACACAGACTGTGCATGCTAGTCGGACTATGAAGACACATCTCCAGCCTATCTTTTAATTGGGTCAATGGAGATGGAGGGGATCTACATAAATGTGGAAGTGGACAGTTGTTTTAAAGCTGCATTCTCTGGTCATAAGTTAGGAAAATTAGAATTAAGTAAATGGCAACAAAAATCTCAAACATAAAGACTAACAATATAGAGAAGCACACAGCAAGACAATTTTTGATCAAAAAGGAAATTAAAACCTGTCAAGGAGGTAGTGAAAACAACAGCCCCAGAAAAGAGCTGAGAACACATGGAATCTTTATACAGAAATGTACAGCCTCAATAACTTTCATCATTGCAGAGGAAGCTGCCTGGGGGTGTAATGTTACATTTAGATATAAATATCAAGAGCAAAATTAAGTAATAGTTAAGCAAATGGAAATTTTAAATATTTTAAATGGGGAAAATAGAAGAGGATATGTTTCCAAAAGGTAGTCTTTGAAAGCAACAATGAAACAAATACATCAAAACTACAATTTATGGTTTTTATAGGGAACAAAGAACAAAACCCATAATGAGTAGAATGCGGAACAGATGAAAATCATGGCCCTGTATACAAAGGACATAAAGCCGCCAGAGAAAATGCCGTATCACACTGTAATAACATGGAGATTAAGAGTTTAATTTTTGCTCCTAGCAAAATGTTGTCAAGTTTTCTCAGTTTCTACCTATTTAATTTCATTCTTTTTATATACCTATCTTGATTAACCACATTAGCTTCCATGCCCATATTCTGGCCCTTTGTTGGAATTTTTTTTTTCTTCAGTCATGAGTTATTTCAGAGGCTTGGAATGGTGTATACTGGAGAAGCTGAGAAAGAGGAATCAAGAGTTCTGAGCAGTAGGTAGTACATATCCAGGGAGGGGGAGGGGAAGAGAGAGGATAGTGAAGAGGGAGATGGAAGGGAAGGAAAAGGAGAGGGACACAGAAAGTGTCGTAACTGGCTCAGTGTGTCTGAGGATTGCCAATTCCAGGTCAGGTCCAATGAGGGTGGGCTTGTCCTTCCTTCTCATGCCCTATTTTCAACATTCCTGGGGCCTCTCCCACATATGTGCTAGGTAGGCCATGTAAGGCAGCTCTCTTGTTCCACATTCACTATAGTATAATCTGAAAAGGTTTTAATTTTCTATTTTAAGAAGAAGTGATTTAAAAATTTTAGAATATTAGCAAATTGTTTCTGCTCCAGGCAACAATTTTATATAAAAAGTAAAATGAATTGTTTTTGACAAGCTGCTTGAGAGGAAGTTTTAATTATCAAAGGTGTTTGACACAGCCACAATACAGTTCCTGTGTTATCTTTCTGTAGCTGTGAACAAAATTTCTGAGCAAAAAAAAAAAAAAAAAGACATTTCAGGCAGGCTAATGATCGCAGCCCATCATGATGGAGGGCATACTAACCACAGAAGCCCACATCATGTCGGCCATGAAATGGAGATGGCAGTCATGAGCTAGCTGGCTGATTTCATGCCCCTTTTGTTTACTTGCTTGCATGCTTATTGTTTTACTTTTGTGCATCATGAATGAAATGGCCTCCAGCAGCTGAGGCTCCATCCTGTTGGCCCCCACAAATGCAGTGGCACAGTCGGATCCTTCAGCTGCACCCAGGCGCCCTTCTCTTTGGCTTCTTTCATCTGGTCATTCTCTTTCACGTGCTTCAGCCATGTCTGCCTTAGACTGCTTGAAGTGCTCAATCCACATGTTGATTCTCTTGGCAAGAGTCTTGCCCTTCGCTTGCTTGTATTCAGTGATGCCCCTGGCACGCAGAGTGGTGCTGTAGATCCTTCTGTTTTTGCACTGGTGTAATGCTCATGAGGCATTCCTTTTTGAACAGCACTAGTCCCTTGATGCCTACAATATCACTTTGTTGTTGTTATTGTTGTAGATTTGCATGTATGTGGCCAAAGGTACAACTCTATGTTTCCATAAAGGCCTAGAGATCATACAGCTAGTGCCCCTCCTCATTCTTTTTGTGGTTGTCATTTTGGCACGGTATTAGAAGATGTTATTTTACCTGGATCCCTAAGCCATGGGATGGCTTGATTGAAATTCATGGCAAATTCTCCCCCACTTAGCTAATTCTTTCTGTCATCTACTCTTCTAGAGGGACACTCTACCAAGATCCTAGATACCTCTCAATCCAGGCAAAATGACAGTTAGAATTAGACACCAGAAGTACACCATTTGGGCTCATAAGATGACTCAAAGATAAAGTGTTTGACATATAAGACCCCAGCACCTATGTTTAACTTCAGGAATCCAGAACCCGTGAAGCAAAGATGGCTGATCTCCTCAGACTACCTGAAGTAGTGAGCTCTGGGTTCAGCAAATCCTGCCTCATTACTTGATGTGGACAGTAATCATGCATACCTGGCGTGCGCATTATTTTGTGTCTATCTTTGAGTACTCCCTCTTAGCTCAGCTCCTCTTCTTTTTCCATTATCACTATCTGTGCTCCCTCTTTACTAAACCAGTTTCAATTAAACCTCCACAAGCAGGTGCCATGATCTCCAGGTGGAGCACAGATGCCTTCTTTAAATGCTCCCTGACCATCCCCATGCAGAGCGGTGGTGGAGGTGGTTTTTAACATGTTTCTCAAGAATGTCTTCACTGAGAGCTTTTATCCAATTCTCTTAACCTTTTTTTTTTTCTTCAGTTGTGGGTTATATGCCAAGAGCATGTAACGATTGCTATCATGGCTTTTCTGTTCATCTAAAATTGAAAGGGATGGGTACACAGAATTAGTTAGGAAGGGAAAGCCAAGAAGCAGACTGGAAAGAGGGCAAGGCATCAGGAAGGAGAATAACAGTGGTGCAAAGCATGGTTTTTCAATCCTGTTCCTATGAAAGGTTTTGGTAGTCAGTATCACGCAGATTTATGAGTTGTCCTGCTTTGGGTGAATGGACTGAGGCCCTTAGTCACACCTCTGTGTACAGACATTAGTTCTGTGCAGTTTGTCAGCCACTGCTCTAGGTAGAAGGCAATTGGTTCCTTGACCTTTTAGCCTGCTCTGAGAACTTAAAGAAGGAACAGACTCTGGGAGCCAAAGAAACCATCAGGTGAGGAAAAAAGATACCAGTATTTAATAATTTTGTCTAAAGGTAAAGTAAAGGTAGCCACTCATTGCTATTGTACTTGCTCTATATGGGGGGGGGGGGGTGTCTATCCAATTCAAAGCAATAGGAAGCACTGAAGCATAAAATTCTGTTCCAGAAGCTGTACCATCAAAACAGCCTTTTAGTTTGTTATTTTACCACAATGAATTTAGTCCTCTAGCCAGGTTCTATTGCGCCTTTGGTGACCACGAGTATCCATATTGTTTCTTCCCCGTTGTTTAAAAAACTTTAAACCTATCTGCAATTCATTATTCTCTTTGCCTTCATGTATGCCCTCCAAACTCTAAGCTCCTTTTTCTATTGTATTTTCTTCTCTGTTGATGTCTTCGCATTTACTTCGTGTCTCACTCACATTAGAGACTTGAGCATTTCATGAATAATTGCATTAAAAAGTAAGGTTCATTATTCTTCGTAATCACATGTCTATGATATTTTCCATGGCAATCCCAGATGCAAAGTATCATTGTTTTTCTCTTCGCTGCCTGTGAGATACAGGCTTTTATTACCTGAAAGTTTGTATTGGTTTTGACCAGTAGTTTATCATGGGAGAAATGTAACATGACATCTTCCATTTGTCACAGTCATTCTGTTTCCTGCAACTCCTATGCCTATCACTTTGTATTTGGTTAGCTACATTACCATGAATTTTATGCCCTATGCTCTAAGAATGAGTAAAGCATAGAATTTCTCTCTGCTTCCCCCATCTCTCTCTTCCCATATTCCTCTTTCAGCATATATATGAGCATAGAAGTTGAAGTACATCTTCAGTTGTTTTGTTTTCTCTGCCAAGAATTTCATTTTTTGTCAACACTGTCTCTGAATCTGATTCTTTATAATATATCTTGAGATAAATGCTCAAAAAATGCACATATTAGAATGACACAGTTTGGGGAAATTTTACATGTGAACTCTTGTGTGGCCACTGTTTCTTCTTCAGTCAGAGGAGCCCAGTGCTATATCACCTATCTTTTCTGTTGAGAATCTTCCAAAGGGATCTACAATAATGCCATTAAGGGTCTTCTTTCCCTAGAATCAATGTCCAGGTTGTATAATCCCCAAAAGCTACTTCTGCTCTGTGGAAAACCAGTTTCCTGTCTCTGTTTGGTTTATTGCTCCCCACTGGTATCATTTCAGAAGAATGGGACAAGCATACTATTAAACCACCATCTATTGTAGCCCTTATAATGTGAGCATTTTTATTCTGTATTTTATTCAAGTGCATGGAGAAGAATTTGCTTGAAAGGTCCTTCATATAGGGTATACATTCTACCCTCCCTAGAAGTAAGTGTCCTAATTTTTGTCTCCTTTGTACTATAACCCTTTGCACAGCACAGTGCCTGGTACATTACTTGTTCTAGAGTATTGGTTCAGTTAATATGAAATTTTAAATCTCTGTCCCATTTACATTTGGGTAATTTTGGCTTCTTAACATTTGAATGTAGGCAACTCTATTCAAATACCCAACTCACTAAAATTCATTATATATGTAGTGATACAATTTTATAAAAACATTTTACATTTCACAAAGACTAACATTTTCCCAGACTTCATAGTAAGGTTAATAATACAGGTTGAGTTTGTTTGAGACTAATTAAAGCTATGCCTTTAACCTGATGTCCTACTGTGTACTCAGGCTGTTTAATGTTTAACCTGAATTTCAGGGATCTGTGTGCTCAGTCTTACTATGTACTAGATTTCCCATAAAATCAGCTCTTACAACCTAAGCTAATGTTATATAATCTCAGATCATACACTCTTCTATGCCTTTAACCCGGAAGAGTGTATGTCTGTGCTGTGGTCATCACTTGCTGAAAGCAGCCGACACTGAAGTAACCTATACAACAGATATCTACCGTGAGTGCTGAAAACAACCTGAGCGTGGCTTAATAAGTTCTCTTTGCAGCTGTGTTTGCTATTCTGGGTCAGTAATAGGGATTCTCCTCTCATAAAACTCTGTTAAGATTTCTATAAAGTGTCCTTTGTTCCTTTTCCTACATGTTTTCTGTGCTGTTCAACAAATATGGAGCTAAGTCCTTTGTTAGGGACAGCAATGGGGCCAGTCAGACATTAGTCACAGATGCACACAGCAGAAAGATTACAGATAAGTCAGCAACCACAAATTACAGACAGAAGATAAAGGAAGAGAAGAGGATGATTCAAATTTGTACTCTGTCTTACTCAAACGAATCCCAGAGGAACTGCTTTGTTTTCTTTTTTTAATGCAGCATCCACATGTTTTTGTGTCCTCTGATATTACTGTTAATTTGTTAACTGCTGCTGATATAGATTGCAAGTGTCCAGTAGCTGAGTGGATAAACATAACGAATTGGGACAACTAATAAACATCGCTCTGTGTTTATCATTGTTTGTAGTGCTACTCTGCTATTGGCCATTCCCTCTCATGAGTCTGTTTCCTTGGCTACACCTGTCCTTTAAAGCAAGCATGTGTCCAGACAAAGGGATAACAAAAAAGAATATCTGTTCATGCCTTCCCATTAGCCCCTGACCTACATGTATACTATACTGAACAGCACATTCCAGGGGTCCCTCGCTCTCCATTTATGAGACTCCCTATGCCTTTTTTCTCTGTTATTCCCACAGGATACTCTAATTTATTCTAGAAAACGCTGCAATCTGCTTTAAATCTAAGTGATTGTACGCTTATTTTGGCAATCTTTCTTTCTGTTAGTCCAAATTTACACCTATTTATCTGGAAGGTTTTCCTGTCTGCAGCTTTGAGCTTCAGCAATCACCAGTGTGTAAACCCAGGAATCTTTTGACCTTCTATCCTAGTCTTCCACACACAGGAGATTTCAAGAAAAAATGCAGAGGTTCAGCCATCATCTTCTTCTGAAAGTCTCATTCTGTGTCTTCAATTAGTAAGACGCTCTCCCCAAATCATCTCACTTCATACCTGTTATCCTTCACTTTCTGGGAAAAAAAGAATAATAATCTATATTAATTTTGTAGACAATAGTTTTCAAAGCACCTTTGGAGTTGGCATCATGCTGTCCTTACTCATGTTCTCTCAATGACTTCTAACAGTTGCTGCTCCATAGCTGAGTCATGAGTTTGTGAGATTTGAAATTCTCTGATGTGACTATGAATACTATTCTCCTCTGGCCGCATGATGTAATTTTGGATAGTAATTCCTCATTTCCCACTGTCAAGTGGAGGTAGTAAGGAGAAGAAACTAAATCAGCAGGTAACATATATCATTCTAAAGTTTAAGAGGAATGACAGACAGTAACACTAGTAAATCTTGGCAGTGTTTGTGGTTTATTTGTTTGTTTATTTCTACTTCTAGATCCAACTTTTACATATATATTCTCTGCCTAAGTGACCAAATATATAAATGGGTCCATGTGATAAGAAAAAGAAAGTGTACCAATTCTTGCCATGGAATTAGTGAGTGGTCATGGCGTCTGCCTCCATTTCTTATCATGTCTGGAAACGTACAATACTAACCTGGACTAAATGTTTCAACTCTATGGGTCATTCCTCCGGGTGCTTTATCAGCAGGTCAACCAATGTACCTTTGTTTTCATCTGTCCTGTGTATGGGATTTCAGTCAAAATACACTTGAAGAACAAATTCCATTGCTAAGTTTTAAATTTTTTAGGCATACATGATGCATATTGTAATTCCAGCCCTAGATTCTGGATTCAGGAGTTCAAGGCTAGCCTTACTATACGTAGAGAGTTTGAGACCAGCCTATGGTACACAATACCCTGTCTGAAGACAAAGAAAACTTTCATAACCAAATTATATTCAGATTTCAGCCTTCCTCATGATAAACTTCAACACAGAGGTCTGGAGAGGAGATGAGAGCACTAGGTGCTCTTCCAGAGGACCCTGGTTTGATTCCCAGCACCCACATCACAACTCACAAATGTTTTTACCTCCAGTTCTAGGGCATCCAAAACCCTCTTCTGGCCTCTCTGTGACACTGTAAACATATGATGCACAGCCATGCATTCAGGCAAAACAGTCATACCCATGAAAGTTAAAAGCAGTTATCTATAATTTCAGCAAGTACTAAAATTCATAGTGACAGGAGCACTGATGTAAAACAATGTAATTGTGTTTTTCTTTGATCTCTCCCAATTAGCAGGTCAAATAACTGTTTTTTCCTACCTTTCACCCTAGAATTTGGATGTTGGGGTTCCAAATATTTTCTTTTTCCCCCTCACTTATTTAAGAATATTAGTAGGTTACAAGTAACTGGGATTGGGGGGATTTGTGTTGCCAGCCATGGCTAGAAGGGCTGGATAAGTCTTCCACCCTCAGAGCTCATCAGATGCCCTGTGCCAAAGCAGTAATTATCACCAGATTTGTTCCAGCTTGAGCATAAGGCTCACAGGTGACTGAACTCTCAGGAGTTGTGAGGTGATTCAGGTTGGTGCAGAAGACGTCTGTGGCTGTAGTGTCTCTAATTCCATGGCAGAGACAAGAACCTAAACATCTACATGTCTAACTTGCTGCTCTCCTGGGTAGAATAGGTGACATAGTTGCTACTTCATACACTTTGTACATCAGGCATTCGTCAGCATCACCATTTACTCCCTCTAAACATGAACATCACAGGCACTTATGGGCTGTGGGTAAAGTATTTCAACATTCCCTGAAAAACTGTTCCAAGTCCTGAGATCAAGCAATGATCAAGCAGCTTAAAATAGTTTCTTACTGTTAAAAAAAGAATAGCTGAAATGAACTGTTTACTATTAGCCAGGATGTAATAAATCCTATCTTTTAATTGGAGATGAGGAAGCGAGCACGCATACATTCATTGACCACAACGATTAAACTTGGTTTGGTGCTTATTGATTTGTAAAGTAAATGAAGAATCACTCCACTTGCCTTACCAGCCAAATACAGAAAGACTAAAACTCACTGGAGATCTATTTGAACAGGTGCACACAGGCGTTTTCTGCCAAGGAAAAGAATGTGTCAGTTGGAACTAGAGGGCATGTTGTGTTCCTTGGGCTTTGTATTCAGCTCACAAGGGCGTGTGGGTTTCTTGGAGGTGGATCAGGTGAGTTGGCTGTGGAGGAAGGCTGAGTCACATAGATGCACCCACAGAATCGGAGAGCAAAATCCAGGGTTGAGTCAGGCTGCACCTCAGAAGACCTCCACCCAACTCCCTTATTTTCAGCCATAGTGTAGAAGTACTAAAAACAGAGAAGCAGTGTGTTTTCTTTTAATATACTTCAGCTGAAGCAACAAATTCTAACCGGAAAAAAATGACAGCCATAAACAATGTCTTTGTGCATGGTGCATGGCTTCCATATGAGTACATACTAAAAAATGGAACATGTATTTTAATAGGTTTTTAAATTTTTGTACACATCATATTTTAAATGTAAGTATATATTTAGTTTCTGTAAGAAATGTAATGTGTCTCTCTCTTTAAAGTTCTTTACAATGATGTCAATATATAAAATGTTAGACTAAAAAATGTTTCAGATCTTTGTTCAACCCAACAGAATAAAGATATATCTCATTAGACTCTATGTCTAGGCTACACCTAGCACAAAGAACTGCTCCCAACCTCAGAGTTAGGCAGGTTTAGTGTTTGTATTGAAGTGTCGATTATAATTATTGTGAGACCATTTATGTCTAGAAACCACTGAAAAATAAATGAACATTAAGGTCTTGTGCTAAAGCACCAGTGAATCAGACAGGACAGTATGATATAAAGTATAGATTATAACCATTAACAGTTATAAAAGCAATTTATGATATAATTGTTAATCCTTTGGATATATAAAAGTAAAAATTCTCACTACTAAAACAAAAATCGTATTAATATTTTAGTGTATATATGTCCCAAGTTACTACTTTTCTTTTAAAATATGTATAAACATACGTGCGTGCATGTGTGCGTGTGTCTGTGTGTGTGTGTGTGAGAGAGAGAGAGACAGAGACAGAGACAGAGAGAGAGAGAGACAGAGAGAGAGAGAGACAGAGAGAGAGAGAGAGACAGACAGAGAGAGAGAGACAGAGAGAGAGAGAGAGAGAGAGAGAGAGTTCAGTTTAAATCTTAAGCATTGAGCTCTGATGTCAGATTGCCTGTTTTCATATCCTGGCCTCAGAGTCACGGTGTGGTGGCAGTTTACTGTGACTGTCTATGCCTTAAGAGCACTTTCTGTAAATTGTAGCAAATAATGGTATGAAAAGTGTAAGGTTCTTAGGTCAATTGAATGATGAGGTGCAGATGATGTGCTCAGAATAGTCCCTGACACAACAGAAGCACTATACAACATTAGCAATAATGCTAATTGTGGTGATTACGATGCGTGAGTATCTATTTCTGTAGAGAAAATCAATGCAAAAAGAACAAAAGACAGCACACCAGCACTTAATTCTGAACAAACACTTTGATTTCATACT
>CM053766.1:152084772-152097151 GCA_028658305.1 Pachyuromys duprasi | reverse complement strand
GTTCATTTCCTCTTTTTGTCTCTCCTCCTGTTCCTCCAATATCTGCATAATCAAAGCTTTAAGATAATTTTCCTGTGTCTCCACTGAATTAAAATCTTCACTGCTTTTGGGTGTTTCTGGTGGGGCCATGGTGTCCTGATTTTTGTTGGGTGAGTTCTTTCACCAATTTCTGGGCATTTGTTTATATATAATCAGGGAGCTGTTTGTGCTTTAAGGCTGTACTTCAGTCTGAATCTGTCAATCTCTTGTGTCAGGAGTATTCTTCAAGAAGATCAGTGATTTCCGGTGGTTTGTTAGTGTGTGTTGTGTCTCAGTTGAACTCTGTTGTGAGCTCTGTGTGCCTGGCTTTGTGCTCTGTGCTAGAAGCTGTGAGCACTGCAGGCTGGTCACCCCTCTGGTCTGAAGTCTTTACTCCTCACTCTGTGCTACAGTCTGAGTATCCAGGTTTGAGATGTCAGCTGGGGACTGTGCGCTCCGTGCTGGGCTTGCTGCTAAGGGGTCTTCCCTGGAATGGAGATTTGGTGCCTCCTTCTGGGCCAGGGGCTGTGCACCAAGGTCTGAGATGATATTTGGGGCACACACAGTGGGTTTGGGTTGGTGTGCATCTGCTGTATGCAGGCCTGTCTGAAATGGTGCCCGAGGCCTTTTCTGTCTGGTCAGTGAACACACACACGAACTGAGGTTTTTGCTGGTGGATGCGTGCAGCGTTCGCCCTCGTGTGCAGTCTGGTCAAAATGGTCCCCGGATCCTCTCAGTCTGTGGTGGTTCTGGCAATCGGTGCGTGCCCGCCGCACACCCATGGGTTGAGGCAGAAATCGGATTCCTCCCAGACCTGCCGGCAGACTCACACACCGACTGAGTTTTTGCTGGCAGAAGTGTGAGGCGCTTGCCCGCAGTGTGCAGACTGGTCAAAACGGTCCCCCAACCCACTCAGTCTGGGGTGGTTCCGGTGATCGGTCTGAGCCTGCAGCACACCCGCGGGTTGAAGCAGAACCCGGGTGCAGTGTGCGCTCGCAGTGTACAGTTCAGTGAAAACGGTGCCTGGTTCCTCCTCAGACTGCCCGCGAGACTGTGTGATCCAGTCTATAATGGCTGGTGCGGGCGCCCTGTGCGGCTGCTCATTCAGATCAGAGCTGTGCGCCACTGGTCATCCGGAGATTTTTCCAGGTAATAACTGGGTGTCCCTAGGGTTTTCCCACTTGATTTTCTCACTGTAGGAGTTTCGCTCACCTGGCAATCACAAATGCTGGCATTTTCGGTCCCAGAGTTCAGTCTCCTGGTTGCTGCGTTGTTTCTGCTGTCCTACTCCTCAGACACAGTGTTCTCTCGTGGCAGCCATCTTGGATTCTCCCTGATGAGTCCTGATAAGCTAGGTTTAGATGAAAGGGAGGAAGACCGTCCCTAGTAGTGGACTTGGAAAGGGGCAGGGAGGAGATGAATAAGGGAGAGTGGGATTGGGAGGGAATGAGGGAGTGGGATACAGCTGGGATACAGAGTTAATAATCTGCAACTAATATTTTTAAAAAATACACTCTGTAGTTGTAGTGCTTGTGAAGAAAATATGCAGCTTGGTTATGGAAGATGTGGAATACTAGTTGGATCTCATATCTTAAATCAGGGAAAGTAGATATGTCATCATAAAAGTTGAATATCTATTGATAGTCAATTTCTAATGAGCAATGTTAAAAATAACTCTGAAATATGACTAAAGAGGAAATGTATTACCATTGATTACTAACTTTTACCATGAGCACACAGTAGGAAATTCATGGCATAATTATAATTATTCTTCTCCAAAGGTTTTATTTTCTGAATTTTTCCAAGAATTAAAAAAAAATGGAAGAATTAAATAAAAAATCTCTGTAGGCCATGTAACACTGAGCAACTCATTTGTGTAGTGAAAAGGAAGTAGGCCTGAGTACATGAAAGTCAAGTTCAAGATGGAAATTTACCCACTGAGTATATAAGGAACAAGATTGCAGAACATCATTTGAGAAATGTGGCAAAAAGACATAGAACATTGGAGATGAAAATTAACTTGAAAATATCATAGTTCAATTCCTTCATTTTAATTATATAGAAAACAGACACTTGGAAATCAAATGTCTTGCACCAAAGTATCTGTTAGCAACATAAGGAAAGGAGACAGTACCATGGGCAGGTTTCTCTGTTTTCTAATCTCCATATCTTACAGAAACATAATTTAATAAATCATGACACAAAAGGATTACAGTTGAAAAATCACATAATAAACAGATTTTCACACTGAATTGCTGGAGAAGAGGAGACTCACTGTCAGAAGAAATCATTTGAATTCTGATAACAAAACATTGGTCTTGTGATCAGATATTACAATTAACATACAGTGCCATTAGGAATAGTGTTTCTCTAAGTAGAAGAAATGCTGTATTAGAATATTATTAGGATGCCAGAATAAAGATCCCTAAAGTCCCCCCATTGTAATCCATCAAAAGTATCTTGTCCAAAGCATACTTGTACACCCAGCAAGTACCAAGGCTGTTGTCCTATGGGCATGACCTGAACATCCCTTCTCTTTTTTCTGACATCTGAGTCTATCTGCCCAGAAGTGACTCAGACTTGCCTTCACATACTGTTGGCTGAAAGCAAGTTACTTAGCCATCCTTTCCACAAGACAGGAACAGGTACAGCCCTCCTGCACTTGATGACAAGTAGATGGGAGGGAATTGCCACAGCAATGTCACTAATAAGAGGCAAAGCAAAACAGAGAAAATAAAGAGAAATGAGTCCCAGACAAGTCCTACCTGCTATGAGAACTCATCCTGTGACTTCTTAGACCCTAAAACTTGGTGACTTTGTGCAGTCCCTGAAGGGATATTTACCCACAAGAATGTAAATAAAACTGTTTTTCTATGTCTCCATATGGTGTGTAGCTCACAGGGAAATACAGGAAAAGGAAAGTACATCTAAATGAAGACAGGGGATATTTTATGACAACATTATGCCAAATAAACAAACATAAACTTAAATGACACATCAATTCCTTTTTCAAATAAAATTCTAATTTACCTATGTAGTAGAAATGTAAAGACTATTTTTTTTCATGACAGAGGGTGGTAAAACTTTGAGTATGTATATATCTTTTTGCTATTTTTAAAAAGAAAGAAATAAAAATGTGTGTTGGCAACTTATTTTCCTGAAAAAATATTCCAGAGACTCTTAAAAGATTTATAGGTGAATCATATCTATACCAATTTAATTATTCTGGATCTCTAAATATAACAAATCTGGAATCTCTCAATTTTGGAAGAAGCAAGAAAGAAGGGGCAAAGCCCACTTGGCTTTCAAGTTCTAAATTTTAGTTGTTAAAAGAAAACAAATTACTAAAACATCAAAAAGTCCTATTTACCAGCCTGTTATTTGTTTTCATTGTGCCCAAAGGGCCACAGTTTTCATTTTCTAGAAAGGTAATGGTGATACTTTTTTTTTTGTCTTTGTATCTCAGAATGGTAACTACAATAGAAAGCATATGTGTCTGAATATTCAGACTGTATGAGCCTAATATTGTGAAGCTCATACTTAAAGTCACTCTTCTGGGGACAAAGGGAAGGTGCTTAAGTGATCTGCTCTGGCCTATGATGGTTACTTACAGCAGGGCCCTCTCAGACCTGCCAGCAGTAAAGCAATGGCAACGAGTCTTTTAATAAAGTTTAAAGCTTTGGCCTTTTGCTGGGCTCTCTCCAACTAGCTTTCTAGCTTAACCCAACTAACCCTGGCATTACTTCCACCATGTGACTAGCTCTCTGCTCTGCTGCCATCACATCTGTGTCTGCTGGAGAATCTGTCTCTCTGTGTCTGTCTGTCTGTCTCTTCTCTCTCAGAAGTCCCACCCTCCACTTGGCCACATACTGGCCATGATATATTTATTAGAACCGGTAGGCAAGTGAGGAGGACAAATTTTCACAAAATATAAGACCCATGATGGGCCATAGAAATAACAATACCGAGATCAGGCTATTACTTAGCTCTCTGCCTCTTTAGCAATCAACAACTGAATATAGAGAGACCCACCTTCACACAGTGTACCCCAAGATTTAGTCACCTCATGAGATTCTATCACAGCAGAGTAGACAGCCCAACTGTGTACTCACACCCATTTCTCTGAGTGTAATTTCCAATCACAGTGCAGTTATTATACCAACTGGGTAGTAATGCCAACTTATTTTCCAAAGTGCCTTTGCCAGTTTCCAGGCCCCCTGCTCTAAAGTGAAAACAAGGGCAAGTAACCAAGCAGAGCACATGCCAACGCTGCTGGTGAAAATCTTACAGGAGGAAATTGCTTGCAGAGATGAGTTGTGTTGCAGTTTTACCCCAACTGTGCTCTGAGAAAACACAAAGGTCTCTGGCATAGATAGAAGCCATTCTGGAAAAGGAGCCCCACATCTTGGTCTGAGGACTGTAAAGAATTGCTACTAGGAAAACATAGTTCTCCCACCCCTCATATGTGACCAAAGGGTTTTTCTAGGTAATGCAAATATGATGTGGCAGACTCTTGGCCCCAGGTCTCTCCTGTCAGCTCCACATTCAAAGCAGGGGCTGTAGCAGCTGTCCCTGTCCTGACCCCAATTCGGGACTGCTGCCCAAAGCTCTATTTACCCATTACATAAGAAAGCAGCCTGGTTTCAGAAGCTTTGTAGGAGGTCTATCACTATTCTAGAAAGCCAGTTTACATGGCACACCTTAGGCATATTACCTCTTACCTCTCATACTAGACAATGTATCTTTAGTTATACTTGCACAAAATAAGCATGAAGAATTTAAACTGAGTTGTTTTCTGCCTTTTTATTTCTTATGAAACAAACTACAACCTTAGTATATTAATAAGGCAAAACTGAAGAGTATTTGTAATAAGTAAACAACCTGGTTTCAGCCAATCACATGCAGCCATCTGCTCAAACCATTACAAAGAGAGACCAATTGCCCATTACACCATGAGCATGTGAGACAGACACAGACCAGCAGTGACTCAGGTGCTTACCCTGTAATGCTGCCCTGGTGAGCCCTCCCTGGCACTGAGCTCTGCCATACCTACTGCTGTGTGAGAGCACCCCCTCCTTCCAGCAGTTCTGAATGCTGCCCAACTCAGGAGCTTCTTTGCACAAATGCCCAAATATACTCTCCAACAGTTTCTTAAATTTTATTTATTTATTAAATCAGGTCTTCTAGTTTTATTTTCCTCTTGTCATAAAATGCTTCAATATGACCAAGAGAAACTTTTGGGAGGAAAGGTTTCATTCTGTTTTATAATACCCAGCTCACAATACATCACCTAGAGAAGTCAGGGTAGGGACTCAAGAGGAAACCAGGGAGTAATACTACTGACTGGCTCTGGCACTGCCTTTCTTTTATAGAACCCAGGCCCACTTGCTCAAGGATGGTGCTGTCAACCTGGGTCTGGGTCCTTCAGCACCAGTCTTCAGTGAAGACAGTAGCTCACAGACACTGCTGCATGCCAACCAGGTAGAAGGAATTTTTCAATTGAGTATTTGTTGGCCCGGATAATTCTAGTTTGCATCAAATACAGAATAAAAACTTGGCAGCCCAGCAAGCATATTGAAATTATGACATGTGGCATGCATGACTGTAAATCACTGAGCATTGAGGCTTGCTTTCTGACCTAAAATAGCATAATTTTTCATAAACTCCCTATATATTGCACGAACAATATTTTAAATATGTCTAAAATGTACAAAGTTGCTGATTGTATTGTTCAACATTTCTACAACTAAGTCATACACCCAATAGAAAAGAGTGTTGGAATCTCTCCATATGGTAAACCTTTTTCTTCCTTCTCCACTCTTGCAAATTTCTGTTTATTTTTAAGCTTAATTTTCAAAGCACAAATACTTATAAAATATTTCCCAATATTAAAACCTTTCTTCAAAATAGTAATCAACCTCTTTGTCTTCTATAATGCTTTTTTTGCTTAAAATGATTTCGTCCAATATTTATGATTAATGTTCTTTAACTGGTTTTGGAGGATGCTCTACAGTTTTATCTTCAATTATTTTGTGAGCTTTAATTTAAGAAGAATTCACCTTTTGCTGGCTGTGAGGGCAGCACGATTTTGATTGTCTCGGCCTGATTTATGCCCATTTGTGTCTGTCTACTTAGAGCTTGTTCCTGGATTCTCAGCCTCATTTGACTTGGGTTTCATCCACATTTCATTTTACCACTTACTAGCGTAGAAGATTTGCCTTCAGCTGCTATCCTAGTTCCTCTGGAAATCTTCGCCTATCTTCCTAGTAAGAACCCTAAAGTTCCCCAGTGAGTCACACCTTCAGTTCCCCGAAGATAATCAATATCTTAACTCTTCTCCCCTTTCAGATATCAGACTATAAAACATAGTTCCAATTTCACTCCTTTCAAATTAAATTGTCAGAATCAAATCTCTCTTGATTGCTTGACCTCACAAGTTTGATATTTTGGCTTTATACTTAGTTCTTATTTATATTCACCATTGCATCCAGTGCCTAAGGTTTTGTCTCCTTTTCAGCACAGGCATACTATCTGGAATAATTTTCTTTCTACCTGAGTATGCTCTTTGTTGTGGCCTTTGTGAGGGTCTGCTGCTTGTAACTCTCTCAGTGTTGCTCTAAAAAGTCCTTATTTCAGCACTGTTCTCCTTCAAGACATGTCCTCAGAGAGCTTCAGGGAGTTCCCCCATACAAACATGTTAAGTTGGGGCTCTGGCTGCTGCTGTGAAAAGCCAGCTGTCAGTCTAATATCTGTTTCCTTATAGGTTGTGTTTCTTATCTAAGACTGGCTTCAAAGTCTTTTGTCTGAATAAAAATGCTTTTATTCACCCATTTAAAAATTTATAGATATATGTTATATTTAGAACATATTACTCATCTTGTTTCCTCACTCCCCCTCCAGCCCCTACTAATACTGTCCCTGTACACATATTATTTTCACTTTTATTTAATATATACATATGCAATTTTCTGTGACCATATTAAACTAAGAACAAGTAACACAGTATTTATCTGAGATTGGCTAGACTCACTTTTATTTCCATTTATATAAATTTTCCTATACATGACACAACTTTATTCTCCTTTATGGCTGAAAAAGGTTCCATTGTGTTTGTACCACATTTTTCCTACCTAATCTGGTGCTGATGGACATTTAACTTTGTGCCATAGCTTACTTTTTGTGACTACTGCCACAGTAAACTTGATGTGCAAGTGTCTGTGACATACTGACTCAGAGACCTTCCCCCCAGAGTGGTGTATGGGGGTCATATGGTAGACTTATTTCCAGTCCATTGAGAAATGTCCAAGCTGATTTCCCAAAAGGCTAGACTAGTTCACACTCCCAGAGCAATGCAAAAGTGCTCTCCTTGGTATATATGTCCTCACACGCATTTGTACTTGCTTGTTTTCCTAACGATTGAACATTCAGACTAGGAGGACAGCAAATTCTCTTTGCATTTCACTCATGATTAGTGAGATTAAATTTTTTATATGATCATTAGTTAATTGTATTTAATGTTTTGAGAACTAATTGTCCATGACATTAGTTCATTTATTGATTGGTTTGTTTATTTTTATTTCTCTATATATTTTTCCATCAGATGTATCTTTAGCAGATTTTCCTCCATTCTGTAGGTGGTCACAATTAGCTGTTTCTTCCTTTACATGCTGCATAATTTCATGACATCCAGTTTGTCAATTACGTCTTGAGCAAAGTGGGTCCCTTTCAGAATGTTTTTGCCTATGCCTGTGCCATAAAGTGTACTCCGATTTTTTCCACCAGCAGTTAGTATTAGGGCATCACGTCATACTTTAAAACATTTTTGCTTTTGAGGTTTATTTCTATGTGTCCATATCCATCTTTTATAGCAACATTTGTGAAAGCACACATCTTCCCTTTAATGTGTATTTTTATTACCTTTATAAAAAAACAGGTAGCTAAAACAGTCTGTGTGCATAACTGTATATTTTATTCTGTTCCATGTGTGTACATGTGGCAACACCATGCTGCTTTTCTTATTGCAGCTTCAAATGAATGAATAAATAAATGAATGAGATGTGCCACCATACCTTCCATCTTGTGTGAACTACAAGTTATTGCATTGACACTGCAATGACAGGAGTATTTGTGTACTTCAGCGAACTAAAGCTTACCTGTGTATGTACTACAGTGTTCAGTCTGTCTTGTATGTGCACATATGCATGTAGAAAATAACCTATATGTGTTTTTCCATGATGAAGGGTAAAGCACACCTACTGGGCTTGTTTTGTTGTTGTTGTTTGTAATTTTTTAGTAGTACTTTTAGAATTTAGTACAAGATATTTTTGAAATTTTATTTCTGTTTGTCTATGCATGGGTGCACATGGAGGCCAGGAGAGGATATTGTATCCCTTGGCATTGAAGCTATAGGTGGTTGTGAGCCACTTGACATGAGTGATGGGAATCAAATTTGTGTCTTCTTCAAGATCAGTCTGTGCCCCTAACCACTAAGCAGTCTCACCATCTCCCTTGTACAAGGTAATTTGATCATACTCTTCTCCTTCCCTAATTTCTCTCAGATTCACATCTCCTTTTCCTACTCACCCAACCTGGTGCTATGTTTTTCTTACCTATTATGTCGAATTTGTTCTACCCATGTACTCTTGTATATGTGGCTTCTCACTGGAATATAGTTGACCTATCAGGGGCCACACTCTTAAAGAACTCTCTCTCTCTCTCTCTCTCTCTCAGCAGCTATTAGTTGTCAACAGTTCCTTAACTATGAATTTCATTTCTATGTCACTTTTCCATTAATACCCTATATTTTAAAGATTTACATAAAATGTATAAAATGTCTCAATAATTTTATAAGCATCATGTGTTGAAAAATACTTAATGTGCATTGAGGTAAGCGAAATTATTCATATCAAATTCAGTTATCCCTACTTTTCCATGTTGTGAGGATTCTTGAAAGCACTGATTTTATAAGAATTTTTATTTTACATTTTTTGAATTACTATTTGGCTATTTTACTAGCCAAAATAATTAAACTATTCTATATTTCCTTTTTACCTTCTCACACTCTTTCATTTAACAAAACACATATATTTATTCAGGCTTAATTTTTAGAAACTGTGATGATATTGGTGCTTCTGCTGACCCCCCTCCATGAAGGGAGACTGAATTCATCAGATACCCTCCATGCCTCCTCTCTGTGTAGTTTAGAAACTGTGATGATATTGTTGTCTCTGCTGACCCCCCTCCATGAAGGGAGACTGAATTCATCAGATACCCTCCATGTCTCCTCTCTGTGTACTTTGATCTCCTCCAGCTTGCTCTGCTTTCTTGCATGTTGGAGCCCCAGCCTTTTCTTCTGTCCCCCTTTAAAGCCTTGACTTGGGCAAACTTGCACATCTCTCAGGCAAACTTTGTTTCCATCACTTTAAAATGCTGTATATTTGAGCTCTTTTCTTGCTCTGTTCTTATTTCTCATTTTTCTGTAAGGACAGAAACATGTAAGATATTATAAAAGAGAGGCAAAGAGGAGTAATGCACGGGCAGTGACACTGATTTTAACATTTAAACTATCATAAGGGATAAAGATGAAAATTCTATGGTATTAAAAATCTTGTCATAAGCGTTGTTTAGTGCTAAGTGAAAACATCCAACATATTACTAAACAGAAAGCAATTATCCATAACTATAAAGCAGGATCTTAATTTTGCAAAAATCATAAAATTTTGCTTTGACCTAAAATATGAGAACTTTTTACTCTGAAGAATGAAGTTATACCTTCTTTTCTTTCATTTTTTGCTTGTCTATGTTTTCTGTATGATTACTCATTTTTAGTTTATAAAATTCACAAAAATATGTTAAAGATTAAGAAGGAAAAGCAAACCAGGAAATATTTTCCGTCCATACACCTGCACTCTTTGTCACATTTCAGACTGTTATAAGGAAAACTGGGGAAAGGGGAATAGGTCCAACAGTGCCTCACTAAGGAAAGTCAGCAGCCGAGTGGGCAAAGCACCGCTCTGCCTCCCACTGCTGCTGGCGGCCCTTCCAGAGGAAAATGTCAACTTATCCAGGACAAAGCCCGTGTCTCTCTCCCCATGGCTTTTGTTTTGTGGTGCAGGGTTAAGCTGCCTTCTCCTGAGCAGCAAAATGCAGGTATGAAAGGATATGACAAAATTCTTCATATTCGCTAAGACTAGCAGCTTTCAGCTCCTCAGCTGGTTGGCAATGCAGCTTCACAACGCGTGAGACTGAGACGCAGAGTAGGAAGGGGGTGCGGTCCCGAATTTTACCAGTTCTCATGGTTTGCACATGTATTGTTATTTTAAAAAACCTGCATCTTAAATGCATTTAGTTAATCTTCAGGTATGATTTTACATGTGATGACTATAATCATTAGACAAAGAAGATAAAAGAGATTGAGAAAGAGAGATGGAAGGGAGGGGGAGGAAGAATAAAGAGGTGGGAGGAAAGAGGAGAGGAGAACAGAGCAAAAGAGAGGGAGGGGAGGGGCAGAGAGACACTGTGTAAAATAAAGCTTGCGTAATTCTCTCTTTGGACTTATGAGTAGTAGTTCAGCATGCTTCAAGGTATTGCTGCCTAATACATGGTACATGCACCAACAGAAGCATCACTTCTTGAGAACCTGTTGGAAATTCAGAATCCCAGGCCCCTTTCCAGACCTACATTATTATTTTTATTATAATTTTTAATATAATATTTTATGTATTACAATTTATTCACTTTCTATCCCAGCTGTAGCCCCACCCTCATTCCCTCTCAATCCCGCCTGCCCTCCCTTCTCTCCTCCCATGCCCCTCCCCCAGTCCACTGATAGGGGAAGTCTTCCTCCCCCTCCATCTGACCCTAGCCTTTCAGGTCTGATCAAGACTGTCTACATTGTTTTCCTCTGTGGCCTGGTAAGGCTACTCCCCCTTTAGGGGGAGGTGATCAAAGAGCCAGACACTGTGTTCATGTCAGAGACAGCCCCTGCTCCCCTTATTAGGGAGCCCATTTGGAGACTGAGCTGCCAAGGGACCCCCTCTATGCAGGGGTCCAGGTTATCTCCATGCATGGTCCTTGGTTGGAGTATCAGTCTCAGAAAAGACCCATAGGCATGGATTTTTTGTTTGTTTGTTTCTGTTGTTCTCCTTGTGGCATTCCAGACCCTTCCAGGTCTTCCTATCTCCCCATTCCTAGCAAGGTATTAAAGTGGATGCTGAGACTCATAGCCAATGTGGAGAGCTGCGTGTGCTGCGCCTTAAAGATGGTGCCGGTTTCCGCCTTCCTCCACCTGGACAGCGAGTGCTCTTGTGATAAACAACTCCTTATTTGGCTGTGCTGTGTCTGATGATCCGCCTTCTCTTGCCTGTACTTATCTGCACTTCCCACGTGGCTACCCGGGGTTGGCTGGCTCAGGGGTACTTATTCCTGAGACAGGCTTTCCTCGGGGAAGAAGAAGAGGAGGAAGAAGAAGATTGTTCAAAACTCCTGAATAAACTGCATGAAGAAGAGCTCGTGTGCCCTGTCTTTCCTTGCTAGTCGAGGTGGACGCGACAGCCAAACTTTGGGCAGAGTGCAGGGAATCTTATGAAAGAAGGGGGTGACAGGCCTAAATTATTACATTCACTAAGAAGCTATGGTGAGTCTTTTGAATGCTATCATTTCAAATCTATTGAAGCATTTAAAATAAATAGCAATCAAAGTTTAAAAAGATAAGGAGGTAATTGTACTCCTCTGAGAAACATGACCTTATGTGACAGAAACATTTTTTTTGAACTACCAACCTAGCAGCAACAATTAATGTAGAAACTCTTGAGAACATCCATAAACAGAGGTCAGGACTGCATGTAAGCAGCGTGATCCATCCCTGCCATCATCCACAGTTTAACTCCAGGAAAGAAGCTTTTGTTCAATTTCTGCTTTTATCCTCTTTGAAGAGATGTGGCTTTGAACTAGCTATGTCGCTGTTGGGACTGTTTTGTTTCTGCCATCAATGGTGATGTCCTCTTTGTAACTCTCTGTGAAATAATCCAAAAGTGGGACATAACCAATAGAAATGCAAGCCAACCAGGAACTTTCCACTGAAAAGGATTTTTTCCAACTTAACTTTATAAAAATGCATTGCTATCTTACAGGATCTTGTAGCCATTCTTTAAGAAAATAACCCAAAGCAGATATTAAGACTCACAACCAAGCCTTCGGCAGAGGGCTGGGAATAATAATGAATATAGGGGAAGTTAGTAAGACTAGGGGGGAACAAGAGCTCCACAAAGACCAAATTGATCAGGGCACAGGGGTCTTTTACGAGACAGTTTCTTCAACCAAGGACCATGTATGGATATGGCCTAGACAGATGTGGCCCATG
>CM053766.1:152044693-152084672 GCA_028658305.1 Pachyuromys duprasi | reverse complement strand
CTGAAGACCCTAGTAAGGGGAACAGGGACTGTTTCTGTCATGAACTCGATGGCTGGCTCTTTGACCCTCCCCCATACACGCCAGGGAGTAACAGCCTGGCTAGTTCCCAGGGGAGGACATTGCAGCCATCCCTGAGGAGACAAGATGATCTGGGGTTGGATGGAAGGGGAGGAGGTCCTCCCCCATCGGTGGACTTAGAGAGGGCAGGGAGGAGATGGGGGAGGGATGGGGAGAGTGGGAGGGAAGGAGGGAGGGGGCTACACCTAGGATGCAAAGTACCTAACCTGTGATTAATATAAAAATAAATTACATTTTAAAAATAATGGTTGCTTAAATATAAAAATATTTTTGTCACCAAAGATAAGCTAGACAACAAACAAAAACATGCAAAAACCACAATCTATCCCTTTAGTATCTTCTTTCAGGATCATCCACTACTAAGGAAAGGCATGTTTATTAACCCAGCTTTTGAGGAGTAATGATTAACTGCCAACGATGTCATAGGAAGCTTTGATGGCATAGTCTCCCATCAAAACTTAACTGATTTTCTAGTCCTAAGAATCCTGCATTATTATAATACAGTCACTTCTGCTGTGATGGCAGCTCTTCAAATATAAAGTACTGGTGTGTTCGGGTTGCTTATAATAGAACTTCATGGACTGTGTAGCTTGAAAAATAAACATTCTGGCAGTCAGGAAGACCTGGAAGCCCAAAGTATGGATGCCACTGGGTCCAGCTTCTGATAAGGGTCATTTTACAAGTGTGCTGATGATCTTGTCGTATTTTGACCTGAATTGATGACTAAAAATTCTCAGCAATTTCTTCTTCTCATGGCACTGATCCTATTCTTGGGGCCGCATCCTACTGACCTAAGTATCTCCCCAGATCCACTTTTTAATGCCATCTACTGGAGTATGGGGTATGAACAAATGAATTAGGGCACAAAAGTGTTCAGTCCCTAGCAGGGGATTGTGGCATAATTATATTTCTCAGTTTATTACCAAAAGTACTGCCCACATAAAACCTCGGTGGCATAATACCAGAGCAGTCATTGCTCACACATCAAGATGCAGCTAGGAATTTGCTGCAAAGTAGTATTGCTTCTGGCTAGGTGTATGCCTTTGGTTATGTGACAAATGTCAGCCTATTGATCCAGATCAAGCTCCATTGGGATGCCTGAGCATCTCAGCCCCCCTTCATGCATTCATCCTGTTCCAGCGGGACAATTCGGGCATGCTGTCGCAAAGAAACAAAACTACAGGAAAGAGCAAAGCCTTAGTTGCAGGCTTCAAAGCCTCAAACTGGAACTTCTGCTTTTATCAGCCATGTACATGGCTAAGTCAAGAAACACAGAGTACATCGGTTACATAGTAGTTGAAACTCTTGAGGATATCAGTTCACAGGAGTCAGGGTCCATGTAAGCAGAGGAGAAGTCCAAGGTCATATTGATATATTATTCTCATCCAATTCATCACAAATCCTGCCAACTCTACCTTAGAAATACTTTCCACAGCTATTATATTTTCTTTTATGACTACTACCAGTGTACTCTGTCTTGCCTGTAGTTCTGTTTGTCACTCTCTCTTTTCTCTCTCTCTCTCTGTCTCTCTCTCTGTCTCTCTCTGTCTCTGTCTCTCTCTCTGTCTCTCTCTGTCTCTCTGTCTCTCTGTCTCTCTGTCTCTGTCTCTCTCTCTCTCTCTCTCTCTCTCTCTCTCTCTCTCTCTCTGTAGAATAGAAGTTGAGTTTGGGTGCTTCTTCAATAATGCTCCACATTTTCACTTTATTCATTTTGTGACAGGATCTCTCATTAAAATAGGGTCTCACTGACTCCAGTCCACAGGCTGAACTACTCCTGTCTCACCCTCACCAGCACTGGGATTATGGGCACTTACTGTAGCACACACATTTATAGGCGTGTCTTGTAATATAAACTCATATTCTCATGTTTGCACAGCAAGGATGTTGCTGGCTTAACCATTTCCCAGCTCCGAGCCTCTTAACTATTCTGTCCACATCTTACTAGTCTCTTGCTCCTTAGGCCATTCTCAATACAGCACCAAGATTTTTTTTTCCTTTTATAAAGAAAACCTGGCCTTAGTTCTTGTTTGCTTAAACTCTCTGAATGGTTTTCTGCTGTTCTCACAGTAAAGGAGAAGTCCTGAAAGCAGTCCTGTCCACTGCCTCTTTCCACAGCCTCTGTTAGCTACAGGCCACCAGGCCCCAGCTGTCCCAGCCTCTTTTCAATCTCTTTTCTCCAGGAGACATGTGCTTGTGTGAGTTCCTCTGCTTTAGCTAGAGTATCTGCAGTTCAGCTCCATCAGATCACCAGCTCACTGTCACTTCTGACAGCCTTTCATTCACTTGTCACTGCCACAGGTGATACATTGATGGTCTCAGGAGTGCTTGTAATTTTCTATTATTGCCTGTGTTTTTCTATCACAGTTTATATTGGATAATTACCAATGTCACTAATTGACAAATACCCACTTCCTACTAAAATAAAAACTTCCATCATATCAGTGGTCAGGACTAGTCATTGTAATTTCATAAAACTTTTAGCAAACTGTACACGCACACACAGTTATGCTCTCTTTTTAATTTTGAACATAGGGTTTTTAATACTTTAAGTGAATGACTATAATCAATGATAATGTGGACTTGAGTTCCTTGAAAGGTCATTCTAAATAAATGTAACAATGTAGCAATTATTTCTCTGCCTTACAATTTATCAGCCAAATCCTTTTTCTTTCCTTTCTCACATATGCCTTGCTCAAGGGTATGAAATGTGAAACAAGTTAGCCAGATTGATGATAAAATTATTCCCCTAGGGCTTATGTTTATTTCTTGGTCATTTCTTTGACCTCTCCCTACATTTTCTGCAAAGCAAGGGTGTATATTAAAGTCTGCAGTGTGCAAAGCAGCTGTTAGATTTGTATCTGACAAATGGAGACTCACCTGCATGTTCAACACAAATGCTGCTGCTCTCCACTATCAAAATGGGTTCTCAGAAAACATGCAAGCAATTACACTTAGTAGTGTTTTGATTTCTAAATTTGGGGCATCCTTTTCCCATTGTCTTACCTTCCAGCTACTTCCAACCACCCTTCTACTCTGCTTCTGTTAGTTTAGCTGGGAGTGAGACAGATGGAGAGCATAAGGTATTTTCTCTCTCTCTGGCTTATTTCACTTGCTATGACATCCTCTAAGTTCCTCTTTTGTTAATGGATGCTTAGATTTTAATCATGTCTTAATAATTGTAAATGGGGTTACAGGGAACATGGGACTAGAGATTCCTCTTTCTCATGGTGATTTCTCTTTCTTCAGCTATATGCTCAGAAACTATATTACTAGATGAAACAATAGTCACATTCCAAGACTTTAAGAACTCAGCATGTGTTATGTTACCTATAATGATAGTCCTACTTTCTTTTTCTCCATGCTCTCCCAACACCAGTGATTTTTACTTGTTCTTTGAAAACAATCCTGGCAATCCTGGCAAGTATGAATTGATACTTCCCTTTGGTTTTGATTTGTATTCTCAGAGCATTTGTGAGGTCACACACTTCTTGCTGACCTGTATTCTTACTAATAAAAATGACTACGTGAGTTCTTCTTTTAGCTTTTAATATATTTATTTCCTTTTCACTGCAAAGTTGTGTGGACTGCTTGTTTATTTTGGATTTTAAACCCTTATCTTTAGATGCAGGCTTTCAAAGATCTTCCACCATCCTCCAAACATCCCTTTCACAAAGTTGATTGGTTTGTTTGCAGTTCTAAAGCTTTTAGGTTTTATGTGGGCACACTCATTTATTTTTGCTTTTACTGTTGGTGATTTGGGTGTTATTGTTAAGGCCAATGTCAATAATCATTTTTCTCAGTGTCTCCTTCTAGGAGTTTCCCAATGTCCATTTCTTCTGTCTAAGTCTTCAGCCCATTTTGTGTTGATTTGTAGAAAGAAAATGAGGGCTGGGGTGAAATTTATCCTCTTAAATGTAGAGTAGCAGTTTTCCCAGTGCATTTATTGAAACAACAGTTGCATCTCCATTGTGTTTTAGAGGTCTTATATGTTAACTGAACACATAGGAATAGCTTTGACTTTCATGCCATGGGTATTTGTATCTATTTTATATTAATATCATTATTTTAATTACTGTAACTTAAAAACTACTCTTATATAGTAATTAGATTAAATTAGAAATTAAATGATAATTTATTTTTCTTTGTCAAGGCATTTGCTTTGCTCTCAGGTTTTTCATGGTTCTATATATATTTTAGAATAACTTTTGTTGTATTTTTGTAGAGAATTCTTTTGGAATTTTGATGAAGATTACACCAAATCTATGGGTTTCTTTAGGTATTTGGGCAATTGAATAAGTCCACTCTTTTGTTCATTAGTGTTTCTTTTCATTTATATGTGCAACATTTGGGTTATTTCATCAATGGCATAAACACACACACACACACACACATGTAATTCACAAAGAGTGACAGTTTTACTTATTCCTTTTCCAATTTGTACACTTTTCTCTCATTTTGTTCCCTACCTCTTGTGTAGGATTTCTAAGACGTGCTGAATAGAAGGGCTGAGAGTTGGCATCTCTGATGTACTTTTTCTTTTTTATTATTATTGTTTATTAAAATTTATTCAATTTATATCCTGGCTGTGGCCCCCTCCCTCATCGCCTCCCAGTCCCATCCTCCCTCTTCTCCCCCTATGCCCTTCCCCTAGTCCACTGATAAAGGAAATCCTCCTCTGCTTCTATTTGACCTTATCCTATCAGGTCTCATCAGGACTGGTCTTCCTCTGTGGCCTGGCAAGGCTGCTTCCCCATCAGGAGGAGGTGATCAGAGAGCCTGTCACTGAACTCATGCCAGAGAAATTCCCTGCTTCCTTTACTAGTAACCCCACTTGGATATTGAGTATATGGGCTACATCTGAGCCAGGGTTTTAGGTCCTCTCCATGCATTGTCCTTGGTTGGGGTATCAGTCTCTGGAAAGAACTTAAGAAGTTAAATACCAAAAAACCAAGTAATTCAATTAAAAATGGGGTACAGAGCTAAACAGATAATTCTCGATAGGGAAACATCAAATGGCAGAGAAACACTTAAAGAAATGCTCAGTGTCCTTAGTCATCAGGGAAATGCAAATTGAAACAATCTGAGATTTCACCTTACAACCATCAGAATGGCTAAGATCAAAAGCTCAAGTGACAGCACATGCTGGAGAGGATGTAGAGAAAGGGGAACCCTCCTCCATTGCTGGTGGGAATGTAAACTTGTACAACCACTTTGGAAATCAATCTGGAGCTTTCTCAGAAAATCTCATGTATTTTTAATCTTAAAGAAAAAGCTTTTGACCTTTATGATTGAGTATGATATTACTTGAAGTCTTGTAATATATGGCCTATATTATGGTAAGATACATTTTATATACAATTTTGACAAGTTTTTATCTATCATGGAAAGCATTGAATTTTGTCAAAGGTTTTGTTTTCACTTAGATTATTTTTAATCTTTTATTTTTCATTTTGTTAATGGGGGTACAATGTTGATCTATTTATTTGAGTAGTTTGAACCATCTTTGGACCTCAGTGACAGATCCCACTTTTTCATAGTATATGATTTTTTATATATGCTTCTGAATTTGATTTGCTAGTATTTTATTGAGAATTTCTGTGTATAAGAGATGTTAGTCTGTCATTTTGTTTTCTTGTAAGAGTCTATATCTTTTTGTTCTCTACATAATGTTAATCTTACAAAATATTATTCAGTCTCTTCGAATTATTAGAGAAGTATTCCATCTGTAATGTTTGGGAGGATTCATCACTGAAACAATCAGATCTTGAGTTTTTCTTTGACAGAAGACTTTCATTACTGAATCGCTGATTAAATCTCCTTATTACCACTATAGCCAGCTGTATCTTACAGTCTTCTTGATGCAGTTTTGAAGATTTTATGTTTCTATCCATTTCTCTATTCTTCTGGTCCACACAATTTTGGACATATAATAGGTGGTAACAATCATTAGAATCTTTTATATAAGTTCTAGGAGTCTGTAATGTAACATCATTACTACAATTAAAATATGATACTTTGTATTGAAATTTTATATCAGAACAGATTTTAAATGTTTGCTCCAAAATGAGAGTGATATGACCTACTGACTGTGATAATTATAATGTTTACATGTATGAAATTATCATTTTGTACATTGTCTTAGTTACTGTTCTATTGCTGTGAAGAGACACGATGACCAAGGCAGCTAACAAAGGAAGTCATTTAAATAGGGGCTTGCTTACAGTTTCAGAGCTTAGTCCTTTAAATCATTGGCATTTTTGGTTCTGAGGCTGCCAATCTCAGGGAAAGTGGTGGCAGGCATGTGTGGTACTAAAGAAGGAGATAAAAGCTACAACCTGATCCATAGGCTGAGAGAGAACTCTACCTACCATGGTCTTTGGAAACCTCAAAGCCTAGTCCAGTGACACACTTCCTCCAGTAAGGCCATATCTAATCTAATAAGGCCACACTACCTAATCTTTTTTTCTTTTTTTATTAATTTTTTATTTTTATATTAATTATACTTTACTCACTTTGTATCACTGATTTAGCCCCCTCCCTCATTCCCTCCCTATCCCATCCTCCCTCCTTCATCTTCTCCCATGCCCCTATCTAAGTCCACTGATAGAGTAGGTCCTTCTACCCTTCCAGCTGACCCTAGCCTATCAGGTCTCATCAGGACAGGTTGTATTGGCCTCCTCTGTGGCCTGACAAGGCTGCTCCCCTCTCAAGTCAAGGTGATCAAAGAGCCAGCCACTGAGTTCATGTCAAAGACACTTCCTGTTTCCTTTACTAGAAACCCATGTTGGTATAATGTTCTTTTGTAATGTATATACCTTACCCTTGTTCATTCAAATACTGATTTCTCTCCCCCACTTTCCAGTTTCAATCCAGACATTGCATTGTGATACTTATTCTAAGCATCACCTGTCTCAACTTTGTGTAAACATGCCAAAATAAAACAACCAGCCACAATGTTGAGCAATGGAAAGGAAGCAGGAAGAGAGGGAGGAGCCAGAGGAGAGGAAGGAGGCAGAGGAGGATAGAAGGGCAGGAGAGAGCTGGGAGAGAGGACTAGAGGAGAGGACTTAGAACAACTGAAGTGGAAAACAAACCAGACCTAAGATTTCGCAAAATGCAAGTATAATGTGGGTGAATCTAAATGTTAGGAAACTATGAGGGCTTGGAGGTTTAAGATGGAGTAATTATTGCCCAACATTGTGTTCTAGGTTAACTAAATAAATCATAGTCTCTGTATGGTGATTTGGTTATACAGCTGTTTAGGATTAACAGCAGCTTTACTAAAAGATATATTAATAGCAAATATTAATCTCATCAATACAACAAACCCATTTGGATACTGAACTGCCATGGGCTACATCTGAGCAGGGTTTCTAGGTTATATCCATGAACGGTCCTTGGTTGGAGTATCAGTCTCAGTAGACCCCTGTGCCCAGTTTTTTGGTTCTGTTCTCCTTGTGGAGCTCCTGTCCTCTCCAGGTCTTTATCTCTCCCCCTTATTTCATAAGATTCCTTGCACTCTGCCCAAAGTTTCATTATGAGTCTCAGCATCTGCTTTGATACACTGCTGGGTAGAGACTTTCAGAGGCCCTCTGTGGTAGGCTCCTGTCTGTTCCCATTTTCTCCTTCTTCCAATGTCCATCCAGTTTGTCTTTCTAAGTGAGGATTGATCATCTTACCAGGGTCCTCCTTTTTGCTTAGCTTCTTTAGATGTGCAGATTTTAGTATGTTTATCCTATATTATATTTCTAATATCCACTTATAAGTGAGTATATACCATGTGTGTCTTTCTGCTTCTGGGATACCTAACTTAGGACGGTCTTTTCTAGATCCCACCAATTGCCTGCAAATTTCATGATTTCCTTGTTTTTAATTGCTGAGTAGTATTCCATTGTGTAAATATACCACAGTTTCTGTATCCATTCCTCAACTGAGGGACATCTGGGTTGTTTCCAGGATCTGGCTATTATGAAAGCTGCTATGAACATTGTTGAGCAAATGTCCTTGTTGTGTACTTGAGCATCTTTTGGATATATGCCTAGGAGTGGTATAGCTGGATCTTGAGGAAACACTATTCCTAATTGTCTGAGAAAGTGCCAGATTGATTTCCAAAGTGGTTGTACAAGTTCACATTTCCACCAGCAGTGGAGGAGGGTTCCCCTTTCTCCACATCCTCTCCAGCATGTGTTGTCACTTGAGCTTTTGATCTTATCCATTCTGATGGGTGTAAGGTTTCAACAGTACCACTCCCTGATGACTAAGTATTCAAACAGATGAAACTATGGGGCCATTCTTATTCAAAACACCACAAATTGTACATAATTTTGGAAATTTTCTCAATAAAGCTAAACTATGATTAAACTATGATTTAATAAGATCAAGTGTTAAATTTTCAAAAACTTAACTTGGAAAATTTCTGTGTGTTCATCTGATGAGCTTTTATAAATATATCATTCTATACATGTCACTCATTACAATCATGAATCTCTTCCCCCAATATCATGCTTATGTTTGGTGCATATGTTTTCAGATAGCTGCAGAAGGAACATGCCTGCAGAATGGTGAAAGAGCTTGCCCTCTCAGCTGGACTAACCTAACTTGAACTTGTGATTTGGACTGTAATGATAGAGGTTTTCCCATGGGTAATTTTTAAGTAGGCCACAAAGATGTGAAGCTGCTTGCAGCCATAATGTGAGGTGAATTCTAGTACTGATACTCTTAGTTCTAAAAGGTCTATGTAGGCTAACGAACCTACAATTAGAAGAAATCAGTCTGAGAAAAAAAAAAACAACCAGAAAGTGAAATAAAGAATATGGTCTGAACCTACAATTAGAAGAAATCAGTCTGAAAAAAAAAACAACCAAGAAAGTGAAATAAAGAATATGGTCAGTGGATCAGTGGCTTTGTTGTCAAGAGAGGCAAGAAGAGAAGGCATGAAGGAACAAGGATGGCATCTTTGATCCCTGAGGCTGCTCATAGCAAAGCACATATGAACAAGTCTGAAAGAATTTCTTAAATTTGTGTAACTTCTGTTACTTTTACAATGAGCTCTAATCTCCACAATACATAAATACATAAGTTCAACCAAACATAGCATTTTTTTCCAAGAATATTGAAGAGTTCAAAAAACATGTGGTAGGCCAGAGAGATGCTGTTTCTACTGATTTAACTAGAGGGCCTGTGCCCCTTCTTCATTTCTAGGTTGCCCTACTATTAATCATTCACCTAGCCTTTCTAAATGATTATAGCCCTAAGAGAGGGCTTACTATGGAAGAATCATATATTCTGATGGTAGAAGAAATGAAGCAGCTTGATTGACAGCCACAGATAATTATTAAGAACAGCTTCAGATAAAGTGCAGTACCTCCGATATCAGCCTGCTGACCCTTCTCTTCAAGAAAGGATAACTGTGCCATTATTAGTGAATGTGACAACCAATTCAAAACTCAATGAATTCATGTGGTAAGAAATGATTGTTCCAGTCTGTGATTCCATTGGTCAACTGTTGTAGTCTTGATCGATCTATGAGTTTGTCTGAATTTTGCCTTCATGACCAGCCTCTTCTATATATGTGCAGTTAGGATGGGTGACTGCCATCAAATAAACTGAGCTGGGAGCTATGAGTCTCCTCTTCTACCAGGCAACCTGTGGGCTCTAAGAGAGAAGAAGAAATGTTGATGATGTTTCTCAAAAGTCACAACTTGAATATGCCACATCCACTGAATTCAATTAGTTACAGCTCATCACAAAGCAAATATAGTTAAAGCCTTAGGGAATCCCATCATTTCTGGATGGAAGGAGTTATTTTGGCATGATATAATGTGGCTGAGTGATGCTGTGTAGCCATTTCTTCTGAAATTATACCCTTCCATCTTGGAAAAAAGCTCCTTAAGGTACAGGACATTAAGAGGGTGGCTAAATCAATAGTAGTCTCTAAAGTGGGGTGAAATAGTCCATCCTGCAGAGACATTCATTGGGACCAAATTGCCTGCAATTCAGAGTCTTTAGGAAGTTACTGAAACTAACCAGCTTTACTAGGCTCCTTTCTCCCTAAGCATCAGACCAGCTGAACTGCCTAGATGAAGCAAAGACCATCTAAATTGTCAGGAAAAAGCAGAAACACACTGAGCTGCATAGAAGAAGCTCAGACCAACTGAGTTACCTGATAAGGACACTCTCAAACTTGAAGAACTGTTTATAGGATGTGCAGTGAGCCTATGAAAGGTTTTCAGCTTCCACACCGATAGTCCTGTTGGGGTGAGCTTTTGGTAATGTAGCTGACTTTAAGTTGTTTCTGCAACTACTTACCAATATTGCTGCATGTAACCCCAATAAAAGTTATTGGATTACCAAGACAGACCTTGGTGGTACCCTTACATTTGTCTGATACCAGACCCAGTTTCCCATTTAGGATGAGCAGACAGACATTTGTTCAATTCTCCCCCCAAGTGTACTGTCATGCAACACATGGATGGTTGCATTATTATAGCAATGCTAGAGGACACGACAGTTAAGAAAAGTCAAAAGTAAAAAAGAAACAGACTCTTTGATATTGCTTAAGAATCTTATCCTACTATCCATCTTTAGATCCCTTTGACATATTGCAAGCACAGGATATCCTCCCTGGTTCCCCTTGATAGAGCACCCAAGAGTGCTAATGGCAAAAGTTAGCTCCCGTTACCTTCTTGTTCCAGGCCTCTGTGGTCAGTGCACATCGGTGAGCACTGCCTGAGGACTGCCAGGTGGCTCAGATAGGAAAAGAAAGCAAACCTGTAAATACCTCCCAAGGTCAGCCTGAGTGGCTGTCACCTCCATTGGGGTGAAAACACCTTGAGGGAATGCAAATTATGAAGATTCGATCCTGCTTTCAGATGCAATTCCTGGCAGTTATTACTTTGCCTAGAATGTAACTTTTTAAAGGTAAAACTGGATCTAAACCAAATGCAACAATAGCTCCAGGTCCTGCATATGTGGCATAAACAAAAGTGTGGCAGGATACCTCAGAAGAAAAAGCAGCACATGGCAGCTTTCTCTTTAGTAGAAAGGTCAAGGGTCATAGTTATCTTTCCTGGTCTGGTGACAACATTGTTACTATAGCAATACTTGATAATTCCTGCCTCCCAAGCCACATATTATAGATTGTAATTATATCATAAGCAACACACTGTAGAACCTTTTTCTTTCAAAGGGATTTTCAAGTGTAGTGGCCCAGAAGAATCACCTAGAAGCCTTGAGAATTTTGATACTGAGCTCCATGTCAATGGGCCTAACTAAACTCAAGCTAAAATGGGACTTAAGAATTGAGGATTCTCTTTGAAGGCCTCAGTTAACTTTAATATATATCTTAGGTTAAGAACTTAATTGGATGCTTGGGAAATTCTTAGCAATCAATGTATTGTTTTAAGCATTTGATCTATGTGGCACATTTTGTCCCATATAGTGATTAGGAGGAAGTGTACTTTGGTGCCAGAGAAAAAGTAAATTGGCCCTGGAATTGAAACCACCTCCAAGTTAAGACACCATAAAGGAAAATCTAGTGTGATATATGATTAATCTTGAGCTAGGTTAATTAAGATTACATTTTCCTTGGCCTCCTAAAAATCTTATGTTCAGTTATCCTGTTCTCTAAGCCAGGCCTCCTGTCTAGAGCACTTGTAGTAGCATAACCTCCTTCCTCCTTCATGTGACTTCCAGTACAAATACCTGGTCTCTTCTTGCCTTAACTGGCTCGGGTTCTATTTTTCACTTTGGTGGCACCTTTATATTACCACTGGCGAGATCATTTTCTAATGTATTCATTGGATTTCTGATGAAATAATGATGTGTAACATGATTCTAGTCTCTGTGGCTGATGAGAAGAGGAGCTATTTCTGAATCATGCACTACAGTTTTACCAGCTTCCTTTATTGTGAAACAGGCAGTTGTCTAAGTAGACTATATTCATGTACTTGGTTGAAGACACACAGAACCAGACAAAGCATGTAGGCATACTTAAAGCCTGCTCTTATGACAATTGTTCTAATTTTATCTGTCAGAACAAACGGATATAGCTGTGCCCAAGATCAATAAAGCAGTATTCCATGGCAGGTGTTACAATCATGTATCAAAGGGTCTAGAGTTGTAGTCCTGTTTGTCCATTGTAGAAACAATAGAGATTGGGAAGAATAGAATATTTTTATGCCATTACTATTTCGTTATTTCTCTTATTGCATCATAATTAACAAACAAAAGTCCAAGTCCTGTTAACTTTTCTGTGACCAGTTTCTAAACAGCTGTACATTAAGAAAGAAAAATTATGAATGATTCCATTTTATATTTATAATATCTCACCTCAACTACAGCCTCAGTGAGACCCAAGAGTTCTATAATAGCCTATTAAATTTCTTTCTGCTTCCTCCTCCTCCTTCTCTTTCTTGTCTTGAAAAACAATTTCACACTTCCTAATTTTCCTCAGCACAGTACTACATGGTCACATCATCCTTCCCTTAGAGTGACTTTTTACCTGAGGAAATAGAAACAAAGAAAGCCTTTATGATCTTCCGTTGTATCCACTTCACCTATCACTCTGCACTGTGCTCATGCACCCTGCCTCCCTGTTTTCATTCTCTGTGCTCAAGGTAGCACTGGACTTTGGGCACTCAAGGAATGAATTCTGCCAGGTGTTTGTCTCCATCCTGTATCTCAGCTTCTCCCTTTTCATGACCATCTGTAACACTATATGAATATTCTCGTACTGAATATATTTCACCATCACAAAATCTCCATTTAACACCATTTCCGTCCACCCTGCACTACCATTTTTCCTAACATTTCTAGAGTAAGTCTAAAACCTTTAACCTTTTCATTCACTTACTTTCTTCTCTGGACATTGAACTTTTTCAGCCCAACTAAAATCACCCTCATCAACATTATGCATGCCTATAAGGTGATAAACACGAGCAACACTGAGTTCTCATCCTTAAACTTACTGTGTCTATTTGAACTGACGGACCTCTGTTGAGTGACTTTGGCACCTGAACATTTGGATGTCATTGAATTCAGGGGAAACCCTTTTTCCTTGGGTGGGCTTTTAATTTGTGGATAAGAGTACCAGACATAGTCACATAAAACTTCCGTTGGGCCATTGGCTTTCATGTTCTTTTCTTACAAATTCCAAGAATAAAATTTGTGGAACAGGGAGGGATGAATTTTGGAAAACACAAAGTGTTTTATTTTAGGAAACTTCAGAGAAAGAAAGAAGATGGGTATACTGTTAGCAGGAGTGGTTTTCAGAAAATGGTGTCCCACAGAGTTGCTAGTCTATGAATCTTACACAGGACTAATGGCAAACTCTGTGCTGAAATACAGGACGTGGTTAGGTAACTTTGCATAACAGTGAGACACCCAGAAGCCTCCTCTTGGTTTTGGTAATGTTACACCTATAGCTTCCAGGTGGGATGCTTATTTAGGAGAAGAAATAACAAAGCAGAACTCTGCTATTTCTTTATTTCTGGCTTCCAGCAAGGACATTCTCCAAAACTGCTGTTTTAGGAACCCTTTCCTACTTAACCCATGTCTATTCCTTGTTCTCACCACGTTTATTTATTTACTTACTTATTTTTAGGATGGTTCTGACACATTGCACTACTATCTTGTATTCTCAGTTCAGTGCTCAAGATCCCTAAGTTGTATGTTAGATAATACAATTTTAAGCCCTGGCTATCTGAAGTAGTTTGCATTCTGAAGACAAATCGCATTGGCATCACTTTGGGAGATGGTTAAAACTCCCAGACCTGGTACAACACAATCTGCATTTTAACAAGACCCTCAGGTGATGTTTATGTACTCTCACACTGTGCTAATGTTGCTGCCAGCTGAGCCCACTGAGTAGTTCTCTAACTGCTCTGTGCAGAAGAAATCAGTCTTCAGTGAGATCTGCATTATATAACACCAGTTCATAAGCATTTTAACTCTTTTCAACTGAACTCTCACCCCACATGTCAGAATCCAATCTTGTCACTTTCCCCTAATTGTTCCATTGACTTGGCCTGCCTCAGGCTGAGAACTCCAGTTTGGGACTACTCCAATAAAAGGTCAGTTTAATGACAAGTCTCTTACTGATGGTAAACTGCTTGGGCTGACAGTTCCAAAGAGCATCCAGCTCTGCTTATGCAGAGCTGTGTTCCCTGCTAGCAGGATGAGTACATATGGTATCCATGGTGTGGCCAACATAATCTGACAAACTGGGGCAGTGGAGGGTCAGATAGTTTTCAAGTTCAAGGAGGGAAAGTGTGCTGGTCTTTTGAGCAGTTCCTAACATTCCATTCTTCCTCGTGGAACAGAAGGATGGAAAATAGAGAGCAGAGGCACAGCATAGCTCACCTCATGTTTCCTTTTTATTTCTATTTTAGTCAGTTTTAGAATAAACTGCAATATATTCTCCCAAGGGCATTAATTTTTCATTGTAAAACATTATATGTATGTTAAGAATACATTTTCAGGCTTACCTGAAAGCAATCATCTTTCTTAAAGACACCCAGCTAAGCTCTTTCCTAATATATATAGTGAATCGCAAACAAACAAAGGTTCCTAACTATGGCGGGGAAAGGTTCCTTTTCTATTTGTGCGTTTTAAAGTCGGTTTCTCTGTCACCAGGAACTTTGTGTCCTCCTTTCCACCTGAGAAATAAAGATTGTTTAACTTTTAATAAATATTATAATTTTAATTAAAAGCATTGATTTCTGTTGGTATTGGTATATAAAAAATAAAAATTATCATGACTATTGTAAATATATTTACTCCTCATCAAAGCACAGGAAGCTTCCTTTACACAGTAGACTTTATGGAATGGGATGAAGCTACTGAAGTGCATGAGACATGTGCCTTCCAGAACTGTGCCACGTATAAAGAGCACTAGGATGTTAGAGCCCAGGCACATGGGAGAAAAGTAGGAGCATAAGGAAGACTTTTAAAGATCTATGCAATGGAGTAAAAGAAAAGAAAAACAATTTCAGGAAATGGTCAAAAGAATCCCATGTAAGACGTTTTTTTTTTTTTTTTCACGAAAATATAGAGATGGGTAGAATTTGAAGAAAGAACACTGTTTTTACAGGGAATTCTGTAAAAAGGGAAGAATTTATTTTTAAGGCATAATAGAAAAGACACAATAAAATATTAATCCATTTCTATGCCAGGAATAATTCCATTTACATTATTTTATTGGGACAATGGTCGGATCAATAGAATCAGTAACAACCAAAGAAGAGAAAAAAAAGTTAAATGATAAGACTATCTCTTGTCCATTGAAACAGTGGAGGAATAAGACATATTTACTAATTTTATTATATATATTCCTTTTATGGAAAATGATATTTTTCTCACATAATATATCTTTATTATGGTTTTTGCTCCCTCTACTCCTCCCAGTTTCTTCCCACCTCCCCTCTCATCTACACACACTCCCTTTCTATCTAACACCAGAAAAGAACAGGCTCCTAGGATAATAATAAAACGTAACAAAAAATGTAAAAAAATAAAATAACAACCACCATGTCAACATTGGACAAGGCAAACCAACAGAAGGAAAGTAGCCCAAGACGAGGCACAAAACTCAGAGCCCCACTAGCTGCCACACACAGAAGCTGAAACATCATACATGTGCAGGGGATGTGGCACACACCCGTGCAGTCCCCGCTCGTGCTTCCTGTCTGTGTGTACTCACAGGAGCTTTGCCCGTGTTGATTTAATAGGCCTGGTTTTGTTGCTCTCATCAATCTTGCTCTTACATTTTTTTCCTCCTCCTTTTCTGTGGGATTCACTGAGCTATGAGGGGAGAGATTTGATGGAGAGATCACATTTAGGGCCTCGTGTTCCAAAGTCTCTTACTCTCTGAATAATGTCTGGCTGTGGGTCTCTGGACTTGTTCCCATCTGCTGGAGGAGGCAGCTTCTCTGATGATGGCCGAGCAAGGCACTGACCTATGAGTATAGCAGAACATCATTTTATCACTTTGTTTTGTTGTTGATGATGTGTTATTTTAGACAAGTAGTATTTTGTTTTACCCTAGGTCCCTGGGCTATCGAGTCTGAGGCATGGTTTCCATCTTGTGGAGTGGGCCTTGAATAAAATCCGATATTGTTTGGTTATTCCCACAAGCTTTACGCCACCATTGCTCTAGCATATCCTGCAGGCAGAACACTATTGGTGTGTCCATGTGTGTGCATATGTGTATGTACATGTGTGTGTGTGTGTGTGTGTGCACCATAGTCCATGTGTAGAGATCAGAAAACAGCTTTCAGGGGTCATTTCTGTACTTCCAATGTGGGTTCTGGGCACTGAACTACGCTTGTTACAACATGCTCCCAGCACTGTTTTCTGCTGAGTCATCTCACCAACCCAGTAATTTTGTTTTTAATGATATAAAATAGTCTCCCATTCTCTTAGTGCTGAACAATAACAACAACAAAAAAATGGATGCCTTGTACAGGTTTTCATTTGCTCTGTGGCAGTTTCCTCTTTGTGGATCATTCTATGTCAGGATATTTTTCTTCTCCCTCACTGTCGTGCAAAAGACCTTTGTGCATCTCTTTTTAGCTTCTGTGTAGTGTGTGAATGTTCTTTATGACTTTGCGAGTTTGCATTTTCCATTCTATTCGACAAATCAGCCCTAATTAATTCAATCAACAAGAAGAGACTATAGCTTTAAAATAGACTAGGAAAATAGTTATATTTAACTGGGGGGCTTTTTGGTTTTTGTTTTTGGGGTTTTGTTTTGGTTTGGTTTTTGCTGTTATGTGGGTTATTCTTTTTCTGCATCCTTTTTTCCCCAAACCCTTGGTTTTATCCCCTAACACGAGACAGGAGAAAAACAAGGGTAGAAGGGAGAAAGGAAATAGGAATATCTCTGACTCTAATGTCTTTCCTTTTGTTTCTTCTTTGTCCATGGCTGCTAACAAACCACAACCAACCTCCCTAAATGACCAACAACCACCCATCCCACTTCTCAGGGTGCATTTATGTACTCTATAAAAAGTTCCCAGAATTCCAAGCATCACACAGTCATAGAAATTATCAGAATCTGGCAAAACCATGCTTCTGATAGAGCATGAGGCAAATCATGGTCAGTTGCTTCATACAGCCCAAAGCATCCCCACATCCCCACAGCTGGGATTAAAATGAAAGCACATTCTTATAATATTTCTCTGTTTTTTTTAAGAAACCAAAATTTTATAAACCTCACTACATTTATAGCTTAAGAGCATTACAAAATTATTTTTCATTTATCTTTAGTAAAGTTCCCAAAACTAAAGCAGGAAAAAACCTGTTTATCAAGAAAAATGCAAAGGGACAATTTATCAACATAGGTAATGTACCTTTACCAAGGAAACATGCCGCTTTATAGAAGCATCTGTAACATAGAAAAAGAGTACTAACAACGGTACCGACATATTAACTGAAGATTTTCTCAAAATCTGCATCTTTCGGGAAAAACTAAGTTTTGACTAATAAAGAACTCATGTCTGTGGCTTAGCAAGTCTGCTCCTCCCTCGGGGGGCGGGGGGGGGCGGTGAAGACGCAGGGGAGGAGGAGGACATTGCAGCCAGTCCTGAAGATACCTGATAAGCTACCTCCCCTATCAGTGGACTTGGAAAGGGGCAGGGAGGAGATGAGGGAGGGAGGGTGAGATTGGGAGGAAATGAGGGTGAGGGCTACAGCTGGGATACAAAGTAAATACCCTGTGATTAATATAAAAAAAAATTATAAAAAAAGAACTCATGTCAACTCTCATTTTGTACTTTAATTTGTGTGGTTGTGATTCATGATGTATATAACACAAGAATCTTGTTTTTTGGATAGAAATAATCTAATGCTTAAAAATGATTTAAAATTGATTTTTTTCTCCCAAGTCCTTGAATGTATTCATATTTTCTTCTTATAACATTGGACATTATATTTGGCAGAAGATGCTGAAAATGAAAGCACACTCGGGTAGCTGTGCATTCTTCTCTTAGCGTTCCTATTAATGATTAAGCATTTCTCTGCAGCTGAGAAGGAGTCTGAAGTTGGCCTGTAATTGACAGTGTATATATTTTGAATAAAAGAAGAATCTAAGTGGAAAGAAAAATGCCCTCAAGAAGCATATTGCTTTACGGTCTCACAGGGGGCCAACTCTCCCACCCCTTCTCAGGAGGGAGGGGACCAAGGCCATATACAATGAACAAGCTCTTTTCAGGCTGATTGTTTCTACATGGGGCTCAGCACAATAGATCCTCACAGTCTGTGTTTTCCTTGCAACAAAACACAATCATCTTTATCAGTTTATTTTGTTTGTCCATTTGTAGCTACTTTATAGGACATAGGTACTTTTCTATGAAAAACTTGTATTATTGCCTATAACAGCTAAAACAGTCCTACCATCAATTCTGACATACTGTTATTTCTAACCTCAGTTACTTTCTTAAAGTATATAAGGGAGAGAAAAGGAAGCCTCACATCTGTTTAAGTAGTGGCAAGTTTAGCAATGTTTTCAAGGTCACACTCACTCACGGTTTTCTTTAAGATACAGATTGAAGGCTTTTTGCATTTGTGAAATGCTGCATCCACAAAAAGAAACAATGTCAGAAAGGAAACTACCTTATTTGTCTAAAACCTTGATTAGTTTGAAATGTCTGCCGTCGGCAGTTTGAAAGATGTTACCAATAAATGAAAAGTTCCAGGCTCTACTCTGAAACTTGCCTGCAGCCCAGAACTTTTAATATTTATAGGGCATGACCTCCAACTGTCAATGATCGCTTATTTTCCACAAAGCTATTCTGGGGCAAATGTCAGTTGCTGGAGGAGCCAAGAACACATTAGGCTTTGGATTCAATACTGTGCTTGCAATAGAAGAGCTTTACCTGCATGGAAACAGCCATCACTTTAACCAACAATGGACCACTTGGGCTTTGTCAGGAAGTGGTGATGATACCAAGGCTTTATAACCTTCCAACTATTAGAACTTTTCCATTCAAAAGAACAGTCCCATCACTTTTTAAAGTGGTATTTTAGGAAGGTGAAACCCGAATATTATGATTATATAAATACTTGGGAAAATAAAACTATAAGGGAAAAATGTTCATGAATATTTCTCACTTCCTATGTAATGTAACTTCTTTAAGATAGAAAGTTGTGGGGACTGGAGAGATGGCTCAGAGGTTAAGAACACTCACTGTTCTTCCAAAGGTCCTGAGTTCAGTTCTCAGCAACCACAAGGTGGCTCATAAGCAGCTATGATAAGATCTGATGTGCAGGCAGAATGTTGTATAAATAAAAAATAAATCTTAAAAAAAGAAAAAATATTTTTTAAAAAAAGATGGAAAACTGTTCATCTTTGAAGGAAATGCCCTGATTTTAAAACATGACAAAAGTCCTATAAAGGAGATGGAGATTTTTGTTAAACCAAATACAAAATGTCAGGGCCTACAGTGATCTTCACAAGATCTAAGATCCAGAAATCATTATTAATCCCCAGAGTCCTTACTCTCAGTACTCCATGGGTATTTTGAGTTAATTCTCCCTAGTGTATGTTTTTAATAATACATATGTGTGTTTGCATATTTTATGAAAGTGGTGAAGGTTAATATAATTCAGTGGTTCTCAACCTTCCTAATGCTGCGAACTTTTAATACAGTGCCTCACATTGTGGTCACCCCAACCATAAAACTACTTCATAATTGCTACTTCAATTCTAAGTTTTCTACTCTTCTAAATTGAATGTAAGTATCTGATACTTAGGATAGCTGGTATGTGAAAGGGTCATTTGACCCCCCACAAAGGTTGAGAACCGCTGACATAGTTCCTTCCTTAGCAAGCTTGCACTAGACTGCTGAGCAAGGACACTGTAAATCAGCAGATAGCAATTTGGTCCCATGTGGACAGTGGATTTTGCTCTACCCTACAGAGAGAGTAGGGCTACAGTTAAAGTGTTGTCTCACCAAAAGTGCCAGTTGGAGTCTTGTCCCCAGTGAAGCAATGTAAGTAAGGTACACAGGAGGTGATAGAATTGTGTTGTTCCCTCCTCAGGAGCAGATTAAGGCTGATTATGAAAGGGCGTAATGTAATGGAAGTTTTGGTGTCTTTAAAAACTCAGTTATGTTATGTAAATATGTTTTTGCTTCAATCCCAAGTGCGGGATTTTAGTTGGCCTATAGTTTGTCTGAAGCTGTTAATCATCTCATGCAGGAGGTAGCTTTTGCCAGCTGGTAATGGCCCGCCTTGTAACTTGTGTGGCACAGAGAGCGGCGTGGTCTAGAACTCTGAAGATATAAATTTGAGAGCCCAGAGAAAGAGAAGGTGTGGTTTTTATCATTGATAAATGGCATGTAGCAGTTTGGAGAGACCAGAGACAGATGGTGTGGCAGGTTAGAGCAGAGAGACAGAGAGAAATGGTTTGGGGGTGCAGTGGCTTGGAGGAGAGTGCTGGCTATGTTTGCTGTTGACAGATTGGCATAGTCCCTACAAACACACTGACACTAGACAGCCAGGAGAAGTAAAGGGGTCCGCACCCCCTCTCCCCACGAATCTTCTCTCTCCTACCTAGGGTTAGGAGCTTGGAGGGAAGTAGAGGCCTAAACACCCGAAATACAGTAGAGTTTTAGAAACAAGTGCTATAGCATGAAGCTGCAATTCACACGCTTCTTAATCCTCTGCCTTCCACCGTGAGATGAAAAAGAAGAAGATAGAGTAGATCAACCTTGGATTTTTCAGTCTAGAATTCTAAGAAATGTAGTTATTTTCTTAGTAAATTATACACTCTTTGCCACACTATTACAGCAAAATAAGTTATTTTGCCAGTCATTAAAGCACACACTATTATTCAATCCTTATCATTTTGATCAAAACACAAACATTGGCATAAAATGGTAATTTCATTCAACAAATGCTTATTAGGTGCCTACTCCCGCCTGTCTTCTTTAGGCATACAGACATACCAATGCTCACAGAGGGTCAGAGATCTCATTAGGTTATCTTCTGGTAAGGGAGAGGGTGTAATAAGTGAATAAATAAATAGGTCGTAATGAAAATCAATTGTTAGTTTGGGTTGGAGAGCACTTGTAAAAGGTTATATAGGAAGAAAAATTTTAAGAGAGCCAAGAGATAGCCAAGCAGATAACTTAGAGAGCAGTGGTGGTAGAAGAGGGTGTTGCAGAAATGTGGTCAGAGCTTGAGAAGCCAAGAGTCCTGTGAGCTAGAACGAGAGGGAGAGGGGAGGGAGGGAGGGAGAGAGGGAGGAAAGGAGGGAGGAAGTGGCTTCAGAAAGGCAATGGAGGGAGGGTGAAGCATCTTACAGAAGGTTTGCCAGCCACTTCCTAACTTGCTTTGTCTAGCTCACACTTTTAAAGGTTTCCTTATTTGAGTTGTGTCAGGGGAGGTGACTAGAGCAGCTACTAGGCTTTGCTAACAGTTCAGACAAGAGGAAAGGGCCAAGACCTGAGTGATACCAACACAGGTCAAGGAAGGGGGTCAGATTCTAACTATATTTTGAATGTTGAAAAACAACCCATCCCCAATGGATTGGAAGTAAAGCGTAAAAACATCCAAATCAAGCATTCTTAGAAGGCTTTCTTCCTGGGCAGCTGGAAAGAAGCTCTTGGTGTTAATTGAGATAGAACTAGCTGTTGCAAAGGACAGCTCTGAGGAAAACACAGTTGTTAGATCACAGCTACACAGAGTCTGAGATATCCTAGATATCCAAGCTGAGATTGTGACAATCTGGAAACAAGCTCAGGTATAAGGTCTAACCTGAGGCCATGAGCACACTGTGCACAAAGAAATGCAGACACAGGAGCGTTTTAAGTATCTCAGTTAGCAACTATTATAAATTGATCAGGAGGTGCAGAGAAGCTGAGATTTTCATGGCATCTCTTTCAGGTCTGAGCTGGGGTAGCTAGTGCTGATTTGCTATCTGTAAGCTTTCATGAACCCATTAATGAGATAGGATATCTGGCTTTGAGGTTCCCCAAAGCAGAGCTTGAGATGGAGACTATGTGGGAGCAATTTACTGAGAAAAAGGATCAGGCTATGAAGGTGCTTGAAAAGGTGGTAGTCCCAGCCAGGTACCGTGTGTACCCCTGCAGCTGGAGTGACAGCAGTTAGTCCTACCTGGAGAAAAGGACCCAGTAGCATTTAACATGTGAAGGACATAATAAATGCTACCCAGATTCCCTGTGAAATTTAGGAAGGAAGAGTGACTCACATTACAACTCTTTTTTGAACATTTCTGAAATCTCATTAGGTTATCTTCAGAGATAATTAATAATTATCCTCATTAATAATTCTAACACTTAATGGGTGTGTGTTAGACCCACATGTGTAAGCTAGTGTACAAACGTGCAGACGTCAGAGGAAGACATGAAGTGCTTTCACTACCCATGTGAAGCCTAAATACATTTCTTTACTATGTGAAGAGGGGCAGCTTACACGTGGAGCTCAGACAACGTGCAGGACTTCTGGTCTCGGCGTTGTAGATCCCAAGGATGACACTCACATCTTCAAGCTTGGCAGCAAGAACCTTTTCCTAGTGGGCTCTCACTGGGCCTCCCTGCCTGGTCTTAAAATAGAGCCTCTTTCTATATTCTACTCTCATTTTTTCAGCTAGGCTGGATAGCCTGTGAATTCCTAGAGTCTGCCTGTGTCCATCCCTGGGATTATAGGCACCCATGGCCAGGCCCAGCTTTTAAGGGGGTGCTGTGTACAGGTCTGTGTAGAGAGAGACAGAGTCTCTGGTGGCTCCAAGAGGATCTATAAAATGAGAAACATCTAACACTGCTGAGGGACATCCACAGTGCTCAGGTCACCTGCTGCAGGCGTCACAAGGGTGGCAAGCAACAAAGCCTCCTGACTCTCCTACTAGAGATTCCCTCCTCCTTAATGCAGTTCATTCATTCAAATTGCCAGTAGCCCAGACTCAGTTCTCCAGCTCTGCAAAGTTTAGTATCTTGCATTGAACCTTCTCTGTGCATCACAAGCACCTGTGATTCATTAACATCTATCTAACCACCTTTCAAGGCTCTCTTTGTATCTGGATTAGCTTTTTGCTCTTGCCTTCAGGGCCTTCTTGAACCTTGCAGTCCTTTTACCCCTTTTATTGTCATCTGTAATGTATGTTTGTGTATCTTTCTGTTGGAATTGTGTAGTCTGAGAATTGATATTAATGCTAAAAGACCTGGGTGTGATAATGGTCACACCTATCAAGCAAAGTCTACAATATTTGCTGATTTTTCAGCCATGGCTTGACGTGGCTTCTATTTATTGTTATTCAATAGATTTGACATTATCATAAGACAAAAAGGTGTCCATCTCTATTTGTGACTCGATACATTCATGACATGAACCCTCACAGACTGTGGGCTCTCTTATTATCTTCGAGTAAATGGTGTGTGACTGGGGCCGGAGAACATTCTGCTTGTGTTTACTGCAGGAAAGCATCCATTGCTTGCTTGGTGTGTGTGGAGAGTCCCACACACAATTTGTCTCAGAATAATATGTACTTCTCCTGTTGTGAGAGGAAAGGAGTGGATGACTTTGTTTTCTGTAATTATTGTGAATGAATAAAAATTTTAACAAAATACTTAGTATATAATAGGAGATATGCAGGTGATCTGCTGGAAAGTGGTTAGGAAACGTGATAGTGGGATGTTATAGGTAAGGAGACCTGAACAGACTAAGAGGAAACAGTACTGCATAAAATAAATGCCATACTCATTAGTGTGTTTCATACGCATCGCTGGAATGGACAAGTGGAAGTCCCCACTCACAGATACAGAGCTTGAAGCTGGTCTGAATCCATACATTCACAAACATATCTCTATGCTTGGGGAGAAATATTCCATAGGATGAAAGTACACGTTGGGTTTCTCGACTGCCTTATTATCATGGCTGCTCATGAACTTTTGAGCACTCATTGGGTATCTTCATGATATAGGCCAGCTCTGAATTAATATACCATTTGAGAACTTTGGAGATTTCTCATTATCCTTGTGGATGAGAGAAGGACCAGCCCTGGAGAAAGGACTGCAGGGCAGACAAAGCAATGGTGTCTATGAAGGAGAGAGCATTGTGCTAATTGCTTTTTAATAATGAACAGTAAGTGATTATAGGTCTCTTCCTTTTACTCATGTACTCTAAAACCTTTTGAAAGTTGAGATGGTATAAGACACTATGACAGCTACCTGTCTCTTCTTAAGTCCCGGGAGGCATGCACTCTCTTCTGAGGGAACTGCCCCAAGGACCTGAAGATCTGCCATAAGGTCTGCACTTTAAGGGTTCCATGCCTCTGTCTAACAGCTCCGACACTGAAGATCAAACCCTTGGGAGAAACACTGAAACCACATGCAAACCATATGGGACACTTCAAAGAGATCTGAACTAAATTCTTGGAACTGGACAAAGAATTGATGTCTGGATTAGGGAATAGGAATGACTGCTGTCTTTTTCAGCCTGTCTCTCAGCCAAGACGTGATATCCTGACTTAGCTTTGAAGGTTAAGTTGGATTTCCTTTGGTAAGATAAAAGGAGGGCATAACAGCTTCATTTTTTAATAAGAATAATTCTTCACTTGAAGTTTGCAATGGCTTTCTGTATGTATTTAATGTCTCAAATAAAGATTTATGCCCTTCCTCTGACTGAGAATAAATTATATAGATACATAAATGTCTCCCCCTCGAATGGCAAGGGTCAAGACCAGCATCACAGTTTTCAGAAAGATAATTATATTTCCAGTGGACAGAGTAGTGCTGTGCAGAGAACACCTATATCACCCCAGCACTTGTTGAATAAGAATGTGCATCTTTTATTCATAAAGGTCAACTAATTAGTAAGGCTGAATTTTTACAAAACAAAATTTAAAAGCCAATTACTCTAAATAGTAGAAAGCTGATGCTTATATATTTAACATGCTTAGTTATCCATCCAAAGATGGAAGGGTTGAGGGAGGGACAGAAAAAAAGGGGGAGGAAGGAGGAAGAAAAATGAAATAAAGGAATTAAGGCATGCAGGAGTAGAGTGACAGGGGAGGGAAGGAAGTCTCTTAACATTCTTTAGTTTGCAGTCTCCAATGGGATCACCTTTACTAGTCCACACTCAATCATGAATGTCTAATTCTAATGTCACAACAAAATAACAAACTGCATGATGAGAATGTCTTTCAAACAGTGTACTCGGACATGAGAAGCAATTCCTGCCCTAAGAAAAATGATAAAGTCCCTATCCACAAAAACTAAAGGAGAAAATTCTGGAGCACAAGGGCAGTAAAAGGAGCACATCAAAGAGAAAACTCAAACTTCTCCAGATAAAATCACGCCTTCCTAATACAATCAGAATCAACACAGGTGCACAACTGTGGCACACACACACTCCTCTCCTCAGGTTGAACATCAAGAATTTTATCAAGGGAGTGCTAAAGAAATATGTTTTTATGTTACAAATAAACCGCAGAACTTTCGTATTCTAGGACTCATTGACATCATGCTGCTCATTTTACAATGTACGGTTATGATGGAGTCACTCCACTGATTTAAAACCTTTTAACGGCTTCCTGTTATTTACAGACACAAACATGAAGTCAGCCTGACAAGAAGCCGAGGCCGGAGGTCTACTGAGAGCACAAGGGATGTGAGACAAGCAGGATGGAGCGATGCCAGAAGCCGAGTGACTCGTGGGCACCGCCGAACACTGGGTGCAGCCTGGTCCTCCACAGAGCCCCAGAGTATAAACAGCAAATGTGAACGTCTAATACTGAATCCCAAGGAGACCTCATGTCCCAGACTCAGTAGCTACTGACAGCAGGATGCCCACGGAGGAATGTTATATCTGCTCTGGCAGTTCTGGGTGAGAAGGTTCCTGTAATCCAAAGGAAGGAAGCTGTGAGCAATATGCCCAGACAGAAGACAAGCTAGGTGCCTCCCTCAGTGTTTCCTGTCTGCTAATAATCCAACCAGAATCCCTCTCCTCCCTCTAATCACTGATCGTGGGCAATATGACTTGGTCCAGGATCAACCACACAGCACCTGCTTCTCCTGTGATGACTGGAAAGAGCCTCCTCCAGCAAGCCGCATCCCTCATATCTCTTGCTCCTTTGAGGGCACTACATTATTATTACAATCCGCTACAAGTCTTCACTGAGCTTTAGAAATTCATTACTTTTATTTTAGTATGGTAATACTACTTGTGGGAGAAAATAGTTTTTGGTTGGTTGGTTGGTTGGTTGGATTTTTGAGGCAGATTTCTCTGTGTATCCCTGGCTGTCCTGGAACTCACTCTGTAGCAGTGTGGCCCTGAACCCACAGAGATTTTCATGCCTCTGCCTCCTGAGTGTTGGGAGTAGGGACGCTTACCACCACTGCCCAGCTGGACACAGCTATTTAACTTGCAGTTTCTTTTTTTTAAGTAATTTATTTATTTTTATATTAATCATAGGTTATATATTTTGTATCCCTGCCATAGCCCCCTCCTTCATTCCCTCCCACTCTCCCTATCCCTCCCTCATCTTCTCCCTGCCCCCCTCCAAGTCCACTGATAGGGGAGAACCTCACCCCCTTCCATCTGACCCTAGCTTATCATGTCTCTTCAGGGCTGGCTGCAATGTCCTCTTCTGGGATCTAGTTAGGCTGCTCCTCCCTCGGGGTGGAGGGTGGGGGCGGTCAACAAGCCAGCCATTGAGTTCACGACCAAAATAGTCCCTGTTCCCCTTACTAGGGTGCCCAGTTGGGTACTGAGCTACCATGAGCCACATTCGAGCAGGGGTTATACTTTGTATCCATACATGGTCCTTGCTTGGAGAAACAGTCTCATAGAAGACGCCTGTACCCTCATCTATTTGGTCTTTGTGGAACTCTTGTCCTCGCCAAATCTTACTAACTCCCCCTTTTTTCATATGATTCCCTGCACTCTGGCAATGGCTTAGTTGTGAGTCTTAATATCAGCTTTGATTCATTGTTAGTTAGAGTCTTTCAGAGGCCCTCTGTGGTAGGCTCCTGTCCTGTTGCTTGTTATCTCCTACATTCAATGTCCATCCCGTTTGACCATCTAAGCTAAGATTGATCATCCCACCCTGGGTCCTCCTTCTTACTTATCTTCTCTAGGTGTATAGATTTCAGCATGTCCATCCTATCCTATAGGTTTATATAAGTGAGTATATACCAAGTGTTTCTTTCTGCTTTTGGGATACCTCACTCAGGATGATCATTTCCAGGTCCCACCATTTGCCTGGGAATTTCATGATTTCCTTGTTTTTAATTGCTGAGTAGTATTCCATTGTGTAAAAGTACAATTTTTGTATCCATTCCTCAACTGAGGGACATCTGGCTTGTTTCCAGGTTCTGGCTATTACGAATAAAGCTGCTACAAACATGGTTGAGCAAATGTCCTTGTTGTGTACTTGAGCATCTTTTGGATATATGCCTAGGAGTGGTATAGCTGGATCTTGAGGAATCACTATTCCTAATTGTCTAAGAAAGTGCCAAATTGATTTTCAGAGTGGTTGTACCAGTTTGTGGTTTCAGAGGGGTCAGCCCATTGTTTCTTGGGCACATATTCGCAGACTAGAGAACCTAATGGCAAGATCATGTGATAAGGAAAGGGTTAGTTCATGCACAACCATAAAGTCCAAAGGGACATGGAAATAAATCAAGGCCATATCAGCTCAAGACTTCCCTTACTTTCAAGGCTTTCAGGATCTCCCCCAAAGAAATAAAGCATGGAACATCCCAGATACCATACCCCTTCTAGTGCTTGTTACCTTCTCAGGGGTTAGCAGTATGCCGGCATCTATCACTACAGAGCAATGCAACCGATTTAAGAACAAACAGACCTTCAGCAGGCCAAAGTTGGAGACTCCTATCAGAAGTGACTGTTAAAGATCAAGCTGTTGTCTTTAGCTGCAGAACAGAGAAATGAGGCATGAATAGGCAGGTAAAGCTCTCAAGGCTTGAAAGAAGACTAGCAAACCAACAGAGAAATTTTTTTTTCAAGTTCAGCAACCTTTGATTCTCAAAACTTGTTCAAAAATTTCAAGGCCTTCCTATTTATAGTTTTCATTGCTAAAATACAAAAGTATTTGTAAACAATGAAAGAACAGCCTCAGTTTACATGAAACTCCATTGGATCTTTCAATTCCCTTTCAGTATTAGAAACGAGGTCAGAGGAAGAATGTTTAGGATTTCAAGCTGTACTTTGGCCTGAAAAAATATTCAGTATGAACAAATCAGGCACCTGTATTTAGGGATTTGTTTTCCACCAAATGTGACTAATTTAAAGCTTTTATCAACTCCTGACCTGTCCTCTTGCATTTTAGCCATAGTCTTGGTTAATCATACCAAAACTATTTCAGGTTATCAAGATTCTAGATTCCAAGGACACATTTTCTCACTTCTATTTTAATATGTAGAAGGACTAGATAGCCTTTCAGAGAGATTGGAAACAATCTGCTTGATATGTTCAGTAAACCCATAACTTTAAAAGTAATTAGCTTAATTTTTGAAAACCCCATTGCCACTTGAAGGCCTTTCAAATTTCAATCAATTTAAAATGTGTAATACTGTATTAGGCGCACTTGAATATAATACAACCATCCAACTAATAAATGAGTTCATCATGTTATCAAACAAACAAACAAGAATAAAGAGACTCACATGACACATGGTTTTCTTCTGAAATATTTTCCCTTTTAATTGACAATCCATATTTATATGGTACTATGTATTATTATGATGTGATGTTTTGATATATGCATACTGCTATAATTTGAATGTACTCTCTAAAATGCACATTGGAACTCAACTGCTACTGTAGCAGAAGGCAGGGTTTTGAAGATGTTGTTACAGAATGAGAGTGGCTCCCTTATAATTGTATTTAGGTCCTTATTAATTTCATAGGTTAGTTATTGTGGGAGTAGGTTCATAATGAAAGGGATGCTTGGTTTGGTTCTTCTATCTGGTGTATGTTTGCCTGTCTTATGATGCCCTTGACCGCTATGCTGGTTAGTTCTCATCAGGTAGTCTGTAAGTAAGTCTGTAGGGCATTTCCATGATTAATGATCAATGATGGATGTGGAATATGTGAGCTCAGGTACCACTCCTGGGCAGGAGGTACTAGTGGTGTAAGCAGTGTGGAGTAGCAGCACTCTCCTATGGCCTCTGTTTCGTTTTATGCCTCCAGGTTCTGCCTTGCGTTCCTTCCCTGACTTCTTTTCATGATGAACTATAAGCTGTAAAATGAAACAAATCATTTCCTCTCCTAGTTGCTTTTAGTCATAGTGTTTTATCAAAGCAATAGAAAGCAAAGGAAAACAACTGCATTTGATATAGCATATATTCCCTCATCTAGAATGTCCTTCCAAGTTCAAGCTTCTCAGCCTATAGAACTGTGGAAAATGTAATTATTTCCCCTTTGAATAACCCAAATTGTGATATTCTGTCACATATCAAAAAATGAAATCAGACATATACAATATAAAGTCATTATTATAGAAAGTTAAGTATCATAACTATAAGCTCAATTATGTGAAATTGTTAACAGTAATACATTTAAAATTTGTCTTACTGAATGGTAAAATATAAATTTTATTATTGACTATAGTTACCCTCTGTGAGCAAAATCTCAAACTGTATTCCTTGCATTCTGCTGACAGTCTTGGGAAGGATGGTTACTTTGTCTTTGTTCATTATTTTCATGAGACTGGTCTGCTGTAATGCTTTACATCACTTCCCATCATTGCTGGGTCATATTCTAATAGGTGAACATGCTGTAAATGATTGATTATCCTTTTTGCATTAGTATTCATTTAAGATGTTTTCCTTTGGAGCAAGAGGAGTGGTGACAAGAAAATCCTCATACATGTCATCAGGAGAACTTGGTTCATGTTTTTGTTGAATAATGATAGATTTGCCAGGTCAGAGTTTCTGTACATTTAGAGTTTAGGACTGTTAGCAAAAAGTTCTTTATGGTAATACTATCAACACAAATCTAAGTTTTACAGAATCCAGAATTTCATTGTAAAGAAGGAATTGTGAGCTTCTGATGCAAATCCAGTATGGATGACCAAGGGTAAGGTACATAACTGTTTTAGCTGGGGAAATTCATTTTCCTGCACTAAAGGCAAACTGATCAATACAGATGATAAGAGCATATCTCAGGAGACACTATTTGCTACATACATTTCACTTATGTCAGGATGACACTACTGAATTTCTATACCTTTTCGTTGTTCTGCCTTTCCTAAAACATCTTTATGCTTGTTATTTAAGCATGTTTTGTAAAATAGCACTGTTTGTTAAGAAATCATTTGATCTTGAGCTTTATTACATCGGTAAGGAGTACCTAGTGTCCCATAACAGCACTGAACTGTGAGGACACTGACTTAAATTCTATTAAACTTTCATGGAAAATAAGAATTTTTTGAAATCATGAAAGGGGTGTGTGCTTTCTGTGTTCTCTGTGGCACCATAGACCCTGATTGGAGCGTCCGTAGTGGCATCTGTTCACTGCCTCGCCCAAGCACCTTCTAAAGTGCCTTTCACCGAACAGCCTTCATCTTATGTTTGGATTTAATTGATCAGGATATCTGTCAGTTTACTTCCTGAGTGCTCAGGGACAGCATTTAGAGATGCACTCATCTCTTGGTGTGTTTTGATTGTTAGACACTGTTGACCTGACGGTTACTTCACAGCTTCTCTAATTCTGAATTAGTACCAATATTAACATGTGTAGTCTTTCACATGTTTTTCACTCAAGCTAATTTGGATCTCCATGGAGGCATAAATAAAAGAACTGGGCTTGAAATTCAGTCTTGACTGAATGAAAAATTCAATTGAATGAAAATTATTCATGTCCATGTATAAATTCAGTAATAGTAAATGAGTGCATATAGCTTGCTGGACACAGTTCCTATCTTTGATAATTTAGCAGCATTCCCTTATTATAAAAATATCTAAGATAATTAACTCAGAAAGAGAAAAGGCTGGTTTGCCCACCCATCCTCTCATTAGACACACATGGCCTGTGAACTCAGCCCCCATGGTGACATGTGACATGTAAGGTGGAGTCACCGGACACAGCCTGCCTGCCCAGCAGCCACCACACCACACAGTGCACCTCAAGAGCACGTCGCATACAGAGCTCCTGACCTCACATCACCATCTAAGGATAGTGTGGCATCCTGCACCTCCACAGACAACCCCCACGCCCGCTGCAACCCCAACCTCTGCTACCCAAGGACCATGCCAATGATACAGTGAGACCTCCAGAGACTTCTGAAGATGAGCAATGGGAATCTTCCAAGCCTGGAGAAAGTCTATGCCCTGGGCCAAAAATTATACCTATCATCTTGAGTGAGGTAACCTAGAGTTAAATATCTCATGCTTCACTTCATATGTAGATGTTGGCTTTGAATCTCTAGATACCTGTAAATGTTTAAAACTGTAAAAAGACTATGAAAAAAGAGTGGATTCTTTAAAGATATGAGAGATAGAGTGCAGTGATAAAAGTGGGAGAAGGGAAATAGAACATGAACTAAATGGGATGTGCTGGGCAGATGGAAGAAAGAAAGGAATGTGAGAAGAGATGAGTAACACTTAAAGACATTTTGAAAAAGTCTACCTGTAGATACTTTCTAAAATAATTACAAATATAAAAGGCTTAAACAGAGTTCCTCTATAACAGAAGAACAATATCCCATATTGACACAATATTAGTTACCTCTTTTAGGCCAGTGAGGTCCCATTATAGGCTATTTCCATAGTTCTTGTTTACCTTCAGAATATAATGGTAAGACCCTATAGATGAACACACCACATACTTGGACCATGAAGATAGATAAACCGAGCTGATACTAACCTAAAGCTTCATTTCCAGTGGCTATTATAGAAAGTGATGGAAAGCATTGAGCATGCTACAGGGGGATGAAAATAACAATCGGTCTCACTTATGGACCCTGTGAGGTACAGTGATGGCTGGTCTGGCATATGTCCACTAGTGCAATAGTGGAACAAATGTTATGGTTGTAACCAACCGCTTTCTGACCTTACACAAGACAGAACCTACACCTTTCGCCTTTAACAGAGTCAAGAAAGGGTGGCTAAATATTCCATAGGCCCCAGGGATAATCTACTATAAATCTGTTAAATGGACATATTACTAAAATCACCCTAATGACTTGTGATCAATGGCAATTAAAACAGAGATTCTCAGCTGACAACTGGACAACATGCCAAGAACAAGAGACTTAAAGTGCTCAGCCCGAAATGGGATATCAACATCACATCCCTCTCTCCAACACCAGAGATCTTCATGGAAGTGAGGGCAGAAGGACTGTAAGAGTCAGAGATATCTTTAAGAAAACAGTGTTTTCTGGACACCACTGGAAAGTTTAATATATTAAGTCATGCACAAGACACTAGTAAACTCACATCAGACAAAATCCCAGGATAGACAGAGGAGGTGAGCAGGAATTCCCATCCCTACCTATTAGCATTTGGTATCTACTGGGAAAGAGAGAGAGGGTGGATGATAAGGATGATGAGGATGATATTCCTGTAATGATGTTATCCCTGGCAGAATGACAATATCCTGGGTCAGGCCCCACTACCAAGAGTAGTTGGGAAACACAAATTAGTGCTGAAGGGCTTAATAATAAAGGCAGACAGAGTGGAAGTGGGCAGGTGGGGAGGAGAGGAGAAGGTGAACCTGGGAGGAGCTGGAGAAGATGGTGAATATGGTCGAAATACATTGTTTGAAATTCTCAAGTAATGAATAAAAGGAGAACTAGGGATGGTGCTACATACACAGAATCCCAGCACAAGAGAGGGTGGAGCAAACCACTGCTGCGAGTTCCAGGCCAGCTTCAGCTACATGCTGAGTGTGAAAGCAGCCTGGCTGCATAAGACCCAGCTCAAAAACAAACAAAATGATGGCCACTGTATTCATGGACTCACACCAGCTGCACAAATCAAACCAAAATTCCAGCATGGGTTGTAGCCTTCCAAGCTTCTACCTATAGATGAAGAGCCACTTAGAGTGATGGCTTCTGAGTGGGCAAGAGTGATTTGTCATAAGTGCTATGGTTGCTGGTGAGAGGCCCACTCTCCAGTTAATGACAGTACTCCTGTGTGCTATGGGAAGCATTAATTGAACTCATTGAAGGCATAAAATGGAGAGAAAGGAGTTGAGGGGAGATTAGAGAATCAAAATGTGTTTTATACATGAGTATAAAATTCTCAAAGAGTAAATAACATTAAGAAAGAAAAGAAAAAAAGGGGCTGGAAAGATGGTGCCGCAATTAAGAGTGCTTGGTGTTCTTGCAGAGACCCAGATATATTTCCCAGCACTCAAATGGAGGCTCCAGTCCCAGAAAACCTGACACAGTCCTCTGACCTCTGCAGGCCCAGGCATGTTCGCAGTATGCATGCATACATGCAGGCAAAATACTCATGAACGTTGTATATAAGTAAACATTTCAATAGCAGGGAGAGGTGCTCATTTTGGATAACCATTTTACGGTTTATAGCACATAATCAACCCCCTCACCTTATGGCCAGACCACAAAAGTAAATAGAAAGCACCGGGGTCCTAGGCCCTTCTTTGAGTGTGCATTTCTAGTGACTTAAGCCTTCCCATTAGGCTCCATGTCCGGGTTTCCGCCTTCCCTTACTACTGCTCTAAGGATCAATGCTCCTTAGGGAAACATTCAGCATTCAAGCTAGAACAGATGTGCTACATCTTATACTTAAAAAAGTGCCACAAACAGACATCATGAATCATCATCCAGCTGTAAATGAGAGTAAATAAAGTGCCCGGCCAAGGCAACGTAGTTAACTAATGGCAAAATGGAATGCAAACATGCTTCTCTGTGGGACCAAATCCCCCATTTCTGCTTTATTTCTATATTATAGAATCATCTATATGGTGCCAGGATGAAAAATTAGTAAAATAAGCAAAGCCTAGTAAAGTTGCTGCACCCCAAGGCTGAGATGTATAGGAGATGCACCAGGAAAGTGTCTTCCAGCATGCCACCCAGTCAGCAGCCTCCCTGAGGCATCGTGCCACCATGCAGTCTTGTAATAGAGGAGGCTTGCGTGATGGATGCCTGCCTTTCCATTTGGCAGCCTGTACCCGTGTGCATGTATTAACCAGATATTTAAGAGAACAATTTTTTTACTATCTTTGTCTTTATTTGAAAACCACTTTGCACACACCTCTAGGGAAATGAGGTTCCTAAATGCACATTTCCATCTTTGCCCACAGAAAATTCTGTGTGGGGAGGAGTGGTTCTGTTTTCCCTGAGAGTGCTCCAAGGCCCCTTTCTTATTTCAAGTTTTAAAATGCTATAATTTCACATCCCATCAAATTCAAAACTTGAAATTTAATGTATCTTAGAGAAATTGCCTCCTGTAGATTATGCCCTTTGGCTATCATCATGTTAAGTTGTAATTTGCAATTTTGAAATGCTCCTCCCAAGGACATGTTTTCTTTAGTCAAAACAGAAGGAATTTAATTTTTCTTGAATGTATAGATTGATCCACTTTCCTCTTCCTTTTTTGAAGGACTTATCATAAATTTGTTGAGTGCCAAAAAGGAAATTCATGTTCCTATTGGGGTCTCAAAATGAATAAAATGAGATTCTGAAATGTACTTAGGGTAAAATAACTAATTATATTCTATTGAATATAGCTTTAATGAGAATAGTGAGCTGAAGTGGACATAAATATAACCCATTGTTGTTTGGCAGAAATACAAAGCATTGTGCACTGAATACACTGGACCGGCATCTTTAAAGAGTTCAGAGGAGCCAGGCTGCAGAACAAAGGATCTGAGAGGAAGGCGTGGTGAGGGTTAAACAGGGACACTGACCTGGTGCTTTCTGTTGATGTAGCTCAGTCTGTCCCTAAAAACTATATTGAAAGAAACACTCTATAAGGTTAATGGTAAGTTTTTCGGGGAAACTTTTATTCACATCTTTAGTTGGCTTTAGAGAGCAAGAAAATTTTTCCTCCTTCACCTGCACTTTTCTCAGATACTCTTTGCATTCTGGATAAATATGCAAAGACCAAAACTTTTCCTGTGATATTACAAAGTCCCTGTAAAGATACCCTCAAGTGGTACATAAATGGCAGCTTTAAATGCAGCAAAATTATTCTTGATTAAAATAAAATGCATCTGATAGAAATCATATAGACCGATGTAAATGTCATGCAATTAAATCAAATGAAGAAAAGAAATGTATTTGTCAGACAGGAACTACACCTCTTTAAAACTCACCCCAAAGGTGGTTGTATGAACTTAAGAATCTTAGCCATGGTCAATTACTTTGAGACACTTTCAAGTGATGAACAGAAAGCCAAATGATGCTAGCAAATGCAACAAGGAACATGAGATAGACACGTTCAGACCTGGTCATACTCTGGTTGTTCTAATCTGCCCTGTTGTAATAAACCAGCATGAGCTGTACGCTGCTCACATTTATTTTTCTCAGTTCTTCAGGACAGAAATTCAAAAAAAACCAGGCTTGGTGGTGCATGACTTTAATCCTAGCACTCTGGAACACTGAGGCAGCTAGGTCACTGTGAGTTTTCATGAGACAAGGAGGACAACCTGGTCTACAAAGTGAGTCCAAGATAGCCAAGGCCACACAGAGAAACCCTGTCTCAGCAAACAAACCAACTCCTCTCCAGCCAGAGTCCCACCGTCTGATCTGACTCTAGCTTAATCACCACTGGAGGGACTCTAACTCCAAGCACTGTCAAGCTGGGAATGCGGACTCTAGGATATGGCTGGGGCTGGGGACACAGTGACTTGTATTCTAGTGGGTCTCAGCACTAAATTCTCTCAGATTGTAGGAAGCAAAATCCATGAATCTGCCCAGGTGCTTTAGCCTGATTATCTGAGAAACATTCTTTGTGAATTCCTAAGTTTTAGGGCCCAAGATCTGGCCCCTCGTATTTCAGCACTGTTGGGGCTTGGAGGTCCTTGTTCCCATAGATGAACCACGAAGAGAAGCAGGAATATTAGCCATTCAGGAGTGTCTCCTCAAACAAAAAGATAAACATCAAATGCCTGTATTCCATCGAGAAAGCTGAAAATAGATTTTGTTAATGACTCTATGGCTATTTTGCTATCTGCAGTGGCAGACCACACCCATTTTGTCTGTAGAAGCAGACCTCACCTAAATCTCCAGAATGATCTTCCCAGACTCTTCCTCCCTAGACCTTCACCCCTCCTTAGGGGCGATGTTACATGTACTTTATGGCCTGCTGACCTCTAGGCTATTTGTCAGAGACCACACTTGATTCTAGGCTTTTAGCTATAGAGCCCACCCCTCACGGTCATAAGGTGTAAAAGAGTTTCCATGTTGCCACATCCTAAACTTCATTATACACCTGAAATTGTACTGATTAGATTGATTGTTGCCTGGAAATCTTGTCCCAACTTGCACTGTGTTTTAAATATGCTGGCAATGAACCACCAGGCATTGGACTCCCCTCTAGAAGTCTGATCCAGGTTGAGGAAGTTAATCTGCACCTGCTTTTCATTCTTACCCCTTCAGGAGCTTTGCTTCCCTGCATGGCATCTGCAGGAACCCCCTCACAGCATGTTCTTGATTGGAATGGGGCATTCTGCATTCATCTAGCAGTCAAGAATTGGCTTAATTTATATTTAGACATTCTTGTCTACCATCTCCTTTTCCTCTTTCTCATGGTCTTTTTCCACTCACTTCAGAAAATTCACAAGACTAGTCCAAAGTTGACCATCTTTTCACAGTAAGAATTCTACCTTGAGCAATGCTATTCTCTTTACAATGGAACTCCATGTATGCAATTCTCAGCATTTTAGCTTTTGAAATTAACTTTCCTTTCCCAAGTTAGACAAGTGAAAAAGAAGCAATTGTTACTTCAGCTACCGCATTGTAAATTCCTCTTTAATAGCCTCAAGAGTCAACTTTATTCTGTGCTCTTTTGTGCCCTTTTGGACAGGCAATTCTCCATTTCCTCCCATTTCTCATTGTGACTTTGTCAAACTGGTAGTGTTTGAACAGTCAGAAGCACTTTTATCAATTCTTTGACTTGTTTCTTTGAATTTTTTTAATACTTGCTATCCACGTTGATTTAAAATCCAGACATTTAAAAGACACAAATAAAAACCATGTTTCTATAGGTGGCATGTGAAATGGTGTCCAGACACAGAATATTTGGGTTGAAATAGATCTGAATATCAATTCTAGGTTTGCTGAATAGTTGTTGTGTATTTTCAGCAGAGTTTCTAGCATCTTCCTTCTTCCAATGCATGAAAAGAATAAAGCCACCTTGGAGACTGGCAATAAGCACCAGGGAACACACAGGATGGTTGGGGGTGTATATAAGGCTCAATAAGGAAAACTAGTGTCTTCAATCATAATCGGCTTATAAATGTTAAAGCACTCATATTCAGTTAGCCACTGTAATAAGTCAGGCAAGTTTTAATGGACCAGGATGGCAGAGTAGCATACCCTAGATCCTTAGGACTCTCCAGGACTGGGTCTCATCGGAACAAGCTACCTCTTAGAATCTTCCTCTGTGATCCCCCTGGTTGCTCTCCTTGAGAGGTCACTGGTGCTATCATCCACTGCAGAATCTTGACAACTCTGCTGGCAAAGTGTCAAAGATAAAAAGTGATAGAACACTAGGTAAAGTGGTAGGGACAGTTTCAAATAGTGGTAGGTACTGCGATAGGAAAAAGAGTTCATCTGCACAAATATGAAATGGTGTTTTGATGGAAAATTGGTAGCAGAGAAGTAATCGAGGATTTAGGGGAATCATAGCAGTAGAAACTTCCTAGGGAGTTAGCAAGACAACAATCGAACCAGCCACATCTGCTAGCTGCAGTCACCTCAGACAGAACTGTCTTCACATTGAGGTTGAGAGACTGGGGCCCCATCTTTAGGAATTGAGGTGAAGAAAAAACTGTGCGTGTGTGGTCAGGACCTAGTTTTCCCAAGCACACAGTTTAGGGAGCACTGAGGTTATCTTAGGGATGTGCTCAAAAACTGGTAGAAACTATGTCAGCACTAATGGACTTAGAAGCCAAAGGTAGCATGGATGGGCTTTGGTCAAGGAGAGGCTCTGTCAGGAGCCATATTTCAGAGACTTCAAACCAAGTAGCTCCTAGACGTACCTTGGATCTTGCATAGCATTCAAAGAGAGGTGCACATTCTTCTTGCAGACCTTGCAACCCAGACATGTAGCCCACCTGGATCAAGGGAATGCCTTGGCTTGTACATTTCCCTCCACAACTAAGTACAAGTATCAACCAATAGTGGAACTTCCACTTTATTGATAAATATTGTCAGAACATCAGGGAACTGCCACCTGTAGCATCCTGGAAGGAAGGGACATTTCTTTACAGAGTCCTTTAATTTAGTGGAATTATAATTTGTCATCAGTGACAAGGTGAATTGGAGTTTACTGGAGAGTTTACCATGTAGAAGCACAGGAATTCCTAGAGGACACTTAGGAAGTGACATAACACACACAAGTACGGGTTCCTCAAAACAAGCTGAGCATCAGTGTCTTCACAATAGCTATAAGTAAAATTTTGGAAGCTTTTGAAGTTATGTCTTAAAGAACCACAAAGGGACAATTGTTTTCTTTATTTCCCCCAGAAAAATGAGATAGTAGGGTAGTTCTTGAGATGAATTGAATAAGATGATAGTTTGTAAGTTAAAACAATAGGCCACAAAAGCTACAAAAGAGAGTTGGGTGTGTTTTTATTGAAAACAAACAAACCAAAATGAAACCTTTGTAGTTTTATTTGTGAGATGCCCAGAAACTTCAAGTTCACACCTGGCAAATGAGTGAAGTCACACGTGTTTAAGTCTTAGGCATGGTTCATTGGTGTTCTAACATTCTTGTTTGAAATGCCTCTATGTAAAAGCGGTATGGTCTTCATGTTGACTACCTTCACAGCAAATGTTGATATTATTAGAGTTATCAGTTCTCAGGTTGTAAGGGAGTTTATCAGACTTGGGGCGAGGGCCTTTTTACTCTTCCCTTTCACACTCACCCTTATTTTTCCTGCATTTCTATCTTGCCTCACTTGGAATCCCATGTTATATCCACTGAGACTGCCAAGCAATCACTCATTTCAAAGACAAATACAGGCGTCCATTTTTGTTTCATTGGATCTTTAATAACACTATAACTACCCCATCTCATTTTTGTCAGTTTGTCATAGATTTCTGGGTATTATATATACCTGTAATCTTAGCCCCCCAGGTGGCTAAGACAGGGGATTACAAATTTGAAAACAGCCTGGGTTACTTAGAGAGTCATTGACTCCAAAAGAAAACAAACAAGCTTGGCAGAGTATTGTTCATACTATCAAGGGCTGGCACTCTCTGATGCGTGAATGGGGGCTTTGGTTGGGCCAGGAATCAGTCAGGCATTTCCTCAGTCTTTGCTCTACCTTTGTCCCTGCACATCTCATAGGCAGAGTACATTTTGGGTTGAAGATTTGTGGGTGGGTTGGTGTTCCTCACCCTTTACTAGAATACTAGTCTAGTTAGAGGATTCCTCTTCTAGGCCTGTAGACAGGAGCCTGTCAGAGTTGTCCTCTGAGAGGCTCTACCCAGCAGCACCTCAAAATAGATGCTGAGACTCACCGCCAAACATTGGTCAATGTGTAGGGAGTCTTGTGGAATAGTGGAAGGAAAGAGAAAAAGACCTGGAAGTAATAGGGGCGCCACAAGAAGACCAACAGAGCCAACTAACTAGAGCCCAGAGGGACTTGTGGAGACTCAAGCAGCAACCAAGGAGCATGCATGAATTGCACATAGGCCCCCTACAAAGATGTAGCAGATGGACAGCTTAGACTTCAAGTGGGTTGGCTAGTAAGAGAAGTGGAGACTGCATTGGACATG
>CM053766.1:151998075-152044593 GCA_028658305.1 Pachyuromys duprasi | reverse complement strand
CCATTCAAGCTTTTCCATGTTAGATAGGGAGGAGCCTATTTTCTATTTTTTTCTGGAAGAAAAAACTCTACTTGTCCACTGGATTCCTCCATACATTAATCCTTCTTCAGTCTACGGTCTCCTGTCAAAATCTCTCCACTATTTTGAATTTTCAACTCTAAGATAGCTGAAGTTACCATCATAAATCTGTGCAAATACATTATAAATGCTTTCACTGCTTAGCAATGGCTCTATAGTGTTCTTTTTGTGAGAAAAGAAGTGGATAATGGTAATAATAGCTAATATTCAAACACTTACATGCTTATTATACTTAGTAATATTCTTGAAGCCCTTGTGAGCAATTTACATTCATCAAGGCATTTGCTACATAAACATAGAGGTTAATAGTTTGCAAGTTTTGTTCTGAGATATCTGGGACTCATGTAGATTTTCTAGCTAAAATGACAACCTGAGGACCTCAGTGAACCAAAGACTATTTCAAACAATGAGAATACTGGCAAAATGAGCCAATATAGCCATTTCTTAAGCACAGGCTGTCCGTGTCATTTTCTCTTGGGATTCTTTTCACACTCTCTCTACCTCACTGGTCAGGTGTCCAGGAAATGGCCTGCAGCCTAGCAGGCAACAGAGAAAGCTGACTTATTTGGAGTTCCATTAAAAGCTCTATCTCCAGAAGGGACTCAATCCTTTGATCAAATTAGCAGCTCTGGAGAGTTCCAGGGCAGCCTGTTGTTTCTATTTTATTTCACTTGGAGCTCAGATCAGATGAAAAAAAAATTCCCCAGGATACAAGTGAGGACCCTGGCAATCTACTCTTGACACTGTCACTTCAAAGCTGCTTTCTGAGAATTTCATTTGGAGAAAACAGAGGCCTTGACAAAAATTTAGAAGGAGGACCTTGAGAACAAAATGACAGGGAATTTGGGCAAGCGCCAATATATTCTTCAGGGTGTGGATGATGAATGTAGGAACAGGCACTGGGTTAGATGCAGAAGCTGGATGTGGCCCAGAAAAGGCTGGGGACTCACTCTGACCCACATTGACATCCTGCCCCAGGAGGAAAGTAAGCCTTTATGAGAACTCTGACACTGCCTGTAGTTTAAAGGTCAGAGGTGAGCATTCACCAGCAGATCCCCTAGAGCAAGGGAGATTAGCAACAGGCTCAGGGTGGTTAGGAAATCTAGCCAGTTGGTGACTGATCCCTCTTGTCATAATATTCATGCCACCTGCTGAACTTCAGTTTATCTGGTAATATCAGATTATTTCCCACACAATTATTACAAAAAGAATGAGACCAATCCCCTTGCTGGCTTCTTGCTTTCTTTCTCTCTATTTTGCCCTTTTCCACATCATAAAGCTATGTTGTGGTATGACTAAGAAATCTTCACCAGGTGCCTAACTGGCAGAACCACCAAATTTTTGACTTTCAGCCTCCAATACTGCAATATTGGTGACTCTCTTTGCTTTGTAAAGCGCCCAGCTTGGCTATTTCATTATTATAAACTAAGTAAACTTGCAAAGGAAGAAGTTACTATCATGAAAGAGAAAAATAAATAGCCAGGAGAATACGTATTCTAAACGGCCCAGATATGAGGAAAACAGGATAATCCCTGTTCTAAAGTCAGCTAATTAAATCTCATATTGTCTTCGCTCTTTCTTCCATCACACAATGCAATGTAGAGTATCATTCCACCTATCACAGAACACAGTCACGAAAACACCACTGCCAGCACCAGACAACTTCTTACTCTTGCTTTGTGCTCCACACTCAACCTCACCCTCTGACATCGTGTGCAGAGTGGCAAACACTTTCTTTGGAGTCTGGCTTCTGTAAATTATCATACTGCAGCAAATGCTCATCTGTGAATGCCATCTTTCTTTAAGGCAGTAGCGTTTATCTTTTCATCATTCTGTTCTTTACTATGTTAGAGGTCTTGAGGAAATCTGCTCACAAACGTGTGCTCACGTCAATAGAGAGTTAAAAACAAGTGTCTAAAATATTTAAATAACCCTCCTCAAAGGAAGGAGCTAATAAAAGGTTTGCACTTTTTTAATTGATTTTTTTTCTTTTTTATGTGTCTGTAAAGAGGTCAGAGAATGACTTACAAGAGCCATTTTTCTCCTTCTTCCACATGGGTTCTGGGGATCAGACTCAGATTATCAGAGTTTGAAACAAATACAAAGGTGTGCTGAGCCATCAATACCTTTGTCTATTGAACCATCAATACCTTTGTCTATTGAACCATCTTGCTGGCCCAACATTTTCCTTTTGATTTATTTATTCTTTTTCCCTGTACCTTCTTTTTTGTTATTGTCATTTTTGTTTTTTTCAAGACAGGGCTTCTGTGTGTAGCTTTGGCTGTCCTGGGCCTGCCTCTGCCTCCCTAAATACCACCATGCCCAGCTCCTGTACCTTCTTTTGAGATAAGCCAAGGGTACCAATTTGAGACTACTTTCTTTCTGATACAAGAGTTATACACCTCTCCTAGGATACTGTAATAGCATGACAGAAACTTTGATACATTGGATTTTCATTCTTGCTCAGTACAAAACACTTTTTAATTTTCCTTTTTTTATTTTGCCTTCATTTTGAGGCTTATTGGGAAATAAAGTGTTTGGTTTCTCAATAATTAAAAAACATCCACAAGAATTTTGTTTATTTTAATTTATTCTTATGGCCAATGGTTATACTTAATATTACTTTTATTCTTTCAAATATATAAAAACTCAAAATATAGCTCATGTATGTTTGACCTTAATAGACATCTCACATCCATGCACAAAACACTTTCTTGAAGTCTTCAATGTAGTATAGATTGTATAAACAACTAGTTTCTCAATTAACAAGATAAGAACACTAACATGTCTGATCTACTAATTGTAGATTGATTAATCAATATTCCTTCCAGTTATTCCTTTTATCATGCATTAAAATTCAATTACTAAGAAAACTCTACATTAGTCCTTCATCATTATGACTTATAACTCGTAATATTACTTACCCTAGAGCACTCTGTCTTTATTCATTCACCATTGATATCATAAATCAATGTGTGTCACGTTCAGATGCTGTTATGTCAGACATAGCACAATTATTCTATCAGTCTGAAGAATATTTGCCTTTTACTATATAGACAATTATCTCATTTATATTTAATGTGGTTAATGAGTATGTTGACATTTATACCTGCTAACTTGATCATTATTTTTCTATTTACCCTGTCATACCTTTGGTTCCTTTTGGCTTTTTCTGCCTATAGCCCAAAAGTTGTGAAGAAACATCCTATTCACTATTGAATCATTTGTGATTTCTCTTATAATTTTTGGTGTTGATTTCTGATTTAATTCTGTATCAACAAAGAATGTTATTCATATTTTTCAACATGCTAAATTCACCATGAAGCTCCTTGAATTTATTAATAATTTCATCAAATTTAGGAAGATTTCAATGATTATTCAAATATCATTTTCTTCCTCCAGTTCTTTCAATTCTGATGTCTCTTTTTTTCTAGAATTCTAAAGAGTAGACTATCAGACAGTAGAATGAAAGAAACTCTTACACTAATCTTGGTTGTCAACTTGACTACATTTGGAATTGAACAAAATTCATTTTTCTCAATTGGATCATTTGAGGTCAGAAGATCCATACTAAATCTGGGCCACGCTTTCTGGTGACAGCCTACATAAAAGCACATGGAAGAAAGAAACTTCTGGGTTTTACCTGCTTTACCCACTCTCACTAGCAAGGACATCTACCCTGTTGCTGAGGAATATCATTATTTGTAGAGAGCCTGCAAACTGCGCATGTGCCTGGGCGGTAAACCAGCCCTAGAGTCACGCTATTCAGATACGTCATATGGCCTGACTGACCTCTGCCAATCAGGAACCAATACGTCATTTGGCCTGACTGACCTCTTGCCAATCAGGAACCAACACGCCACACAGAGGGTATAAAAACCGTGCCATTCTCGGGCTTGGGGTCTTCCTCCCATTGCTGTCAGAATAAACGCTTGCTGCAGAAGGATCCTGGTGTCCGAGTAAGCTCTTGCTGGTGAGACGAACGAGCGACCCACAATTACTCATATTTTAATCCACTTCTTTGAAATTCCAATACATACCGCAGACTAGCAGCTTTCCAGGAATTTCCTGGAATGCCAGCAGCAGATTGAGACCTCTGAATCCTCCAGTCTGGTGGACAATAGCTACAACAGTCCGTCCTGTCCACGAAGAGCCAACCATGGTTAGACTACCTAGACCAGAGACTATAAAATACTCTCACACATTCCCTTAAAAAGTATTTTTTCTATCAGTTCTCTATTTTTAGAGAATGCTGACTAGTACAACTACTGATATGATTTGCAGAATGCATCCGCAGCTAGATAGATAGATAGATAGATAGATAGATAGATAGATAGATAGATAGATAGATAGATAGATAGATAGATAGATAGATAGATAGATACATTAGGGTTAATCTGGAGCTATTATGTATTCAAATGTTAATTGTTGTCCCCCAAGATCCTTAGAGCAAATTCTCATGTATCCAAAATAATGTGTTATAAAACCTGCCTCCCAAATTATCCCTGATTGGCTAAATAAAGTTGCCTATGGCCTGGACTGTCCAGAAGAGAAGTAGGCAGAGAAGCTTCGTGAGCTTTGTCGGTCAAAGAGGGACCACAAGGGAAGAAGGGGAAGGAGAAGAAAGGGGCAGGTGCCCAGGGTTAGCATAACCAGAACACAAGGCCAAGAACAGCTCGCATTGAAGACTGGCATGGTGGACAGAAGCAGCTCAAGTGAAACATTCCCAAATAGTTGTGGGGATTTAGGTTAGGGAATAGGCAAGATAGCTTACATAGCTTACTATCTGCCCAGCCTCAGTGAACTGAGGCTTATCAAAAATCCAGCCGTTTTCTGTGTCTTTTATTTATATAATAGCATGTTAAGGAATAACTGCTGGCTTAATTAAATGAATCAATATGAAAACTAATAGTTCTACAACATATATGTGCATATTTGTGTGTATGCATGTGCACATATGGATCCACATACACATTTTACATGCATGTAGAAGCCAGAGGACAACCTCAGGTGTTATCCTCAGTTAAGTAGCCCTCTCCTTTGAGACAAGATCTCTCATTGGCCTAGAAGACATCGATCATGCTAAACTGGCAAGGCAGAGAGCTCCTGGCATCCTCCTGACACTGCCTCCCCAGCACTGTGATTAAAAGCCCGCACTCCCATGCTGGGGGTTTTTAGATGGGCTCTAAATGTAGAGCGAGGGTCTTTATGCCTGCAAGGCACACAATTTACTGACAGCTCTCTCCCCAACTCACTAACTGTGCACTGTATGTTAGACTCTTTCCTCCTCTGCTATGATTCTTTGTAGTATATTTTTATGTCAAATATGATATTTCCAGTTTTTTAATTTTCCTTCATTATGTTTGGAATAGTCTATATTTTTGGTTGACATTTTTAATATGTCATGATCAATTTCTTAAAACATGAATTTAGAGCTTAGCTCATCAAAATAGTTATAGTAGCTACTTTAACAGGTTTGACTGGCATTTCAAAATATAATTAATTATGTATCTTTAGAGCATTTATCAAATTCTCTTGATTCTTATCATATCACATAATATTAGGTTGTACCCAAGACATTTTAATTTGATCTTGTATGTTCTTAAGTTTTTTTAGCTAATCTATTATAAAATATTAGTTGTTTTAAAGTGACAATCAACATGACAATATTCAGGCTGTCCAGAAGTTTTCCCTGCACTGCTGTTATCAAAGCCAGTTCTGCTTCTCAGGCCTTTATCTTGCCGTGTGGATCACGTGCCACTCCAAGGACAGAATTAGATTTGACTAGAGCTAAAGTGTTAGTCGGTCTTCAAAGGCACTTCTGTGGCCTGCTCATCATCCCTACATGGCCAGCTCAGAGTCAGCTCAAGAACTGCGTCATTGCATACCCCAGATTTGAGAGCCAGCTTCCTCCCTCATGTGTCTTCTCCAATGAGCTCTAATTCCATGTGGCTTTTTTCTTTTTTAGTTCTCATAACCAGAAAGGAGTCGAATGAGGTGTTTAATCTTCCTACAACTCTGTGAACTGTTAGATAACTACTTCTAGGTTAAGGTTAAGTGACAAAAAGAGACAGAAAAATATTGTGGGTTGTAGATATTTTTTCAGACAAGATCTCCATTTTTTATTTCCTCTGTTTAGAAAAACAGTATTTCTTTTCATGGTGTGGGTCTTACATGTCCTTTTAAGGTTCAAGTTCTAAACAGTTTTTGTCAGCCTGTACGTTGTAGAAGATGGTAGAAGTTTTCAAAGATGATGTCTAGGTTATAAAAATTAGGTTATTGGGGTTGTGTCCTTGAAGGAGAAGTCAGGGCGCCAGAGTCTCCCTTTCTGCCTCTGATTCCTGGCTGCTGTTAAACGAGCAGGTTTTTTTCTCCATTTTTTCCTTGACTTGTTACAAACCATAAATGACCACGAACTGAGAATCAGAAATCATGAGCCCACAACAAACTTTTTGTACTTGTAAACTGTTTTGTAGTAGGAGTAGGAATCTGACTGAGCAGTTCTTGCCAAGGTTTAATTTCCTTATTCGCTGCCATGTGCCTATGAGTGACTGGCTATGATCAAGGGTGAGGGGGAAAGAGGCGAAAAAAAAGGACAGAAAAGAGAAAGAACATGGGAAATTTCTCTGAAGTCAGTCACATCAGAGGCTCATTTTCCCAGTCCTTTAATCAAAATGAGGAGGTTTACTATGGATAGTTTTGCCTTCAGCGCCTACTCTACAGTTCTGAGATTTTGCTCATGTTGGGTTGAAGATGGGAGACAGAGAATAAAATTCCCCCAAGTTTGGGACTCATGTCCAGTTTATAACCACACAGTTTGAATTTGATCCCTAAACTGCTCATTAGTGTTACTTTCCAGAGAACTCCCATCACTGTTTTTCATACTCCCTACAGAGAATTTGGTGTGATGTTAAAAATGCCACAGTAACTTCATTTACTTTAGCCAGACATAAAATGTTAGTTTCACATTTTTTTTATTTTTATTTTTTAATCTACAATATAATTTATTATTATATTTTTAATATTAGTTACAGTTTATTAACTTTGTATCCCAGCTGTAGCCTGCCCCCTCATTCCCTCCCAATCCCACTCTCCCTCCCTCATCTCCTCCCTGCCCTTTCCAAGTCCACTGCTAGGGGAGGTCCTTCTCCCCTTCCATCTGACCCTAGCTTATCAGGTTTCTCCAGGACTAGAAGCAATGTCCTCCTTTATGGCCTATCCAGGTAGCTTCTCCCTCGGAGCGGGTAGGGGGAAGAGTCAAAGAGCCAGCCATTGAGTTCATGGCAGAAATAGTCCCTGTTCCCCTTACTAAGATACCCACTTGGATGCTGAGCTACCATGGGGTACATCCGAGCAGGGGTTCTAGGTTATATCCATAGCTGGTCCCTGTTTGTAGATACAGGCTCATAAAAGACCCCTGCACCCAGATATATTTGGTCCTTGTGGAGCTCCTGTCCTCTCCAGAACATATTAATTCCCCCTTCTTTCATATGATTCCCTGCACTCTGCCGAAGGTTTGGTTATGAGTCTCAGCTTCTGATTTTTATTGACCACATTAAATAATGACCAAGAAGAACTGTATGAAATGTATTTCAATTGACCCAGTATATTTATATTATCATTTCAATATGTTATTATTATATGTTATTTATATTATCATTTCAATATGTCAATATTATCAATCAATATGAAAATAATTAAAATATTTTACATCTTTGAAATTATATATATTTCCAAATGACTAACCACATTTGACATGCTTGATAGCCATGCATGGCTAAAGCCTACTGCACTGAAGAACATAGGTCTATACTGTATAGCCTAGTACATTTCTTTTTATGTGCTTGTTAGCACGATTGTGAGTCAGTACGTCAAGAGAATGAGCAAGAGATTCTCATGATTTTGCTTGTATGTTTTGACTGATAGAACTCTAGAGCTAATCTATTACTTCCTGAAGCGATCCTGAATTCCAGCTAACAATGTTATACACGGCATACCGTAAATGAAGATTGTACCTGTGATTCCAATCCACTGCTTCTCAGCCTGTGGATCTCAGTCCCTTTAGGGGTCGCATATTAGCTCTCCTGCATATCAAACATCTACATTATGATTTATAACAGTAGCAAAATTACAGTTATAAAGTAGCAATAAAATGATTTTAAGATTGGGATCACCACAGCATAAGAAACTGTTTTAAGGGGTTGCAGCATTAGGAAGGTTGAGAACCACTGTTCTAATCCAATAGTTTCCAAATTCTTTCTACACCAAGGCCTTCACTATTGTAAGGGGTAGGTCACTTTGGCACAGGTTTGAGTACTTACTTTTATATTTTTGTGTTATATAGCCACTTCGTGATGGACAAAATGAAGAAATAATTTCTCTGGATACCTCTTCTTAACTTTTGACAGTTGTATCCATGACCTTGGTAGCCACTGAGACATAAGGAACAGATAACCTAATATTTGATTTTGGGGGGCCTTTGATTAGTTCTAATTCTACTGTTAGAATTTTTACAGCAGAGAGATGAATTTACTCATTCCCTTTTCTATGTGATAATCATTCTGAGTAATTTCAGAGTGTTTTTTTAAGAGGGGGTTAGTGTGCATGGGGTGGTAGGTGGAAAATGAGATCCAAAAGTGAATGGCATTGGAATAAGAACTTAACTTACCCATTACTCTTTTCCCTTCTCCCAAATGTTTCTCTTACCTAAGTATGACCGTCACTTTGGTAAATTTTACAATGCAAGAAAACTTGCTCTAGAAGGCAATGCGACCTCTTCCCCAGATGTGGTAAATGTCCCATACCTAATCTGTACTGTGGTGTCACCATGTAAGAGGAGTGAGGTTCCAAGGCGCACACACACAGTGGGAAACCAGTGATACTTGTATAAATTCTATAGGTGGTCACAAGAAAACTGCTTTTGTCTAATATTCATGGTATACATTCAGTCAACAGGGTTCTGTATTGTCCACAGACATTTTTACAGAAGTATGTATTTTACCTTGTGCACATCCTCGCACAAATCATTCCTCTTCCCTTTTGCACTATCCCCAGCATTAATGCCCTTAGTTCCTATAGACAGTTTCACTTATATTTTTATGTCATATATAGATGTCTGATTTATGTATCTATTAAAAATTTAGTAACAGATGATAACATACATATTTGTCTTTCTGAGACTGGCTTAATTCTATAAAGTGATTTTCTCTGTCGCATTCATTTTTCCTGTAATGATAAAACTATTTTTCTTTATAGCTGAAAAGCAGTTTTACTGTGTCTGTGCAGTACATTTTATTTTTGTTCCTCCCTTATTGGACACCTAGGCTAATAACTTAGCTATTGTGATAATAATGCTGCAACAAACATTGATGCAAACATTGATGCCTTACCTTTTGTGGCAGGTCAAGGAGGAGACGTTCAGATGAATCCTGAGGACTGATGTTCCAGGGGGAATGGTAAATCTTTTTTAAGTTTCTGAGAAATCTCAGAGTCTGGACTAGTTTGGCTTCCCCCAGGCAGTGTATCAGTGTTTTGTTGGTCTACATCTTTCTAGATTTGTTATTTGCTTTCATAATGGTTGCCATTTTTACTGTGATGAGATATAAATTCAAAGTACATTTGATCTGTGTTTCTCTCATGGCTGAAGAGGTTGAGCATTTTTCCATGTAATTATGGGCCATTTATGTTTCATCTTCTAAGAGCTGTCTATTTCATTAGCCCATTTATTAATTGTGTTGTATGATTTCATACTGCTTGTTTGTTTCAGTATTTTCTACATTCTATGTATTAATCCTCTATCAGATATATAGCTTGGAAAGATTTTTTTCCAATTTTATACTGTCTGCTTACATGATTTTAACTGTTTTCTTTACCATAAGAAGCTTTGAATTTTATGAGATTCCATTTGGCAATCATTGGCATTATTTCATGAGTAAATGGAGTTTGAGTTAGAAAGCTCTTACCTGTTCGTATATATTGGCATTTTTTCTAATTTTTCCTTTAGCAGTTACCGATATTATATTAAGGTTTTTCATCCATTCAACATTGATTTTTGAATAGGATAAGAGGGACCTAGCTTCAATCTTCTATATGTGAGTATCCAGTTTTCCCAGCACCACTGGTTGAAGATGCTGTCTTTTCTTCAATGTGTACTCTTGGCGTCTTTGTCAAAAAAATCACATGGCCACAATTTGTGAGGTCATCATCTCTGTAGTAAAGTTAACTTCATCACAAAAAAAGAACTTTCATGTTGTCTTGAAAGAGACTTGCATTTTGTTGTACTTTATTGAGATTTTGTTATTGTCCTATAATGTTTTCCTTCCCTCTGTAAGCTGGACTGTTCTTAAACTCACAGATTTTTATTCCATTTGCCTCGAGTGTTGGGATTAAAGGCTTGTGCCACTACACCTTCCATAAGTTTAACTATTTTTCCTTCCTTCCTTCCTTCCTTCCTTCCTTCCTTCCTTCCTTCTTTCTTTCTTCCTTTCTTCTATTTGAGTCTTCTCTGATTGTTTAATATAGATGCTTGTAGCTATAAACTTCCCCATTGGGTCTGATTTCATTGTATCCAATAAAAGATATCTATCTATATATAAATATATTTTTCATTTTATTCAATTTTAGAAAGTTTTTGCTAGTTTTATGATTTCTTTAATGACTCATTTTGAATCAATAGTTTATGGTTCTGTCTTCATGAGTTTATATATGTTTCTCTTGCAGTTGATTTTTAGTTCTAGTCTACTATGGTCAAATGAACTGGAAGGAATTGGTTCAATTTTTCTATATTTGCTAATGTTTGCTTTCTGTCCTATTGTGTTATCATTTTAGGGAATGTTCTAAAGGATGGTAATGCGAGGGTACCTTTTACATTGATTGAATAGAGGGTTCTTTTCATGTTAGTCCTTTTGATTTATCATGTCAATTAACTCAGCTGTGTCTCAGTTTTAGTGGGAGAATCTGTCTATCCTGAGTCTAATATTTAAGCCATCCACTATCATTGTTTGAGCTTAATCTGTGTCTTTACAGCTACTAGTATTTGTTTTGTGAAATCCTGTGCTGCTAGGTTCAGTGTGTGTGTGTGTGTGTGTGTGTGTGTGTGTTTGGAATTGTAATGTCCTCTTGGTGGATTGTCCCTTACTCCATACTTTTATCTCTTCTGATTAATTTGCTGTGAAGTTCATTTTGTCAGACGTTAGAACAGTGACACTGGCTTCTTTCCCAGTTGAAGTGGCATGGAATATTGTTTTCAGTCCCTTCCCCTTACTGTTGCATCTGTCTTTGATGAAAAGGTATATTTCTTGGAGGCAGCAAAGAGATGAATACTGTTTTTCAATGCACTCTGCTAATCTGTGTATTTTGCTTGAGGGATTTAAACCACTAGTATTCAGAGTTAATATTGAAAGTTGTGTGTTAATTTCTGCCATTTTGTTGACTTTGTATATTTAATATTGTATTAAATCTCATTTGCTTGAATACTGCTTGAATATTTTTCACTCTTTTCTGCAGTCTTATAAATAAATGTATCTTTCTCTTCAGTCTAAAGGATTCCTTCAAGAACTGGCTTAGTGGTGTAAACTCTTCTGGTCCTTTTTGTAATGCAAGGCTCTTCTTTCTCCTTCACTTACAGCAAACACCTTTGCTAGTAATCATCTGATTTGGTACTTGTTTTCTTTCACAGTTTGAAATACATCAACCCAAGTGCTCCTTGCTTGCAAACTTTTGTTAATCCCGTGTTCCTGCCTTTTATGGGACTTGGTGTTTCTTTGGTCTCTGTTTAGTGTTTACAGTGGCTAACCTTGATTACCAATTTGAATGCATCAGAAGTCAACTAACCACAAGCCTGTGGTCTTCCCAGGAGGAACACTCTGGATTAGATTATTTGAAGGGGGGAACCTCCCGAAGTGTGGCAACCCAGGTGAAAGACATGAGAGGAGGAAACTTTGTTTCACCCCTTTGACCTCACTCTCACTGGCAACTTTATATATCATATGCTATGCCATTTCCTCCTAAGCAACTTCATCAGGATTCCAATGCAGACTGAAGGCCAGCAGCTCTCCAGGAATCAGCCCCGCCTTCTGTGCATTAATGAGACTGCGGAGACATTCATGCCTGTGAGCAACTACCACAGTCTTGCTGGGCTAGCTTAACCACATCCTTTAAACCAACTTAATCTCTCTCTCTCTCTGTGTCTTTCTCTGTGTGTGTGTGAGTGAGTGTGTGTGCACATGCATATGTTCTAGCTCTTTGTTCCCCTTAAAGAATAGAGAATGCTGGGTAATGCAGTGTTTTAATTAGAATGTAATGTAGGATGTTTCTTTTCTGGTCTTATCTGATGAGTGCATTAAGTAACTCTTGTACATGGATTGGCATCTCTTTTTCTAGATTTGCACACTTTTGGTGATGTTTTCTATAACTCTCAGAAAGATTCTTTTAAATTTGCTTATGCATTCATAACCAGGGTATGTATGTGTCAGCAATACCTGGCTGTTTTAGATCCCAGGAAACTTAATCAAATTTCTGGTAGTTGTCATATCTTTACCTCTGAGGTTTAAGAAGCCATATGTATACTCCTTTCTTAAATTAAAAAAATATCAGTTTGCATATTGTTCCAGGTCTTTCAAGCAATATTAAAATATTTCCAGGAAAAATATCAGGATTGTGTATAAATATTGCTTTAGGCAAGAGTGAACAGTATAATTATGAAACACAAATCTCTCTGTTGATCTAAAATATTGAAATCTTCACAGTGAGATGAAAAAAAGAGGTAGGTAGGAAAAAGAGTATGATCAAATATACTGTATAAATTTTTAATGAAAACCTTTTTACTGTGAATATAATAACACTAATGAGTATAATAAGTGGACACAAATACTTAGGCTTCTCCCAGGAAATGCCTGTAGGGAGACCCTGCAAGGACGGAAGCAATCCTGAGTATTTGTTATCTTGTGAGCAATGAGAGCTCCGGTCTCTGAGAAGGTCTGGAGCAGCACTCAGCATTCAGATGTGTCTTATATGCAGAAGATTGCAGACCACTGCACACACGACCTCTTGTCTACATCACTACACCTCGCAGTTGCTTTGTGAGTGCTCAGTCTGGATCCCAAGGCCAGACAGCTCTCAAAAAAGGCACTCAAGAGTTTGCAGGGGACAGTGAGGGCCACCATCTTTGCCAAAGTCCTCTCTGTCTCTCAGCATGCATAACAATCAGAAGACTTAGTTCTCAACACAAGTCAAAGGGAAAAGGCTAGAAAGAAAAGGAGATGTAGGACAATGGTCTAAAAGCTTCCTGTGACTCCTGTCTGAACGTCTTGGTGTGAAATTAACCCTGAAGAAGAAGACTGCCTGTCTTGTCTGTCTTAATATATGTGTTGCCAATACAGTAACTAACACAGCTAAAGTCCTTTTCTTTTTCCTTTGTCAAAGGGTATTTTTACTGTGACTTTTGTTTAAAGGTATCATTTACAATGTTTCCATTCTAAGTCCAGCAAGGAGAAGAGCAATCTGTTCCATCTTTTATCTCCTTTATATTGGTTGGAAGGACTGTCTCTCTCTAGAGTACAGTTTCCCCAGGTCTACATTTATTAGAAGCCACCAGCCCCATTGGTGGCCTATTTAACACCATCACAAAACCTGGAAGGTTTAATTGAAAGCGCTAGCATTCAGACTGTGCTCAGTAGCTTTAAGGAAGAAAAGCCCTATCTATTTAAGGCCATTATTGAGTAGAACCCCATGAGTCTCAGGGCACAGAGCCCAGGGAACAAGAGCTGAAGGAGCTGAGATGCCCAGCTGTTGGTGATGACAATTGACGACTTAGCCTCATAATGCAGAGGAAAGCAATTGCTAACAGTTTCGGGGAAGGGACTGTCAAAATACGGTTAAAATAGTCTCTCCCAATTAATAACGGAAATGGCTTACATCATGCAACTGCTCTTTTTTTTTTTTTACAACTAGTAATTACTCAAACTAACAAAGGGGATTAGCACATGGGTTTTTCTGTCACTGCTTGACAACACCTCTCGATTATTGCCCATTGTTTGGGATTAATGTCATTTTTCTTCTCATAATACACAGAAGGAGAAGGTATTTATTGCTATAATTTCTATCCCAGTGAAACTAAAACAAAACCAGGGAATTTTGTGTAATTATGCTTACAGTGTTTAAAGTGCACTTCTGAATTGGTAAAGGGATATTATGCATTAAAATATAAAATGAAAGACACTAAATGTGAATTATATGTGACTAGGAGAAAGAGGTAATACTACCTATGAAGAGTAAACTAGGAACATTTTTCTGTGTTACTTTCTATTTTATGGTCAATATTTCATGAAATCACTTTTTATAGAAGCAATATACTGGGATATACAAAATACTCATATACATATTTATATTATGTATAATATAAATATACAAATATATATTTATATTTGTAAATATCAACCCACTTTTGCATATCAAGTTGCAACAGGACTAGGCACATTTTCTTCTGTTGAACCTAGACAAGGCAGCCCAGTTAGGGGAAAGGGATCCAAGGGAAGACAACAGAGTCAATATTTGTATTTATATACAAGTACATATTTATATTATATGTGTATATATGCACATCTCTATGTCTATACATTTATATATACATATATAATATAAATATACAATTATATATGTATATATAAATACACATTATTTATATATACATTATATAAATATATATGTATATATAAAATATACATTACATGTAGACATGTATATGTATTCCATGTATATATCTATACATATACATTATTTATATACACATTATATATTTATATAGTATATATACAAGTCAGTATATATTTGTATATATACAAATATTTATATACAAATATTTATATAATTTACATATATATTTATATACATGGGTTTCATACCTATGGATTCCACCTGCCACAGACTGAAAAGACTGTTTAATTGTGTCTGACCCAGGTATGGTCCCACACCTGCCATCCCAGCACTCAGTAATAGAGGTAAGAGAATAGTAAGCTTGAGGCCAGCACAGGCTACATAGTGAATGTGTAGCTAATCTGAGCTATACAAGGTGGACACCTGCTTCACAAAGACTGTAAAACCTTTATTTCACACACGACTGAACGTAAACAGCATTTTCTCCCTATACTGACTCTGCTGCCTGCCTTTCCCTGTTTCCTGATCCCTTTCCCTAAGTGGGCAGCCTTGTCTAGCATCAAGGAAAATGAACCTAGTCCTACTACAACTTGATATGCCAAGGTGGGTTGATATCCAGGGGAGACCTCCCCTCTCTGAGAAGAAAAAGAGGGGGAGGGGAAGGAGGGAGTAGAAGAAGGAGGGAAAGCTGTATCTTGATCCTATGTAAAGTTAAATAATTAATAAGAAAATATAAACAAATTAATTAATTAATTAATAAGAAAATATAAACAAATCATTAGATTTATTTTTGCAAAGTCACAAATACTCCCTCAGGAGCCAAAACTCTTGTTGGGTCATCATTGATGAATACTAAGCATTTAATAGTTGTTAGTACATTACATTCATCCATGCTTTTAGTTTACAGATACTGTTTACACCATCAACACTATTTATTGAGCCCTCATCTGCGCATAGGTTTGTGAAAAGTTTTAGCACAGTAACAAGAATCATCCTATTAGCCTTCTTTATTTTCCCTATATCCTTTATCATCATTATACACTTTATGCATTGTATTGATGGTTTCTAAGTGAAGAGCCCGGGTTTGCAGCAATCTTAGAGATTCAAGAGCAGTCCAAGTGGGGGATGGTGGAAGTGTGTGCATCCAGGTGCTTCCCACTCCCTGCTGTGTTAGCTTTCCATCACCCCATTGGCTTGGATCATACAGCAATGCAGCACATCCTGGTGAAGGCATGTGGTGAGGAGCATTGCTTGTATCAGAAGTCATGGAGAAAAGAAAAGAATGAAAAGAGCAGGTTCCCATCGTTATTCTCGAGGGCATGTCTCCCTCAATGTGTTTAGGACACCCTGCTAGGTCCTACCTCCTGAAAGTATCACCTTCGAGTTGTGCCACACTGGAGACCAAGCCTGTAACACATGAGCTTGTGAGACGTTTAATACCCAAAGTATCTCAGATGGGGTGACTTCTGTGGTTTCTAAGAGGTGCCCAGGAACGTTAAGCCCTAGTTGCCCACAGCAGCTAAGAAGACAGAAAACACACACGCTGCCAGATCTTCTTTTGGGTTTTCTGTTTTCCAACCTCCTGTGTATGTTTCCTTGTTTCAACTCTCAAAAAAAATCTGCTTCTGGGAGAACTCAGCCCAATGCAGAAGTTTTTGGAGCTCAGAATCATGTCCAGAGTTGAGAACAGTGCCTGCCTTGTGGGTGATAATGCACGCAGTATTTCTTGGTGAAAAAATCAGGTAATTAGAACATCCATCATTTGTCCGTAAAGATCCAACAAGACAGGGATGAAACGCAGAATTTAAAAGCAACAATAGATGACTGCCTGAGTACAGCTGTGCAAGAAAGGTTGGAGGAGAGTTTGAGGAGACATGTAAATTAATGAGCAGAGATCCTCCGCACTGCCAGGGCCGCGGTGAAAAGGGAGTTTAGAGGGCATCCGGTGCCTCAGAAGGCTTCCTGAGCTCAGTGGTCTCTGTTAGAGAGCACGTGCCACACACTATTAATGAAAGCAACATCTTCAACCCCCTTAAAGAGTGATACTCTAAAGTAGAGGAATCCAGCCCTAAAACGGGGTTATAGTTGTACAAAATGCAGAGCACTTGCTCATTCCAAGTTCTGCAATGACTCACTGGCTGAACCAAATATGGAACTGAGGGGTTATTTTTAGAGAGAACTTGATTCGATTTCATTTAATTCAAATCACTGTACATTCATCAGATACACATGAATTGCTCAGCACTGATGCTTATGAACTCAGGTATAAAATTTAAAAAAGAAACCCTACTTATTGTGTCATTTAGGGGCACAAAGGAAGAAAATCATTGAGATGATTCAAAATAGATAAGTTGAAGAGCCTCATTGCTGTTCCTTCTGTGAATTTCGATCTCCATCACTGTTGCTCTCTTACTAAAGCTAGCTGTTGCATGGCCAGGCACACTGCTTAGACTTTTCATGGATTATCTTGTATAATGACCACAGCTACCTGAGATCTAAAAACAAAACAAAACAAAAAAACCCTTTAAGATACAGAGACACCTTAGATGAAAATAGCGGGGTTGAGATCCAAACTCATTATTTCCAAAGCCAACACAACATCCATTTGAAAAAGTTTTGGGATTGCCCTATCAGTGGACTTGGAGAGGGCTTGGGAGGAGTAGAGGGAGGAAGGGTGGGATTTGGAAGGAATGAGGGAGGGGGCTACAGCTGGGATACAAGGCAAATAAACTGTAATTAATATTTAAAAAACCATATGAAGAACACTAACTGGAGCCAGTGGGCCGAAACAAATAAATAAAAAATATCCCGGGGGGGGGGGCGGGGGAGTATTGGGATTGGTATGTGATGTGGATGTTTTCTTGGTCTGTTTATCATTTCCACTCCTATCTGTGAGGCAGAATCAGATTTAGAAGCTGTGAATTCTCTTATCCACTAGATAGTAAAAAAGATGACACAGGTCCACAGTTCACAACATATTAGGAAAACCAAAGTAGGGAAGAAAATATTCTCTCAAAACGGCCCACAAGTCCATTCTATGTCATGATCCACAATGATCACCGAGAGTTCCGGGTTTGAGTCTCTTCCTCTTGGGTGGGTTTATGTAACTCCCTTGGTTAGTACATGTAGTTTATTGAGAGCAGCCTGATTTCTGGAACTAAGTGGCACAGGCTAGTGAGATCCTAGCACTCTACCTGACCCAGAGCACAAGAAATTTGGCTACAGTGAAGCTGTACTTGAGGGCAGCCATGCAACCTCCCACAGGGACATGAAACTGTGTCAAGAAACATCAGCCTATTGGGCTGAGATAGCAGCATCCTCTCAGCAACAACTTGCAGACAAGTCAGAGACCCCCACCTTAAGATTGCACCAGCTCCTAACTGTTTGATCAAGCAGGAGTTGGGTAAAGCAGTCAGTCTACTGCCTAACAGTCCCTGCTCAAATGAGGATTTTTAAATAAATGAACAAACAAACAGACTTGCCTTTACTGGCTCAAGTCACTATAAGAAGGGATCCTTTAAGCAAAGATAATAAATGGGGTATAAACTAAAGGTTCTTAACATGACACAAATTAACCTGATGTGAACAAATGATCCTTCCATAAATGATTCTCTCCCCAAAACACCTGTGAAGAAGATGGGACAATGGGCTGACTACATTGTGTCTTTTCCTTATTTGCAGAAAACTTGGATCCTAAAAGTCTATGCTCAATCAGGAATAAAGTGGACTCCAAGACCTTTCAACTTGGCCTCCAAGGCATGCACTCCTCCCGAAAGCTTCTGAATCTAACACATTTTGATCAATTCTGAGATAGACAGTGGTATCTCAGGTCAAAAATGAAATGTATTTTTCGGCTCTGTAGAAAGGGTTCATGGCCTCTAGTCACAGACACAGCTGGTTTGGGTTAATTCCTTTATCCCCTGATTTTAGAAGGATTTATGTCAAGCTTTAAGTTGATTCATCTCAGAAATTAATAACAGGAGAATAGAGCACGTTTGAGAGATAACCTGAATATAAAGACAGGTACATTCCAGACTGAGACTGTGCCATGTTTCTGTCTATCCACAGATTGTCATTTGACCCCCTCCATACCACCTAATGCAAAAGCAGCCATTGCCTTCATATTTACTTATTAAAAATATGTCACTCAGTCTAATTTTCTATCAAGCATAAGCTTCCTGTTTTCTACTGCCAGCACTCAGGATGCTGAATTAAATCTCTGGATTGCTGTCAACCTAAATGAAATAAAGAGTTGGACCAGCCTGAGATACACAGTGAGATCTTGTCTCAAAAACTGTTTTCTAATCAGTTTGATTGTGCATATCATAACATTAGACTACCACACATTGCCTGTAGATATTGATAACTTTAATAAAGATTATAAAAAAGACAATAAGTCTATTTATTACATTTGTTCTCACCTCTACCCTTCCTCCCTGACTCAAGAGGCAAACATACATGAACTTTCCTGAGAGAGTTCATCTCCAGTTCTCTCACTGATTCCTATGACTCTTTTCCAGGCCTCAGGAAATAGCCAAGAATCCATTGATTCCATGCCTTGTCTGTCTGTGCTGTTGACCACATAGTCCTCTCAGTTTGCTTTCTCTCGTAATAACTCTTATCTACAGAGTCACGTTTAGCAGGAGAGATGGTGGGAAGGTGGCTTACTGTTCTCTGTGGTAAATGAGGACACCTGCCAACTAATTTGGGAGCATTCCAAAGGCAAAGACTTGAATATTTTGCATTTCTTGGGGAAGGAACCTCAGAAAATACCAACAGGAAAGTAGAAAGTGTATCAAGTAAGGGAAGAAGCCAATAAAAGGTAGGTTAGGCATGTGACTTATGGTCAACTGGGGCTTTATCTTACTCAAGAGCTTTAGCTTGCCTCTCCCAGGCTAGAGAGGAGGTCAGGAGTAGCTACAGGAAGACAAAGAAGTTTCCAGGTGTGCCTACAGCTTGAAAGTTAGGCCAGTTTGCAAAAAATGAAAATAACAAAAAATGCAAAGTGTCTTCTGCACAGGTTGTGAACAGCATGTGCCAGGGTACTTCTCAGAAGTATTTCTAAAACTATTACACCAGCTTAAAGAACTAGTGATTATAGAGTGGTTTTAGTTCTGAGTCCTTATGATGTTCTGACAGTGAGGAAAGATACCGCTCAGGATCAAAGAGTATAGGAAATGACTTTCCGCATGGAATGAAGATAATTCGGTGTCTTAGTTATTGTGCTATTGCTGTGAATGGATAACACAACCAAGGGAGCTTACAGAAGAAAGCAATTAATCTAGACCTTGCTTATAGTTCCAGAGGGTAAGTCCATGATCATCATGGTAAGGAACATGGCAGCAGGAGACAGCACTGGCATTGGAGCCATAGCTGGGTGCTTATATCTTTTATGTATTTGTTTGTTTGCTCATTTTACATCCCAATCACAGCGCCACTCCCTCCCCTTCTCCCAGTCCCATCCTCCCACCCCTTTCCCCCATTCTCCCTCCCACCCCATACTAACTCTCCCTGGCACATCAAGTCGCATCAGGACTAAGTGCCTTTCACTACCTCTTTCACTGAGGCAAAGCAGCTCTGCTAAGGAAACAGGATCCAGAGGGAGGCAGCAGAGTTCAAATAAGACACAGCGCCTGTTCCAATTGTTAGGGGACCCTATTGAGGACCAAGCAGCCTATCAGCTTCAGATGTATAGGGGTCCTAGGGACCAGTCCATGCATGTTCTTTGGTTGGTAGCTCAGTCTCTATGAGCCCCCATGGGCCCAGGTTACTTGGCTATGTATGTCTTCTTGTGTTGTCCTTGACCCTTCCAGCTCTCTCAATCCTTCACCTAATTCTTCCACAAGATTCCATGATTCCACCTAATGTGTGGCTGTGGGACTCTGCATCTGTTTCCATTATCTGCTGGATGAAGCCTCTCAGAAGACAGATACCCCATGTTCCTGTCTGCAAGCATAGCAGAGCATTATTAATAGTGTCAGGGGTTGGTTCTTTCCCATGGGGTGGGTCTCAATTTGGGCTAGTCATTGGTTGGCCATTCCCTCAATCTGTTCTGTCTTTTACCCCTGACACCTTGTAGGCAGCACAAATTTGGGGCCAAGGATTTTGTGGGTGGGTTGGTGTGCCTTTGCCTCTGCTGGAAGTCCGGCTTGGCTACAGGTTGTAACCACTTCAGGCACAGTATCCCCCACTGCTAGAAGGCTCAGCTAGGGTCACCCCCATATCTCATAAGTGGATATTAGTCAAATAGTACAGGATACCAAGCTACAATCCACAAACCCAAAGAAGATTAATAACAAAGAAGGGCTCAAGGAAGGATATTTGGATCCCACTAAGAAGGGTAAGTAAAAATATCAGGAGTAGAGGCAGAGAGGGAACTGGGTGAGAGAGGGGGCAGAGAGAAGAATGAGGAGGGTGTCCAGGAATCAGGTACAGGGAGAGCAGGGATGGGGTAAGAGGGCTGGGAGAGAGAGGGAAATTGAGTTGGGGCATCTCTAGGACAAGCTGGAGACCTGGGATGGGGGGGGGGGTCCTGAGAGCTAACATCCTATCTACATGACAGAGGCAGAAAGAGAGTGAAGCTGTGCCTGGCTTGGGTATTTGAAATGTCAAAGCCCACCTCTAGCTATGCACTAACTCCAACAAAGCCATACCTCTTAATTTTTCCTAAACAGGCTGGAAAACAAGCATTCAAATATATGAGCCTCTAGGGGCCATTCTCATTCAAAACACCCAGAAGGTATGGACAACCCAAAAGAATAAAAGGATTGTTTCTGACTACTGAAGGGATAAATCTGGAATGTGGATTATTTCAAAATGTGTTGTAGAGCATGCTAAAATAGAGTGAAGTATTTTACTAGGAAAATAAGCAGAGTTCTTTGAAATTCACACAAAAATATGAGAGGATATGCCACTGAAGCTGCACAGAGGGCAAGTAAGCACACGCAGAGCTGTTCCGAATCACCTGCCACCAGAAAACGCAAATTAAGAACACAATGAAGTATTACTATTTATTAGAAAGGCTGCAACATTTAAAACAGTGATAATATTAAGTGCTGACGCGGTTGTGGAGAAATTGGCTCTTCCATATAATGCCTGTGAAACCATAAATGATGTAACCACTCTAAAATATTATTTGACAATTTCTTTAAGAGACAAACATATATGTATCACACGACTCTGCAATTGCTGCACTTGATATTTATCCCAGATAAATGATCTGAGACTTATAAAAATAATAATAAATCCATGTGATTCTTCACAGCAACTTTAATCACTGTATGAAAATCCTAGGAGTAAAATGTCCCTTAGTCAACATGACACAGTACACATCAATAACCCCAGCAATTGAGAGGCAGAGGTAGGTTGAGGCCATCCTTGATTCAACAAATTAAAAAAAAAATTCCATTGCTTAATATGAAAGCTATTCAACAAACTACTATGTTTCTTGTTGAATTACATTCCCCAGCAAAAGAAGAAGAAGAAACTTCTGTTACAAACAACTTGGGTGGTTCCAAAGTATCTAAAAATATAAAAACATAAAGCCAATATGCTATAATCTTACATACTATATGATTTTGTCTATATAACATTCTCAAAGACAAAAATTAAGAAGGGAGAGACAGTAGACATCTTTCAGCTGGTGGTTGTCAGGAGAATCTATCTGTATGATCAAATGCTAATTGTGCTTCCTTGTTTGGGCATTATGATATAATCATGTGAACTATAACCACTCAGATTGCTATTTTAATATAATCATGTAGTCTGGACAAAGGTCAAATGGGTTCTTTCTGTTCTGTCTCTGCCACTTTCCACCAATATATAATTGTTTCAAAATAGAAAGACAGTTTTTAAAAAAGAAAGTTAAATGCCACTAGCAATTCCAAGTGTACGGTCGTGCTTGGATATGTTCTCTACTCTCAAAATTGCTTACAAAGCCTTCAGAAGTAGACCTAAAAAGTAGTTTGTGATACCAGAAAGGTTCCCTGTCTGAGTAGCACCCAGAGCCTGATGCAGAATATTACTGTCCCTTCCTATCCCTAAACCCTACAAGTGTTATCAGCATCCTCCTTCCCAGCAGAGTAGGGAAGGATCTTGTTTAAATGAACAATTTATTGTTTAAATTAAAGGAAAGTTCCTGCTTCGTCAAGCTCCACTATCACAGGCTTTCCCAACACACTGACTAAATTGTAAGAAAAACACTGAATAGATAGTATATTAGGCAAAGGGATCGATAAAGGGGTTCAGTACCCAAGTGTTTTTTGGGGGGTGCTGGCATGAGCTTTATATTTAAATAGAGGGAGAATTGTGCACAATAAAACTGTCCTTGCCACTGTGTAGTCTGGTTGATAATGATCTCAGTTCTGGTTCTGTAACATCCTCTCCTTGAGGTTGCCATGGACACAGCTTCACCTTAGATAAATGCCCTTTTGCGGGGATGATCTGTTCTGTGAAGCTGGCAGTTGCTTGGGGATAATTTCAGTCCTGTTTGCTACAGGAATGCAAAGTGACCGAGAAGAGACTGACTCAAGAGGAGCAGTTCAAGCAGGGGACTGGATAGGTTCTCAGCCAGGATCTGCTGCTTGCCTTTAAATGCTTGCTTTCAAGAGAAAGCAACATCCAAGACTGAGGAGGAAATGGTCCATTTGTACTCAGTGCTGCAAAAATCCCTTTGCTATCTTTAAAACACAAAAAAAAGTGTGTATGTGTGTTTCCCAAAAATGAGGTCAAAGAAGGTTGAGGGGACATCAAACCACTGAGTAGTGGGGGACAGAGGAAGTCTGTGAAGCTGGGTTCCTGGAATAAGTTTCAAATTAGTAAAATGTTTATGAGAGAGCCCTATGTGAAGTACAGGTGTTGGCACCTTCATTTCAGTGATAGGAAATTAATTACCAAAGACACTTGCCTAAAAAGATTCCATTTCCAGCACACCTGAGAAATGTGTGTGTGTGTACATGTGAGTGCGTGTGTGTGTGTGTGTTCTAGATTCAAATAAACTTTCGTTCTGAGACGTGACTAATGGTTGACAGAGGGAGTGTGCAGATAATCTAAAAAGAAAACCCAGGCTAAAGTATGGTTCCTTGTCTGACCCGGTGAGCAGTGGTTGTCAACACTCTGGTGAAGTCTCTGTCAGCTTCTGGACTACTTCATGTAAAACTCACTGAAATGAAAGGCTCTCAGGGGCCAGGATTGTCCTGAAGATTACTGTCAGCCAGCAGAGAAGGTTCCTTTCCATGGAGCAAACATAAATCAGAACCGTGCATAAAACTCTTGAACCGGGAACATTTCTAACACACCAAAGAGTTTTTTATAAAGAATTGTGTATTTCGGATGTATCACAAATGGATGTTGGTGAAACAATAGATAAATGGGTTTGAAGACTTTCCCATTACATCCTAAAATAAGCCATATATTTTGAACCCACTCTAACTCTCTTCACTGTTGGGGCATTTGCTTTACTGGAATAAAGAATAACAGGAAACTGTATTCAAGGTATGTGCTCACATGGCATGGATGTGCATTGGGCAGATAAGCTGTGACTTAAATTTTAGTCAAAAAATCAAAACATCTTTGATGAGTCACTTCCCCTTCTCAAGGGCTCATGCTATAAATAAACACATTCGCATATAACTCCTGGAAACAAGGGCTGCAGTGGCAGCTGCAGGGCCTGGCTGCCATTTTCACACTGCCACTATGGTGTAGCATGTAAAGTAACCCAATGCTTCCCTTCCGCTGCCTGGACATTTCATCTACCATTCAAAATGTAACTTGGGGCACTGGCCATGTTGAAAACTTGCTATGCTTGATATGTGTTTAATGAGTGTCCTGTTCTCCGCAGTCGACAGGGCCAGATTCTTGACACTGCATTCTCCATAACCTTAAAACAGGGCAAATGCAAACAGACAAAAGGGAACACCATAGTCATAGGCAAGCCAACACTAAACTTTCCTCAGGATCAGATCAAACAGATGGCCAGGACTACATTAGAAATGACCCTGCACAGAACACAGAGCCTAGTAGCATCTACTTGTTTCCACTGCTTGCTAAGCAGAAGAAACTTATTTTCTAAAAATAAAAAGGAAAAATCAATATTGGCTCTGCTTCCTGTTACTGTACTTTAACTGGAATAGGGGCAAAAATAAGTTGGTCTTTTGTGATTATTGGTTCTGTCTGTCTGGATGTATTTGTTGTATTATTGAGAGACATCTCCTAAATATTAATTTAAAAAAGTAGTAGTCAGTAGGATGGGTTTGATTTCACAGTTGTGATTCCAACTGTGAAAGCATGATAGTTGTGATTATTGGTACTGCTATCATGACTACTATATGTTTAAACACTGCTTCATAAAGACATCCCTATCTTCTCCAAATTTAATCCCTGCTTTCCTCAGATGGAGTGCCTTTCTTATGTGGAGAGAATGCTTTGGGCAAGGAAAAGAAATCATGCAACACCCAGGATACTTCCCAAAAACATGTTTAATGCAGTGCAAGGGGTGGAAGATTCCTAGTGAATTATTGCTTTAGATTTAAAAAAAAAGATGTTGATTAGGGTTTTTTTATCTAATAGCTTTGGGAACATATGATACTTTGTGTCTTTATTTTTACTCAGTTAAAAATATATATTTCATGGTATACCTTATACATGTTATCTGTTTAAAATAAAGGTTTAAAACATTTTATAAATATCTAAAGGAAAGATAATTAACCTTTCTAACTATAGATGCAAGTGAGAGAGAAGGAAATTTATGTGTACAGATTTTAAGTAGAAATGTGTGTCTTTAGAAAATGTCACAGGGAAATTTTAGGCCTTAATCTTGAAGCATTATGATTTCAAACCATCAGATATTACAGTTTATTTTGATTACTTGAGAATATTTCATTTTCTCATGAGAACACAAGATTCGCCCACCACACTAAGACTTGAGGGTCTAGTGAAGACTCTTCCCTTCAAAGCAGGCTGAAGTCTCCTATGGGGAAAGAAAATCTATAGATCTTTCCATAGAACAGCTGACTGTTGAGGCTTCTTTATGTATGAATGCATGCATGTACGTACACCACATGCACGCCTGGTACCTGCTGAGATCAGAGGGTGTTGGATGCCCAGACACTAAGCTACAGATGGTGTAAACCTCCATATGGGTGCCGGGAACTGAACCTAGGTCCTCTACAAGAGCAACAGGTGCTCCTGACCACTAAGCCAGCTCTCCATCCCTTGCTAAGGTTCCTTAAAGGAGTTATTCAAGCTGTCCTTTCCCACACCTTACCCATGACTAACAGCCAGTTCTATTCAGTGGCATGAAAGGAAACTGGAATCTCTACCTTTGTGACACGGACATAGTTTAAAGTGACTCTTTGATGTTGAAGCCTTAGGTACAGGTTTGTCATATCTACCACAGAGGATTGTCTGCAAGTATTCTTTTTCTTAACTGTGTGACATCAATACAAGGTCTGCCTTCCGGAGGTTATGTGAGGACAGTGTTCATTACGTGAAACTCAGCTCAAATCAGCATTTTATGTCTTAGTCTTTTACTATACCATAACAGTGCTCTTAATATTTAAAGGAATTTTATAATGTAAGCTTATTTTTTAAGTATTTTTGGAATACTTAAAATTAAACACTAAACCATATGTCAAAAAATTTACATATTTTTCTATAGAATTCAATGTTATAACTTAAGAATAATACTACTTTTTCATGAAGAAATTGAGAAGCATAATATTGACTGTGACTCATTTAATTGGTTCAGTTCATTAACTACTTAATAACGCCAATAACTCTTTGTGCATAAGGAGCTCTTTTTAAAGAAAAATCAATTGAGGATCTTGTACACAATAGTAGTATAATTTAGTACTTATTGATTCATAAAATCAAGATGAAAAGATATTATTCAATTCATTCAACAAAATAATTGAAGTCTTATTGATCACAAAAGCATGTTTTGAAACACAACATGACATGCAGGCAGGATTATTTATTTCTTAAATGGCATGATGATCTTCTACTTGAAAAGTCTTAGCAACAATGCATGAACCATAAAGCTATATGAATGAATAACATCAAATCCCTATAACAAACATCTATTTCTATATTTCTCCCAAACATCCATTTGTCTGTCTAGAGCTGGAACTATAGATCTTAGATACACATGGATACACGGAGAGAAACTGCATCTTCCAGTGTCTGAGGCCAGATCTTTGTTTGATAAAAACAAGTCACAAGCAGAATAGCTGGATTCGTGAGAGCCTCTTCCTAAATGTAATGTGGCTGCTGCAACACTCTTGCATGGCCTTCAGGAACATCTGAAACATATACAAAAGCGCTGCAGCTCGGAGAATTTTTGAAGCCGTAATTAATGTTTGGGTAACCGTTTTAGTTTTCCTATTTTGCATTTTCTTCTTGATTATTAAGTGATTTTGATTTCTCACAGAAGCTACAGTCTATAAAGTTTTGTTGAAACCTAATTAGTGAATATAATCCCAGTGTTCTGAGGGAAAGTATACATTAAGTTCTTAGGTGACAGCATTTTCATCATCTAACCAACCAAAACAAAAACATTGTTTTCTATGTGTTTCTTATTTACCACGTATTGTTGACTTGCTGACCTAGCCATTGTAGCTACAGCATTGTAACTCACATGCTTAGAGCTTATTCCACATGTATATGTTCTTCTAGAGGCATACTAGAGTCTTCTTCCACTGAGGAACACTACAAAGCACTTCAACACCCTTGTTGGAATCCAGTGAGATAATGAACAAGCATGTGAACAATAGAGCTTTCTCTGGACCATGGAAAGGGTGTGTGTGCAAGGGGAAGGCTGAGGCAGGAAGGCAAACATACCCTCTCTCAGGCCCCTTGACTATGTGTCTGGCGTGAATATTTTGCTCCTTTGTGCACACCCACAAAGGACTTTGATGTTACAGATTAATTTCACTGAGCAGGTAAATTCTCAAAAATGGATTCTGAAAATGGTGAGGATAAAATTTATATACAGAAAGTATATACACACAGAGGTACACACTCTATATTATATCTAAATAGATCTATATATACACATAAATGTTTGCTAGATGTTTATGTACATAGAGAATACAGACAATCTTTTGTAATGGTTAAGACCTACTGGACCTTAGCCTTATAATGATGCAAAAATGATATTCATTCAAAGGAAAACACACTCTGAACTTTTGTGTTTTCCTTTCCCAGGAGATCCACAGAATGCCCATTTCTGTTTTCTGCTCCTACAGAATCCTTCTGTTTTTCATTTTCTGTACAACATTTAGCTCTTTATGTTAGCTATTTAGCACATTCTTTAAAAACTGACCTGGTTTTAGATAATTCTGCTCAACTATAAACTGATAGTTTTAAGATGGACTAGGCTAAGGAACAAATTTAGTGATGTACAGAATCCTGATCAAGAGGCTCTTAAAAGCAGAGCCTGAGGTGGGCTTGTAGTTTACAATGGAATGGTTCTCTAAGAGCACGAGGGCAGGCAATAGAGATATAATAGGAATGGAGACAAGCCTCACTCCTTCTGTCCATTATACACCAGAGTGGAACTGGAGCTGAGACGCAGCAGAATCAGCATCTACTACCTTTTTCTCCTTAGCTGAAGGTTATACCAGGGAATGTAGATAATGCCACACTCTAAAGACAGACTAACAAGTGTCCTGCATAAAAGTTCAAAGACAAAATAGCAGACTCCATGGTATGTGCGTGTGTGCATGCTTGGTGTGTGTGTGCACACTTGTGTGTGTGTGCACACTTGTATATGTGTGTGTGCACGCTTGTGTGTGTTCACCCCTGTGTGTATGTGTGTGTAGCTTTAGTATAGTTTAGTTTTGTGAAAGAAAAACATAAAGTTTACACACACTGACAATAAGATATATTGATGAGCTAATAGAAGGATAGGGGAATATTTGGGAGGAGCTGGGGAAGAGCAAAAAATATTATGGAAATATAAGAAAAATAAGTAATCCCAAATGGTTTTTGTGAGAGATACTTCATAGGTGAATCTAAAATAATATGAGGAATAACTCAAACAGAAAAATATTGATAATAGTGAATGACTTCACTATACTACGCAACAGAAGTCTACTTTCCTTTGTGTCAAGAAAAGTAAAAATTATTAGCAAACAACTGAGCTTAAAACATTAGTAACTTATGTTTTCAGAGCCTATTGTTAAATTCCCAGACTTTTGTGAGACAATTCAGTGATTCTTAAGAATTGCATGATAGGAACTGGACTGCAGGTGTTGCTTGCTGTTGAAGTGTATGTGTGCCCAGTATTCTTGCAGTATTGATGCCAGCATGATGGACACAGCAAAGTGAGCACACAGTCACAGCTGATTATTTTGTGATTGCATCACTCTAGCCACTGTATGTGTGCTGTTGGCATTCCTCATGACTTTGGTAACTGTGCGGTGAGTAGTATGCATGACAGCTCAGTGCTGCCATCGCTGTGGAACCCAGAGTTCAGTGTTGTCATCCTGACAATTCCAAACCAGCCACAGTGGCCTGCCAGAGCTATTCACCAGCGCCTCTACTCATCATGCTTTTTTTCTTTCTCTTTTGATAGTAGGTTGTTAAACATTTACCAACACACCAGCCATCATTTTCACTTCTGTCTCACTGCCCTGTGTTCCATATCTTCCCTTTGCCCTCATTCTGACAATGTTTTATTTATGTTCATTGTTTCAGGGAGCATAAGACAGGATAAAGGGAGAGAAACTGCAACTGTTTTCCAGGCTTGAGTTTTAAAGGGTTGAGTGCAGAAGACTAAAAGAAGCCTGTGACACGAGAAATACAATAATTTGGGGAGAAAGTAAAGTGTGGAAAAGAGCTCACTGGCTCATGTGCCCTTAAACAAAGCAAGGGAAGTAGAGAGACCCAGGAGAACGGAACGCGAGAAAAAAACAGCAAGACTTAGGGCTTCCAACGCTGAGGGTAGAGTTGTTGGAAATTCAGGACATGTTCAAAGGAATGATGTGGAGAAAGATTCAGGCCTCCTTTGGCAAAATTACAGGTAATTTCAAAGGCCCCAAAATAGCAATGAATTATCCTTAAGGATAATCCTGATTATCCTTAGATAGTGGTCCATGATCTAGACACAACAACAGTATAGAGTTCAAGGGTCTGTCCAGGCTATCCCCTATGGATGTGATGCAGGAACACAGGTAGCCGTTGTGATAAGATGGGACATAAAGAGTTCGGTGCACAGAATCTTGTATCATCGATAGACACCAAGGACCAAGAACCAGGATGAAGCCTGATTCCTACAAGGTGATGTGAAAAATTACTCTGATTCCCCAACCCTACAGCATACAAGCCAAGAAATAGTGAAGACATCAGAGACTAAAATGGAGGACATTGTGTACATACCGACTAACTGAAATTGTACCTCATTGTGGCACAGTGGCTCATCACAGAGTTAACTAGAATTGCAGAAAGGTAGATGAGTTTTATATACACCTGAATTTGTGAACTTGGATCAGTATCCAAGACCTCATGACAGGAACCATGATTTTTAAAACATAGATATTTTAAGTGTTCTTCTCAGATTTATTACACTATTTGCCACCTCAGCTACAATGAGCATGCCTGTTATTTCTGAGAACTGAAAGTAGTTATATTACATAATAGGGTATACTACTAATAAGATATGTTAATGAGATAATAGTTATGAAAGGGTATTCCTAAATTCCCCAAAGATATTCAGAGAAAAACTTGCAGAAATGTCTAAATATATTATCAGCCTTCTCGTGTCTTATCCTACATCAGTAAGCATGTCAAAAACAAAATTTTACTTGGTCAACAATATGCTTAAATAATATTTTCTGTCTTAACTTTTATGCATGAATATTCTATTTTTAGGATTATTGATTACCCATCAAAGACTTGCAGGCTGCCAGCTGAGCCTCGAGGGTCAATTGGCCAGCCCAATCGTAAGGCGGCATGCAGACTTGAGGAAGAGAAATGTGCTTTTCCTAAGTGAAGTTGAAATGCTGTGTCAGTGTGAAATTGCATCACTAACGTAGCAAGAGGTAATTCATAAAGAAATTGAGCTGTTTCTGTCCACCTGCATCTCAAGGTAGAACAAAGGAGGGGTAGAACTCTTGCAAGCGCAGTAAGGGCACAAAGCATTAGCAGAGGTTTCTCACAGAAACCACAGAATACTCCATGGTAAACGATAAACAAACCAGTTACTAATTCTAACTGCTTCATTGTGCAGCTTTCCGTATCTTTTTGTCCTAGCCGTTGATGGCTATGGTCAAATCTCCAGTAGCTGGGCATCCACAAGTGTTTCTGGCATACACACCATGTTTTTTTCTTGGAATCCTGTTTCGAGCGTAATCTTTATGCCCTTGTACTATAGGATTTCAGGACCTCAAGGCTAGATTGCAACAAACTGCAAAGCTATGCACTTGTTTAATAATGAGTTTACGTGAGAAAGCCTAGGATCATCCTCTTGTGAGCACCTGCCCATTATCTTTAGAACTTTTAATTATAAGAGCATTGCAGGCACGATGAGAAACAATCAGAAACTGTGGCTTTTCTTCCACCTTTCACATTACTAAAATATTGATAGACCTCCTGTAGTATTTCAAATAAGGTCCTCTTGTCCTGCAAGTCAAGACTCTGTTCAACATTCATTTGATAAAGGCTTATAGAAATAGGCCTGCCTGACCTAAATAGCAAATTCTGGGCTAACTAGGGATACAAAGTGAGAATGTATATTTAAAAAAATGAATAGCATCTACCAGACAAGGTGTGCAGGATATACCTGCTGGTGCACTAATGGCCTGACTGTCATGTGGCACACTGCTATGGGGTAACCAATAGCTTCCTGGTTGGATTTTAGGCCTACTCTACAGGAGGAAATTTCATTTCATGCCTGGAACTATAAACCAGGTCTAAAGTCCATAGCTATGGAACCATGGGCCCTGGAGTAACCTGAACTGCTCTCAGCCTTGAGCTCTGAAATTTCTTGGTGTAGTAAGCAGCAGTCAGAATAAGTGACTGTAAGTGATTCTCACTAAATGGAATGTCTTTGCCCGCCCCTTGCCAAGGACCCGAAAACACCACAGAAGAGGAGGAAGATGGAGTGTAAGAGAGGAGTGCTGTGAATGTTATCTTTTGGATATGACATGACTGCGAATCCATATGGGGAAAATTCCAGCAGAGAGAGCATGGGAGCTCTTGAGACCCCCACATCTTGCTGAATAGCTATGGGCTGCTGGTAAATGCTGTTGAGGGAAGCATCTTTCCTCTTTCCGGTGTAGTCTGCTGGTAGGTTGCCCACATTCCAGTTGACCAATCTATACCCATGCACATGTGGCCACAGCAATTTGACTTAGTGGGGTTTAAAAGTATAGGGAGAGGATGCAAAGATGGAAGGAGGAACGTGAAAGGTCTAGGGAAATGTGGAGGGGCAGGTGGCTGGGACATGTAATTTGTGTAAGACAGAAAGAACAAAACACAAAGACAACTCAAACTCTCAGCAATGTTTAGGCTTGTTGGCTACTAAAACATCCTACTAGCCCATATGTCAACCGTGGGTGGACTCCTGTCAATGCCCTTCAGTTTCTCAAGTTCTGGGATTCACTTCTGTGAACCATAGTTCTTTCATCTCTTGAAGAGGCAAATCACAGGGCAGTCTCTCAGCGATTCCTGCTTCACCTTATGAAAAGAGAACAGACTGCCTTAGTGAGGGAGGCTACCTGGACAGAGGTAAAGTGGGTCCACCTACTTCTGCCCAAGATAAAGCTTTAGGGGTTCTAAGACTCGGACTCTATACAGCAAGTGGCCAACTCCTGTATTTTCCCCATCTTTTTCCTCCTTCTGAGCAAGAGAATACTGTGTTCAAATTTGCTACTCTTTGATGCACATATTCTCCATATAGCCTGGACTGGCCATAAATTTACTCTTACCGGAGATCACTTGGAACTCATGGGAACCTTTCTTCCTTCCCCTCCCAAGTGCTGGAATACAAGCATGAACCACTAAGCACATTTTTCCCTCTTCTTCCTCCTCCTGGTAGTGCTGGGGATGGTCAAACAGTCTTGAAAACACTGAGCATTCAGTGCACCCACCTATATCTTTAGCTCTGAATTTGGAATTTTTTTTTTTATCTCAAGCAATTTAGAAACATCAAAATGTGAATTGTATTGAATTAAATTATTGAATACTATATTTCCTTGTTCTTGTGATTTTTAAAAATAAAATTCTTCCTTATCTCAAGCCCATCTTCCTACTAACACCATGCCAAGGTCAATGGGGGGAATTCTTGTGGGCTTTACACACAAAAGAAGACCTAGAGGCAATTAATGTCTGCTGAGACGCAGAAAATCAGTCTTCTCCAGGGATAAGACCGCTGATAGGTTACCAGTCCTAAGTGATCACTGCTAAACACATATGAGCAATACTAAATAATCTCAGCAATTATATTTATAAACTGAGATACACATATGTAGCAACTATAACTAAAGAAAAGAAGCCACAATCATAAAGAAAAAGAAGCCATGACCTAGAGGAGTGGGAAAGGCACGGGAAGAACACAAGTGAGGAGGAGGAGAAGAAAATGATGTAAATACACTCATATATGAAATTCTCAAAATCTAAATTAAAAATTTAAATATAAGAAGCAAAGTGTAGACACACACACCTGTACTCCATCTCAGAACGGGAGAGGTAGGAAGACAACCAGAAGCTGGAGGCCAGCTTGGGATATCCTGAAACACCCTGTCTTGAAGGTAAAATAATGGAAAGAGTGATGTAGAAACATGAAGCTTAGAAAGTGAGTTCTTTCCTACATTGCATCTTCATGTGAAATGTCAAGAAACAGGAGATTTGGAAAAGTCTACTACATCTTTTCTCTCTGTGGCTCAATTTACTCCCAGATGGAGAAGAGCAATTGTACTCCTGAGTTCTCCTACAACAATATCCCATGCTCAAGAGGGAGCTGGATGAAGGCTTACCCAGCTCTTCTAGTGCCAAGGAGAGATCCCAGGACAAACAGAAGATGGCCCTGGTTACAAATCACTACTGCCCGGAATTCCCGTGCATTAGCAATGAGTGTGGAAAATAATATAAGTGCTTAAGGCAACTGTGCCATCTACAGATGTTCAACATCTGCACTCATGGCAACTATCAGCTGTTTATTATGTGTGTCTACTCAACTGAAATGTGTACATCCCTTTATCAAAAACATGTGATCAAATATATGTAGCAGCAAGAGGTCTATTAATCACAAAGTGAAAACCATGTTGATTTTGAAGGGAGTAAATTGAAAGCCTTAAATGATACATTCACAGCACACAAAACTATTAGCAATGAGAGTGGTTAACCCACAATATGAATATCACAAACCAGTCTCACCTAAGATTGAGAATATACAGAAAAAATTGTGCCATCTACCCACTTTTACTCAAAACTGAAATAAATATATGGCATTAGATGTGAAGTGCCTATTACTTCAGGTGGGTGATGACTTGCAGTTGGGGAGGGGGACATGAAGAAAAGTCTTTGAGCTGGTGGAAAAGCTCTGTCATCTGATCCAGGTGTTGGTAGCACGTCCACTTGGAGTGATATTTTGTGTGTGTGAATCCTCCATACATTTGTGACCTTTCATACAGGATTCAAGGGGAAATGAAAACAAAAAATACTACAAACTCTTTTTCTGCCCTTGGTTTTATGTCATATTGTTCCCAAGCAGCCCTATCATGAAGCCTCATAACATCACTGATCTTTCCTCATTTTTATAGCTCAGATGATGTATTCGTTGAATGCCATCTCTTTTTTTCACCCTGTTAAGAACAATGCGGGGCACACAGGAGAGAGTATATCAATATTTTTGAGGGAATGAATGAGAGGATAAATAAATGCGTTTGTTTATAACAATGCAGTGAACAACATCAAGTTGGGAACAGTCTGATTTTGTTATCCAAAGGTCTACATATTAGGCACAATGCCTGGTACACAGTGAACCAACCCTATGCTTTGATGTACATAGATGATAGAGAGAGAGAGATGCATAGATGGATGTATGGACAGACAGAAAGACAGACAGATACAGATGATGGATTTGTTGAAAGTAAAGAGAAAGAAGACGTAAAAGTCTCTTCAGCTTTTTTACATGGATTCAACAGCCATAATTCTTCAGGGACTCCCACGCTTTCAGCTGTGGGGTGTAGGGTAGTGGGTTTGCTGGATTGCATAGCTGCACAGTTTTCAGACTCTGTAGCATGCAGACTGTCATTATTGTCTTACCTGCCCCTATCCAGTAAGCTAGGCTAACACATCATTTTTTGTTATTTACATATACACATTCTATTGATTGTGCTCCTCTAGAGAACCATACCTAATACACTGTATGTTCTGTTGGTGTTTTAGAGACACTTGGATCCCAACTGAGAAGCAAAGGGCTGACTTGAAGATTCTGGCAGTGACGCTAAAATCAAAAATATTGACCATTCATCCTGCAACCTTGGGCCTCTATACAACTTTGTCACACAGACTCTGTTTAGCAATAATAAACCTTAGCATTAATGTGGAGCTGTCCTATTTTATTTCTACTGCTGAGATAAAATATCTTGACCAAAAGCAAGTTAGTAGAGAAGGATTTTATTTCACTTCTAAATAAAACTTCAAGACTTCAGTGATCTAGTCACAGCATATACACAGATACAAGCATAAAGAAATAAATATGTGCTTTCTTACCTTCAATTTTTAGTTTTCTCATTTGTTTGTTTGTTCGTTGTTGTTTTTAAAAAAATCTACTCATAAAGTTCTGGACTGAGGAAAGAGGGATGTTTTCAGTGGTTTGGGTGTTTCATTTTAATAACTTACGCTAGACAATCCCCCATAGGCAGGCCCACAGGCCAATCTGTCTTAGCTAACCCCTCACTGAGGCCCACTTCCCAGGTGATTCAAGGTTGTATCAAGATGACAGTTAAAACTAGCCATCCCAGGAGATCAGACCCTACCACCTCAAACACATTTTGTCATAAAAGTTATTTTGGACAGAAGGCAATGAAAAAACACAGGAAAAGCTCTCCCCTCCTCCCATTAGCCTAAAAGCATGACATAAATTACAAAAGTGTCTCCAAGGAAAGACTCAGTTCAATCACCTAAGAAAACTTTGGACGCTTGTTAGCCCAAAGATGTACTAGAGCATCCCACAATTTGCCACCCTTAGTGATTGTCACCTACTTCTTAAATTTCTCCAAAGATTTATTGTCTTTTGTGTCTACACAGACTAGAGTTCTAAGTCACCTCTTTGAGAGTTACTCATTCTCTGGGTAACTCCAGCAACCCTGAGAATACATGGAAAACACCTATTAAAGAGGTAGGCTTTTTGTTGCTAATTTATCTTCTTCTATAATAATCCTCGCATAAGAATTCAGAAAAATTAAGGAAATTATTATCCTGTACAACAAACATGCAGGCTTGCATAGTTACGTGCTCATGTTCTGTGCCGTTTTAACCTTTGTTTGTTTCCACAATAGCTCCAACACATGGCTGTCAGTCCTTTTCTATTTCGGAGATGTATATGCTGAGCATCTTTTTGCTTTGCTATTTTTACCTTGAAATTTAGAGCCAAAATGGACTGGAGTTGGTATTCAGATTCTAAGACCTTGATACCTTGTATTCAGTTTCTCCACCCATAAGAAAAATTCTCAATGTTAATCTAAATAAGCATAAAATAATATAGATAATGCCTGCAGGTCCTTCTTGAACACCTACAAAATACCAAACACTGCTGCTACATGATTATTTGTATTCTACACTACTACTGACCCTTGTAGAGATGAGGAAACAGACACAGAGGTTCAGAAATGTCTTAAGGTTGAACACCTTGCACATGAAGGAAGCAGCCTAGCTTCGATACTTACAATACTACCTGCTTCGGTGTGCAATGTCTTCAATGCTGTCTTATTTTACTTAGCACATTTCAAACCACAGCTTGCATCAGAATCAACAAGATGGCTGAAGAGGTTCCTCAGTTTTTGATTGTCAGGTTTGACGTGGAGCTCAAGAACTTCACTTTTAAGCCAGCTCCTGGTTTTGATACTTAAGTGTGGTCTGGGGACCACACTTAAAGGGATAGTACAGCTCCACAAAACAGACTCTAGCACTAAATGTTTTAAATTTTTCACATAAAATTACATCATATAAGCAAGATTTGGCATATGGGAAATTATTGGTTGGTGAATTTTTAATAAAGCATCAGCAATGACTTGTCTAAGATCAAATATCCTAATGATTCTGCAAGATTTAAATTAGCACCATGTCTTCCCAGAGAACAAGCTTGTGATGACAGACCAGGAAGCCAAGTCAATTGATTCTCTCCAGCTCCTAGAGGATCTAAAGTCAATTCTGAATATAACCAACACACAGAAAATGTGGGAAATTGAATTGGAATTAGAATATAACTAGAGAGTTAAGACTCCAGTAATTATGTTAGATTTGGAAATATTTGTTGCTTTCTTCAAGACTGCTTGTTTCTTGTCCTCTTATCACAATCTAGTTTATTGCTAAAAATGGCCCTTGTGTATATTTTAACAGACAGCAGATATTTTTTTCATTTAGGCTAACCCCGGAGGCGAGAGGAAGATGTTTGCTCATTCTTGTTTATCTTAAACAATATACTAATGTGATCAATACCTAGTTCAACTCCCATTGTTAGTGGCAAGAAAACATTGTAATCCAGTTATGTTTCATGTGAGTAATTGAAACCATTTAATAATGCTTCATTTTGATCATGCTCATGTGAATTTTAGGCAATTTTTGGAAAATAAGAAAATAGTCAATCGCTGATTGGTACAGAAGTGTGAAAATCCTGGTTTTGTACATTCAAATAAAGCAAACTCTGAGCTAGCACTCATGCCCACAATCTTCAGAACCTAGCCTTAACTTCTCTGCTTTCTCCACTTCTTGTTTTCTTCAGTAGTTATGCTTTGATAAACTCCCAAACACAAGCACCTTTTCCAGAAGGCCAACTTCTGAGAAGCCAGTCTAAGAGACTTCCTGACTGCCCCCTCATCCATTCCTCCAAACTACTACCTGTCACTCCCTACTACACAAGCAGCTCCTGAAGCCATTGTGTGGCATTCCACCAAAAATACTGTTAAAGGAGACAATAATTGTTTCATGTGAATCGTTAGCCACATTATCTTCATTCAAAATCCAACAAAGTTTCCATATTTGCTGTTCACTTAAAGACAGTTTCTTAACCATGTATTTCAAGCCTTGTACCCTGACTTTAACCTAACAATCTTGAATCACTGCAAGTAAAGTGTGCATGTTGTCTATAAATGGATTCAGCCAACTTTGCCCTGCCTCCCACATTTCTGAGCTCCCTTATTTTCCGTGTGAATGTCCTCCCATTCTAAGTATGTAAATCAAGTCCATCTCAAGTAATTTTCTGAGTACTTTGAACCTTCATTTTATTAGTTTCCTATTGTTCTTGCAGCAAAGCACCACAAACTTAGTTTCTAAAACACCTTCATTATCTCACAGTTCTGTAGGTTTCCTGTGTCTTCTCAGACTAAGACAATTGTTTAATTGGACTATTATCTGGAGGATTGGTACAAAAACTGAATCTTCTGTGAATACTTTCTGAATTTGGTTCTTATGCTCCTGAGGTCCTTGCCTCCTGTACCATGAGGACCTAATCTCTGTCTACTTTTATCTCCTCAGCTTCCTGCTGGGAAAGTTCTAATTTGAGAGGATATTACTTAGGTTAATTACACCCAAAATAATCCAGGTCAATCTCCCCATCTCAAGGATTTTAATCTTAACTAAATCTACAAAGTCATTTTTGCCATGTAACACAAATTATTCATGAGTTGAAAAACAAGATTTAGCATATAGACATCCTTGAGGAATCCCACAGAAGGCTATTGTGAACTCTTTCAAGCCTGAAAAGCTATAGACTATGGATCATCCTTCCAGTAAGTTTCCTCACACATAAAGTCAGAGTGACTTACTTCCACAGTGTGTAACTGATTAATTTTCTATGAACGTTACATCTATTGTTCCACTTGTTCTTTGTAATAGCCTGTGAGTTCATGATGATTACGAACCATTTTACATGTAAAAACTGAAACATAAAAGAATTGGCACCTCTAAACTAATAAGTAGAATGTTAGCTACAGCTAAGACAATCCCACCTGTTTGTTACAAAGCTTAATTTGCTTGCCAATGTAATGCCACAACACGACGTCTTTTCTGAGAGTCCTATATTTTGATAGGACCATGTAACTGATTCTGGTCAGCAGAATGCGCTCAAAGGTTATAAAGAGCACTTTCTTAGTCTGACCACTAACCCCAATAGGTAAAATAGGTATTGTTTGTTTTTTGTTTATTTTATACTTTCTCTCTGGTTAAAAGCACATGACATAGGTTGTATAGTCAACCCCCAAAAAGGAGCTTAGACCATTAGGATACATCTTATAAGAGAGGGACAAAAGACTCTTGTCACTCACCCAGGACCATTATGTATAAGTTGTTACATTTTGTTCAATTCCTATGGGTTCAGCAACATATTTGATCAATATGCTGAATGTTATGCTTAGATTCTGTGTCTTTAGCTGGAATAGCATTCCTTCTTTTCTGTTCTTTCTTCTTGTTTTCTGAATAATGATATGATCCCTCAGACTTTGTTGAGGAATGCTTCCCAAGGATATCAAATCTCTCGCACTTCACAGCCCATCATCTAGAGAAGCCAAAGCAGAAACTCAAGAAAGGAACCATGGAAAAGGAATGCTGCTCCCTGGTATGTTTCCACTGGCTTGCTCAGCTGCCATTTGTATATAAACCATCCCAACTGTCCAGAGGAGGCAGTGGCCTCATTGGGCTGGATGCTCCCATGTGAATTAACAGGCAAATAGAGTCCCCCAGATAAGCTCAGCAGCCAGTCTGACGGGGCGATTCCTTAACTGAGGTTCCTTCTTCTTCTTTCTTTGGAAGAGTGTATCAAGATGATGACCAAGTTTGGTGTGACGGCACTATTATTTTATAAACGCAGCATTCTCTGCCAGCATTGACCTTAAAAAACTTTTTTCCCCCTCACTCAAGGTTGAACACAGAGCAGGACCTTTTTCTACACCATGAGGACATTCAAATAGAAGGGAAGAGACTTCACTTGGACTTTTTATCAGTCCACACAGAATTAGTGAGGTTTATCTGGTAGAAAGGCCAGAAAAGAGTGGATTGATGAAGCAACCTCATTCTAATCCCCCCAAAAACTACAGGCTCTCAGAAGGACCAATAAATAGAAACAAAACCAAAATAAACAAAATATAATACCAAATATCAGAATCTGTCCTAAATATATTCTACAACTTGTGTTCAAAGTAACGTGATTCTAAAATAATTCTGAATGGCTTTGAACACTTTCAAAAATCCTGTCCTTTCTTTTTCTTTTTTTTTTTTACTACTATCTAGTAAATACTCACTTAATATTGTCCTCAAATGTAAGACCCTTTACAACTACAAGCATGTGATATAATATTTCATGTAAATATATCTTCATGCCTTTAACATTTATATTTATTAAGTCATATGTTCTATAGATTTCCAGATCACAAACATTTCTACAGTATTGGATAATCTATAATATTGATTATGATAAATCTTCTCTCCAGGCCTCCCTTTTTCCTGAATTCTAAGCACAATTTTTTTCAAAATCAATGTCATCATTTTCTGTCCAAAATATGCTTCTTTTGATGCCGGCTCTGCTGTGGCTGACAGCACAGCCCTCCATCGAGCATCTGTAAGTGGCTTCCTCCTCCTAAGGGAAGGGTGTGAGAGCGACTCAGTGGTTAACAGCTCCTGTTGTTCACAACACTTTTTTCTTACAGAAAACGTGGATTCAGTTTTTTCCTCAGATTCATTATAACTGTTCCTAACTGTAGTTATCATGCCTACTTATGGTTCCCACAGGCACGAGGAATAGCAGTGCACAGACATACATACAGGCAAAACATTCATACACTTCAAGCAAAATAATCAAGTCGTTAGGAACATTAGAAATTGACCTCAGTTCCTCTTGTCCCCATTTTGTACACTCAAACAGTTGCCACAGTCTTAGAAATATCTCCTGAAACTATCCTTTCTAAAACTTTACTCTGTGTTTTCTAGGCCCCTGGCCTATTGTTGTTGTTGTTGTTGTTGTGTTTTTGTTTTTTTGTTCAGGTTATATGGTAGAAAGATAATCCATTATAATAATCCACAAGGACATGGGAAAGTGAGCCCTAGTGAGAGATAAATGAAGGCAGGAAGGAAAAGGAGGGAGGAGGACGGTAGGACAGTAAATGAGATCTATTTAGATATTTGTCTTGATGGAAACTCACTCATCATGTGATGGAACATGATGAAATGTGGAACAAAAAATGAAAGGGAAAAATGTTGCTCTGAGCAGAAAACATGTGGAGTCAGGCCAGATGGACCAGAGCCAGCCCTGGGGTATTCAGCAGAGAGCATTGCAAGCAGGGGGAGCAGCCAGTACAAAGCTCAAAGGAAAGCAAGGCTGGGAGATTTCAGAGAACAGGAAAACCAGTATGTACAGAGAACAATAGCTGAGGGAGACAACCGAAGGAAGACAGCAGAGAAGTAGGTGGAGGCCTCCCAGACAGAGCACTCAGATTTACTGGTTACCAGGAAATGTGACAGTTTTAAATGAGAAACTCTGAAGCTCTGGATTACTTTTTGTATTTGTTTACAAAATTGGCCCTGTCTGCTGTCTGAATAATGGCCTTATATGGAGAATAAAACTGGGGACAATAATATTTCGGGAGCTATTCTCATCATCAGTGCTAAGAAAGGTATTGGCTTAAGCCCGAATCATTCCAGCAGATGTGGTGAAACTTGTTAGATCCAAAATTTTCTTGCACAGAGAATGGAGAGCTCTTGTTAATGAAATTGTTTTGTGGAAGGTGGTGCATACAGAGTGCAGAGAGGTACAGAGGAAAATCAAAGATGCTGCCTTCATTTTGAGACTGAGCCCATGTTCCCTCCTTATAAGTGCTTCAGAGAAGGCTCTTCTGTTACTTTGGCCTAGGCTAAACTACAGCAGTGTCTTCACTTTCTCATCACTCTCCTATTTTTTCTAAATAAGCCTGCTGCACAGTTATCTCCTAGATTATCCTAAAAATTTAAGGGTGGAAATCTGAATTGTCAAGATCCTATTAGAAGAAAGGAATTCATGCTTGTCTCTCTGGGTACAAAGGAAAATAAATCCGAAGGAAGAATTGGTTTTCATCAGATATTCAACATTGAAGCCACTGTCTGGGCTGGAGTTAATGCACAGAACGAATAACTGAGAGCTGCAGCTATTGGAGGTGAGACACAGAGGAAAATGGGGGCCTCAGAGCTCAGGAGTGTGAAGAGGCTCCTAAGTCTCCATTATTCCAACTTTATTATCCTCTAGATCCATCAACTTAGAAACCTAGATCTTTATGTCCAAATGATTTACTCTATTTGAAATGTTATCCCTCCAACCTTTCTCCCCCTCACACACCTCATGCTGCCACCCAGGAAGCAGCAGGGAAAGCCACCTTCTGTGTCTCCATGCAGGGTAAATCAACTCCTCTTCTTTTTGACGGCTTTGTGCTTCCATAACTCTAAGTCAACACATACCATATTGGATTGTCAGGTATCTATTTACAGAGCTAGCTCATCCACAGGACTATGAATTTCTTGCAGATAAGAATTATGTCTTGACATCTTTTCACCGTTGCTTTGGAAACAATCTTCAAATCAATAGTAGTTCCAGACAAGATAAAGAGCACACAGTGCTATAACTTTCTGAGGTTCAAATTAGAGTTCAAGATTAAATGCTGCTTATTCACACAAAGGAGTTACAAAACAAACAGTGGTCATCTCATATCTATGGTATCTTTATTATTTAGTTTTGTGCCTCAAAAAATAATCCATAGGATTAGGAAGTTTGCCTAGCTTTGTGTTTTATAGTTTGAGTAGGACTTAACTAGATGGTGGCTAATGCAGTTTGGAAAGACTGAGCTAGGATAACTCTTCTCCCTTTTATGTGGCTCCTGACTTCCAAGGAAACTTGCCTGGGCACGGTGACTAGGCAGTCTCAGAACTTGAGAAATTCAGTTAGGTTAGTTCTCCACGCCTGCCGCTGTAGCTTACTGACTGGCAAAGTTCCAAGGCCGCACCAAGCTCCAGAGATGGTAAAGCAGGCAACACAACCTGACAGACAGAAATTCATTTCTGATAATTGTGCATGTCAAGAAGGCTTGCACATGGCTGGGTGTTTTCTCTTTTAAACCTTGTCACTACCTACCAAAAAAGAAAGCACAGCCTAGCTAACCTGAGGAAACCAGTTTCCCTTGAGATGAAAGCATCCCACTGTTCTATAGAATGCAGCTCCCAACACAAGGGAGAGTGAAGCAAAGGCCTGTGGAGCTATTGACCACCCACAGCCAGCCCCACAGTGCGCTGAGGCAAGACCCAAGACAGGAAGTGTGGCTGCAGGTGCTTACATTAGGCCACCGAGTGGTTTGCAATAAATACACTAGAAAATGATAGGCAGCTTATCATAAACCTACAATAGAACAAATCTATATGTCGATCCTGAGGAATCTTTCAGATGCTCAGAATTCTTCAAAAGCATTTCCTTGAACTGCCCATATACAATATGTGTCTTGCTATTTCTCTGTACTCCAATATCCAGTAGCAAGTTTTTACCTTTTGTATTTTAAAAGGAATAGAATCCTTCACCAGGAACAGTGGTGTTACCTATCCTTAGCAGAGTAGCTGGGCCAATCACTTTTGGTTGTTAGATAAATCAGGTTTAATGTGATACACACATGGCAACTTCTTTCTCCTTTTGAGACTCTCTTTCTTATTCTGTAAAATGAAAATAATGATGTAAACTGTGTCCTCCATATGCTGACTGGGCTGAATACAGTAGTATCCAAATGCCATCGATGGTTGATCTAAGGAATAATCTACACAGCTGGATAAGACACTGCACACATTGTTGGGATAAATGTGAAATGCTTTGCATGCCGTAATTACTTAATAAACATTAGCATTCCTTCTGTTTCCATACTTCTAACAGGTACTCCGGCTCAGGGTTGTCATAGGCCAAAGGTAACTTAGAATCTGATTTTTACTGAGACACAGCCACTCCCCTGGTGCTAGTCATTCTGCTTCTACAATAGCATAATAAGGGCCAGCTGCTGTCTACAGTGACTAAATTATATACGTAGGAATTTATAGAAAAAGTTTGCTGACTGGCCTTAAATTTCCTAAACCTTAAATTTACATTGTTTACTGAAAACTCATGCTCTCCGGCTTCAGCTTCTCCTGTCTGAGGCAGGATTGCAGGAAGGGCTGAGAACATGCATTTCCAATAAGAATCCAAATAATAGCAGTGCTAGACTACATAAATACATTACTCTAATTACCTAAAGTAATATAATTATGTAAATCTTGGTTTTTAAGTAGCAGGATTACTGGGTCTGGGGGTTCACGGCGCTGTAATGCAGCAGTGCGAAAGCAGAGACAAGACGGTGACCACAGCACTGAGGTCAGTCTGAGGAGAGATTGAGAGGGTGCCTCAGTAAAGAAACTTAATATAAAGTAAAATAGTACATGCTATAATTTGTATGTGGCTTGGCCTGTGTTTTACCCCAAGCACTGGAAACTTGGGCTCTGGTATCACAGTATCAGGAAGCTGACCTTTAAAGAGGGGGTGCTTCAGACTTAGAAAGAATTCCTGCTGACCCTGAGGAAGTCACCGTGAGAGCTGGCTGCTGTTGGCACAGCCACTTCATGTGCTTTGTCTCTCTTGCACACATAGGCTCCCTTTCCATTGGTTCACCATCCTGTGACCCAACCAGGTGACCCTCACCAGAGACTGAACAGAGGGGAATGTCAAGCCTCCAGAACTCAGTACAAAGAAATTTTCTCTTGTGGAGTACCTGCCATTAGGTATTCTGTGATAGCAACACTAAGTGAACTAATAAACAGGATATTCGTCAATTAAAAATGAACTGAGCTCATATTATAAAAACTTCAGAATGGTGCTATATGAGTGACTAAGAGCCTTGAGCTATTTTAAGCAAAATGTTCCTTATAGATAATTCATGTTTATTCACAGGAGAAAAAAAATTAATCTAGGCCAAGGACAATTCCCACCAGAAAAAGTCAGAAGCCAAGCACAAAAAAATAAAATCAAGAATATATATTAGGCTTTAATTATTAACCTATGTACAAAATGAAACATCTGTCTTAAGGTTTTCCTAAATCAGAAGGTTTGGCTCCTCCTAATTGTACCATTTGTCCAATTCTCTCTAAAATATCTAACCACAGAATACTCAGTGACAACCACATACTCCAAGGCTCAAAATAATTTCTATTTTCCAGTGCTAATAACATATTGCAGACGCCCTCCTGGCAGCCCTCAAGATTTCAGATGGATGGGTGACAAGCTGCTTACTTAGGAGATCAGGTCAGATCTGTTGTGATCCGATTTGTGATATTTGAAAATCATCCCATAATGAGCTTTTATAAATTATTGTGATTAAGCTGCTTATTATGTGCTTGCCCTTCCTTGATCCCTAATTTAATTTCCTTTAGTGATTTTTTTTATTCCACCCATCTTTCTACTTCAGTGCTTAAAGTGAAAAGAGCAAATCATTTCCTTTTAAAACTGCATAAGATGCCTTTATTTTATCTTGATGACTTAGATAATATTCATTTTATTAGCAGAAAAAATTATCTAGATATTATTTTGAGCCCGTTTTAAATAAGGACTAAGCCTCAGCAAGCAAGAAACTTTTAAAAGGCCATGAGAGAGAGTTTATAGTCACAGTGCTGTCTGGTCCTGAGATACAAAGTTAAAGTAATTGCTGGCTTCTAGAACGTGGGATCTCAGAGGGGACCTGGAGCAGGGCCTACACACTCCATGTGTAGATTAAAGAAAAAAATGTATGAGCTGTTACAATTAAACACACACCCTCATGTTCTCACAGACTGACTTTACATCTCATAATACATTCCCAAAATAAACACCCTATGCCAACCAGAATATTAGACTTATGGAAATATGCTTTGCATGGGGAAGAATTATGTATATCCTCCTATTTCTTCTTTCCCTCTCCTTTTCCTCTATTTCTTTTTCCTCCAGTTTTCTTCCTCCTGTTCTTTCTTCCATTGGTTATAATTCACTGAGTACGGTTCTTTTCCAGTTTATTAGAGTGAGCTATAAAAAAAGAAATTGAAAATTCTTACCTCATAAAAAACACAAGCTATGGAATGATTGAAATAATTGCTTATGATGCTATTTCTTCTTTTCTACTTGTCTCTATTTAACAATCTTTGTATAATTATCTGTATTTATTGAATAACTTAGAGAGAGAATGTGTAGCATAGTGCATAGGAATATGATCTACAGAGGGCCTGTTCCCATCTTACTCTACCTCATATGTCTTATGTGGCATTAGGCACATGAACAATCTTCCCACATATTAATTTCTTTACATAGAAACGGGTATTTAAGAAGTCCTCGACCTCATTTGATTCTTCAAGGGTCAAGTGGCTTACATTTCATGAAAAATGATAAACAGTGTGTTACATCATTGTAATTACTTCAGTCATGATGATATGGGATGCTGTTTGTTTAATTTTGTCCTGTAAGGATGCTATATTCTAAGAGTTTGTGTCACCCAGGATTCATATAGTGAAATCTTGAAGCCATGGTTAATGGTGTGAGGAGATGGGGTTCTGGGGGAGGTAAGACTGTGAAGTTGCACC
>CM053766.1:151917807-151990915 GCA_028658305.1 Pachyuromys duprasi | reverse complement strand
TTTCAGAAACCATATCATCATGTGCGTAGGTTAAAATATTAAAGTGTTAAGGAAAGCCCACAACACTGAATTTTACAATGAATAAAATTGTTTTTCAAAGATACAGAGAAATAAAACCTTTGCCTAGCAAATAAAATTGAGAAAGTTTGTTGCCAGGAGTAATAGTAAAACTTTCTCTTCTCAACATAGCAGGTCGACCTGTCACCATCACTGAGCAGAGAGATAGCCTTGTCCTGTAATCCTGCAATGAAATAAGCAAAGAGACTCAGTGTATGGCAATGGGCTTTTGACCCCACCAAGGAAGATGAGGAACACAGAAGGTCTCGGCATCCTCACCTGGCCTTTCTGCCATCACTGCCCTCTGTCCTTCCTCTCAGGAGCAACTGCTGATGAGAGATGGTAGAGTTCACAGGAAGTAGAAGGTTGGCTGAAGGCAGAATTCCATCTGACCAGCTTTGGGGAGGGCACCACGTGTGCTGGGGTTTTCAGTAGCTACTGGGGAGTCATCCATGTCCCTGTAAGCAATGCTGATGAACTCATTCATTCATTCATTCATTAAGCTGGACTTGGGGAGGATCATTGCTATGGTCAGTCTTTGAAGCCCTAAGTGGAGTGAATAGACATTTGTTGAAAGTAAAGTCAACTTGTCTTGAAATAAGTGTCTCAAGTAGTTTTTCAGGGCTGGCAAGGTGGCTCAGCAGGGGGAGGTGGTTATCACTGAGCCCGAAGACATAGTTTGATCTCCAGGAACTATATGGTAAAACGAAAGTATCGACTTCAGAAAACTGTGTACATGTACACAACACATATGCCCACAAGCTGCTCACACTCAAGTCAACACATCAATGAAAAAGAGGTAGTTCTTAAGAGAGAGAAAACCTCTGGAAAACTTAAATGGAGGTGGAGATCGAGCCATGTGCACAAGCTTGTAGGCCTGAGTTTGAATCGTCAGAGCCCACAAAAAGCAAGGGCTGGTAGCAAAGTGCAATCCCAACTCTCAAGTGACAAGACGTGTGGTGGGGACATTAATGTATAGTTAAACACAAATCATATATATATGCCACACATGTGCACACTCAAAGAATTAAAGGAAGCACATGAGAGCAGGGGCAATCAGAGGTAGAAAACAGAGAAAAATAATAAAATTCCCTCACATATAAAAGAGGCCTCCTCAGTTCTGGTGTACTGTTGTTACATGACTTTAAAAGTACGAGCAAATTAAAAAGAGAAAAATGTTAATTTTATAGAAAATATATTAAAATAAATAAAACAAAAATGAAAAACAACAGGAGAAGAAAGTAAAAGAAAGGTGGTTGAGGAATAAATCATGTCCGTTGTTTAAGGAATGACAGTGCATTTCTCCATGATGAACAGACGTTACACTGCCATCACTGGTCTGTGAGCCACTCTCTCTCTCTCCGTTTCACTAACATATGTCACATGATGCTCAGAAATGATGTACAACTATTTTCCATCAACTTAATTAATTTGTTAATACTTTTTTAAAAGGAAGGAAGGAGCCAGGCACGGTGGTGCATGCCTTTAATCCCAGCACTCAGGGAGGCAGAGGCAGGTGGATTACAGTGAGTTCGAGACCAGGCTGGTCTACAGAACAAGTCCAGGAGAGCCAAGGCTGCTCAGAGAAACCCTGTCTCAAAAAAAAAAAAAAAAATGGAGGGGGCAGGTAGGGAGGGTTATGGTATGCATCTAGTTTCACATACAAATTTTAAAATTTTCAGAATTGGGAACATCATGTTATCACTTTTTCTCCATTATTATCTAAGGAAGTAAAGTAAGAAAGAGCATTGAGGGTAAGTATTTAGAGAAACAATGAAGAACTGCTATAATTCAGAGCAGATGTAATTCTTAGAAAATACTCCCCAAACCTATAGGCACATTACAAGACCAGATAACAGAAGTTAGCAAATAATTCTAAAACAAAATAAATATAGAAAATGAAGTTATATTCCCATAAAACATAAACAGTGGATAAAAACCACAATTACTTTTAAATCACATAATATAAAATTTGATTCTGGATTATGAGTTTCTATAAAAATAGCTAGCTACAATGTATACTTTGTTTTATATCTATGCATATACCTGTATTGAACTGACATTGTGGCAGGTTTGCATCCTCTAATTATTTAAGATGGTGTGCCTCATGAGATTCCTGCTGTGGACAGGATAATGGTACGGACTTTCAAAATTTATGCTCAACCTGGCCCTCAGTGAAACAACATTAACAGGCAAGACCTTTGAAAGGTGATTAAATTCTGAGGGCTATGCTACCATAAATTAGTACCCTTATATGAAGGTTAAGGTTGTAGGTAGTGATCTCTTATTCTTCTGCCATAGAGGAACGTCATGTTTTTCCCCTCTGAGGATCAAGCTGTTTTTAAAGATGAATCTGGACCCATCATAATCAGACCAAACTATCTTGATAATGAAATGCCTTGACTTCAGAACTAATCTATGGTATTTTGTTATTGCAACATAAATAGACCAAGGTAGTAATCAGTCCTCTTGACTATTTTGATAAAAACTGGCTTTCCATTTTAAATCTATTTACCTGGAGTTAGCACAGAGACACTATAGTCTATAAGTTCAGTGTTCCAAGATTTCTTTTGTCAGTCACTGAGTGCAAGTCACTTGTACTTTTGATGAGCTGGCAAACTCAGTCCCCACTAATTCCCCACGAATTCCTCCTTAGGACTGATGATTTGCTGCTTTGTCTGACGAACCTCAAGAAAGCATTTGCGCAGATGCTGGCTCAGCATAGATGTTCTAGGATGCAGATGGACGAGCAGAGAGGCGTACAATGTGAGGCCTGGGACAGCCCTGAAAGCAGCAGCTCCTCCCCTGTAGACTTGCATGTGCGACTCCTGACACAGATGTTTTCTACTCACCAGGATGTTTTCTGAGCTCCATCCATTAGGGATTTTGTGGAAATTTAGTTACACAGACATGATGAATTCGGTCATTGACCTTCGGGTGATTTACCTAACATATAATTCATTTTCCCTCCTCGAAGTTTAGGATGGTTCTAGTCATACCTTGGTCTTTCTGGTGATGAGCACCCATCTGGAAGGTACCTAGACACTCTAGCCACCAGTTATCTCATCAAAATATGGGAGATACCCCAAACATCCCAACAGTTCCAAGGGTCTTCTGTTTGGAAACGGGATGTAGCAAAAGATGTTTCTAGCATCACTCGGAAAATTGTAAGAATTTTAGAAATGAGTGATCAGGTATCAAACAAAGACCAAAAAGGCCTTTCTTGTGATCCCATACCAACTCAGCTTTAAATCAAATTACAAACACTAAAGTAGAAGAGGCAACCCTTCCGAGGGTATTAAAGGCTCTCTACACAACATCACAAATGCCTTCTGATAGGTTGTGAGGCAGAAATCTTAGAGATCATTGAAATTATATTAGAGAGTACTGCCCACTGCCACACAATATGAGTGGGCAAAAGACACCCAGAGGCCCACACCCATGTGTGCAACTGTGGCATTCAAATATGTGGTAGAGAGATGGGAGAGGTCGAGAAGCAGGGTGCTCTGCTCACTCTGCAGAAAGACCAAAGCATAATGTGAGCATAGTGAGAAGCAGCCTGGAATCTGAGGTCATGGTGCATTCCCAGCCTGTGCTGCCGCTGAGGGACATGTCTGTGTTCTATGTCAGTGTCTGTGGCCCAGGTTACCACCAAAGGACGAGTAGACATCTCTGGCCTGGGCTGTCACCTGGGACCATGCTGCTATCCAAGGGCTACACAGAGTTGGCCCTGCCCCTCACTGGCTGTGGCTTGCAGGAGAGTTGGCCCCAGGCTTCACCCCTCATAGGCTGCAGCACCTGGCCTGGGCAGCACAGGAGAAGTGGCCCTGAGGGCCTGAGATTGCAAAGGCTGGCCCTGTCCCTTGCTGGCTGGGCACTTTGGTAAACTGGCATGGGCAGTGCTGGAGAGCTGGCTCTTGTGGTGTGGGTGCAGGAAAGCTTGGGAGATGGCCAATTCAGCCACCACCCAGGCCCAGATCCAGGCCTTTGAGTCGGCCCACCACAGCATCTACCCCATCTATGAGCTGCTGGAGCACAAGGAGCCAGTCCTGCAGATCCAAGCTGCAGGATTCCCATGACACAGAGCAACAAAAGGATATCTGAGAGGAATCCCAATGAGGATCCAGTGTTGATAGTGTTTAAGGAGCCAGAGGCCTCAAGCCAGACCGATGACTCATCGCAATAAACATTTGCATGTAATGATGTTTGGACAAAAGGGTATACTGTGGGTCACACTGAAGCTTGTTGAGATAAGGGGTTTTTGTTTGTTTGTTATTTTATTTTTGTTTCCTTTTTGGTTGAAGGTTGCAAACGCAGAAAGTAGATACAAATAGACATAATATGAAACTCATGTATATGATACGAAATTCACAAAGAATCAATAAAAAGCATTTTAAAACGTGACAGAGAGGCTAGAGAGATAGCTGTGAGGTTACGAGCACTGGCTGCTCTTCGAGAGGACCTAGGCCCATTGTCCCAGTGCCCAGGAGGCTCACAATTATTAATAATTTGTTTCAGAAGATCCAATGCTCTATGCTAGTCTCTGCTGGCACCGTGCACACATGGGGTACACAGACATACATGCAGGCAAAACGTCCATACACAGAAAATAAAATACTAATGTTAAAAAAAAGAAGAAAAAGGAAGGATGGATGGATGGAAGAAGGAAGAAAGAAGGGAAAGAAAATAAGAAAGAGTAATTACGCCAACTTCCAGGGCAAACAGAGCAGCTGCACTCCTTGTATTTCTACTGAATGTCATTCCAGAGTGCAGGTCCTGCTTCTTCCCTTGGGGCATCCAGGCACATACATGTACAGATGCTGGACTCGAAGGAATGAGGCTTAGCCAGGGGGATGGGTTAGCAGGATCTCAGTTTGATGATAGGTCCTTAAGGGAGAGAAACCCTTCTCTAATACAGCCTTTTCAGTGACACAGGACTTTTAGTGATATCACTTTTTCCATGATATGGCTTCTCTTTACTGTGGGAAATAAGGGCTATAAAAACCCTTGGGGAAGTGGGTAGGGGTTTTCAGGATGAGTGAACTTTATTGGTTGGGGCTGAGGTGCTGGGAATACCTCATTTGAATGGAGAGGAGTTACAGGTACCTGTGGTCATGTCCTTATGATGAACCTGAACCCTGGCCACCAGGTTACATGACTGCCTCAGGGGTTGGCAGATGTGGGAGTTGCAAGACTGCATGCACCAGCACTTGCAGTCACAAAACAGGGCGAAAGCGATTCTGACTCCTGAAGTTTTCAGGGTTTAGACACATCTGGACCTCACCCTTGCTCAACACAGGTTCCTGCAGTCGCACAGTTCACAAGTTACACAACTGAGGATGCAAATGGTATGCTCCCATTGTAAAGTAGTCTTGAAGTTTGTGGTAAAGTTAATAAAATATTTATTATATACCCCATCAATCCCAATTTACTCAAGAGAAATGGATGCACTGTTTATGTAAATATTTGTATGTGAGTTCTTGCAAAAAGCTTAATTTATTATAACTAAAACCCTGAGATGTCTTAAATACCCCTGTAAATGGACAATTTGTGGCTCTGCCCCAAAGAAATATAATTAAGGAAAACGAAAACAAAACAATCAGAAATAGTCTTTAGAGATGAAAAGAAAATGGGCAGAGAGCCCAGAAACTTTCTCAAGCTTGGCCTGCAAGAATGCTAGCCAGAATGTGTGCAGATTTGCTGTCCTCTGTCCCAGATCAATAGCTGAGGGCCACATAGTGAGCTTCAGGACAGCCAAGGCTATAGAGAAACCCTGTCTCAAAGCAAAACAAAACAAAACAACAAACAAACACAAAACAACAGAAAATATATTAGTGATGTTATGCATGAATTATATTACCAAATGTCTCCATCCACAATACAGATCCCTCTAACATCAAGTCTGGGAAGGAACTCTATTAAGAGAATGGAGGTTCCTGGGAACCATGTACAAGGCCACTAGAAACCAATTCAGTCCTTACTTCTCAAGTTTTACCCATCATCATCTTCCACTGCTTTTCTCACTTTCACCAGCATCTTCGTCTTCAGATTTCCAAATTCCTTTCATGGAACTCCAGTTCAAAAGTGACTTTTTTTGATCCGAAAAATCAAAGCACTCTGTAACATTCTTTCTATGCTCCCAACACCAAGAAGACTCTATGCAAATGGCCCTGTGCTCACTGCTTTCTCATCTTTCAGTTACTGATTATACTAACCCTGTTCCCAGCTAACATTAGCCCTCTAATTGCTCACTAGATGCCTACAAAGTTTATGTGTCCCCCTTTATGTGTCTTCTCCTCCCCACCGTGAGGTTATTCTCTTCAGCATTCAAATTAACCCACATCCACCTTGAAAACATTTTATAGGCTCTATTTTCCCCCTCTAGACAGCATCTTAGTTATGTTTCCCCTCACAGTGAAGCTATGTAAGAGAAAAATACTCCTACTGTCACCTGTACTGTCCCCTTCGGTTTCGCTTTTCGCTTTTCAGCCCTAAGACTTAGATATTTACCCTCTTCACCACACCCACACCACGTTAGCACGTTGCATAAGTTGTTTCTACTGTACAGTTCAGGAGTGAGAAAACATCCAGTAAAGAATATGGAAAAATACGTCAATGTAGGTCAAAACCCAGGATAGTGTATTGTCCTAGAGACCAAGGAAGGAAGTAATTCAAAGGGTGAAAGAAAAACATGATAATCTGACTCATACGCCACTAAAGGCAGAATAAAAGGAGGACTGGGAAATGGCTACGTGACTGAGTGTCAGTGGGTTCCCTGGGCACCTTGGCAAGGGTAGGTTTCAGAAAAAGAGTAAAAACCTTACTAAAGGCTACCTGAAAGAGAATTTGAAGTGAGGATTGCAGCATAGTAGCTGTGAGTACCTGCTTGTCAGTTCTTGTCTGAGAAGGCTAAGGACTTTTTGAGTTAAACACACAACTGTGACTCACTGCACTAAAAGAATACAAAACTGAATTAGCTACATGAAAATATGCAAGAGAATTGAGTAGGGCAAACCAGCTAAATACTTCTAAGTCTTTCTGTTTGTATTCACACAGTACATGTTCAATCTGCCACAAGAGGCCATGGCAAATCCTGCTAAATAGCCAAGATCATGAGAGCCTTAGAACCCAGAATTTTTACTAGAGAACAGCCACGTAGACAATTCTAACTTATGTGTACCACAGTTTCAGCTTCCAAAATGGAAAGCAGCAGAAACACTCAACACCAGCCTTACATGAGGACAGTTCAGACTCAGAGTGCCACCCACCCTTAGTGATGACTCTCTGAAGTTTCCCTTTCTTGTGAGAAGGCCTTCCGAAGTCAGTCCTGCTATGCACCTCTGGGCTGCACAGCCAGTGGGAGTCAGCAAGCAAAGATCATACCCTTCACTAACTCAGCTGTAAAGGGGATAAGAGAAATCAGATGACAGGTGGAAGGAATATACTGTGTTATTTTTAGTAGAAGTGAGATTGCATGGTGTATGCATGCTTATAGGAATAGCACAGCGAGGAGAGAAAAATATAGTCATGTAAGACAGTGGGAAACTTGAGAGGAACAGAAGAGTGGAACTCAATGCGGAGCAGAAACAAAGATCTGCAAGTGAATATGGAGCAGCATATGTTCTACTAATAAGGGTTCTATGATTAGAACCAATATTATTAAATATAGAAAAATCAATAGCTTTCCTATTTCAAAGACACCACATCAAAGTGGTGAACATTCCTAGTGGAAAACATTCCTAGTTCTAAATAGATATGAAATATGAAAGGTTTTATTGGAAACCCCATAAAATGTCACTGACCAGGATAAAGTAGACAAGTGCAAGAGGAAAAGCAAATCAATCAATATTTTGGGGATAAAGACATATATTATAATAGAGTATTTCACTGGAAGTAATTTAATCAAGGTTACTTGTTCAAATAAAAACTAATTTTAGAGGGAATTTAAGAGAATAACTAAAACACTTTATTAGCTAAAGAATTCCCAAGTTACCTGAATCAAATTAAATTTATTGATTTACACCAACATCTAATTAGATTTTGCAGTAGTAAAAAAATGCAAATAAAATGCTTGCTTAGCATGTGTAAGCCCTGGGTTAGTCCTCCAGAGCTGCAACCATATAAAACGAAATAAATAAAAACAAATTGCAAAGAAAAATAGAAAGTGATATTTTTCTCAGTATGATTTATTTTCTTACAAGGCAATAAACATTAATTATACATAAGATTCTAACATAGGAAAAATTTAAAATATAAATGCAATTTTCCAAAGATAGCCAATCACCATAGATTTTAATAATACTTTTCCATCAGTTTTACACTTAGATTATTTGGTTTGATGGCCGTGATATGCAAAATTTTTAGTTACTGAATTTAGTTAGCCTTTGTTCCTCAACAAGATGATTCAATTTTTAGTCACCAAGTGAGATTAGTGGTAATAATGTAAACTAAAGATTCCTTCCTCTAGCTCCTTTGCCCACCAATTACTTTGCTAATGATACAGGTGTGTAGAGATCTGTGCCCTGCAGCACTGGGTCATTTAATGTTTATTACTCATTTCACACACAGCTCATTTCACAGCAAACCTCACGACTGTGTTGCTACATTACCACCTACAGATAAATCCATACTGCATTTTGCAAAAATCAGAGAGAGAAGGAATAAATTAGCTCCCCCTCCCAAAGACTGATATTTTTGAAGAAAGATGAAGATGCTGTGATCCTGTTGAAAGCAAGATTCAAAGAGAATGTAAATGGAGTCATGGAGGAAACAGCCCACCCACTGAAGGAATGTTGAAGTGTCTGGGCAATGCAGTCTTTAACATAAATGAAAAATGCTGGGTTGGGAGGATGAAAGTGTCCCATGGGAAAGGATGCCAATAAAAATCTTTCTGTTAAGGAAATTCTAAGATGTATTTTCTGGTATTGAAAATACAAAGGGTGTTGTGTCAGAAGCTAATCTACATCTTAAGAGTAGTATGACAATTCATCAAGGTATAGAAAAGATGTTTGCACCAAGATGCAACAATAAGAAGGATGCACACACCACTCAAAGCGCTCTCCCTGGTATTTTTATTCAAAATAAAACCATTTGATTCCCAGTGCTTCAAGTGACTTTATATTAGAGAATAATAAAAGACTAACTTTACTATTTCTCATTCATTCCTGTATCTACACTGAAATGGTAAGACACAGTTTGCGCTGTCATTTTCAGCCCTAAATGTCACGGAAAGTCTACCATCATTTCACTTTTTTGTCTTCTTCTCATCTTTTGCCCTCTTTTCTTTCTCCTCTTCTCTTTCTTTCTACCTTTCTTTTTCTTTCTATCACTTTCATATCAGTCTATAAACACTTCAATACTTCAAAATATAACCATAATAAAATCTTTGGAATCTTTTCTTCTAATGAATATTCAATGCATTACTTTCAAGCAAGTAATCAATACAAACACAACTGTACCTTGATTGATATTTAGTGAGTGGAGATTATTTTATTGTGGCTATGTTGACATTTATTCAGCGTGGACCCTCCTTTCTACATCTCAGTTGTTGTCTCTGGTGCAGTGAGATTCCTGGAAACTGAATTGTGGAACCACAGGCTATTAATGTACATCACTAAACTTGGTAATCCTACTGACTGTATTACAGAGCTGGACTACCGAAAGGTCTACCAATTTACTCTTTTTTCTGTTGCTAAACAGACCCCAGTGCTCAGAATTTCACATCAGAAGTGGCATTTTTAATATGTTTAGTTTCTGCTAATCTAATAAGTAAACTTTAGCATTTTTAATTGATTTATTGAACTGAACTGAATTTGTACTGGAGCGCTAAGAGATCATGACAGAATTAAGGTTATCCAGTTTAGAGAAAGAAGAAGTGTTATTGGAGTCTTATAGAATAGGAAACCTGGGTCATACCAGAAATAGGGCAAAGGCTTTCACTTTCCATTTTCATTCTGCCACAGATGTTCAAATGTTCATGACATGCTCTGTGCTAAAATTAGAAATTAAAATAATTGCTTGAGGGGTGAGATTTATAGCACATGCACATATCATAACTGAGAATGCACACAGGAGAGAAAACGTACAACCCAACATGACATAATTTAAAATAAACAGCAAATCAAATTTATTTCATAGTCAGAGTTAAAAGTCATAGCTCTAACTCAATAGTACCTTCAAAGTTTAGTCAGAACTCCATAGTTAATTTTATTCTGAAATGACATTTTGCTATTTATGGGATTTGGGTGATACAGTTTTTAATTTTTTAATTTGATAAAATTTTAATACTGAAAGAGCATTACATTTCCAATTTTTCCCAGTCTTCTGAAGGTCTGATAAACTTAAATCTTCTTCCATTCTCACAGGCAGTTACGGAAAGGTGCCCAACAGTAATTGTTTCCTTTAGAAAAGGCAAACATCACAGTCCTTGTCTCTTCACTCATTCTTGCCTGCCCACCCTGTGCTTAAGAAATAAATCAATCTTGAATTACCTTATATTTTATATTAAAAGGTGAAAGAAATGAAAATTCATTTTGTAACCTGATTCATGCATCAATTATACTTCAAAGGGACAGCAAATAAATTTTTTTGATATTTTTATTTCAGGAAATTATTTTCCCCCATTAGTATTGTTCTACCTAGTTCTTTCTGACCACCTGTCCAAAAGATGATGTATGCTGATGCATTCTGAGTAAAATCATGGTGTAGAGCTGCTGTATATTTCCACTGAATTTTCCATAGTCCTATAGTAAACACTTCAACAGACATTGTTGGTAGGAACTGTTTTGGAGTTAAAAGCATAGACCCTTTGTCAACCACACAAGTATTAGTTTACTTTTCTCTAAGAGAGTATCCCATATATGTGAGGTCGTTCTCAGGATTTGTAGACAAGTATCAACTTCTCCTGGGAAGGGCTCTGCACATCACCTCTAATTCTAAAGTTCCTGCCTCAGAATTGATGTGTCTCTAACTACAATCTTAAAATGTACATTTTAAATAAGTCAATTAAAGCAAATAAACTTGTACCCTTTATTCCCTCCTACTAAAAATTATCTATGAAATTGCTAAAAAGAAAGAAAGAGAAAAGAAAAAGAAAGAAAATAAAAAGGAAATAAAACCAGAGCAAAAACATATACAGCCAGATTGTAAATATAGTTTCATGATAAAGACACTAGCCTAGCATACACAAGGTTCTGGATGAACCCCCAATAATTAAAATATATTTGTGTTAGTGATACTTACACATCATAGTGTTAGAAGAATTTTTGTTCTCTTCAATTCACCTTAATCGTGCTAAAATGGGACACTGAGATTCCCAGGCATGCAAGATGCTACTAGAGGCAGGCCCGATATCCCAGGACTCTTTCTCAGCCTTCAGCTTTCATGTACTTTTTGTCTTTCCCTGGCCTTTCTCCCATTCTTTCTCCTCTTCTTTTTTTCCTTACTGATTAAATAAAGATAGTATAAATTAAGTTTTGAGATCTTGTCTTCTATATATGACAGGGAATTTGCATACATGAAATCTCAACAATATGGTTGCTTAAACAAGACCCACATAAACACCATACTTGTCAACATTCCACCATCGATAGGAGAAATTTCACAATGCTCCACCCATTGTGTAACAATAATAAACAATATGACAAAGAAATTAATGAAATGCACGGTCTGAAGAGGTCATGAATTTCAGAGCAGGCGGGGAAGAAACATGGAGGAGTTGGGAGAGGATTTGAAATACTGTAAATGAAGTACTTATGTTTGGAATTCTAAAACATTTTTAAGTTAAAAAAAAATAAGCCAGGTCTGGCTACATTTTATCTCCGTTCTTAGATTTTGAGTCCAGGGACAGAATGCTATGGGTTTTGTCTGAATTTTAGAGATACCATCACCCCGTCCCACAAATGTACATGTAGGCAACTCTGTTTTCAGTTTACTGGTGCTATTTAGAAAGCTGTAGAGACCATAGGATGTGGGGATTGGCTGGCAACACCAGGTCTCTGGAAGCTTTTGAAAGCACTTCCTAGTACCACATGTGAATTCCACACACCTCAGTCATGCAAGCAAAGTCACCATGAAATTAAGTATCACACCATCTGAATCATAATAAAGTGAAATTTCTAAAATCTTAAGCCAAATGAACCTCTTTTTCCTATAAAATGCTTCTGTTGGTTAGTTTGTTTGAGCAATGAGAAAGGTAACTAAAGCACTGGTTTCTTTCCTTCCCTACTTGCTTTGCTCTTTCCTAAGTAACAGTCCCCTTTTTATCATTTGTACATGGTACCTTTACACATTTGTACACTTACACCATCTGCTTCTGAAGGAGGCAACGTAAGCTGTGTCATACTTCACAATGGCGGTGTGGCTGGGAGGAGGGGTTTCCAGACCCACTACCATTGTCACCTTTCTGGGAAGCGGTCCTGTATAAAACTAAGGTTGAGTATCTGAATTCTTAGCTCATGCTTACCCAGAGGAACCTGACCAGTGTAATGTGTATATAGCCCTATAATCTTGATGGATGACACATTGGGTGTGTGCTGGATATTGTCAAGTGAACACAAACTAGAGTTGCATGGAAGGAGAGAACCTTAATTGAGTAAATGCCACCATCAAATTAGCCTGTGGGCATGTCTGTGTGACATTTTCTTGATTGTGGAGGGATGTGGACCCAGCCCATTGTGGGGGTGACTCTCTTGGGCAGGTTGACCTGGGAGGTATAAGAAATGTATCTAAATATGAGCCTGGAAGCAAGTGTATAAGCAGAAATCCTCCATAGTCTCTTCTAGTTCCTGTCTCCAAGTTCCTGCCTTTAGTTCCTACTCTTTCTTCAGCAATGGACTGTTACCTGGAATTATAAGGTATAATTTATAACTTTCCTTTGCTCTGTCTTTTCTCATAAAAACAGAAACCAAACTAGGACAGGGAGACAAAACATAATTGAGCAAACACAGATATTTGCTCAATGCTGGCACAGGCATTTTATAAGAAAATTCTACAAGAACTTGAATTTTTCATACTTATTCATTTTACAAGAAATAGGAAAAGAGAATAAACAGCATTAGGCCTCCTTCCTCTTAAGATAATAGAATCTGTTATAACAATAAATAGAGACAAAACAATCCAGACTTAGAATAGTATCTCCCAGCTTCATGACAAGAAAGCTTATTAATCAAGTTCAGTATTATCTCTTCTCAATTATCTCATAGTACAGCATATATTCCTTGATGGAAGCTTTTGTTCTAATTTTCAGACTTACTTCAGCTACTTGTTTACTAATCGTCAGAACACAGTATCTTCATCATCTTGACTGGGTCTGCCCGAAGTGCCCTCTCCATGAATAATCATCTATTGATTGACTTGTAGGGTGATAAATTGGATCTCCTGTTTATGTTCTCAGTGTGGGTGGGTAGACCTCTTTCATCCATCAAGTTAATCACAAAGTCCTGTGAACATCAGTGAGTGCCTGTCATAGTCACTCTTCCCTGCTTAGCTCTCTGCAGCACAGGATAAGGAACACAATACCCCTTGCTTAAACGTTTATAATGCCAAGCTCCTGTCTACCACTGACTATTTCCATGTCAGTGTGCCCTACTCTGGTCTTTCTAACACTCAAATCTGGGCATTCCACTCATTCGAATCCTTGTGTTCACCTTCATACCTCCCTAACTTCATTTCCTCTCACACTTACAATTCTATTGTGTGTCCCAGCATGAATAAACAACAACTGAATATGACCGTTCTCAGTTTCTTTACACACTCCATCGCCTCATTCTGGAATGTACCAAAGTGTCTAAGCAACTTCTAATATCTCCTAGCTTCAAAGTGTTCCTCTAAAGACTCCCTCACAGTCTTGGTGTTTAAGCCCATTTCAACTGCCAATGTATGTTGGCTCTGATGTGGAAATAGCATTTCATCTGTATTTCTCTACCTCTAAACTGTGAATTTCTCTGGGATTGCATTTCTCTGCTACTATATCTGTTCCTCTCTACATTTCTGAAATTTTATCACATCATGTGGAGGAAGCTTTGCACAGGTCAGTCATCAGTTCATATTGGTTGAATGCAAGATAAGATGAGAATCAAATAGCCATTTCCTTGAAAATTCATTCATTCATTCACTGATTACATGTTTTCTATATATGGGTACACTGCTATAATGAGCTAGTGTAATGGGAAGCCTAGTAAGACTTAAAGCCACCTACCTGTGAGGTCAGAGGAACTGAAAGCCAAGCTCACTCACCTCAGCATTCTGCTTAAATCTAACCATGTAAAATAATAATAATAATAATAATAATAATGTCTTCACACATTTATAACTTAACCACTTTTAAAGTACTTATCATTTTGAAATACATATATTAATTTTAAATCATTATAAAAATGTGACAGTCTTCCAGGTTATAATCATCTCTTAACTATTGACAACAGAACTGAGGTTTGCAAAGATTAAGTAACTCGTCTGAGATGCACTGTCATGATAGAACACAAAAACCCCCTGCTCCTCACCCTTCCCTGTTCCACACCTCTAGCCACTTCTCAGTCTGCCTGCCACAGCAGCCACATGGCTAGTCTTGGCTAACAGGATGTGATAGCATACAAGGCATTCAGAGGCAGGACGAGTCTTTGTCAAACAGAACTTGCTCACACTTGTCCTCTTGTCTCCGTCACTCCCGTGGAAATAACCTGTCTAGGCTAGATTGCTGCCCTGGAAGCAGGAGAAAGGAGCACCTAGAGTAGACACCAGCAACCTCTGTCATCCTATCCAAGGCTTTGAAGAATGTAGGAAAATCCAACCAAGACTGAGAAACTTGACCAACTTTCCGTGTAAAAAAATCTAACCAAGACCCCCAAAATTGCCAGTCCTCAGACTCATGTGGTAACTATATGCTTACTGTCTTATGACACTGAATTTGGAGGCTATTATTTGTAAAGTGTTATTTAAGTAATCTACCAGTTTACAAAATCAAAACTAGATGTAAAGAAGATAAAGAGCAAAATCTTCTTGCTCTAATTCCTTTCTGTAGACATTGGCTATTCTGAAGAGGTGTTAGGCATTAAGCATGTACCATAAGCACCAAAAGCTGAGTGTACCCAACTGAAATTACTCTCACTTTCATTCATTTCCTGAGGATTGATTATATGAAATAACTGTTACTTACTGAGAGTGCAGAAATGCCCATAATGTTCATTATGTACAGATGAAAGCAAGTGCTTAAGAGAGGTTAGCTGGGGGTCCTTAGGTCAGAAATGGCGAAAAAAGAAAAAAGCTAGACGGAGAAGTTAGAAGCAATTAAAGATGATTAGCCACCCCCCCCCAAATGTCACAAGACCTGAGCATGAGCTAAAATATAGAACTGAGTGTCATTTGGCTAACAGAGTCAGGGTGTGGGGATGGGAGTAGAGGAAGACACAATATTTTAGGGCTTAAATAACAAAGAAAAATCATAACAATATAAATATGGCCCTCATGAAATAAAAGTACAATGTTTGTACCAGAGCAAGATGGTCTCTGTTTATCAGAATGGCCCCTTGGTGCTGTGTGGCTGAAGAAATGGCTGCAATGATGTACTGAATGCAATTTGATGGAGTCCTACAGATGAAGTGTAGTCCTTGGTTATGTCGAGACCAGGCAGGTCACAATGGTGGCAGCTTATAATGTGTACAGGGCAAAAATTGTTCCATCCTCACTAGAATGTACCTGCTTATCTCAAGCTGCTGTCAGGGTCAACTGCATTCCTAGCATCAAGGTAAGTTCATAAAGCCTCCCACACCTCTCTAATTGCTGTGTTTACTTACAGAGTACTGGCGAACTATGGAGGAAAAACTGCCTACGGGTTACTCAGGAGCACTCATGGTGGTGACTCAGGGTGGCTGAGCTTGTGTCAGGCTGAATCAACTCGGCCTTCTTTAGTGTCTTTGCACTTTGGCAGGGCTATAGTGCATTGGTCAAAATCTCTTTGGATGAAAATATAATCTTGACTCAGTAGGCTTCACATTCACAATCGTGATGTGATCACTTGCTCTTCTGCTTCATGGGCATCAAACTCAACTGAAGTAAACAAAGATGATCTCTGGGTTTCTGTATCTCCTCGGATATTCTGAAATAAGCATATGCCTTAAATAGGACAGGAGTACGTCATGCACTTACAGAGGTAGGGGCTACAAACAGAAAACTTTAGTGGTTGTTTGTTTGTTTGTTTGTTTGTTTTACCAATCACTTTTTAACTTACAAGCTAATGACACCAAGAGACTTAAATTCCAATTGTTAAAAATTAAACAAAATATCACTAATGCTATGTTAAATAGCACAAAATGGCCATGATGAAATGACAATACCAAGTACAGATAAGAATAAGGAATAGTAAGTCCTTAACAGTGTTATAGGACTGTAGGTCCACACAACCACGACTGGAGAATGTCAACTAAGGTAGAGCATATCTCTCATAAAGCATATCTACTCCTGGGTATAAATTTAACAGGAATACATACTTATGTTCCCTGTGTATATATAAGGAGGTTCACAACATCAATATTTAGAATTTAAAAAGCTGGAAATAAACTGTTTCCACCAATAATCAAGTTGATGATTGTTTTAAAATATTACATGTCAAATAACTGTTTCCAACAGTAGAATTGATGATTGTTTTTAAATATCACCTGTGAAACAGAATACACTTATAATCTCAAATGAACAGTTATGCTCATAAGCTTACAGAGTATAGGAGGCCAGAAGGAGTGCATGCCACAGGATTTCCTCCACGTCTAATTCAAATGCTGGCCAAGTGAATGTACAGTGAGCAGGGAGAGTATTTGCTCTCCTGTGGTAGCAGGCAGTGGTATCAAGCTTGGGACAGTGTTCTTACCATGATTTTTGATAGATCACTATCTTCCAAGGTGTCTTTATGTGTGAAGACTCACTGAAATTTACACTTACGATCTGTGTACACCCTTCCATAAGTCCTACTCCAATAAGTATTTTAAGAATCTAAGTTAAACTATGAATCAAACTACCATGACAGGATGAAGATGTAGCTGCCTTCTAGTTGCTGAACTAGAAAATTATCCTGACTAGAAAATTATGTTTTGGTTGTATTTAAACATAGGGACACAAGTACCTCTCCTGTCTCCTTAAATGGCTGAGTTAAGAAATCAAGTGAGGAAATTGGTCTGAGTGAAAGAAACTTTGTAAATTGTAAGAATGTGCACTTGGAAGTATTCTAGGGGAACAAAAACAAGTGTGGCTTCCATTCTAATTTTTAAATGATTTACACTGTTAATGAGTAGCTCCCTTTGCAAATGATAGTCATTTAAGTGTTTTAGATCAAGTTTTATAAATGCAGGTTTGTCAATTATATAACGGTCTTTAATGTACCCAGATTGTTGCTTTTGTTTCAGAAAACAGAAAATTGCATGATAGCTTGTAAATGGCACAGTTAATTTCACAGGCTGGCAATGCTTGCACAGCGAAAGGTCTACATACAGTGCAGGAACTCACATTTAATGGCATAAAATGATACATAATTTGATTCGTTCAACCATGTTTTTAGAAATTAATCACTGAGTGTCAGTATCTTTCCATCCTTCATGACTCACTACATCAAAAGAAAACTTGTCCTTTGGCTACAGCAGTGCTAATCAGTAATAGTTGGTTCTTTCAATTTAGCATTTCAATCCAGTGCTCAGCATCTGGAAACATTTGAAAAGGTCAGGCTGCTACTCCCTTATTCAATCTAGTAAAGTTTCAAAAATTCATAATGAGCTTCCTTGTGCCTGCTAACATGCTTAGAATCATCTTTAGAAAGCAAAGGAAATTGGGATGCATGGCCTGGAGCACCCTCTTCTCCCATTGATGTGTTCCCTCTGGGCCACCGCTCTTCTATAGGATGTCCATACAACTTGGGGGTGTATAGTTATTTGAGGAATGAAGAACAATACTCTGTATTATAAGTGGGTTAGCTGTGTGTTGGTCAGCTCTGTACCCTTATAACAGACACCTATGGCAATCAAGTCACTAGAAGAAAAGATTTCCTTCGGTTCAGAGTTTTGGAGTTTAGAATACCTGTGGTCACCATACCTCAGTTGTCTTCAGGCAGAGCCAAATGCCAATTTGGAAGTAGGAAGAATGAAGCAGAGTAGTTATTCCTTCTGATTTAAATGATTTGGAGAGTTGCTGACAACTTTGCCTTCAGCACTTCTTCAAGACATTTTCATAAAATTATCTTCTGGCCTTTTTGGAAATAGGCTGGATGCGAAGTGTCTGTCACAGAGTATGCAGCCACAGTCTGGTGGTTCGAGCTTGTTGCCATGTGGGCATGAGAGTTGTTATCTGTGGTGTGCATCATTAGAACATGGCTGCTAGAGGGATTTTCAAATTTGAGGGAAGCAGTGAAGTCTCTCAGGGGAATGAAGATTGTGTTCAGACGTGCTTCAGAAGGGACCCTGTGATATTCCTGTATGTCCATGCCCAGAACTTCTGGCACTATTCTGTTCATGCAAGTACATGGTCACTAGACTTCAGTTATGAGCGATTAATTTTCATTTACTTTTTTCTCTGACCACAGAACTCATGAACAGGAACTAATGGAGGAAAGCACTAGGGAATTAGTTTCTCTAAGAACATCCCAAATCATTGGTGGATGAGAACTATTGGCTAATGACTACTTCTCTTGTGGCTTGATCAGCAGGAGGTCGTGAGTAATGCTCTCTGGATCCCTGGCCCTTCATTGGGCCATCCCTACATGTGTGTACTCCATGCCAGCTCCCAGAGTCCCCAGCTGCCTGCAGCCGTACTTGGCTGCTTCTCCTTCATTGTTTCACTTCCGTCCTTCACCACCAGCTTTCCCATGGACCACTGCCAAACAAACCACTTTCATTTGAGTTCTATTTGTGAATTCTATTTGTTTCTGAAGAATACCAAAGCAAACAGGTCTAGTAGTATTTACTGTTTTGCTGTCATATTGGGTCCTAGGAAGCTAACCTTGGAAGAATTGGAACCACGGGGAGTGTAGTCCAAGGTATTATCTGGTGGGGAAAAACACCTTCTTCAGCTACACACATGAAGATTGAGTCTTTTCTTCACCATGAGCATGCACAGAGTGCTAAGCCTTTTCAAAGGGCAAGCAGCATATCCAGGTAGTGGTTTTGTTAATCTATTTTTTATGTCATTTACTCATGTTGGCATAAAATGTTGCATGGCAATTCAAAACTGCATGGAGTGTAATTTACTTGTATAAGGTTATAATCTAGGAGCAAATAATTCACAATGCCTGCCTAAAACCATTTTTAAAAGAATACTCTATAGAATATATAAACCTATATATAGAATATATATATATATATATATATATATATATATATATATATATATATGAATCTGAAGCTTGACAGGCGCCAAATAAATAATCCCACAGAAGAAAACATACTTGGTTTTAATCTTAAACCAAAGCTTGGCCATATTGCCAATTGGCAAAATACAATGCATTTTAATATAAAGTTTGGAGCTGTGTATGTTTGCCTTAAGACACAAATACTAAAGGTTTTACATAATGGGTCGAGCTATAAAAAGGAGTGCAGAGAAAAACAGAGGCTCAAATGATCAGTAAACAGAGTATGTTGTCAGTATCAAATGCAAATAAACATTTAACTTTTTGAAATAAGATCCAGAATTTTGACAAAAGATATAGCATTTACAGCCTTTTTTGAAACTCAAGAAAATTTATTAGGCCTTTTCATCGCATTTTATCTCTTTATGGTTTCCTAATCAAAGACTATATTCATTTTTATTATTTATCCATATAGTCGTTTTAACAAGAGCTTTTTGAAAGTGTAAAAATGACTGAAGTATTAAACCCTTTTAACGGTGATACAAATAAAATTTGAAGGGGAAATCTAATTTTAAACAATTGACATTGCAATAATTATGGTAACACTGAAGAGCAAGAGTGATGGAAAGGAACACAATAAAACACAACAGGACTCATTACATACACATTGTTCGTAGACACTGCGCATGTACTGGATGCGCTGAGGCCTGGACCCACGTGCTCCGGGAAGTCTCTCCCCCTGACGCTGGTCTCACCCACAGGACTAGCTGTGGCAGCTTGAGGCAGATTCTGGAAAGTGTACTTGTGCTTTCCTTGCAGTTTGTCTTTTATTGTCGGCACCATAGCCTCGCTTTGCTGTTGGTTCTGTGGCTGGATTTTAAGACACCTCCTGGAGCAGAGTTGAGTGGTCTTATAGAAGGCTGGGCTAGAATCTGTGGCCTCCAGTGATCCAGCGTCCTGGAGGAGTTGTTTGAGAAAGTCCAGAAGAAGTTACTGGCAGCCTTCCTAGGAGCAGAATCACCCAGCAGAGCAGTAGACTAGGAAGTTAATAAAAGTTGAGGAAAGACTTCAAATGGTATAGCAATGAGGTCATAAATTCTTTAGCCTTAGGATAAATGTGGAAGAGATGTGAAGCTCGGAGCCATGGTCACCCAGGTCACACTGACGCACCAGAGCATGTGCTTGTGAGCTCTGTGATGTCAGAAAGATAATAAAAAAAACTTCCATGCAAAAGTCTTTTCCCGTTTGTTACCTTTCTAACTTGGAATGTGTAGTGTAACTGACCAAGGACAGACGGCCTGTGCTATTCTTGCTGACCTATGCTGCTCCATGTAGAAAATGGTTTGCTGTAATGTTTCTTTCTTTCCTTCCTTTTTAATCTATAAAATTGAAGAGCCTTTGTATCCATCTTGGAAGCACTTATACTACACAGGAGAATTATTGTTTTCTCCCTGATGGCATTCCAAATTTTGTCATGAATAAACTCTTGGTTAGTCTCAGCTTGCCTGTTTGTTAGGTTGGCAGTGATTGATTTAAAACAGAAGAGTTTTACAATTTTGAAGAGATGGAAAAGATCACCTTAACCTTGGTAAACAAAACAGTATCATGAATCTTTTAATGGCCAGTATCTTTTAATGGCCAGGCACAATGACACATACCTGTTCTTCTAGCTATATGAGAAGCTGCAGCAGGAGCCTCACCTGAGCCTAGGAGTTAGAGTATAGCCTGGAAAACATAGCAGGACCCTGTCTCAATAATTAAATAAACTCATTAAAATAGCACTAAGACTACATTGTGGTTCCACTAGAAAACCATTTGTTTTCCCTCTCCCATACTATGTTGCTTATAATGCCCATCTTTAGATATTTAGTCATTGTTGTGTGTGTGTTTGCATATGCAAATGGATGAACTATATTTACTCATTCGTTTTTAAATGTTACTTTAATTCAAGCGTCCCAAACACCGATACTAAGAAGGTAGAGAAAACGAATTTCCTTTCAACCAGATATTCTACAGAAATAATGATCAAAAGTTTACATCAAGCACTAGAATTACATTTTGAGCTGGAATGGGCTATGTTACAAACAAACCTGGCCACATTAACCAAAGCATCAGACTTTTATTAGCAAAACCCCTTAATATATAGCAGTGATGTTCATTTATAACTGTTATTAAATATATTCTTTGTATATTTCAGCATAATTTTATAAGCCAAAGCAAGTGAATACATGTAAGTAAATGACAATTGCTGTGCATTTCATATCAAACACTTGAGAATTATTTAAAAACGCATATTAATGAGATTTGTCTCAAATTTTATCACATATCAGAATCACTCAAAGGGTTTGTAAAAACCTAAATGTCCAGGTGATATCCAGACCAAATATCCACATTTGTGGGATTATGACAGAGACTTATGAAAAATTCAAATTTCTCAGCTGATAGCAATATGCTTCCAGGAATGAGAACAAAGGGCTTGGTCCTGAATCCTTGTTGTGCAGTATGAGAGCCACAATTTACTAGGAAGCATTAGAGACATGGTAGTTTGAACTGAACTGAGCTATTAGTGAAAAGAACATGCCAGATTTCAAAGACATAGTGTGAAAAGAAGTAAACTTGTGTTTTTAAAATATTTTGTATTCATTATATGTTGAAAGGATATTTTGATACGGTATGTGGAAAACGGTATCAAATTTTATTTGACCTATGTTGCCCTACTCTGGTGCTGCGTGTCTGCAATCCCAGTGCTTGAGTGGCTGAGCCAGCAGGCAGCCATCTCCAAGCTACCCTGGCTTTAAGTAACAAGTTCCAGGCCAGGCTTGGACAGAAAGTGAGGTCCTGACTCTAAAGGAGTTGCTCCTTATTCATTTTTAAAGTGTTACTATAGAAATTTCTTTCTAGTAAGCAGCTCTGATCTAAACAGCCCCCCACTAAATAGAAATGTGACTTGGAAATAAGTATTCTAAAATTCATGTGATTGTAGAGAAACTGGCTTAATAAAGTAAGTGTATGCTCACAGTCAAGAAAATAGTCTAATTTTCCCTGAGAGATTCATTAAGAAAAATGAACTGAAGCTCAATGTATAGCTTTTACCTTTTATTACTGCTCATATAAAGTAATTTACAAAAATTTATTTTTCATGGTTACACTAAATTGAATATTTTAAATATGGCACTGATGCAAAGTATCTTAGTTCAGATTTCTATTGCTGTGAAAAGACAGTTGGCAACTCTTATGAAAGAAAGCATTTAATTGTAGGTGACTCACAGTCCACCTCCATTACCATTCTGGCAGGAAGCATGCACAGACAGACATGGTGCTGGGGAAGAGATTGAGAGTTCTGCCTCTGAAGCAGCACACAACAAGGAGAGAGAGACACTGGGCCTGGCTGAAGACCCTCAAAGCCCACCCCCAGGGACACACTTCCTCCAGCAAGGCCACACCTCCAATAATGCCAATCCCTATGAATCCATGTGGGCCATTTGTATTCAGACCACCACACAAGCTTACATGGGATTTGAGATACAAGAGTAATAAATATGCCCAGGAGTCATCTTGTTGCTCAGTGGATTTTTGTTTGTTTGGTTTGCTTTGGAGGATTGGGGGATTTGTTTGTTTGACATTAGGGAGGTCAAACAAGTCAAGACTTGATTTTACTCTGGATCTTCTTTTCTCAGCCTCCCAAGTGGTGGTATTTTAGGCACATGTCACTAACCCTGATGTCATCCTGTTAAAATACTGCTCCAGCCACATTTCTTAGTGGGATAAAATCTTAAAAGAAAGGAGGAAGGTAGAATTTAAAATTAATCATTCCTACCACATTTGCTGGCCATTTTTTATTAGATTTCAATCATTTCAAGATCAAATACTCTCACATTAAGAAGTCTCTAGACTGCCATTGCTAAGAGACAACCTTCTACTGTAATATGGATCTGGACAAGGTGTTTGGAAAGGCCATGACGAGGGCTGCATGTGGCTCACATCCAGCTAATTGTGTTTTCACTTTAAGGAATTAGAAGGCAGCACATTGCATAACTTTGTAAGATATCATTCCAGGGCCTGAAATCTATGAACAATTCTGGCCCAATAATAGATATAGATATAATTTCACAACTTCTATTATCACCACTATTATTCATCAAATTACAATTTTCATCTAAGCATTCAGGCCATTCCTACCCATTTTATTAAAACTCTTCCATTTAGGATAGATTGCTCAGATTAATTTATTTCCCAGTGGCTGTGATAAGCTCAAAAAATGAGGGTATTCACAAATTCTCATAATAAAATATCCTGATGATTTAAAGATTACTAAAATGCCATGTATTTTTCCCCTAATCATTTGTTTTTGTTAGTTCTGGTATTGAAGTGCTTCATAGTATTTTATGCTTTGCCAAAAAGGAAAAGAATGCTACCTCAGAATGGGGCTGATCACGGAGCAACACAACAGTTATCATTCTTTCCCTCGTAAGAGCTTCAAGCCCACTGTCCCATTTGCAGCCCACACCAAACCTTTTGGTATGGTAGTTTTTATGTACTTTTGTAACAATTTTCCATTACATCAGGAAAATTATTATTTTATGTTTTAAAGTTACATTCACCTCTAAAATATAACCAACACAAGGAGAAAAGATAAAGGAAAGAAAGAGTCTTAAACCTAAGCAAGCTACACTTCTGACTCCCCGAGAAGCTGAGAATAATGAAATGAGAATATTAACTTATCTAACACTTATCAAACTCAAATGAAACCTATTTAAAATATTCCATCATACCTGGCTTTTACCAAACCAAAATGGAAAGTTAGGAACCATGGTGAGGCCACCATGAGGAAAGACAGCCCCTGGCATTAACTATCTGATGAAGCATAATTGGCCAAATCATTCATTTCCTCTAAAGGTACCTGTCACATTCTTCTAAATTATAGGCAGGATTCTTTTTCTAGGACTATTTAATAAATTCCCTCAAGATAGAGGCATTGCCTAGAATAACAGATTGTGATATTTGTAGACTGAATGGAATATTTTAATCATTTTTGCATACTCCCCTCAGCGATGGGGTTCTCCAGAAAGGAATACAGACTGATACAGGCTGAGTGCGGCGGCATGCAGCCACTCTGGGAGGTTGGGAATTTTGTCAGAAGTAAGCGCTTAGATTTCTCCCATCTTGGCAGCAAACAGAATGAGCAGAACCAGAACAGAAATTAGAATAAAATGTGCAGATATGTTCTTATATGTCTGCCTTTTTAAGTGTGGGGTTTTAGCATATATCTAGCATGTATTCTTAATTAATGTCTGTTTGGGAAATTTATTTATAAACAACTAAATTATATACAAGTGCCACCTTTTCTGTGGTGGATCTATGACCATCATTTTACCTCATAAATCCGTTTTTTTTTAAATTTATATTTATTACCCAGTGAACTGGATAATAAGAAAAATGGTAATAAGAAAAGTGCTTTCAAGGTGCAAATATGCACCCTCCTTCTTTTATTTCATTTTCAGATAATAGCATTTGCTCTTTAATCAGCTTGTGTTATGAACTGGAGTTTTACATACTTGAATTTGAGTTTTTACGAGGCAGCAAGTTAAAGATTACAACGTTTTTTAAATTGAGAATTAATTTACATAATAATCTTCATAAAGTTACAAGTTGTATTTGCTAGAGTTGTCCCAAGAAACAAAATAAGACGAGTATCACGTGTAACTAAATATTATGTGTATAAGTCAAAGCACTAAACTTCAAGTGAGTGTCCAAGATTCCATCGGCTGTTGTTAGTGATCCATGAACCAAGCATCTAGTCTATGAAACAGAAAGTTGTCCTATGAGTTAAACAGAGAGGGTATGTGTTACAGGCAGAAAAAAAATCAAGGAAGGAATTGCCAAGGGAAAAAACAGAGGCTTGGTTGTTTCCAGGTCATTTACATTACAGAGCTATAACACAGTTTTGTTAGTTCACTAGAATTTAGTCATCCTTTCTATCTCTAATTCTCAAAAGATCTTATCTTAGATGTAACGAACTCTATTTAATTTTGATTTTGTGATGTGGAACTTTTTTATGAACGATTCAGCTTTGAGTTTCCTGATTTTTTTTAATTTGTATGTATTCATCTATGTTAAATATGCAGCACATATGTGTATGTTAAATAATACAAACATATACATACATATACTTCAGGGTATGATACAGAGCAAGAGGAGGGAGAGAGGGAGGGAGAGAAAGAGAGCTAGAGAGAGCAAGAGACAGAGAGAGAAAGAGATTAAGAAGAGTTGGGGTGTCAGCCTGGAGACCCCAGGAAGAGTTGCCTTCTCTTTGGGAAGTCAGTCTTTTTGTACTGAGGTTTTCAGCTGACTGGATGAGACTCACAAACAGTGCATAGTAAAGGGCTTTTCTCAGAGCTTCAGATGTGTTAATGACATCTCAAACATATTTTAACTGAACTGTCTACAATAACAACCTAGAAGTTATGCAAAGAAAGTCCACCATAAAACTGAGCACTGTCCAGTCAATATTATGATTCCATATCACAGATGGGCGTAGCAAGGCTCAGAGACAGTTAGTGACTGGGGGCTCTGTTTATTGTGGGTCATGTGCATTCCATTCTACCTAAGAGGCTCCATTTCGAGTTCAGCTTTCCACAGCTATTCTCAGTATTTTGAACAGTTATCAGTCTCTGCAGTATCTGCTGCCTACTGAACAAAACAAGCTTCTTTGACAAAGCTGATAAGAGCACCGATTTATGGAAGTAACAAAAATATTCAGAGAGCTTTTTATTATGCACTGTTTGCAAGTCTCATCCAATCAGCTGAGGCTTGCTTTCCAGGGTGAAATCATCATCTGGTACTATAGACTTGGTCAAATTGTGGCTAGAAGGTCATGGGCCCTACTGGGGAAGCTTACCTTGTCATTCTGCTAACTGGATATGATGACAAGTTTAGCTGGAAAGCAAGCCTCAGATATAATAAATAAATAAAAACTAAATAAATAAAAGGAAGTGGTGGTTGGTTGGTTCCATTACTGCACCAGTGAGCGCTTCTTGCTGGGCTGTTAGCACACAGTGTCCACAACAAAGACTTTCATGACAGTTCTCCCCAGCAGCCTGTGCAGCACCTTTGGGTATTGTGCAGCTTAATTTTTTTATAATTCACAACCAAAGCAGGTGTGATTTCTCCCTAGTGTCCAAGCAACAGCAATAGTCTGTATTGCTTTGCGGATCTCAGGGCTGGGCGTTGGCGCACCTCAAAGTTTGTCCTAATATCCTAAACTTCGGACTCCACTACTTCTTACACAGAAGATAGCTAACTAAGCATTTCGGATATTGCGCTTCCTTCTCCCTCCCTCCTAACCTCTCTCCTCCCACTCTCTCTCATTTTAAGCAATTACCATTTATTCACTAAATAAATTCCCATCGATTCATTCCAATAGAGGAATCTTGGGCAAAGCATTAAAGATTATTTCCAGATGAATTTCAACTACATTTCCAGCTGCCCTTTTAAAGCTCCATATTTCAGCCAGGGCATTCTTGCCTCTGAGTGTGTGTTCACATTCTCATAGAATCCTTCAAAGTTTTTGCACTTGTGTTTATCTTCTCCAACAGGTGAGTTTGTCCTCTCTCTTCACCTCTGCCTGTTTTTCCATCTCCCAAATAAGCTTTCATTAGCATAGCAGCCATTCTCCTCCTCTCTATCACTGACGAGTGTAGTTTAATGTTTGCTCTTTGAAAGGCTGCATGATCTCTTGTTTAAGCTCCGCTCTTAGCAGTCTAAAGGGAGTTCCAAAATCAAAGGCAATACGTCTACTGCTCCGGAAGGCTGCTCTGTAGTCTGCAAAGGAGATGCTCCACAGTGCTTAACATCTGCCGTAACGACTGAACTAGAGGAGGTAGCCGCGGTTCCCGGGATGAGGACACCGAGGTCTCGAGGCGAGGCCGACCCCAGCCACGGCGTTCCTCGCCAGCCTTCCCGGCCGGTCCTCCGGAATCTCCGCCCACTCCGCCAGGCCCCGGGAAGGGGAGGGCTCTGCGCATGCCCGGTATCCAGGGCAGCCTCCGGGAGCGCCTCCCGGCCCCTCCCGGCGCTCGGGCGTGCGCTCACGGTCCCGGGGAGCGTGCCCTGCGTGCGGGTGCTCGCCTGGCCCGCGGGGCTCGGGGTCCCTGAGTGCTCGGGCCGGGGCGGCGGAGCGGGCACCTTGCGGAAGCCGCGAGCGGCGCCCGCGCCCGTGGCCGCGTGGGACGCCGACGGTGAGTGCGGGCGGGCGGCGGGGGCTCGCGCGTGCGCGGCGTGGGCCCGGGCAGGGGTGCGCGCCCGGAGGCGGGAGTGGCCGAACGGGGCCGGGGGCGCTGGCGAGGGAGGGGCGCGCGGGCTGCCGGGCTTCGCGCGGGGGCCGGGCCGCGGCCGGGCCGGCGCCGCCCCGCGGAGGGCCAGGCGAGCGTGCCCGCGGCCGGGCGGGCGCCGTGGGCCACGCCACGTCGTGGGCGCGAGGGGGCGGAGGTCCCGACGGGGCGGCGGGCACCTGCGCGGAGCAGTGCACGGTCCGCCCCGAGCGCCCGCGACGCGAGGGGCCGCGGCAAAGTTCTCCCGACAAACTTATGGGGCGTGGCCGGCGGGTCCGGGCTGGGGAGCCTGGGGACCCCGCGGGTGCGCCCGGCCGGGCTCCTGTGCGGCTCAGCGCGTCCTCCAAGTTCCGGGTGCCTCGCAGGGCCGGTTCGCTCGGACGTGGACGGTGAAGTTTGCTGGCCGGGCCGCGCACTGTCTGGGAAGAAAAAGACGCTTACTGCCTTTATCTCAAAGAAAGTATTGTTGGGGTGTGCTGCAGAGTGTGTGTCAAGCAACCTATTGTCCCGTGGGCGCGTGCAAAAGACCAGCTAATTCTGTTGTGTTTTTTTTTTTTTTTTAATTTAAGAATGCCAGTGGGGATCATTGGGCTTTTTGAAATACTCCCGCCATCTCTGTAAATCCTGCCCTGGGATAGTCCCCAAAGTTGTCTATGCAGGAGATTGGCTGGAGGGTTTTAAAACTCACCGTGTTCCATTTGCACCCTAGACTAATCCAAACCCTAGCCATTTGTTTGTAAATGGTCCGCATGCAATGCTAAGAGCTGTGGACTTCAGAGACAGTGGTTAGGTTAAAAAAGAAAGAAAGAAAGAAAAAGATAAAAAGAAGCCAAGACTAGGTTTTACAGAGTAGTAGCATTCGGTTTGTAATTGCTGGAATGGTACTGTAGTTCATTTTTCCTTGCCGGGAGCACAGCAGTATAGTTTGTTTCCCACCGGGAAGGAGGAAAAAGTTCCTAAGTGCACAAAAGTGGTTTGTTTCCTGCCTGGAAGGGAGAAAACTTCCTAACAGTAAAAGTTGAGCTAAAGTCTCTGACTTCTGTTGGAACTCTGGTACTCCCCTTTGGCCTTTTGTGGCAGGCGTGAGGATATCTCTTTAACCTTTCCTCCCAACCCTCTTCCAGAGCCCCAGTTTTAAGTTCCTGGGTCTCTGGGATAATATCCCTTAGGCTTCTGGAGTTGAAGGTGAAGGGTTACTATGGGTTTCCATAGCAACGGGTCCTCCAGGGGAAGTGGGCGGGACCTCTTACCATTGGGTTTCTAAACTGAACTTCCTTTCCTGAAGATTTCAATTTACTCCGTCAGTTCTTTGGCCTCATTGCAGGTAAAGACGAAGCTGTCCAATTCCAGGTTTTCTTTCTGAGATAATTTGAGGAAGGATGCTCCTCAGGGCTCACTTTACTAAGTCCTTCCTGGAACACTCATCTGTTCACACTTGATTTGTTTAGCAAAGATCCATGTTCCTAACATTTCTCCTTCCGCACACAAACCCGAGAATTGTGAGCAGTGATTTTTTAAACACTAAGAAATGTTATGTTTTAGCAGTTTACAAACATGGAATGCACTACAGCCATGCAAAGCAAAAAGGAAACAAGGGTGAAAAATGACTCTTAACAATTTGTGAGGGAAAATGCCACTGTCAGCAGGCAGTTCAACTTGTTTCATTCCTAGAAGGTGTTTTCCAAGACTATTTAAGAAAACCCAAACCACTTGTGTGGTATTATCCTTTAAAAATGACAAAGGGAGAGGTACAGAATGCCTTCCTTCTCCCGACGCACATTCAAAGGTCAAGAAAAGACAGAAAAGAAAAAAGAAAACAACTGATTCCCCCATCCCCAAACAAAACCCGAGTAAAGCAGGGTGGACCTACATTGCCTGTGTGTTTTGGAGTTCGTTTCTGAAATCTCTCAGGCTTCTCTGTAGGTGTGCCCTTCCAGTGGAGTGGTAGGGTACAGTGATGCTGAGCCTGCTTTGGGTGTCTTCTCCTGTTTTTGTGTGCTAATTCAGTTTCTGTTACCTTTCTATCAACCAATTCCTGCAAGGCTGTTCCTAACCATTGCACTGTGGGAATCTGTGGAGTTTAAACCTGGCAACCTCATGGTGTTGAAGTAAGATTTTTTTTTTTTAACCCAATCACACCTTTTTCCACCACATGGAAATGCTATCACCTTCAGTTTAGGTGTCTAGTAAAGGATCCTTGAGGACTGGTATTGATGTGCTTTCATGGATAGGTCCTTTCACAAACTTAATTGCAGTGGTAGCAGAGACTTTCTCAAGGATTTTTAAGACGTCTTAAAGCAAGTAGCACTTACCTTTATTTCCAACTTTGGCGACTTTCTAGATATTACGGAAATTAATATTATAGTCCCATCCCCTAGCAGTCACCTTCTTTTGGTCTCTGTTTTTTTTGCAGAGAGAAACAGAGGTGACTTTTTAACATTTCTGTGTGTTCATGGAAATAGCCTCACTACATAGCCTAGGCTTGCCTGGCACTCTGTGTGTATTCCAACCATCCTCTTGCTCAGTTTCCTGAGCACTTTGATTGTAGTCATGTGCCATCATACCTAGCTGTATACACTTTTAAGTAGCTGTGTGTACCCTTTAATTAGCTTTATATCACAAATGTCTCCTCTGCCTTTAACTCATAAGTCATTTGAAAATAAGGTTTTTAAGATGGGTATGCTCATTTGCTTGTTTTATTTATTTTGAGGTTTTTTTTTTCTTTTTTTTAATATGTTTCCATTGTCAACACTGAAGCTATGCTGTTCAGATCTCAGGTTGTAAAGCCCAGACTGGCCACTTGCTAGGTGGCATTAATTATTTACTGTTTAAATGTCCTTTTTTGGGATAAGGGTAACTACTGGAGAGCTGTGGGGAGATGGAATGAACCAAATAGAAGAAGGCCAGCAGGGAGGCGGAGTGTGTGAGCCCAGCGCAGGCCTAGGAAACAGGCACAGCTGAGGTCAGTGCCCGGTGGGCAGTCTCAGCGGCTGTCATTTGCTTGCGCTACATTTCCAGCACAAGAACCAGGTGAACTTTTTTTATGGCTCCTGAGGCTTGTTAACTTGCTTTTTCAATAATGTCCCTTCCTTACCCACTCTGTGGTCAGGTGTTCCAGCACCGGAGTGTTTAATTCTTCCTGGCGTTCTATAAAGATTCATTTAGTTTTAATATGCTTTAAATCTATTGAAGTTAGTAATTTATTTCTCTTGGGAGTTGTCTGTGCTAGTACCATTTCTACTTTTAAATGATGATTTTTTTAAAGTGAGTTGAATACTCATTTTATATAAAAAGTACTGTTCGACTGTTTCATATATATGTATATATATTTTTTGATTATTCCTTTTTTATTTTGGGTTGTTTTAAGCAGAGTTGGGATTTATTAAAAATTGCAGATAGATTTTAAGAACAGGGTTTAAGACAAGGAGAGGTATTCTAGAAGAAAGGCCTATTTGGAAATATAAAGGTGGGCTCCTCCCAGAAAAGACACTTTATTACTCGTTGGTAATTTATGTTTCAGTGTTTTCCAAAGGACAGAATATTTCCATATTCTTAAGGCCAGTTGTCTCTTTTGTCCTTTATGATTTTTCCTGATAAAGTTATGCTTGACAGGTCCAGGGGTGACGTAAATAAAGCCGGAACTTTTGAGATTTGAATGTGTTAGCCTTACTCATCAATACACCAATCCAAACTTTTTATTTTTAGGTCCAGGGGTGACGTAAATAAAGCCAGAACTTTTGAGATTTGAATGTGTTAGCCTTACTCATCAATACACCAATCCAAACTTTTTATTTTTATTTTTTTATTTTATTTTTTTACCAATCCAAATCTTAATGCCAAAGTCTTAGGTTTAGAATACATAGAAATCTGGTAGGTCAAATCACATGATTTAAGAAATTATTTTATTTACCTATCCTTTCAGATAAAGATGCTAGATTTAAATTAATATGCAGGTAGTTTTAAACTTCTCAGTGTTCTCCTCTCCCAGTCTCTTTAGTCTGTCTCCCAAGTGGTAACTCAATAGAAAAGGACATGACTGCTCCTGGCTTTGGTTGAGGAGAAGGCTTTATTGCAGGTATGAGGGAGAGCACAGCCAGAGGCATCTGGAAAGTCCAGACTGAACTGGACAGTAAAAGGTGAGAGAGTGAGAGAGGAAGACACACAGATGTGACATTAAATGTCATGCAGACTTTAAATCATGATGGTTCTTTAAAGACATACCTGAAACCAGTAGCTGTTATCTAAACCCCATGTAAGATTTTTTTTTCTATTCTTTTATTTTGCTCTTAAGGTGTAATTAAGTGTTTGGACTTATGGGTAAGAGCAATCTGCATATTTAATTAGATAGTTTAAACATTGTAGCCATGGTTTCTGTACACAGAAACAGCATGATAGAGAAGCATTGTTCTTATGAATTTGGGTGTCTTAGAAACTCTTGTTAGACCTTCATTTTGTTAGTAGGAAAACTTAATAACGTAGTTACTACTCATTTTATATTGAGTTGTTAATAGTCTCCTGCTGTCTGAAACTGAAAGGAAAGAAAACCGTGACCTCTGATGATGTCATGTTTCCTGTACACTCAGCCATGAAAACACACCTTGTGACAGGTCTGTTCCTCCTTGAGGGTCTCCTGAAGGTCTCTCTCCAGCCCTGTGAAAAGTTTTGGTTGTATTATTATTTTTATTTACTTATTTATTTACTTTAATATTTTGTGTGTTGATTTGCCACCTTCTCTGTATCTGCTGTTTCGTTTGTTTTTTAGTGTCATATTCCTGCTCGTTCCTAAGGGACTAACTGTGGCCCTTGGCTGCTATTATATTTTAAGTCTCTGCATAGAGAAGGACTTCTAATAACAACCATCTATTTTTTTATATGTTTGTTGGTGGAATATATAAGCAGTTTGTAGTCAAAATGCTTTAATGTAGCCTGGGGTGATCTACATGCCTGGGTAGCCTGGGAATCCGTCAAGTTCTTAATCTTACTATCAACATGACAGATGCTAAGAAAGTTCCCAGAAGCACCTTTTAAGGAGGAGAGTTCAGGCTCCGGGAGCTGCTGGCAGCTGGCCGGGTCCTGTCTGTGCAGACAGGGATGTGTGTACAGTGCTGTCTCTTTAGGTCCACGAGGCCCTTGACTGCATGACGCTGGACGCGTGTCAGTTGGGAGGTGGACTGCTGTGGAGAGAAGGGTGAGCAGCCATCCCACGCCTCCTTTCCATGAAGTCAGCACTTGACTGGTGAATGTGTACAGCTTGTTTATCTGAACAGACGTTCCGGTTAATTGGCTGTTAGCATCCAGTAAATCTCTGTGGGTCCATTCACGTCCCCCGGAAGTGTCACGGCTTGCGTTGCCCTGAACTCCTGTTAGCAAATGGCTCTGGCCTGGCCTCAAAATCACCATCCAGCAGGATATACCTGACAGTGTGAAAGGGTCATTTTTTTTCTTAAGGTTTAATTGCCGTGCAGAATTCCAAAAGACTTTTGGTGAACTTTTTGTATGTCAGTCATGCCAAAAGCTGTTAGACCATCTTGTACTTTGATGGACTGTTTGTCAGTGCATGGCTTTGTTGGTAAATATCCCTTTTAACCAGTGAGTGATTCTGGGTGTTATGGTTAGAAAACACCGATTCACCAAGTTCTGTAACCCTTTCAGATGTTGGCACGCTTCACTCTGGAGTGAAGAGATGGTAACACCACAGCTGCTTTCCTCGTAACACTGAAGTACCTGGACGTTTCCTGGCTCGTGGGGTCATTCTTTCCAAAATTCGGACTGTTTTTTGCAGAGGCTTGCATTTCCCCATCAGTAATAAATACTGTCAGTCTTTCTTGAAATGCCAGTTTCTCTTCTTTTGAGAAACTACCAAAGTCTTGATAAGCATACCCTGATAATTCTCAGGTCACAGAGGCCCACAGCTGCTGCAGGCTTGACTCACAAGCTTCACAAGTGCCTTACTCAGGCAACCATTCTCCTTGAGCTTCATCAGAAATGCCTTGCGCAGGCTTCTTGTTTCATAACACAGTATGAAAAGGGTGTATACTCGCGTCCATTTATTAATCCGAATGTTCCTTCCTGAGGCTTCTAAGATGTTTCCCATGAAACCTTACTTTGACAGTAGCTGAGGAATGAAGAGTTGTGCTGGTCTTCACCCATGCGGTTCACCAGCCAAAACACCCCATGTGGATGTGGCTTGGGATAGTGGGGAAGGTAAAAGGACATCACCATGTCCCATCAGTGTATCTTCCATTTCTCATGTGAGGGCCCACTGGGGTGAACCTCCACAGGTTTTGCGTGATGCTGCAAAGAGTCAGGCTCTCGACCAATCTTTCTTCTTTGCAGTTCATGAAGAACATCCCAGTTCTCTCTGTTTGTGCCAGAGTCTAAGTTCTGCCTCAGTACTGCCAGATGCTTCTCTGGGATATTGTCCGGGTGCCTGCTTCAGATACTTCTGTAAGCAGTGCGGTTCAGAAGCCTGTAAGAGACATGATACTCTTAACTACACAGGTACACACAGAATATATTAACTGATACAACCTCGCAGAAATGTGTTTCTATAACCAGGACAACTTACTGTTATCTATGTATTTATGTTTCTATCTATCACCAGAATAAAGTTCCTATTGTGGGGGAATGTGTAGATTGGAGCTGGGCTGGAGAGCCACCTTCCTTCTTTCACATACCTGACAGATCAACACGAGTGCTTACAACAAGACAGGAATATGAGCAGTGTACTCTTCTGCTATGTTAGAGAATCTGGACTAGACATGCTAGGGGGCTGCTTTGCCGGGGAGGCCTGAGTTTTTGGACTGCCCTATTCACACACGCCTATTCTGTTGCTTTGTTTGAAGACTGGGTGTGTCTAATGTAGTGGAAATTCATCCATTCAATGTTAAATACAGACAAAACATCTCAGAGCCACAAAATCTTTTTAATTATTATTTTTTGGATTATTCATATGACTGCTCTGCTCCTTTCATGTGGATCACAGAATTTATCATCCTTTCCAGTTCATTAAATTACTAAAATTCTCTACTGCTGCTATAAATAAATGTGCCCGACCATGAAGTGGGTTTGGTTGAAAGCGGCTCTGTCCAGTCAGTGATCTTGCCCCTGGCTGACCCACACCTCTCTGAATGTCTGCACTGCATTAAATGCTAGGCTTCTCATAAACCTGAGCTCTACTCTGAGCCCACGTAAGGGCTTGCCTTTATTATTTTCAGTTGTGTTAGGTACAAGCTGAATGAAGTCTTATGAGCTGCTGCGTTTGTGCTTGGACTTGTTTGGGAGAGCCTCAGGACACATTTAATAGCTCTTTAGGTCCTTTGCCACTATACCCAGTTTACGTTTGCAACACGGACAGTTGGAAGCGCTCTGTGTTAGGCCATTTTACCCCAAGATCGGTTGCCCCACACAAATTTAGTATAGACTGCCAACTTTTCTTGGACTTACAGAGCTTGAACTTTGCTCTTATGTAACCAGTGCCAGGTGTGTGGGTGTGGCCTGTTAGCTCTAGATAGGGATATGAGATGCAGCCCCAGAGAACGAACTCTAATCAGGAGATATGATGCAGGGTAGTGCAGGTGGATTTGGAAAGACATGAAGTCTTGGGCTCGAGGTGTCCTCTGGATTGCTTCCGATGGGTTCCAGGAACGGGGCTGCAGGATGACAGAAGGCAGCAGAGTCTCGGGCACCCTGCAGAAAGAAGAGGACGAGTCAGCAGAGCCTGAGTGAGTGGGTCAGTGTGGCCTAAGGAAAGCAGGGCGGGGTTTCTTTTGCCTGGTAGATGTGTGTATTCTCCTGGTGTGCTGGAGTGTCCATTCCCATTGGATTGCGAAGAGCATCTCAGTGCAGCTGAGATTTGGCCAGCTGCCATTTAATAAACACCTCTTTTTGTCCCCATGGTTGGTGTTATTTTAAATTTTACTAGACGGTATTAATATAAGCAAATAATGAATCCTAGTAGTTCTATGACATGCCCACAGCTGCCTGTGTAGAGAGCTAGCTGCCTCCGATATAAATTTCGTTGTGTCTTTAGGGCCAAAGGTTGGCTTGGGTCTGATTCCAGTTGTCATCATGCAGTCATGGATTTCCTGTGAGGCCATGCAGCTGTAAACTATGGCGAAATGTTTCTCAGTGTTTTTACACAAATTAATAGTTATCCCCTCTGAAGAAGTACCTTAATTTCAATGACAGTTAAGGTCCACAGCACACTTTTGTGCCTGAGGGTTGTGTGATGTAGATTGGGGAAAACAACACTTAAGAACAGGTTGTTGACACTTGACAGTGAGACCTATCTGAAGAGCAGTTAGATTATTTTATCTTTACTGCTGGGTAGGACAACCACTGACCTACTTAAATAGTATACTTACCATAAAATGTGAAATGTACTGAGCTGTTATTAGAATTGAACTTATGTTCCAAATACTGTATTTTCTTGTCCTAATATAAGAAATTAAGTGTACAAATCCCTAAGTAGCTATTCATTTCACAACAGCAAGAGAGGTGGGAGCAACAAGGGACACTTTACCAATGCCATCTTATTTTCCCTGGCAAATGGAGGGTCTCTGAATGTTGCTTATTTGCTTATTGTCCCTGTTAGGGCTACACACACATTTACAGAACACTGTACCTTTATAACATGCCTTTCACAACCCACCTAAGGAATTACAGTTAAAAGCTAACGGCAGGAGAGACACCTTCGCTTTTAGGAGTACGCATTGCTTTTCAGAAGGCCTGAGTTGTGTTGCCTGTGACCACACGGAAGCTTACAACTGCCTATGACTTCAGTTCCAGAAGATCCAGTGCCCTCTTCTGTGTCCCTAATTTCTGGGTACACAGACTCATGCAGGTGCGCATGTACATAACACATACACACAGAGATCTTTAAAAGTAGCAAAGCCATTTTTAATTTGAACTTAGAAGAGATTTTATGTAGATTTTTTTCTAGTAGTTAATTTCTATAGTAAGCCCATCATCAGCTTCTTTTGTTTTACAAAGTTGTTGATATTTGGCAATGCACATATTTTTAAATTTCATTTGAAAATGTGTATTTCAGAGAAGGTATGTTAGAACCAAGCATGGGGTGCAAGCTTAAGATCCTAGTACCCAGAAAACTGAGGCAGGTCTAGGTTTGAGGCTAGCCGGATCCATGTAGCAAAACCCTATTTGTTAATTTAGAAAGAAAAAAGGAGCAAAGGCTGTGAAGGTGCTTAGTCATCTCAGTTGCTACTGCTTTCTAATCATATTTTAGTCTTCCCTGAGAGCCAACCTCTCAGTTTTGTATCATTATCATTTAATGGAAATTTTGCTTTATTCTAGACATATGTATCATAAAATGAAGGAAGAAGACATTAAGTACTAGTTAATCGAGACCATGTAGATGTGTAGAGTGGTAAATCCAAACTCAGAATTTTTATGGTCTTTTTTCCAGTCTTTTGCTAAAAAATAAAATTTAAAAATGTCTTCCTGGCGTTGCTTCAAATAATGTTAAATCTAGGATAATCTTTAGTGATCAGGTGTTCTGGTGCGATGAGACAAGGGTAAATTGAGGGGTTATTTCTAAACGTTGCGTGAGTAGGGGAACAGCATATATTTGGGTAGCTTTTTATTTAGAATTCTTATTTTTAGGAGTTTTCCACTAAGAATTACGGGTGCTGTAGGATTTTGTTTTTGACAGATTTGGAATCCCACTCTCAATCAGGACTGGCACAAAATAAGTATCAGTGGCTTGGGAATTGTCTGTATTCTTTCTTCTCATTCCCATTCCGTGTGCTCATTGGAACAGTGACGTTCCCTGTAGAGTAACATGCTCTTAGATAAGTCTGAGTGGCATGTGCTAGAGATTTCCTGATCTGATCTGATTGTGATGCTCTTGGTCATTCTCCTTCTGACAGGGGTGGAGTTTCCTAAGTTAGACAAAGTAAAGCACTATCTTTAAGGTATGTGTGTGTTGGTTTGTTTTCTTTTCTTTTCTTCAATTGACCAACATGTTATTTTCCTTCTCTGTCATGAGAAGCAAACAGATGATCTGGAAAAGGTCACACGATGCTTGTTTGGAGTTGTTCCATTATGTCCATTTCCAGTTAGAGTTACCTGTTGGGTCAAAATAGCCTGTCTTCACAGATCTCCAGAAGAGAGCTCAGAGTTACAGCTCATAGCTGGACTTTCTTTGGAAACATTGTTTTAAAGTATATAATAAGTCATATGGTGGCATGTATGCAGTCATTATAATAGTGTTTCTCACTTTTATACTAGCATGTTTAAATAGATTCCCTTTGTCTGAATGTACACAAATCTCTCTGGCTGTGAGCCTTGCCTTTAATGGCTGATCATCTCTCCCACACAGCATCTTCTAAGGACTCATTTCTCCCGCAGCTTTTCTTCACACAGTTGTTAGAGTTAATCTTGGATTGATGAATCTCCAGCAGCTATTGTCTAGAGAGTTACTGGCTTTTACTAATTTCTTTTACTTACATGTTTACTTATTTGCAGTGCGAAATACTGGAGATATGTTGTATTTCCAAGCCTGGGAATGGAAGTTCTCACTTCAGGATTTCCATCTACATTTTCCACCATATCACCAGTTGTCATAGTAGCACTCTCAGTTGAGAATTGTGATTATATACTTTATCAAATGCCTGTATGATGAAAGTGCAATTATTCTAATACAGGTCAGCCAGAATTCTAAGCACTCATCATGTCTGTCTAAGGGCGCAGTTAAGCAATGTAGAGAAAAGATTACTTCTTTCTGTTGAATTGTATAAATTTAAGTTGAGTATTACACTGACTTCAAGGTACCATTAGTTGTAAGATGTACTATTCTTTTCTATAGTACAAGAAAAAAAAGGACTAGTGATTACAACCATTAGATGCTGCCTTATAATCACTAGAATCCAGATTAAAGTGTATTTATTTTTTGTGGAAAAACTTAATCAAACATTGCATACATATTTGTACATAGTCATAGGTTAAAATATAAAGGAAAATATCATAAGTAAATAATTATTTCTGTTGCATATAAATTTTTTACTTATGTGTGCATATATGTCTATATGTGTGTGTACACATCTTTATAGCTACCCATAGTGTCAGAAGAGGGCATCAGATTTCCTAGAGCCAGTCAAAATGTATGTTGGAAACTAAATTCCAGTCCTCTTCAAGAGAACTAAGTGCTGTTAGCCACTGAGCCATTCTCTAGCCCATATGTAGATTTTTTTTAATCCTAGAAACCTGGAGAGGAATTGTCTGTAAGATCGTTGAGAGTATATAAAACTGAGTGATGGATTGCCTTTCTTTCAAAATATCCTAACCTTTACAAATAATATATGATGATATTCCTTTAAATAACTGCAGTGTATCACTTGATAAATCTTAAACACTGCTTTTCATTCAATGTGTGAGTGAATAATCTGAGATTTAAATGAGTTGTTTAGTATTGTAACCAAGGTGCATTCAGATACAGTATGTTACAGAGGTGTAATCATTGGTTATATTAAATGCTATATAGGAATTTTTAAAGAATTAATTGTTTCTGCCTTCTGAGAGTTGATGCGCTCTGACTTGGATGTGTCCTGCTTACATTTCAGGGCTAACTGGAGTTCTTTCTGGTAAAGGAGATGATTTAGGAATCACATGTCTGCCTTAACCTTCTCGACAGCTGCGGCATGCCTTGTCCTAAGGCTTGGGTTAGGTGTCATCACCCTTGGTGCTGGAGTTCAGAGTAGCTCACCGAGAGAGTTCAGTTAGAGTTGGCTTGTGTGAGCATTGTCAGTGAAGTGGCTAGGCGACTGCTTACAGCTTCTGGCTTTGGCCTGCTGTTTGAAGTCCAGCAGACATGTGGCCTGCACGGTAGTCTCCAGGTATAGATTTAGGGATGACAGTGCAGGATTCTGACATTGCTGTGGCCCTGGTCAAAAGGCATAGTTCAGAATCGTGATTATCCAGACTGAAAATTCAAAGCAAGCTGCAGAATAACCTGGTCCTTGTGTGGCTTATAAAGGTGGGCCCAGAGCACGCCTGGAGGGCTGTCCTGTCGGCAGCTCTGCTGCTTGAAGAAGGTGCAAGGGTGGGACGCCAGAGCCTCGTGTCTTGGTTAAGTTCATCATAAATGATGTTTTCTGTTTGAGTCCAATTGCTACTCATAGTGAGAGCTTACCTTTGTAGTCCGTTTTCAACATTTATCAAAGTGCTTTCACAAACATATAATTTTGACTTAATAGTAAACGTGAGAGGGCTGAGCTGTGTGTAATTATTCGATTTGGCACATGAGGAAAATGAGGCCCTCGAATGCTAAGTACCCAACCTTAAACTTGCTTGTTGCTAGCTCTTGCCTTTTTCACTATACATGCTGTGGCTTGGCTCTTCATTTATCTCCAAATTTAGAAAGCATGTAGCATGTTTCCCAGCAGCTGCTGCTATCTTTAGGGACTGCCAGCATTTTGTCACTTATCTCTCTAACATCCCAGATCAGAGTCATAACGTTTTCTTGGTACTGACAGGAAAAATAAGCAAAACCCAAACATCATTCTATCACTACTCATCAGGCTGAACTGCTTTCATGTTACTGTGACACTGTGTTGGAAGTGCCTCTCCTTCAGTCTCCCACACTGCCTTGGTTTTAGGTGTCCCATCATAAGCCATGGACAAGTCCAGACAGTGAGACTAGTGTTAGAGCAAGTGTTGCCGACATGTTGGGGACACAATCCTATGTTAACCAGGAAGAGCTGGTTTTGACCTTAGGCCTACCTGGAGAGCCTCCTGGATTTCAGCAACTTGCCCATGGCTGTTCCTTCCCATTAGAGGACTTTGTAGATCCTGTTCATTTTTTTCTCCTGAACTGCCCAGCAGGGGTGTGGACCCAGTATGTTCCTGGCTTTTGTCTTGGTGAACTCCGCATGTATGTTTTCCTTTCGTAGTAGATTAGAAATACAAACAGGATTGTGTGTGGTGTGGCTGCTGTGATGTGGCACACCAGATTGAGTGGGACAAACAGTACGTGGCTTGCACACCTGCCTCCCAGTCCACGTTTTGCCCTACTGTTTTACCATGGGCTCTTTTCCTTACAAATCCCAGACACTTCTGGCCTGCAAAATGGCCTCTTGGTGAAACTGAGACTGCTGCTTTCCAGGCTTCCAGGGTCCCTTTCCCAAACTGCCAGTATAAGTCAAACTCAGACAAGCCAACTGGGAACCCTCCCGTGGAGGAAGGGTGCTCTAAGTGAGCTGAGGCTCTGTTGATAATTTTCTCATTAATTCAGAAGCCAGGGAAAACACATAATTGAGATTCAGCTTTCTAGCAATTACAGAGTCCGTAGAAGCCCACTGCTACTAGCTAACCTTTGGGTCCGAGCTCCTGCTTCTCCTCACTGTGTGCCCAGTACACTGCAGGTCTTTACAGTGTGTTTCGGGAATGCTTTCTTTAAAGGCTGAAGGGCTTCTTGACCTAGTTACCTTGGTAAGACAGGAGAATGGTGTCTCAAAACATTCTAGAGTCCAGGAAATCTGGGAGCAGGTGAGAAAATGCTGGATGGGAGGAGGCTCTGAGATGATCCTTCCAAACAGTAGGTGCTGTGTCTGGATTGGAGAGCAAGTAGATGAGAGGCTGTGTATATTTAAGTAAAGGGGCTGTGATATATTTAATGTAGCAAAGTAGAAACAAAGGCGGAGAGCAAACATATTCAGATTAATGTTAGGTTTTTGCTTTTCTTTTCTTTTTTTTTTTTAACATTTTATTGCAGTGGTTCTCAACCTGTGGGTCATGATCTGCATGGGAGTCAAATGACCCTTCCACAGGACTCACCTAAGACCATTGGAAAACACAGATATTTACATTACAATTCACAGCAGTAGCAAAATCAGTTATGAAGTAGCAATGAAAATTGCTTTATGGTGTGGCTCTCCATAACACGAGGAACTGTGTTAAAGGGGCAGCGTGAGAAGTCTTGAGAGCCACTGTTTTCTATGTTCTGAGTCATGTATTCCTCTGAAAGGCAGATGAAAGCTGTTAGCCTTCTCAGAAAAAGTGTTGTAGACCACCAGTTTTGGATGCATTTGAGGGATTTTGTGTTAGTTAACAGAGAAAGTTAACTAACTTTCCTTTCCTTTTGATAGGCTTCTGGTAGTCCCAAGTTTGAGTTCTTGATGGGAAAGAGCCTAGGGTGTTAAACTCTAGGTAACCTACAGAATAATCCACTGTTTCTTAAACCGTTCATTAGACAATTGACTGTGTCAAGAGCAACACCAGATCGTGAAGAATAAAATAGAAAAGACCAGCTTGAGCTTTGTATTTTTAACTCTTCTGATGTGTACGTTCTGTGCCGAATCAGACTATGGAATGCGATTCTAACTGGATTGGGCATCTTTGGAGAAATGCCCTTCCAAACAAACCTCACTGTTCAGCTGAGAAAGCCGAGTCCCTTAAAAGACTGGGTTTCAGAGCCTCGTCCCCATGCAGTTAGGTGGCTTAGCCAGACGGAAGAGTTTCTCGGTTGCTGGTGTTGACCACATGCACTGTAGCTTTCTGAGACAGCACTGGGAAGTTGGTTATTGAAGGATTGGCTGCTTCTTCTGCTTGGTATTTTTGAATCCTGCTGTTGGCCTCTGAGCATCTGGACTAGAGCTTCTTTTCCGGAGAACCATACACTTTAGGCTCTCTGACTTGATTGGCTGCCTACCTGGATGCTAGAATGGAGCCATTAATCAGAAGAGAACAAGATACAAGAGGTTCAGTTCTTGGTTCAAACTAGATTAAATTATCTTGAGTTGTTTGTTCGTTCACTTGAATTGAAGGTAACATGTTGGCAGGTGTTGAACCTGGATCTTTGAGGACGCGTTTCTCAAACTTCAGTGACATACACAAGGTGGCAAAGTACTTGTTAAAATGAATCTTGTGATTCTGAATTCCCTAAAGGCTCCTGGGGCACAGTGCTGCAGGCTCTAGGGCTGCAGGTTTAGCAGCAGTGTGTGGCCTGTCTCATCACCAGAGCAGGAGAGGCGGATGTGTGTGTGTGTGTGTTTGTGTGTGTGTCCGTGTCTGTGTGTGTGCCTGTGTGTCTGTGTCTGTGTGTCTGTGTCTGTGTGTCTGTGTGTGTGTTTCATTTAACTGTAGCTCACCAACTGGCTAAGCTACCTGTCTGGCAAGGCCTGTCTACCCACCGCTAGAGCTACAGTTGCAGGTCCCTGCTGTTGTGCATTGCTCTCCTTTCTCCCTCCCTCCTTCCTTCCTTCCTTCTATTTTTTTCCTTTTTTCCTTTTTTTTTATGTGCTGGGGATCCAAATATGCAAAGTGTTTGCATAGCAAGTGCCTTCCTCACTAAGCCATCTCCCCAGCTCTTCTAGACACTTTGCAGCAGGTCATTTCATCTCTAACATTATGCTCAAAGTACAGCGGAAGGTGATCTGCAAGTGTGTTGCTATGTAGAATCTTAGTCCTGCAGTTGAGAATACAGTAATTGTAACAAATAACAGCACTCAGGTTCCATCTAAAATGGGGATAGGTAACCTTGTCTGTGTCTCTCTTACACATCCTACATACCCACTGTGCTTGCAGTGGCTTTGCAAATAGTTTTAATAATAATGATAACCCAGAGATATTCTCTGGATTGACTGAGTGAGTAGGATGCTGGAATTTCAGGACTGACTCCTGTATGTAATGCTAGTCCATATAGCAACAGCTGGTTCTCATTTGCTGAGCCCTCCCCTTGCCAAGGAGTCAGCGTGCAGGTGAATGCTACACAGCACACGGGCTGTGGCCCTGAGGGGTACTTTACTGAGGGGTAGCAAATAGCTTCTGCTTTGAGCAAATCAGAGAGATCCCAAGAGTCACTCTTGTCACTAGTCCATCCTTAAAAATCAATAAGCATGCTTAGGAGCTGCAGTAGATGCTGTGTTACTAGACACTGCTGGGGGAGACTTCTTCCCATCTGAAGCAAAGAGCCCTTTGGCCTTTTAACTAGTTATAGCAGACTTGGTCATTTTAAGTAGCCCTACTGCTGGTCCTGTCTTAGAGCTTGTGGATTATTTTATGTTCAATTTGTATGACAAGATTAAATTTAGCCCTAAGAGTTGAGTTGGATCTTGAGATCGTAAACAGGGCCCAATTTGACTTATCTATAGTGAATATCAGTGTTTAAACACTGATTTGCCTCATTTGAATGCTATTTTCTTATCTAGAATTTACCTTATGCTTCAGTACAGCTAAGTGTGCTAGGATAAAGTCATCTCAATAACAGCATTTTGTGACCTGGGACTCATGTCCAAGATCATTGCTGAGCTAGAAAACATGGGAAGGCAAGCTGAATGCATGGCTTCAGCAAAGCATTCAGAGTCTCTGAAAAAAGAATGCTTCCCTCCCCCCCCCCCAGCTGTACTTAAATGTATTTGGTTTAGTTTTAGTACATTGATTCCCTTTGGCTTTAGAGACTAGAAGATTCTCTTCGAAATAGTTGCAAGTAAATACTGCTAGTAGGAAGATTTTGCCAGAAAGAGAGATTAGACATATGTGTTCCCATTCTTTGTTAATGGCTTTTGCTTGTTTTGGTTGAAATGAAAATGTTCCTGTACTAAAGAGAAATAAACCCCTCCCTTCCTGTTTGCAGATGTCTTTCATTTGCTGTTTATCTTATTTAAATACACAGTAGAAAAGAGACTGTAACTGCTGTTCCTTTAATATCAGAGCTGAGCACGCCACAATAGGTGTCACTGTTTGGCTTGGTCCAATCCTGATCGGTGGCTCCAGCTATTGGCTCAGAGCGCTGGCTGTCTGATTAGGCTGCAGGGCTGTAATACTCTCCTCTCTGCGATCCATTCACCACACAACTTCGCTGGCCGCACAGACGCTCTGAGCTCGGCACATTTTGCTAACCTAATCCAGAAAGCAAGCGCCTCAGCTCTCTGCCTGGCTCCTTTGCTCAGCATAGGCTTTCCCTGTGATCCAGAAAACGGCTGTTTTTATGATCAAGTAAGGAAAACAGGAATCATGATGGGAATGTGTTTAACAGATCCGGTCCTGGATAAAACTTAAAGCCAGTTTCTCTTCAACATAGTGAAAAGGTCACCTTGCCTGGCTGGGAAGAGCAGAAAAACACCAGCTTGTTGGTTTCTGTTAACATCTTAGCTCCGGCTAGCCTCTTTGCCTTGATGTTTGAGCAAATTTGGAATATCTAGCTCTAAAGAGAGACATCCTGTACTCATGGTAGATGATAAAGAAAAGAACATGAAATGTCTCACCTTCTTCTTGATGCTTCCAGAGACGGTAAAGAACAGGTCCAAGAAAGGTTCAAAGAAAGCAAGCAGCAGCAGCAGCGGTGGTGGCAGCGGCAGCAGCAAGTTGCCCCCAGTTTGTTATGAAATAATTACCTTGAAGACTAAAAAGAAGAAGAAGATGGCTGCTGATATATTCCCCCGTAAGAAGCCAGCCAGCTCCAGCAGTACCACTGTCCAGCAGCAGCACCAGCACAATCTCTGTAACAACAACCTCATCCCGGCCCCCAACTGGCAGGGTCTTTATCCGACCATCAGAGAAAGGTAAGCACCCATGGTAGCCAGCGTGTTTACTTTCAAAGTTTGCCAGTATTAAATTAAGTCTTTGCTTTTGCACGACCTGTAATGCATTTTAACACCAATCTCCGCTTCCTCTTTTTCCAGAAGCCTTAGTAGTAATGGAAACCTGCCTTGTATCGCTTCCAAAACAGTACAGCTATTTACCTCTTAGATAAAAATATTTCTGCAAGCTGTAACATTTAAGCGGCAGGGCTGAGTCTGTGGAGCACAGAAGAGAGAAACCCTTCATTTGTCCTGAGCCATGTAAAAGTTTGGCTAACTTTTAAAACTTTAGTTACTTCCCATGTGTCTGCAGTGATTTCAGACAGTTGTGCATTTGGAACCTTTATTTCCTGTTTTGCTGAGAAGTCCCTGAAGTGTTGTTGCTTAGCTTGAGAAGGTTTTGCATGCTAAGGAAAGGAATGCAGGCTGCTGTGAATTAATGAACTGCCTCTCGTTTGTAGAAATGCGGTGATGTTCAATAATGACTTGATGGCAGATGTGCATTTTGTGGTTGGGCCACCAGGTGGGACTCAGCGGTTGCCAGGACACAAAGTAAGCAACAGCTGCATGACCGATCTCGTCCTGAGATTTACACAGAGGGACCCTCTCAGCATGGAGCACGGAGTAGGCATCGTGCCCGGAGCAGACAGTCATGTTTCACCCGATTACAGAAAAAGCAGACCCTTTCCAAGGGTTTGGCCACGCTTAATCGTGTCTTTATTTCCCTCTACAAGGCTGTATATATGTCACCCAGAAACAAGCTCTCTTCATTCTCCAGTGGTAGGAAGTGTTGTAACAGGGTTGGAAAGTCCTCTGTTTACTGTTCCTATAGACATCAGATAAATAAGCTTTGGTTTTATTTATTTTGCAGTGGGGGTTGGGGTGGTATACATTAATGTCAAAGCTTTGAGGTATTGATGGAGAACCCATCTTGTTTGAAAATCTTATGCTCCCCCGTCAGGATACACCATACTCTGGCTGTTTTAAATAAGCAGGTTAGGGACTTTACGTTTCCCTAGCCCCAACTTGCTGGCTGTTTGGGGGGATTGACTTGCTGAAAATGCTTCAGCTTAGTGCCTGGAATGAGATTTCCCTTTCTTCACAGTATGTCTTAGCTGTTGGGAGCTCAGTGTTCCACGCAATGTTTTATGGAGAACTTGCTGAGGACAAAGATGAAATCCGAATCCCAGACGTGGAACCTGCTGCTTTCCTCGCCATGCTGAAGTAAGCATTATTTGTGTGTTTGGAGAGAGTTTGCTTGTGCTGTGTTTGTGCTCTGCTGCCTTCAGATGTAAGTTGTATGAGAGAAAAGATTCTAAAGAGAGAGGGTGCTGCTCGCCTGTAAATGGTTCTGGAGGAAGCTGCTGTCTGTATTTCCGAGGACGTCATGTGCGATGTTGCAGGCATTTGAGCCCTGTCTTAGCCTGGAGCCTCCGGGCAAAGAGCTCATGCAGTGAGCTATTCTTAACGACATTTTAAAGAAAAGTAGCTTTCTGGTATGCACATTATTTAGTAGGCATCTTCTCCCCACAAAAGCAGTGTGCTCTAAGAAATCTTCAGAGAAATATACCTTGCCTTCACAGTTGGAGGAATTATGATCCTTCCTTAGCTGGGCAGATGCCTGTCTTCTCTGTTGTCTCATGGTACCAGAGGTCGAACTTATTTGCTGATCTTTGCCCACACATATTTTACACATTAAATTGGACATACTGGTGGTAGTAAAGAGGTCTTCTACAATTGCCTGCAGATTTATGCAAGGAATCTTCACTTAGTAATATAGAAGTATTAAAAAAAAAGGATTAGGCTAGTTATGTATTTACATAAAAAGTTTCATATCTTATGGGTCCTTTGCAATCTACTGTATGTTAATCAAGAATCATCTTTCCCAGTGTCTAGGGCTAGACAGTGGGATAGTCTACCATAAGCTTAAGCCCAGTCACTGTAATTAGTATTTATAAGGCTTTCATTATCTCTATTTTCAACACACTCATGTTTGGGTTCAAAGTTATCTGCTGCTCAGGGGATTTCAGTTACTAGAGTGAAGTTTTAAAAAAAAATGTTTTTGAAGAAACATTTTTGAATTGCCCAGTGGGTCAACACGTTTGATAATATTCTGACAGTTATTTTAGACAATCACTTACTGCTTACTGAAAAATACGGTCAGTTCTAGGGTTTGTCAGTATCTAATTCCTTGTTCCTGTTATGGCTTTGAAATCTGATTGAACAAGACTGTACACAGTGGGAAACAGGGAGATGAAAGGCAAATGAGCATGTGAGGCAGTGACCGCCTCATCTCTTCTTAACCTGCCCGCTTCCGTCCTTCAGCTCGGGATGTGACGTGTCCTCTGTTGTGGAGCGGAGGGCAGCCCTAGGTAGCTGTGTGGCCTCACCAACGTCAAGTAGGGTGCTATATCGTAAACACGTGCAGTCAGGAACATGAGCGAGGATGGCAGAAAGTCATTTGATTGGCTATTTGCCAGATGTCTTCTCCTGTTCATGTCTCACCTAGAGCATGGTATCACCATTTTTTAAAATTGTGGCATCAGTGCAGCGGGGAGACTAGAACTGTGCTGGGCTCTGCTTACCTTGCTGGGTGCTGTAGCTGAGGCAGTGTGGCTGAGGTGTCCTTCTTCTGCATCCATCGTGGACAGCTGCCCTTTTACAGGAGTGCCAGCTCCCTTGAGTTCCAATGAGGCCATAGGTCCAGCCGTGTCCTGCATGCTCTCCGTGTCCTGGCCTTTAGGCAAAGTGCAGCCATGCTGCAGCTGTGCTGTCAAGTGGTCCTGCCGGGCCAGCCAGCGCAGCCTGTTCGAGAAAGAGTTTCCTGGAAGCAAGTGTGTGTGACTGTGGGAACTTTTGGTTTATATGTGTGTACGTGCGTGTGCATGTGTGTGTGTGTGTTTTCCTTTCAAAAGCTATTCGTGTATTTTTTTTGAAGTTAAGTGTGTTTTACAAACATGAAATAAAACAAATATTAAAAAATCAGATAACGTTCTCCATGCTTTAGGCTGAAATCTCGAAGGGATACATTTTCCCAGTGTTGTTCACTGCTAGAGGTCTCCTGACTATTCTTTTATCCTGTGATATAAGGTAGCACATGGTTCCCACCTGTACACACCAGTTTTGAGAAATTGCAACTGTCCCCCAAACAGCAAGAAGTATTTCTTCTCCTAAGATAGGGACGGAGTTAATGTGCATTTTGGCTCTCTGCCTTGTGTGTTAGTTAACACAAGCATGTGGAATGTATGCTTCAGTTCTGAGAGTGGGACTATGTGGTGACACACAAGCTTAGAAGTTTTGAACTCAAAAGATCTGTGACATTAACTGAAAAGGTAGTATTGAAATTTGAGTGTGGCAATTTATTGAATATAGAACCACTTCAGAAATATTTAGTATCAGGTTTTATTTTGTGTTTTAGAAAATTCCAAAATCATTAAAATGTCATTTTTGACCTTACAGTGTCAAAAGGCATTTGTTTTTATTGGATGTAGAAAACGGAATAAAACTGCATGTGTCTACTTTAGACAGTTGGTGGGGCTGGAGAGAGAGAGGGCTGGGAGGGTGAAAGTGCAGCCCTGCAGAGGTCAGAGTTCAGGATCAGATGCAGCACACCCACTGGGACGCCAGTTGCAGGTCATCCAGGTCCCTCTTTTGGCCTCTGGGCGTGTCCAAGTGCACGTCTGTATGCATAAATAAATAATACTTTTTAAACTGTGGGATTGGGAATGTCAGTGCTTTAACTTAAGACGCTGTAGTAGAATTTTGCCTCGTTTTCATAATCTTATCCCTGATCACAGTCATCTTTTAGATAATTGCAGTATCTCCTGTTTTGTTGAAAATGTACCCAGTATGTCTATAAGATAGAGGCTGAATGGTAACACAGAGTTAATCCCTTTAATTATATAAGCTTACTGCTGAGCTGAAATATTAATACCTCATGAGTGTATTTCAGATGCTGCGTTAACGTGTTTGTAGTAACTGTCACAGGAAATTATATTGTTGGACAGGTTTAAAAGCAGTCACTTCCCTCCTTGCTGCACATGCTCGTTTTGTGGAAATCCGCTTACATGTTGGATGCTTTCTTCCAGATATATCTATTGTGATGAAATCGACTTGGCTGCAGACACAGTGCTGGCCACACTGTATGCTGCCAAAAAGTACATCGTTCCTCACCTTGCCAGAGCCTGTGTTAATTTCCTGGAGACCAGCCTGAGCGCCAAGAATGCCTGCGTGCTCCTCTCTCAGAGCTGCCTATTTGAGGAGCCCGACCTGACACAGAGGTGCTGGGAGGTGATCGATGCCCAAGCCGAGTTAGCACTCAAGTCTGAGGGATTCTGTGACATCGACTTCCAGACGCTGGAAAGTATCCTCCGCAGGGAAACGCTGAATGCCAAAGAAATTGTGGTTTTCGAGGCAGCCCTGAATTGGGCTGAAGTAGAATGCCAGCGGCAAGATCTGGCCTTGAGCATTGAAAACAAGCGCAAGGTCCTAGGAAAAGCCCTGTACTTGATTCGCATCCCCACGATGGCCCTGGATGACTTTGCCAATGGTGCTGCCCAGTCTGGGGTGTTGACTCTCAATGAGACCAACGACATCTTCCTCTGGTACACTGCGTCCAAAAAACCGGAGCTGCAGTTTGTGAGTAAAGCCCGCAAGGGCCTGGTCCCCCAGCGTTGTCATCGCTTCCAGTCTTGTGCCTACCGGAGCAACCAATGGCGCTACCGGGGTCGCTGTGACAGCATCCAATTTGCAGTTGACAAGAGGGTGTTCATCGCAGGCTTTGGGCTATATGGCTCCAGCTGTGGCTCTGCGGAGTACAGCGCCAAGATTGAGCTCAAACGGCAGGGTGTTGTCCTGGGCCAGAACTTGAGCAAGTACTTCTCGGACGGATCCAGCAATACCTTCCCTGTCTGGTTCGAATATCCGGTGCAGATTGAACCAGACACCTTCTACACAGCCAGCGTGGTGCTGGATGGCAATGAGCTCAGCTACTTTGGACAAGAAGGCATGACGGAAGTGCAGTGTGGCAAGGTGACTGTCCAGTTCCAGTGCTCGTCGGACAGCACCAATGGCACTGGTGTCCAGGGAGGGCAGATCCCCGAGCTCATATTCTATGCCTGAACCTTCCTTCCCCTTCCCTCGCAGCACGAGGCGCCCGCACGGGCCCTCCTTGCCTGACGCTTAGCTCATCTGCAGATATGTGGTCAGCACAGGTAATTTGTAATGAATGAAGCAGTAGGCAGTTTCTGATGTCTTTGAACCTTTTAATTATGTACAGGCTGAAATGCAACATTCCGCTTTTAACGATATGCTTAGAGGAGCCAAGTTCTTACTCAGGCTTTGTGGTTTTAGAGTTGTGTCTGTATGCCTAGGGAGACCATGTGCTTTTCCAAGTGCCCACCAGCCTCTCACTTTTGTACCTCTGAAGAAGATTTTGGATCAACTTGAATTTCCTTCGATGAATGGAAATATGTATTCTAAAGTAGTATCATCAGTTATTTTTTAAACAGAACCCCTTCCTCTCAAAAAAATAAATAATCAAAACAGAACAAACAAACAAAACAGGTAAACCTCAGTGTACACATTTGAAAGAATATTTGCTTTGGAACAAGTAAACTTAAAGAGTAAACAGTGGGCCAGCACTCATGTTTGACTCTGTTCTTTTACATTTGTTGCTTCTGGGCTTTGCTTTTAGATTCTTTGTATCTTAAGTTCATATGTGTTACACACTGAACAGTTCACACTGTTGGTGTAAGGAATTGGATGGTTGTCTTGGCCATGACTTCTGCTACAAAGCAGACTTCTTACATCTTTCAGGTTAGAAGACAGGACACTGGAATGCAGACACTTCTTTCAGAAGTGATGAAGTTAGAAAACTTCATTGCTGATGGGAAAAAAAGATTGCAGACCTGCTGTATACTACAGTGGGTAAAGGGAAGCCCCCCAACTGCCCTGTACAACAAATATTCAGTTTACCAGTGAGAAGCATCCGCAATTTGGAAAAGCCATTCTTGCTCGGTAGTTTTATGTCCCCTGCCCCCACACCCACACACTATTGGCTTGTTCTTAAGTCTTACTGCAAAGGATTCCTGTTTCTCCTTCTTCCCTCCCCTGTTAAGAGGACCAAACAGTTCTTTAGAGGTAAGGAGTAGCGGTTTTGTAACACTACTTGTCAGTGTGATAAAGTACTTTATATACTTTTTCTTTTAAATGGTAACGTTCTTTATCTGATCTTCGACCTTAGACGATCTTATTTGTTGATTATGAACAAGCTTCTGGACTGCTAGAACATGGCCTCTGGCCATCTTAAAGTGCCAATATATGCCTGCAGGGTTCTTGAAAAACGGTTCGGAGTGACACTGGGTTATACTGAATACTCACCTCATTAGCATCACATGCGCTCTTGTTTGTCCATGGTATCATTAGCAGAGAGGGAAGAGCTCACAGACAGTTTCTCCTTCCATGATGGCTCGTGTCGGCTTAGTGCCTATGACCCTGGTGGTGTCCAGTGCGGTCACTTGAAACTGAAATAACCATGTGTTTCTGGGCAGCATTTCTGCTCAGTGTGATCCTGAGATGGCTCCCCGCCACCCAGAGTGTGGTCCCTGGCCGCCTCCTTCTCCTGCTCTGTGAGCCGACATTGGCTACCCTGAGCAGGGGCTAGTCCTGGGGTGTGTGTGCCTGCACAGTATGTGCTTGCCAGCTCAGGAACTGCCTCCTCCCTGCCTTGCATTGGTGGGTGTGTCAGAAGTGCCCCCACCCTCTTGCTGGTGCCAGCAGGGCGCAATGAGTGACTGCCTCCACTCACTGTGCTTCTGGGCCACTTCTGCCCTGCAGAGATGGGCTTGCAGCCTTCAGCCTGCTTCCCTGGGGGAGGAGAGCACTGGATCATGGGGAATGTTCTGATCTTTTGCCATTACTTACATCTGTGGACATAGGTGACCAAAAGCTGTTACTGATGGCTAGATGAATATTCCTAGGGTAACTTTCCAAAATTTTCTCTCAACTGCCTCCTCATAAAGGGGATGACAGGTTGTAGTTTTGGCAAAGCATTAATGAGATACATTAATAAAGGTACATCGTCAATTAAAAATTACTTCTATAAAGGTTTTTGTTTTACAATTATGGTAAAACATTTCAGTAACTCACAGCTACCGTATAAATTGGTATGGTATGCACAAAGTGACTGGAAGGCACTTAGTTTTAAGCCAGAGAAGGAACTTTGTTTAACACTGATTGGGTCCTATCAGATAGTTGGGCTGGGTGTGATAGCCTTAAAGGGACAGCGTCTATCCCCAGCTCACTCTTACTGTGACTTAGCTGCCCTCCATGTGGCTAAGGCAAGTGCAGTTCCCTGAGGATGGAAGAACTTAACTTTATATTATTACTATGTTTCAAAAAAGATACATCCACTTTCTCATTGGCTTATGCCAAGAACTGTGGGTAAGAATGGAAAGCTGTACCTAAAATAAGAAATGCTATGTTCTGAACCTGTTCTCCTATCTGCATTTTCAGCAAAATGAAAGATAATGCGCTTGCTTTGGTCTTCTTTGGTAATTTTGAATTCTGTAGTTTGTAAGAATAGAAACCATTGTTCTGACAGGGCTGGCAGCTCTAGTGTATAAACACAACTTTATTAAGCAGAAAACGCTGTAGATGCTTTGCCCAGCGTACATGGCAGTCTTCATCCTTGCTCACCCTAGGGACAAGGGTAACTAGGCCAACAGTTCTAATGCAGCATCTTTAATCATATCTTAAGGTAGCATTTAAGTAGATGGTCTCATTTCTACATAATTATTGCACTGAACTGTTTTTTTTTTTAAGGTGTTTAAATAAGCTCAACTGATTCAGGGCACTGAAGCCAACTGTGCATCGGTGTGCTTGATTTAGCAGCTTACCACATTATTTATGAAGGAAAATATATAAATATGAAGTACCTCATGTTGAATGTTATTGTACTGTATTTTTAATGTAACAGTGCAGATCTTGTTAGACACATGAATGTGTATAATCATGTCAAATGCAAATAAAATAAAACTGGTTCATAGATTTGCTTTCGTATTGTTTTTCTTGCTCCCTTGAAATAGTAAAAAATTAATTCTGTAACTTTGGTACCAATGCATTTTATGATCATGGTTTCTCAGGAGCATTTGTTTGCAAAGTATTCAATATCTTTGATTCCTAAAGAAGGTGAAATTTGAGGCAAAAGCATAAGAGAACAATGAATATGTTAATCAATTGCATTGTTCAAAGCTTGACTATTCAGCTAATAAGAGTGAGTGAATGGGTGCATTTATAATTTATATTTCTGTCATGGAGTTTGTGGTCACCTGGCATTTCAAGCTATAGTTGCCTAAGTGTCTGGATCTCCCTGTGCTAAGGGGCTGTTGCCCTGAGCCACATCTGCCTTCTAATGGGCAACAGCCCCTTAGCACAACTAAAACTCTCATCTGTTGTTTCCCAGGATCTTAATTGGATCCAGAAATAAGATAAATAAACTGCCAGATGAGAGTTTTAGTGTGGTTGGTATATGCTCAGTTTCTTTCCCAGTCTGCTTCCTGGCCTTTTGGGTAACAATCAGGTGTATCTCCCTGTGTCACATACATATCACATATAACATACCCATGTACTCATTCACAATTACGTAGACATAGTTGTGCATACATCCGTATTTTCCCCGAATCTCTTTAGTACTTTTCTTCTAGACTTTACTATGAATCATTTATGATGAATCTTCACCTATTCAGGTTCAGTCTCTACTCTTTACTTGCTCTAAGATTTTTGGAGTTATTCCTAAGCATGAGAACTAGAACCCCTACCCCTGTCCTCATCAGCTTCACCACAGACAACCTGAATTGCAATCCACCAAAGTCTTGGTCTTATCTCTTCTTTACTTCTATTTAAAGTTGATCCTCATGTTTGTTTTCATTATCCCAAGACAGTTGGGAATGATCCAACTCCATTGTTGGGACCCAAGATTAACATGTCACTGAAATTAACACCTTCCAGAATGACTGGCTTGCCTAGGAAGACTGTGGACCAAACTTGAGAGAAAACTGGAAAATGGAACTTAAATGATATAAAATGCCGGGGCCCAAAGAAGCAAGTGGGCTATCAATACCAGCTGAGCCTTTGAGGAGCTTGAGTTAAAGCTAAGCTCACCTTTGGATTTTCAGGAATTACATTCCGGTGTTGCGTGCTGTGTCCTCCACTTACTGACCAGTTGTTTTTGTTTTAAACAAAACCACTTCTGGAGAATTTTCTTTCAAAATAGAGGTTGTGACTTTATTTCCATAACTAGCATTGGTAGATGTAAAGTTTCCCAGTTGAGAATTTGCCAGCATGGAGTAAAATGAAAGTGTAAAAATGGATAGAACCACCAAAGATGCAGCAGTGCCAATGCTGGCTGCCACCATCTGACTTCCAAGGAACGTTTGGCCACGTTCCCTTCCCATCAGCCTTTCCCCTCTGCTGTCTTTCCTAAATCTTTCTAGCAGAGTAGAAATGATTTCCTCTATACAGGCAGTTTTTTTTTTTTTAAGTTCTGTATAGTTGCCTGTTTACAGAAATGTTCAGTGGAAATACTTTCTGCCTGGAAGAACAGCTCTGCCACATCTGTGCTTTAAGGCGGCTGCTTGCTCTCCTCCGTAAGCTGCTGGCGATGGGTAGAGTGGTTGTATGTTAAAAGTTTCCTTAAAGCAGTATTTCTCAATGAAGACCATAACGGTATAAAAGTTACTTAAATTAGAACATATATTGGGGGCAGTTTTATATTTAATAGACTTTATGGCCATTATTTCACCTGTTGTTTTAGAAGTGTGAGATTTTGCCAGAAAAAAAGCTAAGTATAAACAAGTCATATGAATGACCTTTTTAATTTTAAATGAAGACTGTTCTATGTGAAATTTGAATGAAGGAGTCTTCACTAGGGTCATACAATTTGCATTTTTCTTTCCTGTCAAAAGAATGGTAGTAACTATTTAAGGGCATATAAATAATATGCTTGAAGTAAAGAGTACCACCTTCTGTTATACTGCAGAATGCATGAAAATGTTCTTTTGAGACATTCTATGCATCTTACAGAATTCTCATTTAACTCTTCCCAAACTGTGAACTTTAAATTATTTCAGGATCTCTTTTTTTACTGTGTTGAAACTGTATGGGCCCTTAACTAATTCAAAATTGAAAGTTGTCATTGATCTGTGCTCTTAAAGAAAAATGCTATTTCTAAGAATATGGCCAGTAGTAGACTAGAGATCGTTGTGCTCCAACAAGACACAGAAGGTTTAGTGAGTCATTCAGAGGACTAACCCACTGCCCATCGGTCCTTGATCTTTTGTTAGTCCCTTACTTCCTCACAAGCAGTCAGAGGTACAGGGAGTCAGGCCAGGAAGATGTGTGCTGTGTAGTCTGGGGAGCTTATCCTTGAGGTCAAGGATGTTCTAATGCTCGATACAGAAGAGCCATTCCCCAGAAATTCTGATGTAGGTCCAAAATGGAGCCTGAGTAACTATCCAGCAGGCTTACTTGTGGTGCTAGGCCTACTGTCTGCAGAGCACAGCAGTGTCACTGGCCCAGGAAGAGCAGAAGATGGGGCTTTGAGAGTACGAATCAGCAGAGATGAAACGTAGTGGAGGAAGGCTGGGGCACCTGGCAGATCCTTACTAGAACATTAGATCAGCTTCAGGATGGGAGAGATTGCTGGCATAAATGGGCAAATTGTACTGTGGAGCCCAAAAGTAATCCCAGAACAGAAATATTGAGAGATCCCTATGTGGCCACATCCTGGGTTTGGAATAGGATACTGACCTAGCAGGAGCAGGAGCAAACATTCCATGTATCAGGCTCATTTATCTGGCTTTTGGACAAAATAAGGCAATGACACCAACGAGATTTCAGAATCGAGAAGACAAATTTGTATTTTGGGTACCAAACTCTGGGCAGGGTGGATTGGATTGGGCTGGAGGCCAGGAGAATGTTGAGTTGGAAAAATAACATAAATGAAGACTAAAGTAGCTAGGAGATGGCTAAAAGAATGATTATTTTGAAAGTGTAAAGAGATCCCCAGGGTGTGGTTGAGTTTTGAAATAACCCATTATAAAGGGACTTAAGGAAGATGGTGAAGCTCCTGCTTTTCTTTTATTCTCAGTGAATTTTGCCTGAACTAAGTAGTTGTATTATAGAAACCCTTCAAGATTGTCCCTTTACATTCTTTAAAGAAGCTAAAATAGAATGTAGACATGGTGTACTAGCTAATGGCTGAGCCTGAAGCTGGACCGACATCCAGCTGCCTTGTGGGTTCTTTTTCACAGCATTTATGCTCCTCCCACCCCTGTTTTACGCTTATCACTAGATAGGAAAGGATAGAGGAGAATGAGAATCTTAATTCTTGTTTCTTCTTTAAGCATGACAACTAACCATACACCCTCACCCATCCCCACCTACCCCCACCCCGAATGACCAACAACATCTCAGGGCTCTAGCATTTACATACCCTCTGCAAAGTTCCTAGAATTCCAAACATCACACAATCACAGAAACTATCTTCAGCTGGCAAAAAACATGCCTCTGCTAGAGCATGAGGCAAATCACAGCTGCTGCAGACAGTCGAAAGCAGCCGCACATCCCCACACCTGGTATTAAAATGAAGACATGTTCTTATAATATTTCTGTTTTAAGAAACCTGAATTCCAGAATTCTCACTATTGCCATCCACACTGAAATTGGCTGAATCTGCATTCATCTGAAGCAAGTTCTTCCGTCTCTGACCTCCAGCTTTTCCAAGAAAATGATGATAATGCCTTCCTAGAAGAGTTAGGTGATGACAGTGTCCCTAAGCACATGTGACAGTGCTTAGCAGACAGAAAAACACACCTACAAGTGCTAAGTGAAACCAGAGATGAAAACTCACAGAGTAGACCACAAGTGTTCCTCACGTGTGCATATGTACTTTAATTTACACATTCTTTTAGCAAGTTGTCAATGTAGACAGTTGGAAGAAGCCTCGGTGCTGTTCTTTTAAATGTTCACACTCAATAGCCACCAAATTTATAAAGCTACAAAGGGATTCAGTGTTGAGGAACTCTAATACTTTAATTAGATCTGTAATGTGAATTTTAATTTTATTATTTTAATGAGATACAGAAATGATTTATTATGGTGAGTATGGTTCTGGCACATCTGATGCTTCCTCTGCTCCAGTTCTTCAGATGAATGTAAGAACTGGACAAGGGTGCAAGAAAGGGTTCTTGAGACATTTTCCAACCCAAGTCTTTTTTGAAGGTGTTTTTTTTAACATCTTATTTCATTAATTTCAATGTTAAAGTAGCCTCTTATTGTACTGCAGTCTTGGAGAGTTTGAGATATAACTCCTGCAAATATTTTGTGATTAAAACTAGTTTAGCATTGAAATTGTTCATTGTTGGTAGCAGGTTTGAACTTTACTGTGAGTGATATGAAGGGTGAGTTACATTCATTTGAGTAAATACAGGCATCTTGTAGTACTGGTGATTCTAGACTGGCCCCATAGCTGTGGGCAATGACCTCTGCCTTGCCTAGGAGTGTCTCCATTCCTCTGCATCTGCGTTACACCCAGCCAGTACCGGGACCTCTTTCTCAAGGTCACTGATGTCTGGTCGAGTCCCCCCCCCCCGCTCTTTCATAGAAGAATCCATTCTCCAGAGATCTATATTTAGGAGGTGGGATGAGGGTATCTGGTTTATATGTTGCTGAGAGGAATGGCCAGAATTCCGAAGTTCATGACAAGAGCCCCTGATGTGGGCTGCTTGTGTTGGCGCAGCTCTGCTTGGATTCTCATCTGGGGGACCATTCCCATGGCCCAAGAAAATGACCTGCAGTAGGAGGAAACACTCCTGATCTCTCATGACTTGGCTTCATAACCTTTAAATCCTCAGTTACACAGCATTCCATTGGTCAAAGCCAGTCACAAGGCCACTCAGGCACATGTAGGGAATTACCTGCCCTACCCCTTAATGAGGATGCTTCAGAGCCACAAGACCAAGGCCATGGATTCAGAACAAGGTGGCTTGTTAGTGGGACACAGCGTTTGGCCTAGGTCTTTATTGTTTATTTTTGTGTTGTTTTTTGAGACAGGGTTTCTCTGTGTAGCCCTGGCTGTCCTATAACTAGCTTTGTAACCAGGCTGGCCTTGAACTCAGAGGTTCACCTGCTCCTGCCTCCCAAGTACTAGGAGTAAAGGCATGTGCCACCACTGCTTGCCTTTGACCCAGGTCTTAAAGAAGTCTTACCAATGGATTTTGTGGTCCTGCTGACCCTAGAACTAAGATACACATAGAGTTAATTATCTTGAGACATTTTTGCACCATCAGTAATTTGCAGTTATCAGTAATCATGAAAAACTAATAGAGGGAAAGTAAAGTCCCTGCCACACTCATGGCATAGGCTCCCTAAACCCAATGTGGCAGCTTTTCCTCTCCAGTTGGCTCTGCTATGAAGAGATCCTTCTCAGTTCTTGCCCTTCTGGTGAAGTTTTCCAGCACACTCGGGTCCTTGTTTTACTTGGAGTCAATGCACGCCTCACAGGTATTGTTTTTTCCATCACAACTTCACTTTCAACTGTGGCCCTGTTGACGTCCCTATTCAGTCTTATTCAAGAAGCCAGACCCTAACAAAGCAAAAGTTGTGAAGACAGTTTTATTGTTTCTCTGTTCATCTTTAGTCACAGCATTGCTCCTGAACACCTTAGATGTCCCATGGGCTTCATCCAGGTGCAGGATGACAGGGACACAACTCAGTTCTGACTCAGAGTCACAGGCAAGGAGGAAAACTTTGCTTTAACAGCCCACCCAGCTGCTGCGGTAAGAAGGAACTGGGTAAAAGTCAGCTTGGAAAGGGAAAACTTAGGGTCTAATTACTAACAAGCCTCATATAGCTTCTTATCTGGGGCTTCTTGTATTAATTTCTTGATTTGTTCAGGACTCACCACCTGACCCACAGTGTCCAATGTGGAAAATTCAGTGGGTGGGTGTTTAGAGTCATGTTCGACACCAAAATAGAGCAATGATGTTAACATTTGTTCATGTTTAATGAGTGTTGTCACTCTTTATTAGAAGTCTAGGGCCACAGTCATTGGTTTGGTTGGTAATGGCCTTTAGTGTGAATGAGAGCCATGTAGCCTGTGGCTTCCTAAAGTTCTTCACTGGTGACAGAGAACCTAGGGCTGCAGCTGAACAGCCTCTAGGTCAAACCTCTTCCTAGCTGTAGAAGGTTACAGCTCTCAATTCCTTTTACCATCTTATACTCTACCCAGGAAGAAACTGCCTCCCCATAAAGATAATGCCCCAAGGAAGTCTAGCCCAGCAGATAAATCTAGAACTATTCTAATAGATTTGTTTGTTAGTTAGTTTAAATGCAGGGTCTCCCTACATAGCTCTGGCTGTCCTGGAATTCATTATGTAGACCAGACTGGCCTCTGCTTCCTGAGTGCTAGGATTAAAGGCATGCACATTACACCAAGCTATAATGGATATTCTAATATTCCAATATACAAATTAACTAGCTGTGCAAGAAAACTACTTATGTGTGATTATTTGTGTAATTTTTAAAACATTCATAGTAGGTTTTCTCATCATTCTTTAATGACTCCTTCTGAAGGCAGGGTGCAAAAGAACAGTAGAAATGAACTAAGCTCTTTCCCAAGAGTTCAAAAGAAATGCCTACCTTTTCAGGAAAACAGTGACAAGATCCATATATTCAAATCATCTACATAAGCAGGTCTTCTTGTCCTGGCTCCCAAAGCCTGTAAGAATTTTGTCGTGGGTTTCCAAGCCTTTTGCTTAGAGTTCTATGGATGACCTTTTCAGGACACTTGATTGGTGTTTTTCATCTTCCAGGCTTCTAAAGAGAAGTCCAAAGTAAGCTAGACCCATGACCCAATCAGAGGCAAGGGATGAGGCAAGAAATGAGCCATTTCTGACAGGTTCCAACAGAATCCTGCCCTGAAGACTTGTTGAGGCTCAATTGATGTGAGCTGCTCTGATGTTCACCAGGAATAGTCAGGTCCTGCTCCTGAGGGCCTCATACACATCCTGAGGCCAGAAGTCACTTGAAATCTTACTGCTCTTCATTATTCTACCCCAGGCTGAGTGAAGTCAGCCTCGCACAGGAAGCCATAGGTACTTTGGGGTCCCCACATCTTCTGTCATAACATTCCTTCTTGTCTCTGACTTCATCTCAAGCCAGCTCTAATTCTTGACCTTGGCCAATTAATGCCATGTCCTGCTTGGCCTTCACCTCACTCATCAGCAAAAACCGAAGATAAAGGGAACTTCCTTGTTAGAAAAGCATTAATATCTCAAAGCCAAATGGCCACTTCACAAAGGTAGTAAAATAAGAAAGAGCCAGACTGATCGAAAAGCCTGAGGGGGCCCTGTTGGTACAGTAGTAGAAATCAGGGTGTAGGAATGTAAGTGTCATTAGATCTCTACCAAATGGCTTCTTAGAACCTAAATATGTAGAATGAGCTAGTTTCTCAGTTTTGTCATAACTTCTATTTCATGAGGAACATGCCATCTTCCAGCCTCCTGTCTCAGAACCCTGAATAGACAGACATATCACCTTGTGCAGGCAGAGCACAGTTGGTCATTATTAGAACTTGTCAACATCAGGCCTGATTGTGAGCCACTCTCAAGATCATGTGGAATCACTGTCAGGGAAAGTCAGTTGACCACTTCCTGCTGACCTGTGATTTGGTGCTAACCCCAAAAGTGTATATAAAATTGATGTCACCATTACCCTTTCTTCCCCAAGCACCTTGCTTTCTGGTTACCAGTGAAAACATTTGCAGCCATCAGTGACCAAGAGCAGCCTAACATGAACTGTGAAACCTACCACTGAAAGGAGAGTTTTATCATCTGGAGATGTCTATCAGGAGATTCATAGAACTATGAATCTCTTTCAGGTGGTGAGACACAATTGCAAACTAAGAAGTGCACACCATGTTTTCTCCAAGGGCAGAGGAAGATTCTGTGGAAGCCTGGTGTGTTACCACCAAATGAGACAAATGGAAGCAGAGTTTTACAGTCTGAACTTCCTGAAGAGGACATGGGTCTCACTGTAAACTGTCACTGTGCATTTGGAAATTTCCATTATAAAAACCAATTAACACTGAGGAAGGTGCAGGGCCCCAGAGCTAATGAGTAAGATGCACTTCCTGGGCACAGGTAACTTACCCCTTACATTTAATTTATGATTCTGACAGGACCCACTCTGAACACTTAAACTGGACACAGAATTTCAAAGTGAACCTGGCTTATATTACACCCGTGTGTGGACAAACGGCCCTCTGTGGTCAACTCTACTAGGGTGTAGTGTAGCACAGACTTGATTTTCATATTCCTGAATTTTAAAACTTAAAAAAAAAATATCCTCCTAAATGTATGGATTGATACTTAGCTCAGCTGCTTAAATGAGGGTTCCCAGTTCATAAAATTCCTAATTAAATAGAAAGGCATTCTAAATCCTTGATCTTGGTTAATCATATTTAGGAGGCAGTCTGGAAGTTTAGATCATGACTTCATTAGGGCATTCACACAGTTCCCCTGGTGGCAACATAACCTAATTTTAGAAAATTTTAATTGCAAGTGCAGCAAGGTTTTATGAGCATTGGAGATGAGTCTCAGATACTCTGGTTTCTGAATGCAGAGCTCCGTATCTTCTAGCACAGACAACTGCATCGCAGTTGCAGTGGTCAGGACCATATACAAATGTGAGTATATATAATATATGTGTAAATATTACAAGTGCTAAATTAAGCTTGCAAGCTACTCTATCGTATGTTTGGCTGTCTTAGTGAAGGTAATAAAACTGCCAAGCAAAACATGCCCTATAAGTCTATTTTGATAATTCTTTATAAGAGCCTAGAAGCCAGGTCAAGTTTCTAATCCTTGGCCCCTCAGAACTCTGTACTTGTGAATGTGGCTAAGGGGTCCTGGGCCATGTGCTGCGTTCATAGCCATTCTGTTTCCACCCTTGCATTTGTATTGAAGAACAAGATGTCTGTTTATGCATGTTTTCCATTCCAAGTCCATTGAAATTAGTACACTATCATCCAGTACCCAAGAACTGTCTTTGGCTTCTGTGTGAGAACATCCTGGTAGTGTGGTCTGTGCTTAGGGGGAAGGGAACTTGACACCACTGAGACTGGGAAAACTGAGTCCACATACTACATGATGCAGATGTTGAGGTATGGGTTCTAGGTGATTATGCTCTCCTGATTAAGAAGCTCGAGGGCACTGTGTTGCCTTCTCCTTTGTTACCCTAAATGGTGGAGAATTCAGCAAGCTTGTTATCAAGCCCTGTAAACTCTTATTTTATGTCAAATGATTATTAACAAATTTATAGCCCTTGTTTGTTTCTTCTACAATAAATATACATTTTTCTTGGTACCAAAGTATGATGGAGAATTTCATGTACCAAATTGACTAGACTAACGGACACCCAGATACCTGGTAAAACTTTACTTCTAGGTATGTCTGTGAAAGTATTTCTGAAAGGGATTATCACCAAACTAATAGATCAAATGATTTAAAACAAATCAACAATAACAACAACAATAAATGAACCTATACCCATCCATGCTCACTGATGTGGGTCATTTAATATACTGGAAGCTCTGAAAAAGGAAAAAGCAGAGAGGAAAGACAAACTTTCTTTCCTCTTGAGCTAAGATACTCAAATTTTCCTGTCCTTGAACACTAGCCAGGGTCATCCCAGCCTCACCCACACTATCCTAAAGCACTCACATTTAGTAAACCATAAACACATGGTGAGTCCATGTTCTCAGCCTTAAGACATGGACTAAATTACATCAATGGCTTTCTCGGTCCCCAGACTGCACATGGGACATTCTGAGTCTTTTCTAATTCAATTTCAATATTAAGCCTTCCTGATCTGTTTATCTGAAGAACACGGTCTAATACATGGAGATACAGTAGTGGACAAGACAGACAAAAATCCGTTGTCACAGACCTTACTTTCTAGTGAGAGAGAGTGATGAATGAGATATGACAGTTTGAAACACGTCCTGAATTATTTGCTGCCCTGTCAGTATGAAGAAGAATCAATGCCTACTCCGTTGAACTTTCCTGGTTCATAGGATCCAACAGAAATGATAGCAATGTGCTGTGGCTTTGAAGGTTATGTCAAAGATCTTGATCACTCTTGACCTCAGGCACTCCTAGAGCTATTAGTGATAATGGGCTGGACAACTACCTCAAGACAGTTGTATATGTTGGAGAGATCACAAGTTGTATTCTGGTCAGCATAACGAGCTAAGAACATCCTTTAGAGCAGTAACAAGACATGGAATGAGAAGACAGCTGCAAAGTGAATTGTGTAGGTCCTGCCCTAGCTATTCAAATTACTCCCAGCTTCACTAGCAGATATCAGGAAACAGAGACCACATGTCTTTACTCTATCTGAGTTCACAGAATTGTGAATAGAACAAGGGCGTAGCATTCATTACTCTAAGTTTTGAGATGTGCTGAATAATGGCCCGTATATTTATGTTGATCCCAGTGCTTCTGATTCAAGTTTCTGTGCTCACATGCCTCTTGCTGCTTCATGTGAGTGTCCAAATGGCTATCTCAAAGTCTCTTTGTGAGAGAATTATTGATCAAAACTCCTGACCAACAACAAAACAAACCTCCACCCAACCACAGAATGTACCTGCTTCCATCCAGACTCTAAGTCAATGTCATTCATGACTCCCAATCTAGTTGCAAGGTTTTTTTTGTTCTTGTTTTTTTGTTTGTTTGTTTTGTTTGTTTTGTTTGTTTGTTTGTGTTTTTAACCATTGTCCATATCTAGTAAATCCTGCTGTTTCGGTATTGAAGATAGATCTTCAATCTGTGCACTTCTCCACATCTCCCTGCGTGCAAGCTCTCCTGGCATTGCCTCTTAGTTGAAACAACTTTCCTGGCATCCAGATATGCTTTTCATTCCACACCCAAGAAATGGTCACAAAATCATCAAATCAGGACAACGAGTGCAGTGAACAGGTGTACTTGTAATTGCTCTTCCTCTCTCTAGTGGTGACATGTTACACATGGACCTAGAAAGTCTAAAATGGCAAACCTGTGATCAAATACTAAATATACATGTCCAGGAAAAGGGAATAGAGTTGTATCCACACAGCTGTTCAAACACAAACAGACAAGCACACACACATGCACACACATAAACACATACACCTCTCAAATGCACAAATATGGATGCATGCACATGTGCACACACACACTCACACACTCATTTTAGTGTCTGTTTCCCTGTTGATATTCTACAGCCATTTTGAAGCTGAGATGCTTTAATGATATACAAGAGACCCTGGTCTGTAGTAATTACAGCAAAATAAGCAATATATTCCAGAGGGCTTGATACAGGACAATGGAAATGACACTCATTGTTTCATCTGCCAGCTCCTGGTCTGTTTGAGGTGATGCCACAGCCTTGCATGGCTGCAAGGATCTTGGAACCCTGGCTAGAGGTGGTGAGGGAATAAAGAGAGGACTCACATTGAGAAACAACAGGAACATGAACACAAAAAAGCTGGGATCAAGTGAACTGCACTGTCTGATAGAGAAGCCACAGTAACGCAGAAGAGCAGCCTGTTTATTATGTACAGTTGCTAGGAGGTGGGGTTATTGAAAAATATGAAGGAGGCAGGATTTATGGTGTACAGCTGAATCAAGGAAGACAGTTTGGCTAATCTCAGCAGGAGCAGTCTCTGTAGGAGAGCAGTCTTCACGCAGTAAATATCACAGGAGTGGAAAACTCGAGCACACTCTGTCAACTCAGGCTGGAGGCCGGAGGCCGGGCACTGGAAGAAGGTTTTGATATGGCCAGCTCCTGTCAACAACACACACCCACTCAGGAATTCACACACTGAAAGATTTCTGTGAATACATGCATTTTAAATGATTATTAATGTCTTAGGAAAATAATTCAACACCAACGAAGCACACACACATTCACTGCATGTGTGTGAAGAAATACTCCTTTCCTTTACATCAGAGCTCAGGGAAGGTCCTGGGCACTGACAGAATGACCCCACGCTGTTTGAGGGCTTTGGAGGGTGGACATGCTGGTACCCATGAAACAGTGTCAGCAAAAGGAAGGACCTGTGGAAGAACTATGCAGAAATAGGCGTGTATGCTAGCAAGGTAAGGGAGGCAACTGTTGCTTCCAGAGAAGTTACAAAGCTTAACATGAGACACCAGCCTCTGAAAAATCTAGTAACTGCTAGAAAAATACAAGAGAGGAAAGCTGCGAATCCTGCCATCTGGGTGTGATAGCCACTAAATCTGTAGACACCGGAACAAGGTGTCAATGTAGCAGTCCCTGAGAAACAGCCTCATAAGGTCTGGGGCATATTCAGGCAATATTGGAGACTGATATCAAAGAAAACCAGAAAGTTGTCAGGGTTTACCTGCAGGCATAAGCCTACAAGCTACTAGCATCCCCTTCCCCCAGATGGCCTACAGGGGACAATTCCTAGATTCAAATAGCTATGTGACTCCTGCACATTGAATGTTCTGTCTCATGGAATTCATAGGACATCATATGATGATTGTGTGTTACTTTAGCAACTGTCAGAAAAAAATGTAATAACTTGTGATTTGCATTTGGGGTCATTCACACTTACGGAAAGCCAGCAGCCATCCTTACAAAAGGACTAAGGTAACTTTCCTGTAAACAATACAGATAGTGTAGAATTGAGAGCTCTGCCAACAGGCAGCAAGCACATGAGGTTGCTGGCCAGGCAGGGCTTCCAGGAATTGGGAGTTTTCTCAAAGACACAGTGTGAAACTTTGAAATGCTAATATTTTGACAAATAATCCTTAAGTTGCCTCTTGCTGCTTAGTTAGAACTAAGCTATACCAGCAGCTTGGGACCATAAAGTATCCTCAAAGGAAGGGTAAACCAACTACAGTCAATCAAAGTAGCTGTGCCATCCTAACTCAAAGCTAAATGAAACTGAAAGATAAATTCATGGTATGTTGCAGACATTTATCTTAAGTTTGGGGCCACAAACTGATTGCAACGTTTAGACTGATACTAATAGAATGCATTTGACCATTTATAAATTTGGTCTGGGGACTGAAGCACAGTTTTCATGCCCAAGGCTTGTGTCAACCAGGACAGTATGCAGTCTGTATGTTTACCTCAGGAAGAGGTTCTGGGGATGAAGAGATGAAGGCTGGCTGCAACCAGCTGTTTTCTTTTCCTGGTCTAACCTGCCTTGCCCTCTGTATAATATTCTAGCCTCTTTCTGCACTGGCTTTCATTAAAGCTTGCTTAACCTTACTTCTAGTCTCCATCTGATTTTTTATCTGAAAAGGTGCTCTAGTATCCATGCCTTAGGGTACCACACCAAGGAACCAACATGGCTGTCTAGCTATCAGGTAATAGGGCCTGATACCAGCCTCTTGGCTGAGTCATCTTAGAAGCAGATCTTTCTACCCTAGTCAGACCTTTGCTGACACCCAGAGCATCTTAGTATGAGACCCAGAGGAACCTCCCTGCCAGAAGGACCTGGCCCAGATTTGTGACCCATAGAAACTGCACTGCCAATAAATGTGTCAATTTTAAGTGTCCACACAGTAAGGCAAGCAGTTAGAGATAAGCATTACAGACTTCTGTATGAAAGCCTGGCAGGATGAGTTTTCTCCCAGAGTCTATGGACTCTGTCAAGCCTCTGTTGTGTCAAAATAAAAGAGCACATACATACATGGTAAGTCATCATGCAAAAGCATGATGCAGGCAATTGTGACACAGGGCTATGATCCCATTACTGTACCTCATGGAAAAATGTTTACGATGGTGAAAACACTTGTTTGACTTCCACAGCTATTCAATCCAATTTTCCTTTTCCTCTTATTTTAGCTTTTAAAGTTTGATCATGTTTATGTGTATTTGTGTTTTGTCTTCATGCGTGTCTCCGAAGCCATGCATGCATTGCCTGCAGACGCTGGAAGGCGGCATTGGGCCCCTGGAGCTGGATTTACTGAGTGAGCCACCATGTGGATTCTGTGAGCTCAACCCAGGTTCTCTTAACTGCGGATCCATATCTCCATCATCCATTTTCCTCAATTTTTAATGAACAAGTCTGCGAAGATACTTATAACTTTTAAAGTTAAGTCCTTTATAGTCCATCAGGCCAATATTTATATCAAAATCTCCTTGGAGTTGTTTTCCTCCTACACTCTCCATAGGTTTTGATATGCTATCTGCTAATCTAATCTGACTACTTACAAATATGAATTTGTAAATTCCATTAAATTGTTGTCTTGGAACTATAATCCACTTTTCCAACACACACATTCCTTCCTGCTTTGCCTCTAAGAGCAGCACTGAGAAACAAAGAAGGAAAACACCAGCTACCAGAAACCCTGGCGTGTTTCTTCCTGGGCTAGAAGGTGATACTGTTTTCCTTCAGTTAAGGCAGTGTCTTCCCTGTGAAGTGGAGTTGGCAGTGATTTTGTTCTGAGTGGTGTTTTTGCAACACTTTATACCTGCAAGGATTCAATGAATCTAATGTGCACTCCTGCTTTTCCTATTTGTATTTACTTATTTTAAATTATTTTAATCCTTTCCAGTGTGTTTAATGAAAAAAATAGAATACAAAAATGTTAGAGAACAAAGCAAAGAAACACTTGACAGTGTTTCTAAGTTGTCTAGATGTTTTCTTCCATTGCTGTGCATTGTATCTATTACAGAACCTTCCAGGGAAAAGTACTGTGGGTGTTAGTGGCCTTGAATGTTGTAGAATACTCACAGAAAGTCTGGCAACTTTCTTCTTTGAAGGCTTTATGAGCTAAAAAGCCATGGGAATTGGCTTGTCTTCATATGGATTGTGAGCAACTGTCACTCTTTTAAAGAACAAAACCAGTAAAGGTATGGGATTTGGCTTGTTTTCATACCGACTGTGAGCAACTGGCAACACTTTAAAGAATGGTACCAGTAGATTGAGACAAGAGGTTTCAGCAGCTTGAGCCTTCAGAGCAGCCAGTGACGGGCAGTTCTGCTGATACAAGCTTCTCCTCTGAGAGTTTGCAGTGCTATGATTCGGGTTAGAGTCCCACAGTGCAGCTCTTCAGACACACTTGCCTCACCCCAGCCTGGGGCCTCTGGTGAAGCCTGGTGGAGGGTGAGTTGTGTGCCTCCGAAGACTGTATAATCTCCTCTCCCCACATTTATCCTGTACCTGACTAAGTGTTCCTTACTGCTCATGAAAACTTTCATTTCTGCTTTGACACTACACCTCCAGGTAGACATTAAATGGGTAGGGTCCAATGTTGCATTGGTTTCAGGAGAGTCTATGATTTAACATGCAGTCAAGACTGTCAAAGAAAAATGTTGCCATGTAACTACCACAGAACTCAGTTGTGAAACAGTGGTTCTCAGCCTATCTGCTGCTACTTTAATAGTTCCCCAGGCTGTGGTGTCCCCCACACATAAAATTATTTCACTGCTATTTCACAACTGTGATTTTGCTACTGATATGAATCTTAATGTAAATATCTGATGTGCAGGATATCTGGCATTCTACCCCTAAGGGGGCTGCAAAACACAGGTTGAGAACAGTTTTAAACAGTAAGAATTGTTACAGCTAATAGCTCCATATGTGGGCTATGTAGCTCTTCTCAGCAGACCCTGCCTGTGTGCCTGTGGCCAGCAGTCTGGGAACGACTCTGTATGTAGGTTGGTCTGGGTTAGGTCTAGCTGGTATGACTTACTCCTATTTAATGTCTTCCACTATCCATCAGGATAGCTACAGTTTGTCATGTGTAAGGCACAACTTCAAGACAGTGACTATGTGATTCTCATGAAGCCTAAGCTCAGAGCAAACACTTGATCATTTCTACCATATCCTGTTGGCTAATGTAAACCATAAGACCAGAAACTTCAAAAGTGAAGGGGCTAAGCTTTGCACTGAGAGAAATGAGATGTTCATATTTTAAAGGTTATGATTTCAGAGAGGGATTGAAAATTGGAACCATTTTTGTAAACAGTCTTACTAGAGTCAAGATAAATGTCAAGATGAAGATTGACTTTCTTTGTCTCCCTGCTGGATACAAGGAAAGTAGATGGAAACTCTCAGAGATAAGGGAAGCCAGCCCAAGGACCAAGCCAACACACAGTGAGAAATAAGAATCACAAGAGGAAAGTAACAGCTCTTGTGATATTGTGGACTCCTGAGTGTTGGCCAGTAACACTTCCTATTTAAACATACAGGTACACCAGTAAATTCTGACATTATCCAAACCTGTGTGATTGGCGTTTTATCTTTGGAACATGGACACAGAGATATTTCTGTAATTCAGTAATGGAATAGTTCACTTCTCTTTAAATTGAAGTATTCTCTTCTTCCCACCCAAGAAAACTGAAGATCTGTGGAAGAGCAAAAGAGTGTGCAGAACTGAAGAATGCAGCCACTGGCAAGAAAAGACTAAATATTTAGGACTAAATACCGGGAGCTCTTATTCCAATAGAGCTCATATCTGTAACTCTAATCCTGTATTCATGGAATATTCATCAGTATAAAAGGGTCACTTAAATTTTCAGACATAATTTACTGTCTCTTATGGGAGAAATTACATGTTTCAGTAGACAGTTACTTGGGGTCTTTTTAATTTACATCTTCTGAAACATTTGCTCAGTTTATTTTCTCCATCTCCCTACCAGTCAGGATTTCTGTTACATATATATTTACATCCACATGTTATTGGTCTACTGAGTGAGCTCTCCATCAACTTGCACAATCCCTTAAGATTCTGAAACACTTTCTAGTGAGAATTAAACTCACACACACACAACAGCATAATTTTAGTAGTTAAATTTTTCATCCGTTTTGAGACAGCCCTGGATAGCCTGGATCTTGCTATACAGACTAAGATGGCTTCAAACACAAATGAGATATACTTGCATCTGCCTCCTCAAGTTCTGGAATTAACAGTGAGTGCTGCTATACCCAGCTCTGGAAGTCAAATTTTAAATGCTGCAGATTTGCAAAGCACAGTGAAACACATCTTTGTAAAGTGTTTATGGAGTCTATTAGCTGCTCTTTACTAATTTTAACCATAATTAAAAGTACCATGCTTCAACATTCAATATCAATAGTATCAATAATACCACATCATCAGCCAAACATGAATCTCTTCCCTGGTAAATGCTTTCTTCTTTATCATAGTAACAGCCTTTCTGTTGTCCATGTAGCAGCTCTGTGGACACCTGTCACTTGTAATTGAGTCTCCATTCATGCCTCCCTCACACTGTCAGCTTGTATGATGAATTTGTGTGGTCCTCAGATAGATATAATGGTAAATGCTCTAACTTATTTACTCTCAAAGCTACACTGTGCTAAAGGCCTTACTATATTCACCAACTGGCTTTTTACAAGGTGGTTATAGCTTTCCTGGCTTTTATATTTTAAAGACATTCACTCTGAAAACATTAAATGGGTTAGGTCAGCACTGGCCCAGAACCTAGGCCACATTGTCTTCCAAAACACACACATCCACATACACACAAACCTCTCAGTCATATCACTGGGGATTTCAACAGAGCCAGCTCTGGACTAGAATACTGTGGTAGTTTGAAAGAAAATGGCCCCGTGGGCTCACAGGGAGTGACACTATGTCTGCCTGCATGCCACCATGCTTCCCACTATGATAATAATGGACTAAACCTCTTTTAGTTTGAATAGAAATGAATCCCATAGACTCATGTGTATGTGCGTGCTTAGCCCATAGTGATTCGGAGGTGTGGCATTGTTGGAGGAAGTATGTCACACCTGCACGGATCAAGATGTAGAACTCTCAGCTCCTTCTCTAGCACTATGTCTACCAACATGCGGCCATGCTTCTCACCATGATAATGATGGAATAAACCTCTGAAACCATAGCCAGTCCCATTTAAATGTTTTCATTTATAAGAGTTGCCATGGCCATGGTGTTTCTTCACCACAAAAAAGTGCTGGTTGATACAAGGGACTGGAGTATTCTTGTGATAGGCCTGATTGTGCTTTTGTTTGGAGCAATGTGGTCTTTGGGATTCCAGATTAGAAGAATAACTGAATGCTTTAAGTGGGCTTTATGGACCATCTGTGGAAGACAGTGGCTCTAAGGGTGATTTGAACTGTGGGGGGCCGGCTCAAGAAGTTCAAAAGAGAAGAGTATTTGTATGTGATCTGGAGACTGTTCTTGTGATAGTTTGGCTAAGAATATGGCTGCTTTTTGCCATTGCCTTAAAAATCTGTCTGAGGCTAAAGGGAAGAGACTAAAGTGAAGAGACAATTTCAAATCAACCTAGTATTGACTCTGTCTTGTGGTTATTAGTATTCCCTCTTATGAAGACATATAATAAAAAGAAGCAGGTTGAGCAAGAAAAAAATACAAAATATCCAAGGAGAAAAGGGGCACCAGGAAGTGGAATGGAGATAAATCCTGTGTTCAAGGAGATAAACAGATTTTTTTAAAGCCAGATCTGAAATGGCATAAAGGGAGTGGTGACCTCAGGGCAAGACTCCAACCAGCTGAGCTTCCAACTTGTGAAAAGAATTAAAGAAAAGCTTGTGTCCAAGCCTTGCGGTACACAGCATGTCTCCCAGCATTCAGGAGACAGAAACAAGAGGATCTCTGAGTTCAAAGCTAACCTGGTCTACAGAGTTTAGAGTTTGCCTAACCAGTTTATGGTCTTGTCACTATCTCCTCTCTGTAATGACTGTTATGAGTAAGTCCAGACGTGAAGGTAAAAGACAAGGCACTAGCTTAGGCCTCTAGTTGTCAGATTAACCTCTGGAAGCAGAAGGAAGCCTTGGCTGATAGCTGGCCTGACCCAGATCACAGAATGTGGGTTCATAGGAAACAGTAAGCTGCTACTTGAAGCCATGAAGTTTCTACCTTTGTTATGTAACAGTAGATAACTGGTCTAGCAGCCATGGTTGTTTCTGTACTATAGCCCGTGAAGCATCACTGCCAAGTGGCCCTTGGATGCCCGCTAATGGTAGCACCGATATTCTGTGAAAACAAGCTTTGGCAGCTGGCACCATGCGACCTTCAGATTGACAAAGACCACCCATAGAGTTCATGCCACTACCGGGCTTGCTCATCACAAAGGCTGTACATTACGGTTTTAATGTGTCCCTTTTGAAATTCCTGTGTTCAAACATAATGGCCAATGTGATAGTATTAAAAGTGAGGAATTAAAACGTATTAGGTCATGAGGGTTCCTCCCTCATTAGTGGAATTTGGGTCCTCATTAAAGATGTGTTATTTAGCCTTTGGCCATCTTGCCCTTCTTCCAGGAGAACACATGTCATTACTCCCTTCTAGGAAATGCATCAAAATCAGGCATGGTTTTCTTTTTTTGTTAATAAATTTATTTATTTTTATATCAATCACAGGTTAGGTTTTTGCATCCCATGCGTAGCCTCCTCCCTCATTCCCTCCCATCCTCCCCAACCCTCCCTCCACTCCTCCCCGCCCCCTCCAAGTCCACCAACTGGGGAGGACCTCCTCCCCTTCTATCCAACCCCAGCTCATCTTGTCTCCTCAGGGCTGGCTGCAATGTCCTCCCCTGGGATCTAGCCAGGCTGTTACTCCCTGGCATGTATGGGGGAAGGTCGAAGAGTCAGCCATCAAGTTCAAGACTGAAACAGTCCCTGTTTCCCTTACTAGGGTCTTCAGTTCACCAATGAGTTATCATGGGCAACATCTGAGCAGGGGTTCTAGGCCATATCCATATATGGTCCTTGGTTGGAGAAACTGTCTCATATAAGACCCCTGTGCCCTGCTCAGTTTGATCTTTGTGGAGCTCTTGTTCTC
>CM053766.1:151884397-151917307 GCA_028658305.1 Pachyuromys duprasi | reverse complement strand
ATATGGTCCTTGGTTGGAGAAACTGTCTCATATAAGACCCCTGTGCCCTGCTCAGTTTGATCTTTGTGGAGCTCTTGTTCTCCCCCAGTCTTACTAACTTCCCCTATTTTTATTATTACTTCCCGTCCTCTGCCAAGGACTTAATTGTGAGTCTTAATATCTGCTTTGATACTTTGCTATACTGATTCTTTCATAGGTCCTCTTTGGTATGCTCCTGTCCTGTTGCTTGTTTTCTCCTCCATTCAATGTCCATCCTATTAGTTCATCTAAATGAGCATTGATTATACCAACCTGGGTCCTCCTTCTTGTATATCTTCCCTAGGTGTGTAGATTTTAGCAGGACCTTCCTATCCTATAGGTCTATATAAGTGAGTATATACCATATGTTTTTCTGCTTTTGGGATTCCTCACTTAGGATGATCGTTTCCAGGTCCCACCGTTTGCCTGTGAATTTCATGATTTCCTCCTTTTTTATTGCTGAGTAGTATTCCATTGTGTAGAAGTACCACAATTTCTATATCCATTCAGGCATGTTTTTCAAAGCTTCAAGCAGTCCTGTAGACTGCCCAGTGTCTTGCTCTTGGACCTCCCAGCCTCCAGGAAAGCTAAGGTATTAAAATAGTAGAGCTTTCACATTGCCTGCTGGGAAACTTGCTTTCGAAACTCAGAGTCAAGAGGAGTGAATATAGGGAGGCTGCGATGCTGGGCAGAAGCCCAAGACACATGGAGGTATTCGTTAGCAAACATTGCAGCAGCCTTCAGGGAGCTCAAGCCCCCCAGAGTCAAGCTAAGCAGCTGAGGTCCTGGGTAATGCTTTACAGACAGTCTTCCCCAAGAAAGACTTGTCCAAGTTCTTCAGCTATGGAATCTTTAAGCAATGGTGACTTTTTTATGGGGTGGTTTGTTTTAATGAAGAAGCATTGGAAATGCCATTTAACTATTTTCTCTGTTACTTAGTACTGTCAAATTGCATTGTCTATTGGTTGATTGATTTTCTCGGATCCTATTTCCCCATTAAAAATTAGGCTAGTGCTCTTCCTGCAGGTATTCACAGGATTAGCACATACCAGGTGGTCAGTAAATATTTGTCAAATGAAGAAAACAATTGATGCTTACCTTATAGAACTAAGATAAAAGTTTCTGAAATAGTGTTTCTTTCTTTTCTCTTTATCCATCTGCACTGAGCAACAAAATCTGGGGCTGCTTGCATGCAATGAAGATTGTTTCTCATAATATGTGTGCGAGCTCTCCTGTCAAACACTCAATTATCCATTCAGCAAACATGCACAAGCCAGCCTCCATAGTTCTCATCAGGAGCCCTGCCTAGAGGGTGCACTGATAACTAAAGCATGGGGCAGCATAGGTAGACTGTGGCCACAGAAGCAGCCCCTTACAGGTCAGAGACAGTAGCAGTGTCTACATAACACGGACAGTCCAGGATTAAGCTCAGAGCCCCAAACAAAACAGCTGCACCACACATGCTTGCCGACTTGTGAGCAAGCAAACATTTTTTTCTGAGCCAGGCAGAAAGCAAAGAAGTGTATGAGAAGAGATGGGTGAGTAACTATGCAAAGAGGGGAGGGGCTCCTATCAAATATCCAAGAGGCATAGGGCCCAGGCCACTGACTGTATAATCAGAAAAAGCCAGTATAAAGTAACCAGGAACCCAGCACAAACATATCACTGTCGTTCGAAATCAGGTCCATTAAAATGACATGAAAAAATAATGGCAGCCCCTCAGGTTTGTGCTCGAAGGTGGATTCATGCGATTTCAGCACTTTATCCTGGAAGCTCCCCTGAGAAGGTGCACTGGGAAGCAATTTGTATCTCTTTTAACTAAGACAGGAAGCCTTGAAGTCTGTGGGTCATCCGCTTCCCTCAGACTCCCTTCCAATTGCCAAGAAACATGTCAGATCTGAAGATTTTGTGGGCTGTTAACTGCATGTGATTTTCCCCCTGACATTTACATCTGAGGCAAATGAAAAGCCTTGCGTTTTTACAGCCAAATTAGGATGCTGAGAATGTTCTTAAGTAGAATGTGTCTGAAATTAATTAAGATGTGTAGAAAGTTTATGAATATGACCAGGAAAACAGGATATGTTACATTATTGTTTATTAAATAAATGAGAACACTAAAAAATTGATGTGTGCTTTTAATGTTTGTAATGTTGTAAGATCTTAGGCATTTTGAACATCCAGTCCCTGCCCCCACTCTCTGGAAGGGGCTTAGGTCTGCTCTGCCAGTGCTACATTGTAGAGTTAGGGAATGCAACAAATAGAAAAGAGAAGGAAGTATGTGCAAGCTCCCAAATCACTGAGTCCCTTTTTTCCAATGCCTTATGCAACAATGAAATTTGGAGGCTTATAAGGACTTTTCTGAGCCTTCAAACATCAAAGAAGTCACAGATAAGACTGGTAAGCAGGTTCAGTGGGTAAGAGAGTTTGTGAGTAAGCTTAGTGACCTAAGTTAGGTCTCCAGAATCTATCTATATGAGTTACATGGAAGGACAGACTCATGTATGTCATGGCATGCACCATGCCCCACATGTGTCATATTCCATACACACACATTAATGACTCTGATAATGATGATGATAATGGATTTGATGATGATGATTTGTTTACTGTAGAAGACAAGGATGGAGCCCATCAGACCACAGACAGAATAGATGATTCTGTATAGAAAATCACCCGGTAGAGCATGAAAATGATATCAAAATAGACATCTTTGTCAATATGAAAGCATTTGTCTTTTGTGCCCTTTATTCTTCACTAGTTTAAGAGTTCTTGTGTATTTCCACCCATTTCTGTAGGAACAGTATAATGTTGAAGAGTCAAAGGTGCTTCAGTAGAAAGGCCGGTCTTTTGGATACCATGAGCTTTAGGTCTCTTTTTTGTCAGGACAGGCTGTACCATCTATATTGTAGGACTGATGTGATGGTTAACTGTTACACTGTATGTGAAATAACTTATGCATGGACTGCCACATAATAAGTCAAAAAAACCTTACTTGTCTGTCCATATACTTAAGCCAGCAGGTAACATCCCTAAAGGCTGAAATCTGGCACCATGCCTTGGAGATGAGAGTTTCATAAATATTTATCGAATGCATGGATGCATGAATAACCATAAGATGAAAACGTATTAATCACTGTAATGCAAGTAGTAAAACCAAATATATTTCAGCAACTTTTCCAAATAGGATACTGTTGATTTACCAACTCGGATTCACATTCCTGTCTTCATATGAGTAGGTGGTTCTCCACCACATGTCAGCATCCCTAGGACCCTGGTATCTTTGTAGATCAAGAACAACAGAAATTGTTTCTTCACCACAGACCCAGAAGAGAAGAGTCACCCATCTTTCCACTAACTTTCAAGTTGAGAAACTTGACCATATGGTCACGCTTGGAAACAAGGGAGTCTGGGAAGTAAAATTCCCCATTAGACAGTTGACCTGTTATTTATCACTGTGGACTGCCACATTCAATTGTGAACAGAAAATGTGTACTCAATATAGGACATCACATTTGGGACAATGAGATGGAGATCATGAAGCCTCTATCCAATGCTAAACTCTGCCCTTATCTCAGGCTCTTCACACCCTTTTGTCAATACTGTCATTGTCGTAGGTCCAGACTTATCAAGAGCCCAATTTTCTTTTTTTTCGTTTTATTAAGTGTGAGTTAACAAATAACAGTATTTGTAGGAACATGTTAAATATCTCAGGCGTACAGCCTGATGAAGATTTGCACACTAAACACACTCAAGTTGACTAGCACCAGGCTAAAAATCAGAACCTACTCAGCACCTCAGAAGACTGATCTTTTAAAGGAAGCTAGAAATATGATGGTGAGGATAAGAATAATTATGATATTGTAAAAATTGTAATGTATTATGATAGCCATTTAGGAGACATTTCCAACCTTCAAATGTCTCTTTTGTAAATGGTAAAAGTCACTTTACTATCATATAGAACTACTGTGTAATTATGAATATGTACACACACACACACACACAGCTTCTAGCAGTATTAGTGGTCATCTAAAAGGCATGTATGGGAGCAGCTTGCTCTAGAGGTAACTGGGAACTAGCTAGCTCAGGGTTGGTTGATGAGGAGGGAAACAGGAAGCATGTGTGATCACTGAGATTTATGCTGGAGAAAGTTAGAACACCACCTTGGTCGTGTTCGATTAATGGCAACAAGTGGCAACCTGGGTGCAGAGTCACGGAGCAATGAAGGAGACTGTGTCTCTCTTGTGCAGGAAACTGCAAAGCGCAGTGCAGAGCAGGACAGAACTGTGTGTGCTCTGCAGTCAGTGTGTCACACGGCAGGTGCAGCAAGACACTTGAAGACCTAGTCGCCAAGGAACACCAGGCAGGAAAAGGAGACCACACAGCACACATCCAGTAACACCCTTATCACTTCTCGAGTCTTTTGACTAAGATCAAATGTAATAACTTTCTCAGTCAGCAAATGGGTATTTGGGTATTTGTCAGTGCAGTGTGCCTATGCTGAGCTGGAGAGAGGCAAAAGAAGTTAAAAAAAAAAGGATTTGTGGTCTTGGCTTTAAACAACTTGCAGCCAAACATACCAGTATTGCCAAGGAAAAGCAGAGGCAGGAGAGAACTAGCATGAGTCACTAGATGGGGAAGCTGTGTAATGAAAAGAAGAGAATATGCAGGGAAGCAGTAGCAAAACCAAGCCTGAGGCTGCCCCACGGGGCCCTCTAGGGTACATTTGTTTCCCTCTCTGTCTTCCTAAAGGGGTTTTGGCCTCCTGTACCATCACTAGCTGGCTGTCTGGATATCAGCATGGACCGCTGTTCCTTTAAGTGAAATGAGTAACCTCAGGATAGGCTTGGCATCTACAGGCACATCATTTAACAACACAGGTCACAGGATGTGAGGATGGATGCAGAAACGCAGACCTAGAGGCCTGGATGAGCCTGCCATTGGCACTCCCACTCAGTAGAATGCTCCTTCCCCTCTGTGATGCTGTGTGTGGAGTTTCCTCCTTCCCAAGGCACAGCCATGGCAAAGTTAAGTCACTAGACTACAGGTGGCTGGGCTGGGGCCTGGGCACTGTGGTTCAGATACTGCGCTGTCTCATGGGCTGTCCTTGCTGCCTGCGGGCCCAATCCTTGCCAGGGATGCAGCACAGGGCCAATGCCCGAGGCCCGGCTTCAGGAAATCAGAGTGAGGTGGGTAAAGAAAAGGGAACATTTCATTAGCTAAGAGAAAATTTAAATCGATGTGCTTAATTAGGTCAGACACCCATTCTCCTCAGAGTCTTTTCTAGTTCTCTGAAGTCAGAGGACACATTGGAGAGGGAGAAGAGAAAACAGTGGAAAGAGAACTGGAAAGAAGCAGTCTACATACTTAAATTTTTTCATTGGTTCTTTTAGAGGGTTGAATTCAAATAAAGGTAGCTATCACCCTTATCGACATAAAAAGTGCTTAAAATAAAATGTAGGGCAGCCCCCTGAAGGAGCTCTTTCAGCATGAAGACTTGCCTGACTTGTTAATGGCCACACTTCCATCCTCTCCCAGCAACACTGATCAAGTTTACAGCCAGTCCATACAGTCTTCAGTGATCTAATTATTTTAGGTAAAATAGAAGATTCAATACAGACTTGAACTTTTCCGAGGAGGAAGCAGCGCAGGGAGGTGACTCCCCGGGTCTGAGCCGCAGTCTAGGGTCTGAGACTTGTCGTCACGTGGCTCTGAGACAGCGTCTTTGCTGCTAGGATTGCCCTTGTGCCTGTGCAATTCTGCGCAGTGGCTGGTGGCTATGTGTTACAGGTGTGGACTTGAATCCTGATTACTACGACTAAAGAATGCAGCTCGTCTCTTTCCTTTGTGTGTGTTTATGTGTACATGTATGATGTGTGAACAATGGGGGTATTCCTGTGTGTGTATGCATGTGTGCATGCAGGTGGGTGGTGGCTAGAGGTCAGAGTTGGGTGTCTTCTTCAACATCTCTCCAGCTTCTCAGTGAGCCTGCCTGGCTGAGCAGACATCTGCCTGCTTCTTCCTTCCCCGTGTCATTGTTACAGACTCTCAGCCCTGCAACCACCTTTTGACAGAGTTGCTGGGACCCAAATTCAGGACCTGTTCTTGCAGAGCAAGCACTTTACCTATGGGGGTCATTTCCCCAGCCTCAAGAACTGAGCTCTACCCTAACTTCATTTTAATGACCAAGTTTACATTCTAGTAGCCACATGCTACTAGTGGCTACCCAGTAGAAACTTGGGTTTCTAACCTCTGTGAATGTGGCTCTTCAAATAGTCCTTAAAATAAGAAATCTATATCCTATTCCTTTTCCCAATGGATGAAGGAACCAAGTATATTAGCTAAATTTGGCTCCATAGCAAGCCGTCCCATGACCCAGCTTGAAATAACAGTGATTTGCTTAGCTCGTGGTACTGTGGCTAACAAATTTAGGATGGGTGTAGCAGGGCAGCTTTGTCTCTCTGTGCTAAATTTGTGCATTTGTGGGCTGATCCTGGTCAGTTGACAGTGGCTAGCATGGGGTGACCTCAGCCACATGGCTAATCCTTGTAGCACATGGAACCCACCTTTGAAAGGCTAGCCCAGCCCAGGATGACTAAGCAGGTTTCCACAAGGTATAAGCTCTGAGGTGAGGCAGTGTCACCCGTGCAACACACTGCTGATGAAAGCAGGTCAGAGGCTGGCTAACAGGACAGTGCCAGGAAATGCAACCCATATTTGGACGGAACACACACTGGAGTTCACCCCTGTGTGTGCCTATAAGGAGCCATGCATGACTGTGAACATTTTTTTTATCCCCTGTAATTTTGAATGTCAAAAGACTAAGTAATTGGCTTGAGGAAAAGGACCCAACTTTTAGGAAAACTGAACACCCATCATGGGATCCTGATTCTTGGTTTATTTGTTGGATTTGCTGTATAGGTTGTTCTTTATCTACAGAATGAGACCAAGAGGATTTAACTCCCTGTACTTCCACCAGCTCCCAACTGGTGTTAAGTGTTGAACTTCTTGGCTTTCCTTAGGTAGAGCACCAGTGGAAGGGGCAGAAATTGGCTGGGCAGTAGTGCTCAGCCTTTTGGAGAAGGTTCGGAAAAGATTGATTTGGGTGGAGTTTTTCTTGTAGGCTTTTCTATTTTATACGCTAACCACTTTCTTTTCTTTTCACAACACTGATGTCTATGAGTGGAACAATCTAAATATCTTCCCAGTTTCAGACAGTGTTTTCACATTGATCTCTCATTCACTGATAAAGCCTTGCAGATCTGTGAGCAGCACTGCCAATAAAATTCCTTTGCTAGAAGGGGCTGCTGTGTCTGTTTCCCGTTTCACTGGCCATGAATCTCCGGGATGGCATTCCTGCTGATGGAAACGCCTCTGAGCAGCCAAATCACGACTGTCAGTTCAAATTTGTGTATTTTGCCAAATTGCTGGCTCACAAGTCTTCACTTGTGAAATAAACAGGAATGAGTATGAGGAAGAAAGATTCAGAGAAGAGAGGCTATGGGTGATGCTCAGGAAATGGTGGTAAAGATGAGAAAAGGAGGGAGGAAAGGGAGGAAGGGAAGAAGGGCAGGAGATAGTGGGAGGCTAGGAGAGAGCAAAAGCTACTCGAATGAGGACAGAGGAGAAGAGATGACATCAGAGGGTGAAGCTGGGTGTAGTGGCTCATGTGTGTAACCCCAGCACTCAGGGAGGCAGAGGCAGGTGGATCTCTGTCAGTTTGAGGCCAGCCTAGTCTACAAAGTGAGTCTAGGACATCCAGGGCTACACAGACAACCCCTGTCTCAAAAACCACAAAAAATAAAGAGAAAGAAAGAAAGAAAGAAAGAAAGAAAGAAAGAAAGAAAGAAAGAAAGAAAGAAAGAAAGAAAGGGAGAGAAAGAAAGAAAAACAAAAAAAAAGAACGAAAGAAGAGGGTGGGAGAGGGAGGGAGGACATGGAGAAGAGCAAGAACAAGTGGGGTGGGGGCAGGGAGAAGAGAAAAGAGAGGGTGATGGAGACTAGAAGATCAACGGAGTCAGAATCAGAACCACAGGCAAGCTTTGCAAACTGTGGCCTCTACTCTTTCCTCCAACAAGCTGTCCTGACGTAGTAGATTCTTAGGGAAGCGCAGCTGCTTTTCGTGATCAAACTGAATGGAACTCAACTGGAAGATTTCTTAGATTTGTTTTGGCCTTCTTGGCTGTGAGACTGCTGACCAGTGGCTTGACATTTACGTACATTTGTCTTTTCACATACAAAATCATGTGAGGTTGGTGCTTGTTCTGAGGAAAAACTTTTTAGAGGTAGGAATTTCTTTTTTGTATGATTTGTTGTTTTGTGTTGGTGGTGTTTTTGAGACAGAATCTTGCTCCAGAGCCCAGTCTGGCCTGGAACTCATGAAAGTCTTGCCTCCCAAGAGCTGGGATTATTGATGTGCCTTTCCATGCCCAGGTTTGCATGGGCTTTTATTTAAATAATAACAATACTACACATATGTCAGAGGTTGTCTGAGCTTCTCTGTGTGACTTGGAAACATCTGGGTCAGGCAACCTTCTTTAGCTTGTAATAACTGAAATAAGACTCTAAGATAAAGGCTCCTAAGTTAATGGTCTATAAGGAACTTGCTCTCAGAAGGAGTGAGGAAGACAGAATGTCGAAGGATTAAGCTTAAGAAAATGGTGACTTTGGGAAAATCCGTAGCTTCAGCCTGGCCCTTTGGATGTCTGGAGCATTAATGATCCACCAAAATTTATTCCCACCAAAATAAGGGACTCAGGTTATCATAATCTTGACTAGAGGGAAGACACTTCACCTCTCAATACTGAAGAGTAAGGTCCAAGATTGGCCACAAGGGCCATGAAAGCAGCAAGTACCATTAAGTTGGGGACATCAGAAGGGATGTTAAAGAGTCTGGGATGCTGATGGTGACTGTCATATCTTAACAGAGAGCTATGAAACTTAGGGTCTAGGTAGGCAACTGGTCCACAGAAAGAAAAGTCATTCTAGACCAGTTAGACATTAGCCAATTACAGAAGAGCAGCACATGCACATCACAGTAGACACAGAAAGGAGGTTATATTAACCTCAGGTTTAATTTTAGCCTAAAATCATCTCCAGGCAGATTCTCAGTGTTGGTTTATCACTGAGCTAAGGAATGGCTTCCTGCAATTTTTATTTTATTCTCCCTTGCCATGGCAATGGTTTTTCTGAGATTCCAGTTAGTTCTTTCAGGAAAGAAGCACTACAAATATTATCTCTCCAGTTATTCCTGAATTAATGTTGGACAACCGACCCTTCTTTCAAATCATTATTAGTATTTTAAGCTACTGCTAGGTTTTAATCTCATGTCCTTTGTCCTTTAGGGTAATGTGATTTGTTCCTGAAAGATAACTCAGTTTCTTTCTAAAGAAGGTTGTGAATACCATAAAATAGGAAAAAAGGGAAATTAAATTTAAGTAAGCAAAACTGAGAAGGAGTAAAATAAGAAAAAATGATCAAAATAGTTGATCTGTACTTTGAAGCATTGGCTTTCTGGGCAGCTTCTTATACAACTCAGACTACAGGAGGGGACACACATACACAATATGTATGATATAGCTCGTTGCTTTAATTGAAGTTATTTTTAAGTTTATGAGAGCCCACATACCAAGATGTAGTGTCATCTTTCTGGAGATTTTACAGATTCCCTGTGAAGGATGTGTCCTATGCTGCCTTGAGTAAAGTACCTACTGCCCTGCTTGACATCATTCCTTCCCAGAAACACCATATTTGCATAAAAAATTAATATAAAATTTGTGACGAGCCTCCAGGCAGATGGAGATCTTTGACTAATTAGCTGTGATGGTGACAACTTGGAGTTATGCTTCTGAACAGATTTAGTGCTGGCAGTACTCTGCAAATACAGGGACAAAGTGTCACTCTTGTGGGCGAGGACTGGAGGGGCCACTGGCTGGTGAGTCTGGTATCTTGGCTTTAGAAGAGGAGCAAAGATAAAAAGCAGGGCCCTCAGAGCATCTCAGGGGCCAGTCCTGTTTGCATTGCTCTCAAAGGCCTCCTAGTATTGTGTTTGTACCTTTACATTTCCTCTTCCTGACCCTGGAGATGAGAGACCTTTCTGCCCATTAGCCATATCCCAGGTCTCCATGTTAGGACTTGCACATCTGCTCCTTTTGGCTTATGGGGCAGTCTTACCTTGGTGTGGATAGGAATCTCCTGGAGAGCTTGCTAACCCAGATACCTGGACACACTCCTAATGACTCAGATCCTGCAGCCTGACCAGATCCTTAGTGATGAGTATGTCTACAAGGCAGGGGCCACCCTTGGTGTAATCCAATATTCAGAAAATGACACAGGACTCAGGACTCCACACCAGCCTCCTATCAGCCAGTTCTAGCCTACCCAACAGTTTCTTTCCTTGTCCACAAGTGTCTAGATGTTCGTCTTTTTCGTAAAATAAAGCTGTGCCTGCACAGCTAAGGCACAACTGTGAGGCAGTTAGCGTTAGCACCAGCACCCATATTTAAAGAGGTCATCTACTGAGTCTGTCAATTTATTTCACATGATTTGTACTCTACTAAGCCACGCGTACTGTTTCCTCAAGGTGTCTGTTGTCTCCTAATTTAGGTTCATGTAAGTTGATTAACATTAAATTTTGTAAAGATTATGCCTTCATTCAGACATATGATCCTGACAATGGAAAACCAAACCTTTTGGGAGTTAAAAGGCCTTATAAGACCAGGGACCTTTAGCTTAACAACCTGGAACAATCTATGGAGATGATAACAGAGCTGCTTGAGAGGTGGCTCAGTGGTTAGGAGCATTTGATATTTTTGATGGGATGCAGGTTGAGATTATAGCAGCCACATAACAGCCTCTGCAGGGAATTATAGTAACTCTCCAGAGACCCCACAGAAGGTCTGCCAAGTGTCTAAGAGAAAATTAGCTCATCAAAAGGTGATATAATAATTTGGGAAATAGGTAAGGAAAGACTGTAGGTATCCTTTTGGTAATTTAGAGGCCTTATAATGCCAAGAATCTTTAGCCTAACAACCTGGGACAACTTATAGAGATGATGAAAGAGCTGATGGAGAGACAGCTCAGTGATTAGGAGCATTTGAAACTCTTAAGGGGACAAGGTTGAGATCACAACAGCCATATGATGGTTCACGACTATCCCTATCTCCAGTTCCAGTGGATCCCACAGTCTCTAGTGAGCTCCACAGGCACTGGGCGTGCACTTGCTGTACCTACATATATCCAGGTAAAGCGTTCAAACATGTACAGCAGGAACAAATGCATCTAAAAATGCAAAAGAACGTGTTAAAAGATGCAAAATTCTTTTTAGGAAAACTCTATTTTCAGTTTCTATTGTCCCTTCTTCCTTCTTCTATTGTTCTTCTATTGTCCCTTCTCCTTCTTCCTTCTTCTATTGTCCTTCCTTCTTCTATCTTCCTTCTTCCTCTTTCTATTGTCCCGTCTTCCTACATATGTGTAGTTGACTGTAATTCAAATTCTGACCTAGCAATTGGATTTGTGTGTTACTCTGGTTTGTTTCCTGAGTTGTGGAATGCTGTGGCTTTTGGGGGTGTAAATCATATCTTCTTCATAGGCTTATATGAGTTGGTTCATCCAGTGAGATACTGTATGTTAAAGTTCTTGAACAACATGATGTCCAGTGAGTGATTGGCCAGTGTTGCTCATTGTCATTACTATCATAGTGAGGATAGGGCCTGGCTAGGGGATGGCTACCAACTGGATAGCTTCTCTCACTTGTCCTTACCAGCATGATCAAGTCACTCTAATCTAAGCTTATATGCTTTACCCATCAGTTACTGACTTTTATCCATTCATTCAGCATCTGTTTATTCACGATGTATTTGGTCATTTGTATATGCATTTTATAATATATACATATATATATATATAATGTAGTATATATTACATAATAGAATGGTAAAACTTTGAAATGTAATGCCTGATATTTGAGAAATGCTTCATAATACTTTTCAGTGTACATGAAACTCAATGATAAAAATAATAAGAATATAATAAATAGTTGAATGTTACTGCTTGTCTAAGATTTTCTGACAGTGTCTTTCTGTGCTATCCAGATTGGTCTTGAAGCTGAGATTCTGTTTATCATTCTAAGTGATGGGACAAGTGTGTGCCACATGACTAACCTTTGACTGGCTTTTACATGTTACTGATGTTTCATTCTTATCAGCTGGGTAGGTGTGTCAGTTAGTTTTTACTGTAACAAGCTGGACCCAGCCTCATAGGTAGAAAAGATGGATCAACTACCTGCTCCCATTGATTGGAGACCTTGAGTCTATAATCATCTGGTAAACTGCACACAGGCTTGCTGCCCTTGGATGGCCTCTATGGTTTGTCTTAAAGTGTGTTTTTCTCCTTGCATCACAAGAGCTGGGCTTATTCCTGAGGTCATGGCAAAGTTCCAAGAAGAATGTAAGCTTTTCAGGGCCACACCCAGTACTGCCATTGCATCAGTTCCTTTGCAGCTAGTCAGTCAAAGTAAGTCACACAGGGAACCACAAATTCAAGAGCTGAAAAACCAACTCCATTCTTGATAGGGAGGATTGAAGTGTCACTCGGCCAAGAATAAAGGCATAGGGAGTAGAGGAGAAATTAAGCAATTTTTCTTGTCACTCCAGCTAAAGCAGGAAATATAGTTAATTTTGTGTTCCTAGTCCCACTATTTGCATTAGTGCTTTAATTTTGATTCTTTTTTTTTTTTTCAGTAATGGAGCTAAGCATGTGCTAGGGATGACCTGCTTTCAGTGGTAGGCTCTCTACCACTGAACTCTATCCCAGTCCCTGGACATGATTTTTCACTAACAATAAAAATCTACCTGCTCTCTCATGATGAGGAAATTCTTATCTTCCCATCTTTTGGCTCTTCTAGAGTTTTAGGAGCATACTGGCTGGGACACGCATGGGCAGATTCAGCACCTTGAATAACTCTGTGTTTCTACCTTAAAATAAGCAAAGTACAATCAGCTTGGCAGGAAATCAAAGGAACTCTGAGGCATTTTGCTTTAACATTTTACACAGGTGCTGTTGATATTCTGTTTACCCATCACTCTAATCACCAGCAAAGACCTCGGAAAAGAAACTCCCGAAGGGGGGAAGGCATCGTTGGATGTGCTGTCTGATATCATTGTGAGGTCTGGTCTGGTTGTCAAGACCTATAGTTACAAATGACTTTAAGAAGAGGGTGCAACTGAAGCTAAAGTTGCTGTATCATTCTGTACAAGTACTAGCTCGCTTTCTCTTATCTGCAAAATGCTGATGAAGGTATAATGCTAGCCCCTCATTACAGGTCTAGAAAACAGAAGCATAGTGAAGTCAGAGGCTTAATCAAAGTCCTGTAACTACACACACAATCTGGATTTGAACTTTCTTAACCACCGTTTGGTCTTAGAAGCAAGTAAATCATTACTCTAATCCAATTTTAGAAGACTTCACTAATACCAGTGAATTTCTGCATAGAGAGTGCATCTCAGCATAAATATAAATACCTGTTTTAGCTTTTCACAATTAACCAACAATGGAAAGTGATGTGGAGTAGGGGTTCCTAGTTACATCACTGATGAAGAATCTCAGGCCTCAGATCTTGGGCCTTGCCTCAGGATCAAATCTGATCCCTTTAACATTGCATGTGATAGTATCAATGTGGCCTTTAGGTTCAGTTTCACCATCTCCAAGCAAACAAACAACAGCCACACACATCAGAAACAGCTGCCAGGCATCTCACAAGCTATTGTAAGGATGAAGCAACACATTGAAGGCTCACATTTGACTCACTATGGCTCACTAGCAAGGATTTGAGCCCTTCCTTCCTCATCTTAGGAGTTGCCCACTATTGCTTCCTAGTGATCTCACAGAAAGAAAGGGTAAAAGGGATTGCGGTATCAGGAAAGGAGGTGTTGTGGCCAGTTCTTACTAAGATGTCACCTAGAGAGCTTAAAGATGGATTCATGGCTCTACCATGATCTGTTTTATCCTGTCATCTTGTATTGGAGTTGAAAAACCTGGTCTTTCCATTGGTTCTTATGTTCTCTGACCTTTGCACTGAACCCTTTCCTGGTCTTGATGACCCTCAAGGGTTTGCCCTCCTCCTTAATTCTGTAGTTCTGATTTCCCATCCTTTCCCAATAACTGCTTCCAGTCATGGGTACCTTGTCAGCTGTAACATGCTTGTAAATCCCTTACCTGATTTATGTAATTTTCTACCATTCTCATCCACATTGAACACAAAGAAACAGTGAGGTAAAGAGAAACCTGCAGACCTGGATTCCAATGTCTGTGTTTTTCCAGCTTGAGCCACTGAGTACTCTGCTAAACTGAGCCTTCTGGAGCCTCCATCATCTCTACAAGGAGGAATGGCGGTGGGGGACTTTGTCTCTTAAACCCATTCCACAGTTGTGTGATCAAATAAAAAACTCAACCTGATGACTTCAGACAACTCACAGAGGGCCTCAATGGTCATTGGCTGATAATTTAATTCCTCTTACAATTGAAATTACCAGGAAGTCCTGGGAGGAGGAAATGGGCTGGTGACTAGGTAGGAGGAAGTACTGTTTGAAGTGTCTGCAATTGAGAAACACAGCTGCAGGTAATTATTTGTTCCCAGCTATAAATAAAATGATCCTTAAGAACAACAAGAAAATGCAGTTTGGGGAGGGGAGGGAAACTTCACAGCTGATGGAGTGTTCCATCAGCTCCTTTGGATGATAAAGCCATGAGTAGGATAGGTCTTAACCACCCCCTAAACCTAGCCTTTCAGCAAGCGGTGTCTGTAATAGGATTGGTTATGGCCAGTGAAGCCTCAAGAGAGGATGATTCTGTATACGTTGTTGTTCGAGGGTCCTAACGAGAGCCAACAGCATGTATCCAAGTACTTTATTGTGTGGAGAAAGAGAAAAAAAAAAACCTTGAGTTCTACCTAGGTGTTTATCTTGCCTTTTCCTTTGCCTCAGTTATGGAACTGTATGCCTGGGAATTTCTCAGGGCAAGTGTGGTCTCAGGATATGGACAATGGTGAGGATATCACATATCTTGAAGAAGGTATCCTTGGACCCTATTGAAACTTCTTCCAGCACTAGAATTCTAGATTCTAGAGCACTGGATCTTCATTGGCAACACATTCTTGTTTTTGCAAAATGGCAAATAACCTCAAGAATAGAAAAATAACATACCTCACCCTGTCATTTGAATTATTATAAATTATGGTCAAATAGTCATTTTTCTTGTCTTTCTTTCTTCTTTCTTTTTGATTTTTGGTTTTTGTTGTTTTGTTTCTCTGTGGAGTCTTGGCAGCCTAGACTCCCTTTGTAGATCAGGCTCGCCTCAAACTCAGAGAGATCTGCCTGCCTCTGCCTCCCTGAGTGCTGAGATTAAACCCGTGTACCACCACGGCAGCCTAGGCAGTCATTTTTCACTGCCTAGATGCTGACAGGTTTGAAGTGAGGAAATACAGAAGAGCTAGATATTTGCTATTCCACGTGTGTCTCTCAACATCAGCATCGAAACTTCCAGATTCTCTTTGACCTACAGCATCTGATTCTGTACACTACAAGATTCCCAAGTGACTTGTGGGTATATTACAGTTTGAGAAGCACTATCTACTAGATTTCTGAATCTGAACTGGAGCTGCAGGTCTGCCATGTAAGGGAAAGGAAAAGGACAAAACAGGTCAGTCTAGTAGGCAGAGTACAAACATTCTGAAAATGCCAGGAAAGATCTTAAAGTGCAAGTAGAGCAGAATGTATTACAAGAGCAAGGACTATTCTCTGACCACAGGTTAGTTTGTAAACCAAGTCACAATTCTTCAAAGCCTCTTGGGATCAAAACTCCAGACCCATAGTGGACAATGACAAATATGAATGGCTTTGCTATCATCTTTTAGGCAATATTCCACAGTCAGATTCCAGGCAGCAGAACATTTCCACTCTGATGCTTTCCCAAATTTACAGCCATTGAGGCATCTTCTGAAAATGTAGTTAGTTGTACAGTCATCACTGAGTGTTCCATATGATTCTTCTCATATCTGTAAACTAAAATAATCATGAAGGACAGTTCTCATCTGTTAGAATCCATACCAGATCCTTTGGAAAAGGAGGTGACAGTGAAATTCAAATCACACTCTGAATGACTTAGGATCCCAGGATACGGCACATTATCATTCATGGAATAGAACACATGCTTGATAGTTTAAGGATGACTAGCAGAAAGTAAATTTCAAATCCTAATGAGATGCACAGAGCCTGGGCTAATCTCCAGCATATGATCCATGTAGGGTATCAGTCTCTTCCCTACCTTTGATAATGGTCCTTGCATATTTTATCCAACTCAAAACTCTTGATTATTCTTTCATACTCATGCAGGGAGTGAAAAGTGGGACCTTGACATGGAGTGAGTTACAATTTGGAGAAATTAAAAGAACTAATTGAGCCTTAAACTAAATATGATATATATGAACTACTTACTGAAATGAAATGAGGAATTGAAATAAGGCAATTATCTTGCATGGAATCCCAATGAGACTAGATCCTTAGGGAGAGTCTGCCTCTCTTGTTTACATGCAAGGTTCATATTGCTCAAGGTTTAATTGAGGATGCCACCATGTGCTTGTCTTCCCGGCCATGAACTTGGTTAGCTCGTGAAAGAGTTTCTGTCCAGAAGCTTGAGCCTCTGTCCCTTAATGTGCCACTGAGTGTTGCCCAGGAAAGAAATCTACCCTACTTCACATCACTTTACTTTCTTACTTTCTGACTGCTGATCTACAGTAAGGCGGACTTTGTTCTCACGTGACTTAAATGGGAGAAGACCAACAAAATAAATGATTGCAGTAAATATGCCTAAATATGTGAGACTAAGTGGGATGTTAAGGTGAAATGTAAGTAGAGTATATAAATTTCTCATTGTCCATGACAATCAGGGACGGTTAAGTCTGGAAAGAAAGACTCCCGAGAGCACAGACCCCTGAGGAAGGAATGAACTTGGTGTGTTTATTTTTCTTAACACTAAATGTTTGTAGCATATATCGCTGAGAGATGTGATGGGAACATTTAGCAAATACTGCCTCAGTGAATCCTAGAAAAAGTGGCGGGAGGTCCACAGCATTGTTTTTGTTCACTGTAGTTCACAAATGAGAAAGCTGAAGCACAGGAATAAAATTAACTTGTTGAAGGTAGCACAGGAGCTGCAGTCAGAAGTCCGTATGGGTTGCCAGGAATCTTTATAAGAAATGAAACCCTCCTCTCTTGCTTCTTTCCCCAACCATGGAGATATAATTGGTTTGTGGTCAGTGGGAGGCACTGTGAATTTTATTTTTTAGAATTGATTCTTTGACAATGCTTTACATGTACATAATGTATTTTTATGATATTCACCCTTAGTTTTCCTTTCTTATCCCTGCCCACTTCCTTTAATTCTCTTCTTGTGACATATCTCCCTCCTACTTTCATATCTCTTTAAATAAATGACGAAACTGAATCAATTAGTCAGGTATTGCGTTTTAAGAGGTCCTGGGCGATTGGGTACTAGAGTAGTGATTGAGGCACCACGTGGCAGCAGAGCAATTGGGGAGGAACACCAGTTTGGAGAGACAAACATTCTCCTCTCTCCAGTTGGTTGGCTTTTGTGTTTATGCATTTGCTAATCAGAAGCATGTACACAAAGACATGATGAAGTATGATGACTTGTGAGTACCTGCTTACAGCAGAGATGTAATGTCTGCATGTGGTGTGTTGGCAGACTCATGGTGTATATGTAGAAGTCACCCATGTCTGACATACTCTGATCTTGCTGACTTTTTGAGAGAACATCCAAAGACATAATGCCAGCCCTGATAGTATAGGGCAGAGATGAGCAGAGGTAGCCTTTGACCTCAGCAACAGTAGCTCATTCCCTTGGAATGGGCCTACTTTATGTTTTCTCAGAAGCTGGTGCTGATTCAAGGTAGGCTTTGTTCACCACTGTGCCACAGATTGGCTGACTGGTTGTAGCTATGCACCCTTCTCACCAGGAAACAAGGTGGAACCAGGTAGTGGTCTCCTTTAGGTCCTGAAACAGTGCCATGGGCTCCGGTGCACACTGAAATCACAAGCATCAGGGAAGGTAGGAGGGTTATTACAAGTCTGAGTAAGAACAAGGTTTAGGTCTGTGGCTTCACATTTTGATCCAGATATATTCTTAATCGCTCTTCAAAGCTGGAAACTAGGGCAGTTTTCCTGGCACTTGTGTTCTTCTTGGTAGAACTCAGTAGAAAACAAGCCTCTGACACAAGGTCTCACTGGTACATAAGGAAGTTGGTATGAGCACCTGTAGCAGGTTGTCCAGCAAGTCCCCTGTAGAAATTGGTGAAAAGAGATCAAAAAAATGTTAGCTCCTTGTTGAATAAATATGAGGAGAGGGAAGTGGAGAGAATTTCCCAATGCTTCATTGGTGAGTTGTTGAACTGGAATTGCAAATTAGGGTGTCTTCACCAGGTGTGGCTGATTAAACCCCACACCCCTATGTATGTGGAGGGAAACCTTCTGAGGATGCCTAAGTGGGCAGTGATGTGATGAAAAGAGGTGATTAAAGTGCAGATGCTCTGGGTAGGCCCTACACTACTTACAATCAATGGTACAACATAACATTTTATGTGATTATAACGTTTCACGAGAGCAGCAAAGGCTCTGCTGTAAAACGCCCCATCAGAGTCCCAGCTGGTAAACAGGGGATTATGAAGCAGAGATGCAGGTTGGGAAGCCAGGGCCATCCACATTCTCCATTAATGTTGTGTACAATTAGTAGTCACGAGTCCTGGCTCAGAGCTCACTCTCAGCAGGAGGAGAGAGGCTTTACACAGAGCAGAAAAGTCAGTGGCTGTATGTCAAAGATGTCTGATTGAATGCTAGCTTTTTAATATTCTCAAAATTATGATCACACATTTTCTTTCCTAGCTTCTGGTGCTTTGATTTCCTGAAAAATAATTTTCTCAGGTAACATTTCAAATGTTGGTGAGAATGTGAAAACCATTAGATAATAAAGAAACAAGCAAACAAATAATAAAAAGTAGGCAAGTAATGGCTATCTATAAAACCAGGCGTCTGAGTTGTGGAGAGTACAGACAACATGACAATATTCATTCTTGTTAGGAGTTATTAGACTCTGGGGAAGACATTCCAAACACTGTGTGTATATTACATGCCTTAGGCCATAAGACATACATACATACATACATACATACATACATACATACATACATACATTAACTGAATGCCAGTGTAGTCTTTAGACATATCCTGTTTTCTTAATCTGGAAACATTAGAATTCTACCAATAACTAGCTTGCTTCAGTTCCTCAAAATAGAAGAAAGGATCTCCCCAAGTCATGAAGTAGCAGGAATTATTAAGCCAGGCCCAGATAATATGGAGGAATGTCCTCTCTCCTTTCCCCTGGGGGAAATTCTAGGTTTATTTCTGAAAAGGGGGTGTATTGGCCACTGGGAAGATGGTGGAATGGAGAAGATCAAAGCCTCCTTACCTTACCCAGTACAGGGAAGGAAGGGAGGGGAAGGGTGGGGATATAGATTTGAACTGACAGTTAGGGGAGTGATGAAAGAGACAGGAGACAAAAGACAAGTGTCTAAAGACACAATGTATTAGAAAAGAAAGATAGAAAGAAAATTGATTTTAGGTTGTTTTAAAATAAAAATAGACAAACAGAATCCACTTTTGAGAAATTTCAAGAAAAAATATAGTCTGGCAAGGTTATAGCAGATAGGCTATCATCGATGTGAAGAAAACACCTCTGGGCCTGGCCTGTAAGAACAGGTGCTGCAGAAGGTGCCATCTCATACAGCTCTCACTTTCCTAGGATCCCCATAGTTGCCTCTCCTCCCTGCTCAGCCTTGTCCAGGAAAGTCAACTGTGCAGCCAGAGCCTTCGGCAGGCCGGTTTGGACTTTGTCATTGTTAGTGAATGGATACTAAAGTTTGGCAATAACAAGTGGTAATGTGCTGGCACCTCACTGATGGTAGATTAGCAGAAAAGTGTACCCCTAGGGGACGCTGGGGTATATTTGAGGTTACTGTTGAAGATCGGGGGCAGTTTGAGTAGCAGTTGTATGGGAACAGCTTGACACAGCTGTCAGAAAGGCTGTGTTATGTACCTAGGTTCTTCTCAGGAGTGGACAATATGAAGAGTACAGGAAGCTGGTTAACATGCTGTTTCAGTGAGGCGGACGATGAGGGCTCACTCCACTGGAGCAGTTTTAACTACACATTTATCTAGGGTCTCAAGAGGAAATGAGAAAACATAGGCACCAAGGCTGTTCAGTTCTGCAGGCCTCTGTCATTTGGCACAACCGTGCAGCAACTGCAGCATCTTCATAGCTTGATTCCAGATTTCTAGGCTGATCAGGTGCAACCTAGAGTTTGTCTTCACCTGGTGCTCTAAAGACCCTCATCAGCAATTTGTTGGGAATGGCTCTGAAGTTAAAACTTAAAAAAAAAAGTAGGGTTCAGGAAGTAGAAAGACACATGGATGATTTCCACCCATACTGAAATAATATGGTGATGACTTTGAATGGATAGAAGAAGTGAGCATAGCTCCTAGCCACAACTCATTTGTCTACCCTCCCTTGCAGATCAATCCCTTCAAATAATTTTAGTCATGTTAGACTTTTGAGAACAGTATGGACTAGTTGGTGCATCACAGAAACCACAGCAAAGAGAGTGAGAAGATGCCAGCTCCCTCTGGTATTACTAGTGTTTGGTTCCTAGCTTACTCCAGTCTGTGCTGAAGTGTCTTGAGTTGGCTGCAGATGGATTGAGGCCCTGGCTGGAGCAGAGATAGCTCACAAGTTGGGCATTGTGGCCACCTTGGCACACCTCGGAGCAAATGCTTCAGCTTTAGCCGTGTGTTTACAAACAACCCCTGCTGCGTTTCTTTTTTTTTTTTTCATAGAGTCCTATTATATAGAAAATGAGAATGAGGATCCCAAACCTGTGGGTTGGAAACAAAGCAAACTGAAACAGCTTCCGCACCCGTCCTTGCACTTACAGATTGCTGTGTAAATAAATTATGCCCAAAACTTAGTGACTTACAGAAACAATAAAATACCCTCCCCCACAGTTTCTGTGGATGAGCAATATTCACTAGTGATTTAGCTCAGGAATTCAGGCAAAATGGGGGAAAGAAGCATTTTTTGGAAGCTGGAGGACCCACTTCCAATATGGCTGTTAATTCTTTTTCATTTTTATTTTATATTAATCACAGGTTATGTACTTTGTATCCCAGCCGTAGCCCCCTCCTACATTCCCTCCCTATCCCCCCCTTCCCTCCCTCATCTCTTCCTTGCACCTTTCTAAGTCCACTGATAGGGGAGGACCTCCTCCCCTTCCATCTAACTCTAGCTTATCAGGTCTCTTCAGTAATGGCTGCCATGTCCTCTTCTGTGGCCTAGCAAGGCTGCTCCTCCCTCGGGGGACAGGGAGGTTGAAGAGCCAGCCATTGAGTTCATGTCCAAAATAGTTTCTGTTCCCCTTACTAATGTACCCACTTGGGAATTGAGCTACCATTTGCTATAGAGCTCTCCATGTCTGTTGTAGTGACAAGTGATTGTTGTTCTCCAAAGTAAAGAAGAAGTCATAAGGTGGAGGGAATCAGGCAGAAACCTTTCTTCTTTATGATAAAGCACAGGAATTTCACAACTAACTGCGGGTTGTAGCTCAGAAACTGAGTGAGGCTGGAAGATCTGCTTCTAACCTGGCTCACTCAGTTGCTTGTCACATTCTCCCTGCTATATTCATTCCTTGCTATATACAAGGCAGACACCGCCATGTTTTTTTGTGACTGTTAGATCAACTGCATATTGAAATATTCAGACACCCCAGTCCCCAAAACTAACAGGTATTCTCCTGGGAACCTGCTGGTCATACCAGCCTGGGAAGCATGTTGGCTAATCACAGATTTTCACCTCTCCTTCCTTCCCTCCAAATCCAGTCCCTTAATCCCATTACTCAGCTCTGTAGTGACCCCATGCTGTGGTCCGCTCTTTTCCTGCCCTCTCCACCAACCTTCGTAGCAACGTATCTTGTTATCCCAGCCATATCCCTGGAAATCCACCATCCAAACCTACCAGAGCCAGCACAGCAGGTGTACAAGCTTCAGATCTTCCTCCTCTCCTCCAAATTTAATTTCTGGTCTTGTCCTCAGCTCTGTACTAGACTACCTGTTATGGCCTCTCCTCATTCTCTCTCCCAATTCTCAGAAAAGTAAGCAGATCCTTCTGGAACACCCTGCTTTCCTCCTTCAGGTGGACCATACCCCATTACTCCCTCTCAGCACCTTCTCATTTCAAAGTGTCAGCTGCTAATACCTGAAACACATTTTACTTGCAACCTCCAGTGGCCACACCTCTCACCAGCCCAGATTTTTCTACAAATCAACACACATCTATCACACCCTCCTAAAACCAGGAAGAACAATAGAAACCAAGGAACAAAACACCCTCCTAGCAAAGACAATTGTAGTTATCAGCACCTAGAATCACAGTCATCCCAAATCCAGATGCCTACATGCAGTTGTAAAAACACAATTAGTAACTGCCAAGACACTATGGCTACATGTGAGTCCAGCAACTCTACCACACAGTAAGTCCTGAGAATTGCAACATAGCTAAGTACAAGAAAAAAAGAACTCCAAATAACCTTTATGATAAAGATCCTTAAAGAGGAAAGGAGTAAGCAAACACCTCGAAGAACTCAATGAAAGCACACACAAAAAACAAAAAGAGTCAAAGAAAATGAATAAAACAGTTCAAGACCTGAATATGGAAATAGAACCAATAAAGAAAACCCAAACTGAGGAAAATGTAGAAACTGAAAATTTTAGGAACTCAGAGAGTATTAGGCATGGAAGACAAAATAGAAGACATAGATACCTCAGTCAAAGAATATGTTAAATCTAAAAAATCTGGTATAAAATATCCAGGAAATCTGGGACACCATGAAAGTACCAAAGCTAAGAATAATAGGAATAGAGGGATGGAAAGAAACCTAAGTCAAAAGTACAGAAAATATTTTCAACAAAATCATAGAAGAAAGTTTCCTAATCTAAATAAAGAGATGCCTATCAAGATACAAGAAGCATATTGAACATCAAATAGAATGGACCAAAAAAAGTTCCCTTCCAGACATAATAACACTAAAGATGCAGAACAAACAAATAATGAAAAAGCTGCAAGGAAAAAAGACCAAGTGATGTATAAAGACTTATTGGAATGACACCTTATTTCTCAGTGGAGATTCTAAAGCCACAAGGGCCTGGACAGATGTCCTACTCTAAGAGACCAGATGCCAGCCCAGAATACTATGCCCAGAAAAACTTTGACCCAGAATAGATGGAGAAAATAACACAGTCCATAATAGAAAACCAAATTTAAGGAGTATCTGTCTACAAATCTATCTCTAGTAGGTATTAGAAGGAAAACAACAATCTACAGACATTGACTACACCCAGGAAAATACAAGGAATAAGTAATCTCAGAGCAGCAAATCAAAAGAGAAAAGAGATGAAACACACACGACTCCTACAAATTGAAAAATATAAAAGAAATGGATAATTATCTGAATGCATAGCGTGTAACAAAGTTAAAGCAATATTAGATAAACAAGCTAAAAACCTATAACAAGCTAAATAACCTCTACTGAAATAAAAGTAGTAATTAAAAGTCTACTGAACAAAATGGCTGCATAGTTTGAGTGTAGAATTTTAGCATAAACTTTCCAATAAAAGTTAATGCCAATACTTCTTAAATTAGGAACAAAACAGAAACAGAGAGACATTGCCCAATTCATTTTCAAGGCTACAGTTACCCTGATACCCAAACCACATAAAGACACAACAAAGGAAATTACAGACTAATATCCCTTATGGACATAAATGCAATACTTCTCAATAATATACTTTCAAACAATCTAAGAACACATCAAAATGATCATCCACCATGATAAAATAGAGGTCATCCAAGAGAGGTAGGAATGGTTCCACACATGCGTATTGATAAATGTAATCCACCACATAAACAAACTGAAAGACAGAAACTGCAAGATTATCATATAAGATGTATAAATGACCTTTGACAAAATTCAAAGTCCTTCATGATATAAGTCCTGGAGAGATTAGGGATACAACAAACATACTTCAATGTAATGACGGCAATTTACAGCAAACTTATAGCCAACATCAACTTAAATGGAGGGAACCTCAAAACAAATCCACTAAAATAAGGAACAAGATAAGGTTTTCCACTCTTTCCATACCTATTCAATACTGAGCTTGAAACCTTGGCTATAGCAATAAGACAACTGAAGGTGAGCAAGGAGATATAAAAAGGAAGAGAAGGAGTCACAGAATCTTTATTTGCAGATGATATGATAGTATACATAAGTGTCTCTAAATATGTCACCAGAAAACTCCTATAGCTGGTAAACATTTTCAGTGAAGCAGCTGGATACAAAATTAATTCACAGAAATCAGTAGCCCTTCTATATACAAAGGACAAGGAGATTAAGAAGGAAATTAGGGAACTAACAACTTTCATAATAGCCTCAACTAATATGAATACTCTGGGGTAACTATAACCAACCAAGTGAAAGATTTATATTATTAAAAACTTTAAAACATCGAAGAAAAAATTGAGGAAGATATCAGAAAATGGAGAAATTTCTCATGGATTTGGATGGGTAGAATGAATAGAGGTGACATGACTATCCTACTAAAAGTAACCTACAAATTCAAGGCAATCACCTCAATATTAACACAACTCTTCACAGATCTTGATAGGAAAACCCAGAATAGTTACTCCAATCCTGAAAACAAAAGAACTGCTGGAAGTGTCATCATCACTGATTTCAACTTGGACTATGGAGTTGTATTAATAAAAACAGCACAGAAGCACACACATTGATCCATGGAATCAAACTGACTCAGTCAGAAATCTATACACCCAGGAATGCCTGATTTCTGATAAAGAAGCTAGAAATACATACTAGAAAAAAAGAGAGCATCTTCGATAAATGGCGTTGGTCAATCAAGATGACTTTGTGTAGAAGAATCCAGATTCATAGTTATCACTGCACAAAATCAACTCTAAATAGACCAAAGACCTCAAAGTAAAACCAGATATTCTGAACCTAATATTCTGAACCTAATAGAGGGGAAGGTGGAGAATAGCCTTTTCTCATTGGCGCAGGAAAAGACTTTTTGAGTAGAACTGTAACCCACTTAAAACCCACTTCATAACATGGAACCCATATATGACACTACTTAGTGACCAAAAATCTAAGACTAGATAGTCTAGAGACCTAGGCTAAAACTAAATACTACCTTTTCCCTAAAAGAACATAGCAATGAGATGACTCCTAATGACATTCTGCTATAATCACAGATCAGGTACCTTGTTCAGCCATCATTAAAGACATTTCCTCCTGCAGCAAATGGGATCAAATGCATTGACCCACAGCCAGGCAGTATGCAGAAAGTAAGAGATATTGGAACATTCAGCCCTAGATGGGGACCTTCATCAAATCCCTCCCTTCATGACTCAGGGAACCCTTGGGGAAAAAGAGGTCTGAAGAGTGTGAGAGCCAGCAGGAAACAAAGCCCCTAAATCTACATGATAAATACATATGTGAACTCATAGAGCCTGGACAGATCTGTACCATACAGCGCAGTAGACCTGAAAGGAGATGTGGAAGCATGCTCCCATCCCTAACCCAGAAACTATATCCAACTGATAATCACTTGCTAATAAAAATTAATTTTCTCCAAGAGATTATCACTGGGGAAACAAACTACTCTTAAGGGCAGGCTTCATGCCCAGCAGCAGACGCCAACAGAAGACAGACACAAAGTATCTTCAGAGGTTTCTTATTTCCTAATGTTGGGTCAAGACTTTTGGATTTTATAATCATATATATGATATATATAATCATATATATATGATTATTATATATATAATACATATTCTCTCCCTTTACCCTACAGGGTTGTTGCATGGTATAACGGCTTTGAGTTCAGTGCTTTTATGGGATTTCTGAGTGCGCAAACAAGTGGGTCTCTGCATCTATACCTGTTTTCTGTGCCTTTTCTTAGGGTCTTTTCTTTCTGTTTTGTTTTTTTTTTCCTCTTTGTTCTATTCCAATGTGTTAGTTTGTGTTTTAGTATACTATAATATATTATTATACCTTAGAAGCCTGTTTATTTTCCTATGAGAGACAGACGGGTGGTGGATTGGATGAGAGGAGAGGTAAGGAAGATCTGGAAGGAGTAGGGAAAGGGGAAGCAGTACTCAGAATATATTATGTTAAAAAATCCTTGTTCAATAAAAGAAAACATTTTTAAAAAAAGAAATGGTCTGTTAATTACAGAAGACAGCTCTAGCTTTGTGTTTGGAGATCACACAGGAGCAAAAATACCAGGAACTAAAAATCCCAAACAGCCCCAGTTATTCCAGCTAACCTAACCTGTGCCAGCAGGAGCGGGAAAACGCCCTGAGGGACCAGCTGTTGCCCGTGCTAGCTCAGAGGCACCAGAGGTGTGCATAGTAAATGAGAGTTTGCTGTTGTCTGTCAGGCTACCGTGCTGACACAGCAGGTTAGAGGGCAATTACAGGAAATTCAGAGACTGGTGCTTAAAATTGCTCCAAGAATCTTTAGCCTCAGTTTCTCAATTATCTAATATCAAGATTCATATAAACATAGAATCAGTGCCTTTGGGAACTTGGAATGCACTAATTTATACTTATCTAATTATGTGAGCCACAGAGTTGACCATTTCTAAAGCACCTGTGTGCTGCTACTAAAAGGATAATTCCATTGTTTCTGGGTTTTTCTATTAAACAATATGTTGTGAGGTTATTTCATGCTGTTGCATATAGTTGTGATTTTCCTTGTTACATAGTAGTCCATTCTACAGGTGAAAACACTGTGATTTACTCTACCCCTGATGATAATTTGGTTGGTTTATAATAAGTGGTTTACAATTTGAAGGTATTATGAGTAGACTTTGCTTTTTGGCACATGCTTGCTTATTTTAATGGCTTTGTGATTTTTAGAAGATAGTAGAAATATAAAGGAATTAAATAATTGCCCATTCATTTTGAACCATCTTGCTATTTTCATCATTTGCCAAAACCCAAATTCTGTGTCAAACCTTTTTCCTACTAGAAGATTAGGCACCAGATTTGTGTTTGCTCTTTTATAAGAAAGAGGAAAAAATAAAGAGAACATTTTATAATATGCAAGGCAGGTTAATAAAATATAGTGTTCTTTAGCTCTTGCTTTATTTTGTTCTTTTATACAAGTCTACCTTTTCCCTTTTCCTTTTCATTTTCTGCATTCCCTCCAATCATTTATAGATAGTTGTGAATTTCTACAAACAGTTAAGCAGTCCTCAGATGGGGATATTTTTCATGAAAGTGAAGATAAAGTCAAGTGATTTTCAATTTTCTCCAAATGGCTTCTTTCTGGGAAATTGTTTCAGACTTTTATAAATATGGACACATTTGTTTGTTGTCTCAGATTTTGTTCTTCTTATTACAGCCTCCTCCATAAGTCTCCATAAGCCAGAATGAAGGCCACTGAGGCTGTCACAAGCCACAGCTTCCCCATCCTTAAGACTCAGTGGCCCTGCCATTAAGGACAACATAACATTTTGTCTGCCAGTGGTGATAGGCAAGTTTCAATTTGGGCTGGCCAGGTACGCAAAATGATCTACAAATGGCAGGGTGTAGGCTGTTATTTTATAGACTACAGGCTATTGAAATCATTTTTGTACAAGGACCAGTAGAGGACAATCTTCCTACAGGCCATAAGTATTTTCAGGAAAAAAAAAAAAAACCTGAAAGCTAGCTGCTTCAAATTGTTTTCTTGGATAAGCTACCAGTCAATCCAGTTTTGAAAGGACACTTATACTCTAAGCAGAAATAAGAAGTCAGTTCCCCAGAGTCCACTATTCAGAGACTTCCAAGAGCCCAGTCTCAGGAGAGCTTGGTAGCTCAGGCAGGAGATTCTACCTACTGCTTCAGAGTGGGTCTGGGCTAGTTAAGTCAACTGAAGCTTTAGCTTCTGCCTTAGCCTCTGTGATCTGGTCAGTATTGAATGAATCAGGCCAGTCTAATTAGCACAGCTTACTCCTGGTACTTCAGTTTTATTTATTAGGAGTGTAGACTGTCTTGGTTTTGTAGAGTTTGAGAACATAGATTTTTGGAGATTACAGGCAACTATCTTCTCTGTGAGGCCATATCCTATAGTGACTGGAAACTGATATTTGAAGAAACTGTCATTTCTTCATTCTTCTGAGTGGTGTTGGGGAAAAAATGAGCATCTCTCCCTCTGTCCATTTGTGTAAACGTCAACCCAATTTCCGCACCTGTTCCAAACTGGGAAGGCCAGAGAATGTGACTGTGCCTCCATTTAGGATGACTTGCAAAAAAAACCAGTAATTAGCCCTGAGTTGGGGGTTTGTGTTTCTTCCCCTCAAGGCAAATTGGACTCTGAATCATACAGAGAGCTCTGTGTGTGAGTCTCTTCTTTGAGGCAGAAAACTCACTCAATAGGGGTCGTTTGCATTTCCATTTGAGCAGCCTACAGACAAATATAGTGAAATGAATAGCTTTTTAATTTAATTGGCTTCCCAGTGTGAATCCGAAAATAGAAGGCACAATCCATCTTGGAATTACTGTAGGGCTCACTGGAGTCCAAATCTCAGCGTAGACATTCTGCTTCCCTCAAAGTTTACACACCTTCCTCCCCAATACCAGACCTCCCTGCTGGAATTTGGGCAATTTAGTCCCAAAGGGATGTTAGAGAACATTTATTCATTGATTATTAGTTGTGATTGAGCTTTCTTAAACCATTAACTGAATAACATTTAAATGAATAACATATATATGAACATTTATATGTTATATGTTATTATAATATTTATATGAACATATAAATAACATTTATATGTTAACTGAATAACATTTGTATGAACATTTATATAGTGTATATTTGTGTGTAGTACTTTTAAAAATCAAACTATAAGCACTGAAAAGAAGAAACTATTGCTGCCTATTTATTGTTTTGTTTTTAACTTTATGGGTATGAGTGTTTTACCTCCACATTGCATGTATGTCTGTGTTTCCCCATGTAGGCCTGGTGCTTGTTGAGGCCAGAAGAAAGCTTAGGATTCACTGGAACCGGAGTTATAGATTGTTGTAAAGGGTGGATGCTGGAAATTGAACATTGGTCCTGTGTAAGGACAGCTAGTGGTCCTAATTGCTGAGCTACCTTTCTGGCTTCTTGCATGGATTTTTAAAGTGAAAACAGAAGAGAGTATTGCAGTATAGCCAGACAGCCAAGCTGACAGAAAGTTCTTACATCTGTGTCCACTGCCTGTGAAAGCTAAGATCCTGTTGGGAAGCCTCTGGATGGGAAGTGAAGAAAAGGAGAGAGAGAGAGAGAGAGAGAGAGAGAGAGAGAGAGAGAGAGAGAGCGCTGTCTTAACTTTTGGCCATATTTGAGAGTCCTTACACAAATAAAGTACAGATAAATAGAACAGCCTCTTCTATTGTCCCTAGAGCAAGACTGGAGTGAAAAGACCCTGGTAGATTTGACTGGTGTTGCTGGGTTGGAGATGGACCATCACCCAAGAAAGGCAGATGTTTTTCTGAGAGGACTTTCTCTTTGCTAACAAAGAGCCATGCCATCAGCTCCTCTGTAATTTCTACTTTTCCCTTTCTCAAATAAAGACAAACTTGACATTGAATGTGTTCCTCTCTTGTACTCCGGTGGAATTCCAATGCTGAGGAGGAAAAAAAGCATACTAAAAGAAGTCCTTTTGTTTAATAGAATAAAGTGTATGAGTATGGCTGAGCCAGAAAGTTTCAGAGAAGAAAATAGCTAGTTCCTTCACAGCTGGAAACTTCTTGTTTGGTTTTACTTGTGTCTTCAAGCCTCCCAAGCCTTCCCCAACCTACCTCCTCTCTCTCTCTCTCTCTCTCTCTCTCTCTCTCTCTCTCTCTCTCTCTCTCTCTCTCTCTCTCTCTCTCTCTCTCTCTTTCTCTCTCTCTCTCTCAATCTGCGTGTGTGTGTGTGTGTGTGTGTGTGCGCTTTCACGAAGGTCTATATGAAAGGATTGTTTTAGATTCTTTCTGTTTTTATTAAGTTTTTGGGATCATAGGCCTACCCAGAATTATTTAGGAGGGCATAGCAAGTGTAGGCTGGTAATTCAGTTTTTCTATCCCATTAAAGTTCCTTGTTAGCCTCTCCTCCGGCTCTGGCTTGGAGCCTACGGGGACCAGAAAAGCAGAAGAGGACTTTGGATCCTCTGAAATTGAAATTACTGATAAGCCACCATCTGAGGGTTGGAATCCAGCTCCTCACTTCTGCGAGAGGAGCAGATCTTCGCTCCAGCCTCATTTGTGTACCTTTTTTCACTATTGCTTATTCCCTTAAATTGAAACATTGGGGATGGCAGCTATGCTGTGCTTGTGGGAACTGCTAGAGGCCGGACTTTGAACCTAAAAACTACATTAATCCAAACACACAGTCTCCTGTGGAGACTGAAAAGGTGGAACTCAAACTAGGGATATAGTTCAATGGTGAACACTTGTCTGAGAAATACTAGACTAAGAGAAATTGATAGTAGGACAGCCATAATGAGAAACCAGGAGCTCAGAAACAGATTGGACAAGGAAAACTGGAAAGACTTGAGCAATGAATTCACAGTGTCAGACAGTGGGGCAAACTCCAGCTCTCTATGAGATAGCACTGTTGACTATAGGTGAAAACAACAATTTATACTATATTTCAAAATTGCCAAAAGAACAGATTTTCTCTGTTCTTTCTACAACAACATGAGGTCATGGGCACAGTAAGTAACTTGACTTAGTCTTTCCACAATATAAACATACATGTAAGGAAACATAACTGGACCCACAAGCATACATGACTATCATCTATCAATTAGAAACAGACTTAGAAAAAGAAGCCGTGACATCTAACAGATGGGACTGCTCTGTTCCTGTCTGAGCCCGGAGCATCCCTTGCCTGGCATTTCAGCTTTTCATCTGTGGCAGAAAGCTCCTTCATGATGTGACTGCGCAGTCCAGAGTTTCAGCCAAACTTCTGTTTCCTGAGCAGAGGAATAAATCTGTTTAATATGCGTGATAATTTTGTCCAAAGGATGCGAGTCAACTTTTCGTATATGTGTGTGAACACACATGCTCATGCCTATGTTTGTGTGTCTACTGGTATTTTTCATCTCCTTCACCTTCGGGATTGCTTCTGCCTTCCTTTAGGAGCCATTAATAATTAATAGTAGCACCAGCATTTGTAAGGCAGCAGTAATATGTTTTGATCTTATCATTTCTTTTTATGAATTATGGATAGCATTAAAATGTGATTTTTTTAAGTCTGAGAAGGGAAAAGAAGGTGATGGGAAGTCAGGGAAGATGAGAGGCCAGAGACCTTGCTCTGCCATTGTCTGCCAGGTTGAATAAACACCATGCAGGTTGAAGAACCTGGAGACTACTCCATGCCCATTCTTCACCACGTCTTCCCTCCTGGGTGGGAGAAGCAACTGCAGCCAGAATACAGATTTATTACTAGAGCCTTGAAACCCTCCAACTTTGAGGGCATCTATTACCACACAAAACATGTCTTTCCTAGATGTCACTCAAAAGACCGGACCCCCAAATTGTTCCTGAATTGACACACTCAGGTTCTGAACAGACCTAGATTCAAAAAAATGAGGTTTTCATGCTGACAATGTCACTGGCTTGCTGTGGCTTTGGATAAGTCGATGAGCCTCTAGAGCTCCTGCTTTCTAAAATGCTACAGCCATGCAGATTATTCCAACAAATACAACTGTCCTGAGAGACAAATGAAACAGTGACAATTAAGAAACAAAATAAAAAACACCTATCCTTTGAAAGAAGCCATCAAGAGAATAAACACACAAGCAACACACAGGGATACAACACTTGCCTAATCTATTTAATATTGGGCTTCTACCAAGAATACATATAGAGCATATACAGAGGGGAAGAAAAGAAACTGTTAGACTTAAGGTGTTAGCACAGATACTTTATAAAATATTATTGAATGGCTAATGACTACAAATACGTATGTATGCGCATTCAAAGCAACTTTATTTTTACCCACTGAAATTTTCTTTTTTTTAAAACATTTTATTTTATATTAATCACAGGTTATGTAGTTTGTATCCTAGCTGTAGCCCCCTCCCTCATTCCCTCCCTATCCCCCCATCCCTCCCTCATCTCATCCCTGCTCCTTTCCAAGTCCACTGATAGGGGAGGATCTCCTCTCCTTCCATCTAACTCTAGTTTATCAGGTCTCTTCAGGACTGGCTGCAATGTCCTCTTCTGTGGCCTAGCAAGGCTACTCCTTCCTCGGGAGTGGGAGGGGGCTCAAAGAGCCAGCCATTGAGTTCATGTCCGAAATAGCCCCTGTTCCGCTTACTAGGGTACCCACTTGTATACTGAGCTCCCATTTGCTATATTCAAGCAGGGGTTCTAGGTTATATCCATACATGGTCCTTGGTTGGAGAAACAGTCTCATAAAAGACCCCTGTGCCCTGATATATTTGGTCCTTGCAGAGCTCCTGTCCTCTCCAGGTCGTACTAACTCCCCCTTCTTTCATATGATTCCCTGAATTCTGCCAAAGGGTTGGTTATGTGTCTTAATATTTGCTTTGATACACTGCTAGGTGGAGTCTTTCTGAGGCCCTCTGTGGTAGGCTCTTGTCCTGTTACTTGTTTTCTCCTACATCCAATGTCCATCCCATTTGTCTTTCTAAGTGAGGATTAATCCTCTTGCTCCAGGTC
>CM053766.1:151868327-151883897 GCA_028658305.1 Pachyuromys duprasi | reverse complement strand
GGACTTGGAGGGGGCGGGGAGGAGGGAGATGAAGGAGGGAGTGGGAGGGTAGGAGGGAAGGAGGGAGGGGGCTACACCTGGGATTCAAAGTACCTAACCTGTGATTGATATAAAAGTAAATAAATTTAAAAAATGGAAAAAAAATATTTTTCTAAGTTTTTTTTAAAGTTAACATAGAGTTCTGTCAAAAACAAACATGAAGACTTCCTAACTGCTGAAAAGTTTTATATCAGTACCACAGTTGGATAACTAAACTATTAATTTGTTATCAATTCCAAAACAATTAGAAGCATTCTCAGCACCAGCCACAAAAGACTCCCCAAGGGAATGATCTCCTTCTTTGGGAGGATGGTCCAAGATCCAACTCCACCCATGCAAACAAGCATATGTAACACTAGCTGAATGGCCTCATAATCATAAGAATTTGGGTCTTTTGAGGGTGGTCATGATGCTGTGATTTTCCAGGTATTCTCTCTGTTCAGGTTCATGGAATAGGTTCCTAGAAGCCAGGGTTGATACATTATCATGACTCTAAAGAGCAGGGTGTTGCTCAAAGCTATAGACAAAGCAGATGTGTACAGGGTAAAGATAGGGTAAAGCTCCCAGGCTCTTGGTCACATGTTAGACCAAGTAAAGTGGCTGGGACCAAAGGGAGGGTGCAACTCAGTAAGAACCCAGTACACAGAAGATGACATGTGGATATTATATTTATGACTAGTCAGGTTGGACTGAAAAGCTAGACTAGAACACAGTGATACTCTGATAAAATCAATGTCAAGAGCCTAGAGCAATAAGCCTCTCCTGATGGGCTGGCTTCCTTACCTGGCTCAGGAAGATCACTTGCTGGGGCACTGACTAAAGTGCCATTATTAAGTAATGACGCTGGCTACAAAAACAAACAAACAAACAAAAACCAAAACAATAAAAACCATAACAGATATGTGCCCTTTAAAGGATCCTGAAGGGCGGACTAGATTTTAATAAACTAGCTGAACTGGGGAACTATACTTCCTATCCTAACTGTAAAGCATATATCCACCCTGACTCAATGCTATTTGGAAGCTACAGATTTACTAGAATTATATTTGTCTAACAGAATAGCTACAGGCCACATAAACTCATATAGGTTTAAGTCTATGATATTAAAGTAAAGTATAATCCAAAATTCAGTAACTGGCTTGAATTAGCCTCAAGAGCTCAACAGCCAGATGAAGTACCCTCAGGTTGTACAGCACAAATTGGTAGGAGGTTACAGATAAGAGTATGTTTTCTATCATTGTAGAAAGACTTTTTGGAGAATATTGCATTATAGATGACTTCCTCAAAACCTAATTTTAAAGTCTATCTAAATTTCAACTGAATAAAAACGCTAAATTCTAAAATGTGAAATTCACTCACGGGTCTCAATCTCTAGGGGGATTCTGCCCTCCCCCAGTGGAGTCTCTGCCTTCATGGTGTTTGACTATGAACCATTTCTGGTTCATAGACAGTTGGGTTTGGTCTTTCTAATCTGTGTGTCTCCACTTTTGTGGTTTTCAGGGGTCCACTGGTAGACTGCTCTGGAAATCTGGAAAGACTGTGAACAGAACCCTTCCCCTAGCTTCCCAGTCAACTGTTGGCCAGTTGAGCAACATGGCTAATAAGGCTGCCTATTTTGACACCCTTTACAACATTATTGTCAGCCTCTGGTTGCCTAGTATTCTCCTTTCTCCTTTGCATGTCTTTACACAGCTGTTTCTGTGCCTGTATTTGCTTTGGACCTGTAATTAAAGTTATGCTGCTTGCATTATTTTTACGGGAGAGAAAGCCTTTCTTTAGTTCCACGCAGGCAGTGCATAACAACTGGTTCTCTGGGGGAGAAAAGGCTTTGATTTGTAGTATTGGCTGAATATCATAGCACAAAAGCTCACACCATGCCTGATTTCAAATTTTCAGTATGACATCTTAGAACACAGATCTGGGAAGTTTTCCGAACACTTTTAATAATGACTTGTGTTTAATGACTCGCCCATAGAACTACCAGAGACTGGGCAATTGACTTTCTTTCAGCTGGAATGAGCAGATGTTAGCACCTCATTTGTCACTGAAGAAATACAAGTCGTCTACCAAAGAGTGGTCTATGTCTGGCTGCAACCATCTTGTGTGCATTGCAAACCTTGGGGCATACCTTTGATGCTTTGTAGGACAGAAGGATCTGTTATCTGTGACTAATACAGAGTTAGGTGAATGGTACAGATCTATTAGATAGTGTTAAACATACTCAGAGATTTGGGGATGAAAATGGCAGAAGAGCTCTGCTTTCATAAAAGAATTTGCCTCTCTGGCACAAGCTTTGGAAAAGTGAGCCAGAATGGCTGGGAATACTGGTGAGGTGTGAATCTCTTCAGGCTCCTCCACAATGCCATGACCTTCTCTCACGACTACTTAAGAAACCTAACAGATTTGAACAAAGACTTTCCCTGTGTTGTTTTAGGAACCCCAGTTGTAAACTTAAAAACTTCCCTGTGTGCTTACATGTTGCCTAAGAAGGTTTTTGTTTTGTTTTGTTTTATTCCTGTGATAAAAAACTCCTGAAAAGTGAGAATAAGTGTATGTTCAGTGGCGTGTTTTTTTCCAGTGCCTGGTATGGTGCCTGATTTGGGGGCAAGTGCTTGATCAGTGTGCAGAGAATACTGACTATAGGGCAAGCAGGATGAACAAGTACAGAGTGTGGTAAGGCAGTTTAGAAATCCTGTTGGCTTGTCATTGCAAAATCTTATGTGAGACTAAAATTTATCAGTACCAAAAGGGACAGTGCTTTCCCACTGCTTGAGGGTTCTTTCCCCTTAGATAATAAGAGGGAAGAAAGGTAGACGAGTAGACAGTATGAACTTGGAAGCTGAGACTTCTGGAGATATTGCATTCATTCCGAGATCTTTTACTTTCTTTCTTTTATTATTTACTATATTTATTTTTTAATTTATTCATTTTAGATCTTTTATTTTCTACCTACATCGTCCTGAGATGACTAAATCTCCTGCCTGCTTCTACATCTGTAATGATATTTAGCAAACATCATGTATACTTCACCAAATGGTCAGAAGTGAAAGCCATGATGTGCGAACCACAAACGTGAATTTTTATAACCTTCATTAGTCTCCTATGATCCATCCCACCTGCAGTCCTCCCTCCCCTCCTGTCCTCCTCCCCACATCCACGGATCCACTTCTCTGTTACCTTTCAGAAGCAAAAAAGAAGAAAATAAAAAGGAACAACCTCCCAGGAGTAGCTACTGAATATGACCCAACAAAATACAATAAGGCTGGTCACAAACTGCATTTCCAGGTCCCCAATCCTGGAGAAATTACAGGGTTCCCCACACCTCCCAAGGTCACTTGCCTCAGATATAGCTTACTATGTGTCTACTGAATTAGCCCAGCAGAACTAGGGTTAAAAAAATTATTGTACTCCTGTGTTCAAGGTGTGTTGGTAGAAGCTGGGAAAAAGAAATTTGTAAGTTCCACCCCTGGCCTTGGAGGAATTCTAAGATCAATGGGAAAGTAAATTATTTAGCCATACTATTGTGAAATAATGTAAACTGGGAGTTTTGTCCATAGGGTAGGATTCAAAAGCTGTAACAACTAAAAGAAATGTTTTAACTAGGAGCTTTGAATAGCCAGACATATCCCAGCACTCCTTGTTCTATTACTTCCCTTTAGTGCTCTTGGCTTAGAAAAATCAAGCTTAGGTCTGTCCCCAAGGTAAGTAGACATGTGGATGTTAAGTGATGGATGACACAGCTTTAAAACCTACGACTTGAAATCTTTGCCAGCTAAAGCATGTGGGCAAGCTCTGTCTCCTGGAGGTACGAGTTTTACTGTTCTAGGATAATGTCACATTTTCATATCCAAGAGGCTCTCAGTCACAAGCTGGCCACAAGTGATCTGGTACCTTCATCTCTGGGACAATGGGCCTTTTCTGCTGAGGTCTCCACATTTCTCTGTGCGGTCTGTGGGTCTGGCCCTTTTTCAGGCTATGAAGTGAGTGTTTGTTCAAGTATTTGTACTTTTCTCATTCCATCTCCAACTCCTCCTACCCAGGCGGCCTCCTTTTTTGCTTTTATGAAATGAACACTGTGTGTTCTACAGCTGGCAGTACTGGGGATAAGACATTCAAGGGGTACAGCTTTAAGAGAAATGAGTTAAGCTTTCTCCACTCCTCCTTGTCTACCAGTGTGTGATGAGTTCTCAGAAGCAAATGAACAGAGCTGAAATTGTACACAAGGTTGGTGGTTACTTCACTGAACAGGTAGGACAGAGCAGAACAAATCGAAGCTGTCTTCTGGAATAGTCTGCCAATTGCTGATCTTTGCTATAGGTTTATTTTTATTTTTATTTTTGTGGCTGATACTCAAGTATATTCCATTATAATGAAAACACCCAAATAGTAATGGTACCTCAACAGCTGTCTGCTGCTAGGGCTCATTACCTCAAGAACTAGGGAGACTTCAGGCTTACAGAAGGAGTTATAAAACAGATGGTTGCTCTGTTAATTGCTGCCATTGTCTGAGAGGACCTACCTGCTTCCCACAGGTGATTACTTCTGTTTTGGGGTGCAGCCTCACCCTTGTGTATTGTTGCCTTCATCTGGGTGGGGATGTGTGTCCTCCAAGGTTTGGCTCTTCCTGGAATCCAACGTGTTTACACATGTATGACAGTATCTCATTTCTGTACCTTTAACCTTGACAAGGGATAGGATATGACAGGTGGGCAGAGTCAGGCCTGAGCCTGAGCCAAAGTGAAGGAGATGCAAAATAAAGGCTGAGATGCTTAACCCTGCTTCAGTTACCAAGCAGGTGCACGTGAGCAGTAACTGCTCTTTAGCAAAAGCAGTTTCTAAGCGCCTGATTCAGTCAGAATGTCTGTCATTTCCTAGTGTATGACCCTTCCTGGAAATTCTTGCAAAAGAGTAACTTTTGAGGCAAATCTTAGTGATAACATGGATGTTACAGATGATCCCCATCCTGCTTGGTCCAGGCAATGCCACCATGCCTCCTACATTTGTTAGTAGAGTCAGCACCTGGCTGAGTAGGGATGCAAGGGAAAATGGAAAAATGAAATAATGAATATTCAGAAAAGGACTAGACATTAAATATCTCAAAATTCCATTTGCTTTTTTGCTATTAAGATAAAGAGAGAAGAGATTTCCTTTTTTTTCCATTTCTGTGGAAGTAGTCCACTTGTTTTAGTTTTAGTTTTTGTTTTTTTCTGAAACTGAGTAGAGCAAATTGCACTTTTGAAAAAGCCATGGTGTTACACATGTTAGCAGGTCTGTCAGTCCCTGTGGGTGGACCCTTCTTCATAATCAGCAGCTTGTCACACCAACATTGGTACTACTAGACTGTGAGTGCTGACCTAGAGTGGGAATCAGAGCCAAATTGCTGTCTATGTGTGAAGATATGGCATGGCAAATAGCCTAGGAAGTATTAATAGGTAATTATCTAAGCCATATATGATGACCATCTAGCCAGAGACTTTTTGGTAAAGACTAAGGAAGGACAGACCATTGTCTCAGCCCTTAAGAGTTAATCTGACTGGGTCTGCTAGTCACCTGGACAGAGCAATACTCTTTGAAACAAGTGTCCTAGAGACCTTAGTATAGATCTGCCTTTGATGCATATTGTCATGACAGTCTTGGGCCATTTTCTACTCTCACTTTTAAACAGTGTTCCATATTGCTCTGTAATGAATAGCTTGTTTTCTACACTGAGCTATGTCTCATCTAAATTCTTTTCAAAGAAGTCACAGGATTCGAGAGAGCTGAGTAGAATCCAGAGCAGATCCTTATGACAATGAGATAGTTATATTAGACACGGGTAATTTAAAATTTCTTTAGTAGATGCCAAACACTTGAACCATTCTGTCCTCATGACTCACTAACTATAGGCTGTTGGGTAAGCTTCCTTGCTTGAGCCTCAATGGCCTCCTCTGCAAAGTGAGATTACATTCCCTTCCTCCATATACCTATATGTATGTGTTTGTGTGTGTGTGTGTATATATATATATATATATATATATATATACATATATATGTACATATATTATCTATCACACACATATAAAATTAATACAATGTAATATAAAATATAATATATTCATAATATATGATAATGTTAATTTTTATTATATGTGTTTATATAAAGAATATATGTATTCTTTATATATACACACATACATTCTATATTTATGTACATATACACATATATATTCTATGTATACATATAGAATATTTGTGTATAGATGTGTGAATATATATGTACATATATATCCTTACTATATACACACATATATAATATATACACACATATAGTATATTTGTGTATATGTATGTGTGTATGTGAATGTCTATATACATATGAGGATATATGTATGCATATAGAATATATATGTATGTATGGAGAGAGAGAAAATAAGAAAATAGACAGAAGTCATTACTAAAATGCTATAAACTTCACCAGAACTTTGGTCCCTGGGATGATGTCACCCTGCATATTACTATATCTCTACCTCGGTCTTCTTAATCTTCACCAGAAAGGTGGTCCCCAGGACCATGTGACCCTGTGTACTGTTATATCTCTACCCCCTTCTTCTTACTTTCAATGGAACAGAGCTGTTAAGAACTGCAATGGACACTTGAGGATACACGTGTTTCCAAGCTGTCCAGCAGAGCTGATAGGAAGAGTGTTGGAGCCCAGGGTCATGACAGTGATGTCGGGTTTCTTTTCTTTCTTTCTTTTCTTCTTTTTTCTTAAATTTATTTATTTTTTACTCACTTCCCATTCTGACTGTAACACTATCCCTCCTCCCCACCCAGTTTTCTCCTCCCTTCTAATCCCTTCTCCCTACTTCCTCCCCCCCCTCCTTTGCCTGTTCCTCAGAAAAGGGGCTCCCTTTCCCATCCACCCAGCTCATCAAGTTGTATCAGGATGGGGCATGTCCTCTTCCCCTATGGCCTGGCAAGGCTGTCCTGCCAGGGGGAAGTGATCAAAATTTGGCAAGAGAGTCCATGTCCAATGCAGTTTCCACTTCTCTTTCTAGAAAAACCAAATGAAACCTAAGCTGCCCATCTGCTACATCTGCATAGGGGCCCTATGACTAGTTCATGCTTGGTCCTTGGTTGATGCTTCAGTCTCAGCAAGCCCCTCTGGCCCTGGTTAGCTGGCTCTGTTGGTCTTCTTGTGGAGCTCCTGTCACCTCCAGGTCCTTTTCTCTTTCTCCCAACTTTTCTACAAGACTCCCTAAGCATTGCCCAATATTTGGCTGTGAGTCTCAGCATCTATTTTGAGGTGCTGGTGGGAAGAGTTTCTCAGAGGACAATTCTGTCTGCAAGCATAGCAGAGTATTGTTCATAGTGTTAGGGGTTGGCATTCTTCCATAGGCTGGGTATTTGGTTGGGCCAGGCATTGGTTGGGCATTCCCTCTGCTCTATCTTTATCCCAGCACATCTTGTAGGCAGGGTAAATTTTGGGTCGAAGTGTTGTGGATGGTTTGTCATTCCCCTCCCTTTACTGGACTAGTCTAGTTAGAGGGTGTCCTCTTCAGTCTCTATGACCTCTGCTACTAGAAGTCTCTGCTGAATCCCCTCACACCCTTCCAGGACCTACCCTGACTTAAGTCTGCAGCTTGTCACAGAGATGTCCCACCCTCAATTTCTCTTTCTCTACAGGCTTCTGTTCTCTTGCCCTTGCTCTCCCCAGGTCTTATCTTCACCCTCTTAACTCTCTGTGCCCCCTCTCCTACCATGTTCCCTCTCTCCAGTCACTATGTTTATCTATTTTTTCTCCTCTTCCAATTAAGAGTTATGCATCCTCCCTTGGATCCTCCTTGTTTATCTTCTTTGGGTCTGTGCCACGTAGTATGCTTATCCTGTACTATATGGTTAAAATCTACTTATAAGTGAGTATATATCATATTTGTCTTTCTGGGTCTGGGTTACCTCATTCAGGATGATCTTTTCTAGTAACAATCGTTTACCTGCAAATTTCATGATTTTTTTTTTCTTGAGTAGCTGAGTAGTAGGTACTGTATTGTATAAATGTGCCAGTTTCTTTATCCATTCTTTGGTTGAGGGACATCTAGGTTGTTTCCAGATTCTGGCTATTATGAATCAAGGTGCTATGAACCTAGTTGAGGACGTGTCCTTGTTGTATGGTAGAGCGTCTCTTGGGTATATGCCCAGGAGTGGTATAGCTGGGTCTTGAGGTCTATGGCTGTACCATCCTGAATGTGCCCAATCTTGTGTGATGTCAGGTTTCCTTTGGACATGCATATTGATGTCTCTGGGTTTGTTTGTTGCTTAAGAGGTTAGTCCAGAAGAGACTTGGAAAAGGAATACATCCACATAGCAAGAGAAGAATGCCTTGTCCAGAAAACAGATGAACACTTGTATCTGCAAAACCTAGTATTTAACATGCCTTTAAGAATCAATTTTTTTTTAAAAAAAGAACTAACATTCACTAATACTATATCTACCCAAGGTAGGTATCATGTGCTAGTAACAGCAAAATGCATCAATGATATTGTGCCATATATATTTTGATTAATATCTATAGCTCTCAGCTCATGATTCCTATCTGAAGACAGGAAATTAAAAACTCCAGTATTCCATTTTCTCTTTCCCAGAGCTACTCAGAAAAAAAATTCTAGAACATCTTGATCACAAGAACCCATTTTAGAAGGGGTTCTGGGAGAAGAGGCCAAAAAGAATCTGGAGAGACAGGTCATGCCCCTCTCTTAACCTAGTAGCCTCAGGCCATGACTATATAAGTTTTCATTGCATTTGAAAATGAATTCGTTCAGAGAATTCTAGATAACCAAATACAGGGAAGCTCCATAGGGTGTCATGCCTACAGAAGACAGTTGTCTCCACTGCTTCCTGGATTACACATTTCTTTATTTTTATAATTTCCTTTATAACAAGATAATAGTAACCCAAAAGAGGGTTATGAGAAAAAATTATTTTTACCTTGCAAGAATCATGGGTAATATAACCTAGGGCTTATGACAGGAGTCTGAAATGGAAGTGATGCAGGCCTCAAACAGAATAGCTAACCTATGGGATCTGGTGTTGCAGAGATAGATTCATAACTCAGCTGTATTAGAGCACAGCTGATGCTCCCGAAGAGCTCATTACCTACGTTGTGACGGCAGGAAACCTCAGTGTTTTATAGGGTCACAAAGTAAATCTGTGCTGTGAATATACAACAGTTTCAACTGAGTTTGAATCCATATTTTCTATTCCAGATCTATGTTCAGACTTGCAAGATATCAGACAAAAGGATGAAATATGACCTCAAAATGAAACTTCAAGAGGAATATATCAGGGACACAATCTAAGTGATAATTGATTAGTGACATAGATACCTAATAGGAAAATGTGCAAAGTACAGATATTCAAGACTACAAATAGCCCTTGCTTTGTATGCTTGTAATTACAAAGAAATAGGAAAGAACATGACATAACAGGGAGCAAATAAAATAATTTAAATAATTACATCAATTGCTCATATAAATATAAATCATCAAAATTCTGTCATAATAAAGTTTATACTATTGTGAAAATAAAAAATAATCTCATGCATTACCATAGATTAAATGAAGTGTTGATAAAATAGGAATAACCAAAATTTTAATAAAAGATATATGAAGAAATCAAGTTAAACTGAAATCAAGGTGAAAATATTAATGTCAAATAAGTGAGGTATAGAAACAAAACCTCAAACATTGGTAAGGAAACTAAATGGTTAAAGTTTTGTTGAATAAGGATACATCAGTTGTGTAAATTTATGCATCAAAAATATTATATGAAAAAGTTAAGACAAATCAAACAGACTATAAATACAAGGAAGCTGACAGAACTCAATGGTGATTTAGCTGGTGATAAACAGCTGTGTGAATTCCAAATGTTAAATAAGCCAAAAATTGGAAGCAATATGCAGCAATGAAGAATATAATCAAGAAACCCAATTTAGTATAAGTATGGTAAGATGAAGTCACTGCAGTGAATGTATTGCTTTTGCTTTGCAAACTGATGAAAGGAAATGTGCACTTTCCCTATCTAGACAGAATTTCTGTGAATACTGTTTACATATTCAGCCACAGAGCAAATCTTAATAAATATATTCCAAATAGGGTCTTACCCATTACATTCTCTGAGCAGACATCATTTAAACAAGAAATGAGGAACACAGGGCCAGAAGGAACATTACATAGAACTCAACTTTCTCTTCTAAATAACATCGGATTTATAAAGAAATTACTTTGAAATTATACAATATATTAAATATTTGGAAAATAATGGAGAAAAGAACATTTGGCCCAAAAGCCTGTAAATTATCATTAAAGCTATATTATATAAAGATGTCACTCTTTCTTCTATTGCTTAAAAAAATGTGAAGGATGAGAAGCGGCTCAGCTATACAATGCTGACCTGACCTGCATGATACCCCAGCACGGCGATAAATAAACAAATGCAAACAAACAAACAAACAAGATCTGAGTGGACTTCATTTTCAAATTGAGAAAAACATAGAGTGACATAAAGAAAAAACTAGGAAAATATAACTGTAACTTATTTTAATGATTTTTAATTGTTTTTAATTATGTATATGAGTGTGTATCTGTGTGCAAGTGTGCAGGCAGTGTGTACATGGGGTCCTTGAAGGCATCCACCCACTCTGGCTCTCACAATCATTCTACCCCTTCTAAAATGATTCCTGAGATTTGTGCCATTTAGGATTGAACATTCCACAATCTCATATTCTCTACACCTTGACTAATTGTCTCTCAGTTAACTGTTATCTGCTGAAAAACAGAACACCTTTTTTGATGAGAGTTGAGAGCAACACTAATCTATGGATAAAATGATAGGATATCTATTGATATCATGAATAGCAGAATAATATTAGTATGTTTTTCCTTAGGACCTATGACCTGTTCAGATAGATATGGGTTTAACATGTGGAACAATCCTTAAATATAATTAGGGAGTTCTTGGTTACTTCTATGACTACTTATTGTCCCACTGCTGATCCCATGGGTATATTTTAACAGGCTGGTCATTATTGCCGCTCACAGGGTTCACAGAGGTGAGCTATGTGATCACTTTGAGCCTCTGTTAGAGTGCATAGGACTTTCCAGCACTATGAAAGCCAGTAGGAAATGAAGCTTCCAAGTCGGTTCCAGCTACATTTCTCCACATTCTACGATTGAAGTATGTGATTTCTTCATCAATAGGATCGTACTTTCAGATTCTGAAAAGTAACCAAAAGCACTGACAGGATCCTGTAATGTTTGGGCAGCGCTATATGGGATTTCACTGGTCAACAAACACTAGAGAAGTGACCTGTTCTTGACACTGGGATTTTTATTTGCTACCCTGTGGCGTCCAGTAAGGTATTGTTGTCCTATTATAGGAAATGTCAATTTAAACTATTTTTATACATGTGTAAGTGTATACTGTAGAAAGCTTCTATAACAGAAAGCCTGTATATGGATTTTGTCCTATATTCCATCTTTATTCTGCTTTTGCATTTCCCACCTCATTTAACTCTTCCTATTCCATTATTCCTCTTCAATCTTTATATCACTGTTTTTTATGTGCTTCCTCCCTTCTCTTGAAAACATTATCTACGGTGTTTCAATTTCCTGACCTCTAGCAGTATTCCAAATGGAACAGACATATCTTGAAGCTAACACTCACAAATGAGACAAAACATCCAATGTTTCTCTTTCTGGTTCTGGGCTTCCTTCACTGAGAATAATTGTGTCCACCTTCAGCCATTTAGCTGAGGATTTCATATTTTTTCTATTCTATTTTGTAAATGTAGCACACTTTTATTATCTATTTATCTGTTGATAGACATGGAGGCTGTTCCCATTTTCTATGATTGTAAATAGAACAGCAATGAACATGGATAACAGGTAAGATCATGAAAACTGGGGATGAGTGGGATTACATAAATATATAAAACCAATAATCTTTCTTTATTAGAAATGAGCAAGACAGAAATCGGAATAAATTATTATTAATGACAAAAACAATAGAATGCGCATAAAATGTGGAAGAATAGTTCAGAAATACAAACAAAACCTCTCAAATATTATTCAAGAACATAAAATAAGATCTAAATTAACTGAAAGAAAAAAATCATATTCCTGGAAAGTAAAAGTAATATTTTAAAAGTATCAACTTACCCTAATCTAATATATAGATGTAGTACAATTTTAGTATTAATTAGACCTAGCCAAATTCCAATTATATTGGAATATTAAGTGATGTTTAAAAGCCAAGAAAGGTTGTTGTTGTTGTTGTTGTTTGTTTGTTTGTTTTCAGCTGTGTTGGTCTTCATATAGAGTTCCTGTCCTCTCTAAGTCCTTCTATTCCAGTACTCATTCCTAGGACTCCTTGTGCTCTGCCCAAAGTTTGGCTATGAGTCTCAGCATCTGATTTGATTCCTCTGCTGGGTGGAGTATTTCAGAGGATATCTACGGTAGGCTCCCATACTGTTCCCTCTCTTCAAATGCTTCCAGTGTCTACTCTATTTGTCCTTCTGAATGAGAATCAAGCATTGCCCTTAGGTTCCTCCTTGTTGTTTAGCTTCTTTAGGTCGGTGGATTATAGTAAGTTTATCCTGTGTTATAGGACTAATGATATGCTTATAAGTGAATATATACCATGTGTGTGTTTCTGCTTCTGGGTTACCTCATTGAGGATGACCTTTTCTAATTCCATCCATTGGCCTGCAAATTTCGTGATTTCCTTGTTTTTTTTTATAGCCAGGTAGTATTCCCCTTTTGAACCTTATTCAGTTCACTTTTATTACACAATAATGCTCATTGTAACACAGCATAGAATGATCTATAAAGAAAAAGATAGGTTCCTGGAAGGACTCAAAGCCCCATTCCTAGCGGAAGAGCAATTCCTGTGGGACCTCCTTTAGTTCTTGAAGGCTTCCTCATCTCACTCTCCATCCGGATACATGGTCTCCTCTCTTTTACATTCAGGCATCTGCTATTGTGATGTATCTTCTCTGAAGTCCTCATTGGAGTCAGTGCTCTTGCCATATCCTTGAGTGAGAGGAATGCAAAGTAGCAGACACACAGACTTAAATGAAGTTCTCCTTGCATATTACCCAGCTCAATGATTATAGCATCAGTAAATGGATCAAAATACACTTACACATAAGAGGCCTGAGAATATCTATATCCACATTGGAGGATAGAGACCCAGAGCTAGGGATGGGTGTGGAGTCGCACCTTATTCCACAAAAGGATCACTGAGATCACTGTATCAGTTATATCTGTTTCCATCTGGCATGTTGATAAGAGCACACATCCCTTTAAGATCAGAGCTTCTAAGTTTATTGTCTAGCCGCTGATGCCTTATGAGGTTTTAGGTACTTCTTCCCCTTTCATTTTAAATTCCTAAGTTCTGGATTTATTTTGATGAAAAAAAGATATATTTCTGAATTCTGCTAGTAAGAGATTATGGAAATTACTTAAAGGGTTTAGGTTAAGAGGCCTTTGAATTACAAAAAGCACAATTTCTCAAGCCAGTATCCATCAGCTAGGTCAGATTCAAGCTCTAGGAGATTATCAGCGTCCTTACTTTGACAATTCCCATCACTGACTTGAATAGTAAATTAGCTTTGCTGTTAGAGACCGGAATTAAAGAGGGAGGGATTTTCTAATTTCAGAAAGAAAGCAGAGCCAGGAGAGAAGATGGCACTGTCCTGTCAGTGTTGTGGGGCTTGCCAGTGCATGCTCTAACTCCCAGGCCATGCTCCTATGCTCCTGCTCTGCTGCTTGGTGAAACACTGACAAGACAGGCTACTCCTGGCTTCCCTAAATGGTGTTTTGTCCCCATCACTCACAAACTGAACTTGTATTGTCTATCTGCAACATATAACTGTAGTTTTTTCCAGAAAGGCATAACAAAGAATTCTAGAAGAACCTGCTGAAGACACTACAGGAATAAGGGGCCATTTCTGCCCAGTATGCTGGCTTGCAGGGTGTGGGATGGGAAAAGAGCATCTCCATGAAAGTCTTCTATTTCACATTTACTCTATGTCTGATGAGTCCTGGCTGGCTGGACACCTTCATACACACGCCTGTTCAAAGGGAAGATTGACACTGCAAGAATTTATTTTCTCAACATTGTTCATAAAAAATCAGACAACCAGACAATTTTTATCAACAAAACCTAATTATGATGTAAACCTAGATTGTTCTCTTTTATAGGAATTTTACCTTCTATAGTTCAATGGGCAAACATTCACCTCTGCTGACTATTTTTATTATATTTAGGGTAAATTCTCTGTATATTATTTTTGCCAAACACAGAACTTTTAATCAAGATCAGGGCTTAGGTCTAAGCAAAGTTACATTTTGGGAATCCAAGCTTGAGTCTAGGCTTGAGGTGCAAATAAGTCATGTGTGTTTGGGTTACAGAAGCATGAAGCAGAGGTCATGTGCTGACTGGGAAGTGCTGACTGCTGGTTTAGAAGGTAGAGAAGCAAACATAGTATGTGCTGACTGCTGGTTTAGAAGGTTAGGGCTTCTACTGTAACCTCACGAAAACAATGCAGGCATATATTCCTGAAGAGTACAAAAGTGAATTCATTTATTGATCAGATTTCAATTCTGAAAAGAAAGACTAGTTTTCATCATGATTCGAAGTTTTGGCTTTGCTCTTACTTGAAAACACTGAGATTGGTTGAATCCCAAATCAGAAGCTAAAGATCAGGCTGTTCATCCCAATTACAACATTTAAGCCCATATTATCTTGTTGGCAGGAAACGAGGCTCCTACCAGCATTTGCTTCTTGAACTAACAAACAATTAAAGCTGACAAAAAATAGAAGTGAAAATATTCAGGATGTTTGTATTAGGAGTAGAAAAGAAAACACTGTAGTTATACAGATCATAAGAGTCTATGCGATGGCCACAGATAAAGCCCCTTCCCCCGTGCTCCTAGGACTCTCCTCTATTTTTGTCCTGAATTTTCAACCCTTTCAAGGTTATCAGTCCTATTATGCTTTGAGTGAGTATTTTCACTGACACTAATATTTTCTTTTCTTTTAAGACATTTTCTTTCTTTCTCTTTTGTTTTGGTTTTTGGTTGTTATTTTTTTTTTTTTTGAGACAGGGTTTCTCTGTGTAGCCATGGCTGTCCTGGACTCGTTTTGTAGACAAGGCTGGCCTTGAAGTCATAGAGATTGACCTGCTTCTGCTTCCCAAATTGCTGGGATTAAAGATGTGCCCCATCCAGGGGTCTTGTATGAGACGGTTTCTACAATCAAGGACCATGTGTGGATGTGGCCTGGAACCCCTGCTCAGATGGGGCCCATGATAGCTCATTGTAGGACTGAAGACCCTAGTGAGGGAAACAGGGACTGTTTCAGTCATGAACTTGATGGCTGACTCTTTGACCCTCCCCCATACAAGATTGACAGATTGGCTAGATCCCAGGGAAGGACATTGTAGCCAGCCCTGAGGAGACAGGATGAGCTGGGGTTGGATGGAAGGGGAGG
>CM053766.1:151829440-151867827 GCA_028658305.1 Pachyuromys duprasi | reverse complement strand
TTTCTGTATCCATTCCTCCATTGAGAGACATCTGGGTTTTTTCCAGGTTCTGGCTATTACAAATAAAGCTGCTACAAACATGGTAGAGCAAATGTCCTTGTTGTGTACTTGAGCATCTTTCGGATATATGCCTAGGAATGGTAGAGCTGGATCTTAAGGAAGCCCAATTTCTAATTGTCTGAGAAAGTGCCAGATTGATTTCCAAAGTGGTTGTACAAGTTTACATTCCCACCAGGAATGGAGGAGGGTTCCCTTTTCTCCACAACTTCTCCAGCATGTGCTGTCACTTGAGTTTTTGATCTTAGCCATTCTGATGGGTGTAAGGTGACATCTCAGGATCATTTTGATTTGCATTTCTGTGATGGCTAAGGACATCGAGCATTTCTTTAAGTGTTTCTCTGCCATTCTATATTCCTCTACAGAGAATTCTCTGTTTAGCTCCATACCCCATTTTTTAATTGAATTGCTTGACTTGTTGCTTTTTAACTTCTTTAGTTCCTTATATATTCTGGATATCAGCCCTCTGTCAGGTGTAGGTTTGGTGAAGATCCTTTCCCAGTCTGTAGGCTGTCATTTTGTTCTGATGACAGTGTCTTTTGCTTTACAGAAGCTTTTAAGTTTCATGAGGTCCCATTTATTGATTGTTGCTCTTAGAGCCTGTTCTGTTGGTGTTCTGTTCAGGAAGTTGAGAATAGGTTTTAACAAAGTGAAAAACCTATATGACAAAAATTTCAAGTCTCTGAAGAAAGAAATTGAGGAAGACATTAGAAGATGGAAAGATATCCCATGGTTATGGATCGGCAGTATCAACATAGTAAAAATGATCATCTTACCAAAAGTAATGTACAGATTCAATGAAATTCCCCTCAAAATATCAACACAATACCTTACAAACCTTGAAAGAAAAATTATCAGCTTCATATGGAAAAAACAAACAACCAAGCAAAAAACAGTTGCTAAAACAAACCTGTACTGTACAATAAAAGAACTTCTGGAGGTATCTCCATCCCTGATCTCAAGCTGTACTATAGAGCAACAATAATAAAACCTGCATGGTACCTGCATAGAAATAGACTGGTTGATTGTAAAACAGTGCTGGTCTAACAGGATGTCTACATTAAAAAAAAAACGCAAATAGATTCATATTAATCACCTTGCACAAAGCTCAAGTCCAGTTGGATCAAGGACATTAACATAAAACTAGAGACATTAAATCTATTAGAAAAGAAAATGTGGAAGAGCCTTGAGCTAATTGGCACAGGAGGCAACTTCCTGGACAACAGCTCAAGCTCTAAGATCAACAATTAATAAATGGGGCCTCATGAAACTGAAAAGCTTCTGTAAGTCAGAGGACACTGTCAACAGAACAAAATGACAACGTACGGATTAGGAAAAGATCTTCACCAACCCTACATTTGACAAAGGGCTAATATCCAAAATATATAAAGAACTCAAGAAATTAAGCACCAACAAACCAAATAATCCAATTAAAAATGGGGTACAGAGCTAAACAGAGAATTTTCAAACAAGGAATCTCGAATGCCTGAGAAACTCTTAAAGAAATGCTCAACATCCTTAGTCATTAGGGAGATGCAAATCAAATCGACTCTGAGATTCCATCTTATGCCTGTCAGAATGGCTAAGATCAAAAATTCAAGTGACAGCACATGGTAGCAAGGTAGTGGAGCAAGGGGAACTCTCCTCCATTGCTGATGGGAGTGGAAAATTGTACAACCACTTTGGAAATCAACTTGATACTTTCTCAAAAATTGGGAATAGCTCTACCTCAAGATCCAGCTATAGCACTCCTGGGCATATACCCAAAAGATGCTCAACCATCCAACAAGGTTACCTGCTCAGCTATGTTCATAGCAGCTTTATTTGTAATAGTTAGAAATTGGAAACCACCCAAATGTCCCTCAACTGAAGAATGGATTAAAAAAAAAAAAACAGTGGTACATTTACATATTGGAATACTACTAAGCTATGAAAGTCTAGGAAATCTTGAAATTTGCAGGCAAATGAATGGAATTAGAAAAGATCATCCTGAGATAGGTAACCAAGACCCAGAAAGACACACATGGTATATACTCACTTATGAGCAGATATTAGCATATAGTACATGATAACCATACTACAATTCACAGACCCAAAGAAGCTAAGTAACAAGGAGGGCGCAGGGGAGGATGCGTGAATTTCACTGAGAAGGAGAAATAGAAAAGACAGAGAAAGTGCTTGAAGAGAGGCAACAGGATAGGAGAGGGAATACTGAGGGAAATGAGAATGGGGATATGATGTTGGGAGGAGGAAGAAGGACAGAGGGCTTGCAGAGAGAAGAGCCAACTGTAGCCTGGGGCATCTCTGAGACAAATTGGAGACCTATGACAGGGTAGGCTTCTGAGAGGATCTGGGGGTGATTCTAGCAGAGATTCCTACTGTGGGGGGCATAGAGACTGAAGAGGCCACCCTCTAACCAGCCTGAACTCCAAGTAGAAGGAGGGAAACACCAACCCATCTACAAAATCTTCTGCCCAAAATTCCTGCCAAAAATATCAGGAACAAATATAGAGCAGAGATGGAGGGAAAGTCCAAGCAATGCCTGGCCACCCCATGGGAGAGAGACAGCTCCTGACAGGATTAACAATACTCTGCTATGGTTGCAGACAGTAGTCTGGGATAGCTGTCCTCTGAGAGACTCCACCCAGCATGGGATCGAAACAGATACAGAGACTCATAGACAGGCATTGTGGAGAGAACAGGGAGCCTTGTGGAAGAGTGGGAGGAAGGATAGAAAGACTATGGAGGAACATGATCTCCACAAGAGCCAACTAACCTTGGCCCAGGGGGGCTTGTGGAGACTGAAACACCAATGAAGGACCATGTATGGACTGGACCTAGGCCCCCTACACATATGTACAGGATGGACAGCTTGGTCTTCATGTGCAGCACCTCATAAGGGGAGCAGGGGCTATCTCTGAAAAGGACTGTCTTGCATGCTTTTCAATCACTTGCCCCTGGAGGAGATGCCACGGAGGTAGAGGATGTGCTCCATCCTGATAGGACTTGATATTATGGGATGGGTAGGTAGTGTTGGCTCCCCTTTTCTTAGGGGGAGAGAAAGAGGGATGAGGGGTGAGGGGAGAAGGATGGGCCCAGAATGAAAGGAGGGAGGGGGCTTGGATTGGGATATAAAGTGAATGAAGAATGAAAGAGAGAGAAAGAGAAAAAGAGAAAGAAAGAGAAAGTCTGGAGCAGTCTTCAGTGGCCCACTGTCATCAGATGCTTGAATGGACATCTATTTCTTCTTCTCTTAAATTTGTATCAGGTACAAAACACTGCCAGACTGACATCTCAGCTTCAATAGGAAGATTTGTTAAGATTAATTTATGCCTTAATTGTTTGCCAATCAGAGGATATCACTGTCCTCTGGTGGGAATACTAGATTGTGGCCCTTGCTGAACATAGATAACTCAAGGACTGGGTTCCATGTTCTAAAAGGGTATTAGTACCAAGACATCCTGTCCCCTTTTTGTGTGAATCACCATTTGTAAAATTTGATACTGGATTCTAAGTTTGGCAACACTGTTTTTTTTTTGTTGTTGTTGTTTGTTTTGTTTTGTTTTTTAAGGCAGAAATCCAATTCCGTGTTTTGCTTGATCTTTTATCGCTATATCTTGCCCATCACCTGGTGAGAATGGAAGCAGCAGGCAATTTAATTTGTTCACAGTATAATCTTAGGTCCCCTTGAGAAAGAGCTTTTAGCAGCTCTGTGCCCTAATTGTTGATATACTACCTGTTTCTAGCTGTAGTGTCCTGTCTGCCTCTGCTTAAATTCAGGCTCTCTGCGTTAGCTGAAATATTCGAGATTCTCGGGGGAGTGGAAGGGTCCTGGAGAGGTGAAATATTTGAGGTTCTCGCGGGAGTGGAAGGGTCCTGGAAAGGTGGAATATTCGAGGTTATCGTGGGAGTGGAAGGGTCCTGGAAAGGTGGGGGCAGGGCTTACTGTTCAGGGTCCAGCCTTTTCTGTGGGAAGCAGAGGAAACATGTGCTGTGTAGGTTGTTGTTTACAGGAGTTTGAGTAAGGAACTCAATAAAAACCTTCAGAAGGACAAAGAGGAGAGAGGGGAGGAGGACAAGTGCAGAGAACCAGGGACAGAATGAATCTCCCCACTCTCCTGGCTCTTCCCTACCACTTCTCTGTAACTGTTGTGAATTTAGTGGCTTTCTTAGTTCAGTGACATTCAAATGTATCACGGAGAGTTCTTCCTGCCGAAATACTTATTTGTCTTAAGTTGGGCTGAATGAGAACATAGATTTAGTAATCAGCATGCACTAAATCACCTTAATCTTGCTGGGAATCTTCCCTGGGGAGGGACAAGAACCCCTGACAACTCCCATCCCACCTTTGAGCCATAGCTGCAAACATTTGACATCCGTCTAGAGCAGTGTCACCCATAAGTCTGAGACATAAGCCAGAATCTATAATTTTTCCTATGATACTTACTCATTCAATTTACTAACTGCACAACACAGGATGATCACATTTACAAGAATTTCGGTAAAAACAAAGTGGAGGAAAGGTGAACAGATTTATGAATATGATTTCACTGTAAGCTTCCCAGGGGAGCTGGAAATCCTTTCCCACTACTGCACAGTGGGATCCTCTAAAGAAACACTGGTAATGGTTGTCACAACACTGGGGAGAAGAATATTTTGTGAATATCTGGGCTTCTGATGATCTGTTTTAAGGACATAAAAATGTTATGATGAATAAAAACATCTTCCAAGACAGTGGAAAGAAATGGCCAATGGTATTTACAAACACACCCCCACACACCCACATTCTTGACATCAGCAAGTTAACACTTGTATATTTTCACAGTGAGAAGATGGGGGTGGCTGAACAAGAGCGAGAGTTCTGAGAGTCTCCGCTTAGCTCCTTGTAGAATCTGATTATTTATGAGGAACTAGAAATCAAGGGCAGGAAATCATCTTCTCACAGCCAGCCTGAAGGCCTCTTGTCTCTGGTATGATACATGAAGAAAACCTAATCCAGAGCTCACCAGTTTACACAGAGGGGCTTCATACATCTGGTGTATGTAGTGTCCTCCTTTATGTATATATTATATAAGTATGTATCTGGTTGGGTACATATGATTACATTCAGGAGGAATGTAAGGGGGTGTACTTTTTGGATATAGTCTTGACAGTGAACTTAGATTGTAGTTTTATAACTGGAAATGTTACCATATCTTTTCCAAGTCTTACGTACTATTCTTTAGGAATGAGTATGTGTGGAACTCAGAGATGTTGGTGTCAGCAAGTGAAAGGCCTACCTTAAAATGGTTCCTAAAGAAAATTGTTTGAAAAAATTAGTAGCAATCCTCCAATGGAGAACTTTGATGCTGTCATGGCTACCTGCCTTTAATTCAAGGAGATATAGAATAATAAAGGGCTGATAGCACAATTGGATGAAGCCTCTTTTTGAGAAAGAACTGTTTTCAGAAATCTCAAACCCAAGTGATCAGGATAGACAGCAGAGGAATTGAAATCTTTCAAATAATATGTATTGACTTTACAATAAAAATGTTATTGATATAGCAATATAATTACAACATTTCTTCTTTCCCATTCCTCCCTTCAAACACTGGCCCTTCATACTCTCCTCCAAGTCCATGGCCCCCCTTTTTTTTCACTAATGGTTATGGCATTCATGTGAGAGGTACAGAGAGCGTGAGAACAATGTGTGTATATAAATATGCATATACATACTGATTTCCTAAATTAAACCTCTTCAGTCCAAATGATGTTACCTGTTCTTTCTTAAAGGAAGGTACCATGTTACCTTCTCTGAAGCTGAGAAAGGCCAAGCAAGGTGGAGCAGGTCTGAGAACTGGGGGATGAGACTGTGACAGAAACATGAGGAAGTTGAAATCGTCAACATTAGAAGAAGCTCAGAACTGAACCACTGTCAAGCAGACCAGAGAAGCTGAGAGGATAAGTCAGAGGTACGGGCTAGTGGCGAACCTAAGATTAGTCTAGATGTCAGCACACAGTTGATCTTCTGATATATTTTAAGTAGATGAATAAGGCTTGAACATCTATTGCTCTTAGACCTTTGTGGGAGAAAACTGATATTCAAAGAACTAGGTGTATTAGTACATGCTGTAATACAAGCACTTGGAAAGAAATAAAAAGAGAGCCACAATTTCAAGGGCATCTTGAGCTACGTAATAAGATCCAAGTGAAGAAAGCAAAGAAGAGGAAGAGGAAGAGGACAGGAAGGAGATTCTCAAAGCAGAGAGAAGGAACTTCCTTAAAATCTAGTCCTGTTGTTATAAAATACTACACACAGACCGTGAGTTGAGATGTGTACCAGGTTCCCAGGATGGGAGCTGCCTGTGTCTAGGAGATAAAGCCTTCTGGTCCATTGTGTTAGGGCTGGCTAGGTTACAAGGTAAAGATATTCATACCATATCCATGTACATCTATATCCATGTAGATGCCTGACACTGTGATGACTGAAAAATATTTATGGATCAAGTTCTTAATAAGCAGGTCCCTTTTTCATTACTCTTACTCATTCGCAGATGAGGGATAGCCCAGTTTTCTTTCTAGCTCCTTTGCCCTGTGTTTCCCATAACAGAAATAATTATAAATTATACCACAGGCTAGTCAATAGGAAGCCTTCTGAACCCTGGCTTTAATTCATCATGGGTGATAGTTCATTTCACAATGCCCCATGAGACAGGAATAACTTATTTTAATTGGCCATCATTTGTGGTCCACAGCATGGTCTACTTTAAAAATGACACTGCCACTTCATTGTAACTGTATTTCTCTGACTCATGGCTTTCTAACTGAAGGGAATAGATCAATTTTTCATAAATCACAAAAAGTACATAGAAAAATAAAATATATTCTGTCCCTAGCACTTTCTAACTCTCTTACACAATGCCAACAAACAAAGGACTGTCCAGTTTGGTGACTGAATATACAGCTACATTTGGAATTCTCCCAAGGAAGTTGGCTGAGTAGGTGACAGCAGAGAGAAAAGGTCACAGCTTGGGCTTGGAAAAGGAACTACATGAACCATCCTCCAAGCTCTTTGACTGTTTGTTATGGAGGTTGACAGTCCAGACTCCTTAGCTGCAGTGAAAGTGACTGACGGCCGTGTTCTAAAGGGTCTTTGTTCTTCATTAGAAACGGGCAAGTCCTGAGCTTTTGGAATGTCTTTGTGATGTCACTAGGACTGATATGATTTTCAAAGGCCAAGGAAGAAGCAAAGCTATGCCTGAATGTGGACAAAGGAGAGCGGCAAGATCTGGCCTCTCTAACCAAATAGCAATGGGAACAAAAGCTAGCTAGAAGGTTCTTAATGGTATCCCCCTACCCCTGTCTCTGTCTGTCTGTCTCCTCCTCTCTCCCTCTCTCTCTTAACCAAGGATCTTTTGGGAGCAGATGGGAGATGAAAGGAAGGCAAACAAATGCTGTTGTCAAAAATTGCCATTGTAGCAAAGATGAGATGAGCAGGATGAGCAAAGATGAGCAGGAGTAAATTGGTCTAAATAGAAGCAGAGGGACCACATTAATTTCATCAAGCATCATTCTGGTGTCCCCATGGTGAATGAAGCCTGTTTTCGAGCGTATCTCACACTGCGCTTGCTTTCCTTGTAGCCAGCCATTGCTTCAGTTCAAATAGCTGTGCAGACCCTACTTATAAATGCCCATGCTCTTCCCATAGTGTCCTTCCTTCCTTCTGTCCTTCCTTCCCTCCTTCATTTCTCTTTCTCTCTCTATTTCAGCATTTCCAAGCAATTGAACATCCTGAATTCCTTAGGAAACTCTAGATTCTCAACTGTCTCAGTTCTCCCAAAACTGTTAGAGAAATAATGGACACATCATTTAAGTCCAAGGATATGGTGACACTGTTAGTTTGAAGCAGCTTGTTAGACATTTGTGTGAAACATCTTCCGTTGTATGTGTTTGCACAGAATTAACAGATGTATGATTTACCTTTCATCTGCAAATATGTGAGAATTACCATTGTTACATAAAACTGATATATTTTTACTTAAAATGTTTAAATAAGCAATGGTTCTGTGATGTTTGAATAGTCATGCCCCCCCCCGCCCCCAACTCATGTGTTTCAATACTTGGTCCATAGGGAATGGCATTATTAGGGAGTGTGGCCCTGTTGTAGTAGGCATGGCCTTGTTGGAGGAAGTGTGTCAAATGTTCTGTAAGCATACCATCAAAAAAATAGAGGCTGGCTATGAGGTCTCAAACGCTGAATTCTCTCTCTTCCTCTGCTGTGGATCAAGATGTAGAACACTCAGCTCCTTCTACAGCACCATCTGCCTGCATGCCACCATATTTCCCGCCATGACAGTAATGGACTAAACCTTGAACTGTAAGCCAACCCCTAATTAAATGTCATCCTTTGTAAGAGTTGCATGGTGTCTCTTCACAGCAATGAAACCCTAACGAAGACAAGTTCCTTCAGAATTAGTGACTTGGGAACATTTTAACCGATCCATTCCATCCCATTTTCTCCCTCTCAGTAACTGCTACTGTTGAGTAATAAATTAGCGGGAAATACATGCTATATATAGCTTCTGGTTTCTGCCTTGTTTGGGGGAATTTTGTTTGTTCATCTGTTTATTTTGTTTTTGTTTTATTTGCTCTTCTGGTCAGTTTGATTGTTTGTGGGGAAGACCTGGCTACCTATGTAGTCAAACTAGCTTTGAACACAATCCTCCTGCCTCTGCCTTCCAGGTGCTGGGCTGACAGCTCTGTCACCATGCCTTACTTACATTCAAATTCTGAGTAAGCATTGTTTAGCTGTTTGTTGGAGTCTCCTGTTGAAGAACAGCAGTCCTAGAATGTTACTTTAGAATTCTGAATGCATTTGTTTGTTAGACTTCCCCATTAACACAACTACAGCTACACTCTATGAATAAAGTGAATTTGGGAGAGTTTTATTAGGTGTAACTTCTAGTGTTACAATTTCATTTTCAAATGTTCTATAAGCATACTATTTTTAAAAAGTGGATTGCCGAAGCATAGACAGGATGAAAAGGCGTAATTACACAGCCAAGGAGTTTAGGAGCTGCCTCTGAGCAGTCACTGAGATGAAAATGTCTAGAAAGTTTATTGCCTCTAATTTGTACATCCCCTTCCAAAGCCCCATCTGTGGGTGTGAGCAGATCTTTAAGGGAGTTTGACATTTAGCTTTAGAATGAAAACACTTTGGGAGCTCTCCTTAACAACCACAGCAAGTTTTTGTAGGTGATTTAGCAAATGTCAAAACTTTTCTTCTGAAGATAGGCTTGATTTACACAGCCAAGCTGGTATTTGCATCACCCTGATGCCTCCGAACTTAGGTGGCTTTCACAGTGTGGTAGCCCAAGCTTCCACTCACCTTCAAGTGTCTTCTGCCCCAGGAGGAAGACATGTTAACTGCTCCCCTTCCTCTCAGGATTTCCATGGTATGTGATCTCTCACCTGTTCTGCAGTCTCTCTTCCCCACTAGCCATAACACCAATGGCTGTGCATTGGCATACTTTTTCTCTCTCTTTTCTTCTTACCATGAAAGCAAATCTCACTTGTCTTCATAATTACGTTTGTTGTCTTTCAATGATAAAAGCAAAGTAAGCTAATTAAGCTCCTCACCAGTAAAATAAGACATTTACTGTATGGCCATTGCATCCATGACCCAGCCTTGGGATGGAGAGGAGAGTTGGCTCAGCCAGCTTTCCTGGAGTATGCAATTCAGTGGTAAAACCAAGAAAGACCCTTCCTCAAAATAAGGTATAAGAAGAGAATCAACTCCCCAAATAGTTAGTTTTTTGTTTTGTTTTGTTTTTTTACTTACACATGCACTCTCTTTCTCTTTCTCTCTCTGTAAGTAAACACATACATACATACATACATACAGAAGCTAGCTGTATATAATTCTGTAATTCTTATTTGCCAACTTAGTATGAGCTTTCATTTCTTGCAATAACAACACACAGACTTTGATGATCCTTTCTTCTGCTTAATGTTGGTCGTTTGGCTTTTGTCAAACATCTCATAGGGGGAAAATTTCTCTTGGCTTCAGTGATTAATTAAAATGAGCATGTGACTTTATGAGAATCAGCCAAAGCTGAAGTTGATGGTGAATAAAGATATTATGTTTCTCATTGTGATTGAGGGAAACCTAACCTTAAAGTTATACACATCTGTAGTGTTGTCCTGCCTGACAATGAAAGTACTTCTTACAAAGCTAAAGGCAGTAGGTGGAGAAAAGGCAGCTGTCAGTGGAGTGATCAGACCCAATCTGCCTTTGATTTTTCTTTCACTTTCTCTTGCACCAAACTGGGTTGGTTGGTTTGTTTCATTTGTAATGCTATGCACTACACACTCCTCTTCTCCTAGAAGAGTGTGCTGAGATAAAGCCACCTGGCTGTGTATGATACACGGAGTGATGTGGTGCTTCTCACTCCGTTGGTCCAGTGATTTCCTTTTTCTCAAGATTCTGTTCTTAGATGGCTTCCAGTACTGCTCTCTACCTCTTGGTTTGATTTAGCAGCTATGCTTTAGAACATCACCTCTATAGCTGGTGTCTCCTAAGTTTCTTCCTCCCACCAAGCCATCAGTTATGTAGTCTAGACATTTTCAACTCAAACTTGTAAGTCTAAGAACACATACATTTGGAGTAATAAACTAAATTCATCACTTTCTTCACTGTTACCTTTAATCTCTCACAAGTTCTAGACATTAGTTATTGCACAGTGGTTCCCACATCATCCTCTTTAAGAAATATGGCCCAGAGTCACTCCACCTCCCTTTCTCTGTAAACTTAGAAACAATAAACTTATGCTGTCTTATGATCTAAATATTATAGAGATATTCTCTATGCAACTCTCCCCAATCTTACTATTTCTGAAGAGTTTTAAATTTTTCTTTATTATTATTATTTATTTATTACAATTTATTCACTTTGTATCCAGGCCATGGCCCCCTTCCTCATCTCCTCCTGGTCCTCCCCCCTCCGCCCCATGTCCCTTCCCTAGTACATTGATAGTAGAGGTCCTCCTCCCCTACTCTTTGTCCCTAGCCTATCTGGTCTCATTGTCTCATTAGAACTGTCTGAGTCCTCTTTCTGTGTGGGCTAATAAGGCCACATCTCAGAGGGAAGTGATTAAAGAGCAGGCAACTGAGTTCATGCCAGTGACTACCCCTGTTCCTCTTACTAGGGAACCATGAACACTGAGTTGCCCATGAGCTATATCTGAGCAGGGGGTCTAGGTCCTTTCCATGCATGCTCCTTGGTTTATTCATCAGTCTCTGTAGGTCTTGGTGAATCCATATTTTTTTTGGGGGGGGGGTGCTCTGATGGTCTCCTTGTGGAGTTCCTGTCCCCTCCAGGTCTTCTTATCTTTCTTTCTTCCATAAAATTCCCTGCACTCTGCCCAAAGTTTGGCTATGAGTCTCAGCATCGGCTTTGATACCCTGCTGTGTATGGTCTTTCAGAGGCCCTCTGTGGTAGGCTCCTGTCCTGTTTCCTGTCTTCTTCCAGTTCAGATGTCTATCCTGTTTGTCCTTGTGAATGAGGATTAAGCATCTTCCCTAGGGTCCTGCTTGTTGTTTAGCTTCTTTAGGACTATAGATTTTAGTATGTTTATCCTATACTAAAAGGCTAATATCCACTTATAAGTGAGTATGTAACATGTGTGTCTTTCTGCTTCTGGGTTATCTCACTCAGGACGATCTATTCTAGTTCTATCCATTTGCCTGCAAATTTCATGATTTCCTTGTTTTTAATTGCTGAGTAGTATTCCATTGTGTAAATGTGCCACAATTTCTGTATCCATTCTTTGGTTGAGGGACATGTAGGTTGTTTCCAGATCCTGCCTATTATGAATAAAGCTGCTATGAACATAGTTGAGTAAATGTCCTTGTTGTATGGTTGAGCATCTTTTGGATATATGCCCAGGAGTGGATACATTACTTCAACTGAAGCCTGTGGTATGCAGCTTCTACCCAGCAGCCTTAGGCCACCCGCCCAAGCACACCATCTTGGATACCTTTCTGAAGATTTTTAAAGAGCTCTTTTAATGCTTTGCTTTATAAATGTAACATTTTTTATTATGGAAAGTTTGTGTGTGTTTGTCTCTCTGTGTGTCTATCTCTCTGTGCATGCTTACATATTCATGCATGTATATTTATGTGTGTGCTGGAGCTATGGGTTGAATACTCAAGCTATGGTTTAAATTTAGCTCTTCTTTTAAAAAGTCTCATGTGCGAGTTTGCTTTCCGAAGACATATATAAATGATATTAAGAGAGTAGAAACTGGATCCTACTGTGTTAAGGCCTTTGTAGTTTAAAGTCATAGGGTTGGGTAGTCATCATAGGATCTTGATTGGCATTATAGGAAAACGAAGAGCTCACACAATCTGACATTTGCATTCTGTTCATTACCATGTGAAACGGCTGATCTTAGTCATCAATTTGAGTGAGTATGTTATCAACTAAAACCCACACAGCTGGGTATGCCAAGGAGAGAGACTTCCTTGAGTGGGTCATTTGAGGTGGGAGATCTACTCAAAATCTGTGTCATGCTTTTGTGTGACAGACCACAAAACAACATAGTAGAGAAGGGAGCTTGTGCTTTTTGGCTGCTTGGCCTTACTCTACACTGTTGCTGAAGCACTCCTTCCTTAGTGTTAGGATCTACATCTTCAGGATGCCAATGCACACTGAGCACCTTTAGCTCTCTAAGAGTTACCCAGAACCTTAATACCAGATTGGGGCTGGTAAGACACCAGTCTCATTGACTGAACAACTACCAGATTCCTTGCCTTTCCATTGGAAGATAGCCATTATTGGACTACCCAGACCACAGCCTGTAAACTACTCTTATAAATCCCCTTTGGGTGCCATGTGCCATGTGACTCTGCCACAAGACAGTCATTGCCAGGTGAGTCCTCTACACCTTGCACTTCTATAACTCTAAATAAATGTGTTTTCTTCCTGAAGTGTTTCCTTACACTAACAAAACCCAGGCTAACACATTTTATGTATTTATGTTTTCAAGAACACTTTTATCAACTCACACCATGTCTTCAATTTCTTTTTACTTAAATAAGATTAGATCTAAATTACTAATAACACAACACATTTCATGATCTGGCCCTTAAATTTCTTTTCTTTTATTATCTTTTATAAATCACCAATTTTATCAAGCTAATTACCGTTACTAAAAGTACTGTGCCCCAACCTGTAAGGCTAAATGTTACTGTAAGCTTAGATGAGCAGAGAGGGAAAGGCATTGATCTCTTCTGGATAACGAAGATTTAGCTGCTATAATAAACCCCCAAATCTAGTGTCTCTCCACAGCAGAGATTTGATTCTTGCTCAAACAATGCCAATAGTTTTTGCTGGATGGTTCTGCTCTATGTGGTGGCTCAGAGGCCATGGCTTTTACTTCATAAGTATACAGTGTCGGAGCTTCAAGGTGGCTTCAGTTTGCCACAGAAGTTGGTAAGACAGTATTAAGTCGAGGGTGGGAGAGGCAAGGATAACTGACCATATTCAGTTTCATGGCCACATTAAGGCCATGTGAGTTAAAAAAAGAAAGTAATATTGGAAGTCATGAAATGGTTTAATGATCACAGGTCATAGTCCCTTCTGCACTGTGAGAAAGGAAAGAAGAAGAAAGGAAGAAAAAAGGAGAAAGGGGAAAAGAAAACAGTAATAGAGAAAGGAAAAGCAGATGGGTGTTTATATGAAGCAAATAAAACATCTGTAGAAAATAATGTTCGTAGCCCTATTTTGACTATCATAAGACGTCTGCCTTAAAAAGATGTGTGGGAAATTATGGAAAGCTGTAGCATTATTTTTCAAATCTGTAAATGGCTTCTCTGAACTCATTCATGCTGACAGGGTGATTGTATTATGACCACCACCACCACTACCATCAGCAGCAGCAGCAACAGCATTATATATAATCACTGCCATCATCACATCTTCATTCTATGTCTAAAGTGATATATGTGTCACTGCAGCAGGTAACAGAGTTTCAAGGAGGCACAAAGGCCTTGAGAATCTTATAACCAAGTTTGGAAGTCAGAGCAACTACATTTAGAAGGTAAATCACAGTGCAGTACTGTGTGTGCTCAGTGCTGAATGAGCACCAGTGAGAGCATAGAGAAATGGGTCTTGTCAAGTTAGATGTAATAGGCTTCTAAGAAGTGTGAGTATTTCCTTCATTAAAGAATCACACGATAAAATAACCACAAAGGCGTTTAAGGGATACAGGTCTCTCCTTCACTTTGTAAATATGGCAGCTGGTTTATAAAGCCAACCTCTTCCCAGACTGTGAAGGACTCTCTCCTTGAGCCTGGGCTGTTCCTGAGACTTGCATTTTTCTCAGAAAATATGACGAAAGGAGGGTTGGTGGTAGATCAGACCCAGACCCTAAAAAGACCAGACAGCTCTTGTTCAGGCTTCTTAGAAATTACACTCTAAAGAAGGTCAGCCATTGGACAGGAGGGATGGCCATACTGTGAGGTAGCTTATGCCAGACACATGGAGTGTCTGTGGGGAAGACGGATGCCTTGACAGCTGTTAGTCATCACAGCTCAAACACTGGGCACGTGAATACAGTAGCCAGCTCGGATGTCTAGCCAAGTCACTTATTCTTGAGACTCCATCTTCTGCCACTGTCTGCCTACAGGCCCCATAGTACATACTTCCTCCCCGAGTCTAGCCAACCGGTGGAACCATTGCCGCACTAAGCTGCTGAGTTTTGGGGTAGTGTTAGAGAATGCATGGTAACCGAAAAAATGAGAATCTGAGGCAACAGAGGCTACAAGACCCCCCTAATGGCAGTACTATGACAGAGCCACATGCCTTCACTACTGACCCTTGCCCTTGAAGCCAGACCTTCTTATACTTTCTTAAAATCACATGGTAAAGATATTGCAACAACTCAGATTCCTGGGCTCTGCTCCTTCATTTCTTCTGCTTAAGACCTTCTGAGGCAGGGCTTTGAACTTCTGACAAGCTCCCAGGTGGCAGATAAGGCTGTGGATGTACTGACCGCAGTTTGGATAGCTTGCCAAGGTCCAGGCCTGAGATGCTCTCAGTGGGGGTTGCACAAACAGCATCTGCTCTTTTACTTCTGTGCCTCTTTCCACTTTTCTGTTCGCTATTTTCCCAGGTAAGTAACTGAAAAGCACAAGGTGACAGGTCTTGTTCAGAATGTGCACAGTCATGGCAGAGCCTGGATTTTGCTTTTCCAGCTGTGGGCTGCAGATGCCCAGCTACCCTGAAATCTAGACACCCTTATCTAGCTGCTTTCTCCAGGCATGACAGTTCTGGTCTCATAACCGGGTTACCAGAAGCAATTAGGGGCACCGTCCAGATTTTCAGATCCATTTCCCGTGGAGACGCACACTAGGAATCTCCCACGGTGAATTTAATTAGCAGAAAACGTGGCTGAGCCAGTGACTTGCTGTGCAGATAAGAGCCGTGATGCCCGGTGAGAGCAGCTTCCCTTTCTTTAATAATGACAAGTTCCCTAAAAGGAGTAATGGATCTCAGCCGGACATCAGGTGGGACTCTGCAGCCTGAGTTCATGCAGCCAAACAGCTCAGACATTTTGCTTCTATTCAATTGAAAGGACTTACCTCAGCAGAGACACTAGCAAGAAGGAATAAGGCTTGCAAATGACTGCAGCAGGCATTTTCCCCAGTGCGTTGTGGCCAGCATTGTCCACTGTGGATGTTTTAGATGAGATACAGCAATCATATTTACTTCAGGAACTGCTTTTGTAGCTTCTGAGTATTTATACCCTATTTTCATGGCAAGTGTGCACAGGTTTGCTTTAGGTTATCTTTTTGTGGAAGAGTTATATATAAAGTCTTCTTTCACTGTGTGAGAGTTTGAACATGACCTTGTTCGGCATTAATGAAAGTCACAGGCAAACATTTTCAAGCATCAGTGGGTGAATACTCCCTCCCCCCCCATGCAAAATATCCATGCCATCTATTACAATGCTCATTAGACAGGATGTAAGAAATTGATAGAATATGTTCCTTGTATTATAATTCTATATGAGGATTAATGGATACATTAAGTGCCATATGGCATAATTTGACATTGACTAAAGCTATCAATAAACAGAGTTTTAAGTATCCCCTAGTGTTTCCGATTTGAGATAGTTGATTGATGAAAAGAATGTTGTCAGGAATTTTGCAGTAATAGGGCCCAGTGGGTTGTCGTAGGTGGCTACAGCCTTGTGGAACTGTGGCAGCTAAGGAAATGAGTTACAAGGGAGAAAGTGCTGAGAGACTTTGTGAACACTTTGTATTTTTATTGTATCACCACTTCATACAATCACACAGCAAAATTTGAAGAATTTTACCTTTTTTTAATTTATTATTTCCTAAGTAAAATAGTTTTGTTAAATAAATAAAGTCTCAATCCTACCTTAGATTCAAACATGTATGTTGTTATTTTCATATATTCAAAACCTGCTTAAAAGGGCGTATTTGTTTTCATTTTTAGTGGGCATGGCATTTCTCTCTTTTTTTCTTGTCTATTCATCAGTTTTAATCTTTTATTTCCTCTTCCTTACTATGAGAAATCGGTGCTTTTACCTTTACTTTTCATTGGTTAGTAGTGATTATGTGGACAAAAGCTTGCGGAGGCCTGGGCTTTGAGCCCTATCTGTATCTTGGGTACTGAAACATCTCAGGAGTACATTTACGCCCTGCGGCCAGGGAAGATGGTTATCTGAAAAGGGTAGGAGCAAGGCTCTCACTTGAGCATTACATGGATGGTAAGTGAAGAGAATTATTTTAAAGGGAGACTGACTAGCGACTCTCTCAAGGAAGATTTGAATACTACACGGCTTCAATTTACATGATGTCCCAGTCTGTATACATGAGGACGCTTTGGGAGAGATTTAACATTACTAGCTGCTGAACACAGTAAGGATGCTAGCAATGGAGCAGATAGCCAAGCTGCTTGTTAATGCGCCTGAGCTGTCCTCTATGCACTCGGGTCAGGGTTTGTTGACTGGAGTGCAGTCAACAAACACATCCCTCTCTGACTTCCAGGGTTATTTGTTTTGCTGAACCAGTATGTTTTGTTTCTCTCATTAATATTTTTCATAGTTTTCTGGTTTTGCCCATGTGGGAAAGGTCTCTGAATATAGCTTGGAGGATCATGGAAGAGAAGGCATTGCCCTTTCCATGTTGGTTGGTGAAACTCACTGTGCCAGTTCCCGTGAAACCATAGCAGACTGAGCTTCTACAGCATTTGACACAACCTGGAGGAGACTGAATTTGAATCTGGAACCTTCTCAGAAAGGAGGGTTCTCATCTTCAGTAGCCACCCCACCAAACAAAAAAACCTCCTAAAATGCCCAGAAAAATCTAATTTAAAATAAAATCAAGAACTCTAATTTTCTCACATTTAGCACATTTAATTGACATAGATGCTCTGGTTATTTTAATCAAGGAAAAAACTAAATTTGAGGTTTTATTTTGTTACTACTGGGAAATTTGATTTATCTGTTTTGAGCAGCCATCTGGAGTAAGTTTATTCCTATTACGTGTCAGGCATATATTTATGCTATAAGATCAAAATCCCTAAATTGCATCCTTTTGATATTTTAGACATTATATAATGACAATTCCCAACACCACAATGAAGTGATTACATGGCTTTCTAAAACTGAAACACTGCACAACAAAAAGATGACTATGTGTAATGAACAAGTTCATTTGCTCTGATATAAATGTGTGGTGAATCATGCACACACAATGAGCTGCCATGAATCTTCTGTCATTAGAAATACAATTATAGTACATTGTAATTTCCAAGGTCTAAGAAAAGTAAATAGATACATTTTTATCCAGCCTATACCAGATACAGTTTATTTGTTAAAGGTTTTCTTTAATTGTGCCATAAATAAATCAAGTACCTTGTAATTGATAAGAACTGTACAAAAATGTTAACGTGCATGCTCATGTGTGCCCTTCTCAGTGAGAGTTGTGTTTGCCCCAGTCAGCTCTATGTATTATGTGGAGTCCCCAGGTAGTTTTCAGCCTTAACACTGTGACTCTTCTACACAATCTTGCTATCTTTCTGAGAGCATCATTCCCCATATGCCTCACAGTCTCCGCACCAAATCCAGTTCACAGAAAAAGATCAGAGGCACACAGCCAAACAAAGGGATGATGTAATGGGAATGGAATACAGACTGCACAGGGCACACAAAGTTTCTTTTTCTGTTGCAATTGGACCAACTTCAGTTGAGCTTCTAAAACTGCTACTTACTGTTTGACCTTAGGTAAATTACTTAACCTTTCTGGAGAATATTTAACAGAATGTTCTATCATAATGCATAATATAAATATGATATAATGTATCTATTATATTTTATTTAACAGAATATTCTTCACATCCTCCTAGGGTATGCTGAGGATTTAATGAGGTACTTCCCACATTGTTCTTGATAGAGTGTGATGCTCATGATGAACCAATAATGTTTGGGTTTTTTACTGCCTTAATGTTAGACCCTTTATTTTTGCTAACTACAATTCAGATTTCTTGGCCAAGGAAATTAACTTCCCTGTTGTATCAAGATGTTTCAGCTACAGGCCACAAAGTCCACCTGTGAGTAAACAGTGGGAGTGCCTACTACATCACTTATCAGCAAATCTAGAAATAGTATGTGTATACAAAGATGTGACCGTGGTTCATTGATGTCATTGAGAAACTTCCTTCTGCCCTGCATTGTTACCTTACTAGATTCTTGTCATGATTACTGGCTGGCTGTTAGGGTTTCAAGCATCTCATGTAACCATGGCAACATCCAGCTGGAAAAAGAACAATGATTCTCCCTGAATATCTTTTCATTAATACAGTTTTCTCTACCCATAACTAATCCCTAGATTTATGTTCCGATTCCATTGGCAAAAACTGAAAAACATTCCCATATTCTTGCTTTAAGAGAAATTTTGGAAAGGAATGAGGTCTTATTGTCTTTTTATTTATGTATCTTTTAAAGGGGGGAGAGCAGCTGGTGAGGTGGCTCAGAAGACAAAAGCACTTACTGAACCAGCCTGATAACATGAATTTGATCCCTAGAAACTATATGAAGGTAGGAGAGAACTGACCTCATACAGTTATCCATGGCATGTACATCACCCCCCCCTCACACACACACACACACACACACACACATGAGTATCTAAATGGAGAAAATACCTTCCCAAAGTTCTTTAAATTGCCATGTAGGTGGGTTTTATCCCACTCAAGCTCATTACAGGAGTTTGTTGGAGTTTATGCAAGAACTTGAGATTTTTCTCAACCTCGGCTCGGAGCAGGGTATAGCTACCTGAGAGTTCAGAATGGGAGAATAATGAGAGATAAACAGTTGCAAAGACAATTGAGTGATGATACTGTCATATCCTGTGACCCAAGAGTGAGATTTTTTGGATTTAGGGAAGACAGCCAGCCGATTCTAAAGACCACTCTCCAATACTTGTATGAACTCACTTATCTACAAAATTCTTCACAGATCCACTGTAAACAGGCATTGAATTTGGCAATGGAGGATGAAGAGAACAAGATACTCTCTGACTTCAAGAAGTTGCTGATCAACTAGCAGAAACAATTCTGCATAAACAACAGTGAATTCAGTTTATTTTTCTCTTCTGTCCACCTATTCTGTGATAGAAAGTGATGGGGCTGAGAGATACAGGTATGTGGGTACAAAGGGGCATGCCCAAATGTCTTAGCGATGATGGTGTGGAAATTGCAGTCAGTGAAGAAGAGAACAGAAGACCATTCTCAGACACAGAGTAGTAAAAAGCCCTTTCATGTGTACTTCTCCCCATGCTTTACATATATCATATCCAATGTTTACAACAGATGGGAAAAAAAGGGAATCCAAGACCCTTTTATCTGTCTTACAGATGAATTACAAGAGGAATAGGAGTGGACATTTCTTTTCCAACATCATATTAGATGGATAATTTGCCAGAGTAATCATGACAAAGTTGGTGTGGAGTCCCTGCCCTTGTAACTAGAAATCCTGCCTTTTTGGTGCCTCAAGGAGCCCTCTACGTCTAGGAACTAGGGTTCACAGTGACAGTTCACATAAAGAAAGGCTTAGTCTCTTTTAAATTTTTTTCTTATTTCAGTTTATTTACTTTACAACCCAAAGGTGCCTCCTCCCACTTTTCTTCCCAGGCTCTCTCTTTCCCCTCAGAAAAGGAGAGACCCCATTCACCCATATCAACTATCCCCAGCACATCAAGTTACATCAGGACTGAGCATATCCTCATCCCCTGAGGCCAGGGAAGGCAACACTGCCAGGGCGGAGTGATCCAAAAGCAGGAAATAGAGTCCATGAAACAATTCCCACCCCCTCCACTCCTCAGGTGCTCCCTATGAAGACCAAGCCACCCATCGGCTACATGTGTGCAGGGGGCCTAGGCCCAGATCATGCAGGCTCCTTAGTTGATGTCTCAGGCTCTGAAAGTCCCCATGGCTCTAGGTTATGTGTCTCTGTTGGTCTTCCTGTGAGGTTTCTGTCTACTCCGGGTCCTTCCATCTTTCTCCCTATACTTCCACAGAACCCCAAAAGTTTGCCCCATGCCTGGCTGCAAGTCCCAGTCCCTGTCTCGATCTGCTGCTGCCTGGAGCCCCCCACCCCCATGACACACAGTCAAGTTAGGGTGCTGTCTACAAGCATAGCAGAGCATCATTAATAGTGTCAGAGGCTGGCTTTCTACCATGGGGTGGGTCTCAGGTTGGACCAATAATTGGTTGGACATTCCCTCAATCTTTGTTCCCTCATTATCACTGCACTTCTTGTAGGCAAGGTAATTTTTGGATCAAAGGTTCTATTGGTGGGTTGTTGCTCCCCTTCTTCCTCTAGTCCTGCCTGGCTAGGAGGTGGTCACTTCAGTCTTTACTCCCCTCCCCCCCTGCACCGCCCGCTCCCTGTTAGGAGTCTCAAGTAGAGTCATACCTATATCCTCCCAGGAGCCTACCCTGTCACAGGCCTCCAGCTTGACAAAGAGATGTCCTCCCTCAGTTTCTTTTCAAACGAAGAATGTATACAGAAATTATGGTATATTTATACAATGAAATACTACTCAATTATTAAAAGCAAAGAAATAATGAATTTTTTTAGGCAAATGAATGGAACTAGAAAAGATCATCCGAAGTGATGTAACCCAGATCAAGAAAGACGTGCATGGTGTGTACTCACTTATAAGCAGCTTTAGACCTATGGTAGAGGATAAACATCCCACAGTCCAGAGACCCAAAAATGCTAAGTAACATGGAGGGCCCAAGGGAGGGTGCTGGGATGTCACTCAGAAGGAGAAATATAATGGAGAGCAGAAGTGGATGAAGAGAGGGAACTGGGCAGCAGATGTAATGGGAGGGAAACAAGGCTGAGGATCAGATGTGGGTAGAACAGGCATGGGAAGCTCCATCTTAACTGCTCTGTGTTCGTCATTAGAGGCTGCCATGCTGGAAGCAGCAATACTACATTGCCAATTATTTACTTAGTAACCTCTAGATTGTTACAGAGTTAAGTCTTCTCAGAGCTGGGGAAAGGATGAAATCTTGTACATTTTTCATGAAGAGTCTAAGAAACCACCCAAGTACATTCTCTTTATTGATATTTGATTTAGTGTGATCAATTACAAATCCCATGTATTCATTATGTCAGAATGTTGATTTGCCTCTCATGATGTCCAATTATAAACTTGTCTTTAAAAATAAAATGTACTTTTAGCTTTTACATTTGTCCATATCAACACATGTATTCAATGTACACTTTTTAATTTTTTGTCCTCAGAACTTTTTACTTGGGAATCCTGTATAAATTCAGTAAACTTTAAACTTTCAACGCTTCAGTTTTCATTGTTGGTCACAAGGGTTACTCTAGTTTGGATATTCTTTATTTTAGAAACTTGGTTCCTAATGTAGTGGCACTCAGATTAGGACCCTTGAGAGATTCTTAAATCATGAAGGTTCTAACTGTATGAGTAGGCATTTGTCAGGATGGATGAGGTTCTTGCAAAAACAAGGAAATGAAGCAGAGAACAGCCATCAGTAGACATGGAATATGTGAGCACCTCAGCAACTGTAAAGCAAATGCTTTACTGTCACCCATCTTGGCATCCTCTTATAGTAGTGCACAGCAAACCAAGGAAAAGTCCACTGGAAGCAGGTTTCAGTGTGACTCATAGATTCAAATGAGATATATTAATAAAGTGTTTGGTATGTACACTGACTTCTCCTGTTTTATACCTTTAAGTCCCATGCAATTTTCAACCTGAAGACTCAATATTCCCAAGTCTGTGCGTTTACCTAGAAATCTAAGCTTCATATTAGAAGTACCTGGGAAATTAAAATATATATTGATTTCCAAGACTTGCTCTTTACCAATTAAATAATAATCTATGGAGTTTTTCTAATATATTCCCAGGTGACCCTTTCAGCCAATGTTGAGAACCATCGAGTAAGCTGGCCTCTTCTTGAACAGTAATGAATGTACCAAGCTCCTGGGTGGGTGGGGCCTCCAATTTTGATTTGGTACTTTTTGGCTGAAGCCTGAGATTGCAGTTTTAACAAGTTCCCAGGTGATGCAGTACTGCTGGTCAGTGGTCCCTAACTTGAGTAATGACAGGAACTTAGAAATAAGATTGCCATTCTTGTCAGGAATATTGTTCCCTTCAGTTCAGTACAATTGGATAATATTCCATGCTCTGGTAGGATATCCTTTTTCTAGAAATGTGTAGGTAAAAGTTGACTACATTGAAACTGTCCTTGTATTTTGCCTTCTTTATTTCTTCATATTGTAAATATTCTGCAGGAAGATCTGGGCCCAGAGGGAGAACTTGGTATTCCAATCTGGGCAAGTTTTCTCAGTAACTGGAACGGACTGAAGCTTTGCTGTGTGACTGCTACATCTACTGAGGAGAAGCTCCTGGAGGCGTAGGCACCACCACGGAATGCTAAAGTTTCTATCCCACCATCAATCTTTAGTGCAACTCAACAAGCAGGGACTGCCAGGTTCTTTAGAGACATCATTCTCAACATTCATGGCCTGGGGGTAGTCTGAAGTGGGATGGTTAGTTTCAACAGATCCAAAATGCAGTTTCTGTTCAGTGTATATGGGTGAAGTCCTAAGAATCTGCATCTAACAGCTCACAAGTGATGTGCTGGTCTTGGTTGTTTCTTGAGTAGAACTCTTTAAAGTCAGTAAGGGAGCATTGACCTAGAACTTTCCATCATCTGCATTGACTATTTTAAAGCAGATTCACTATTGGCTCGCTATTGGGGACTGTAGAGAAGAGGGCCAGCATAGGACAGAGGATAATTTCTTCCCCTTTCAATGCCACAAACAAAGTAGAAATGAGAGCTGAAGGAGACACTGTAGAATATTGAGATACTGAATCTTGGTATGTAGATGTAAGTGATGGGATGGGGATCTTGAACAGCTTTGGTTATTTAATGGAGGCTGGTAGGTGAGGAAACCTTATTTCCAGGCTGCAGCCCATGCTGGAGAATGCTTCTTTCTATACACTGATTCTTCAGCCTCATTGGATGAATATCTTTCCTAGGAAGATGGACATATGATAAGGCAGCAGTTTTTCTCATCACCAAAAGGAAGGACTCCTGGGCCTGTTGTGGTGTGACCACATTAGCATGCTGATAAGCCATGCTCCTTGATATTCTCTGTGGCTGGCTTCTGCCTGCCCCATCTTTATGACAACTCTTCTCTTCTGCTTTAAAGTATTACCGCTTTGACGTAAATACTGGAGTGATTTGGGCTTTGAGGACTTGTTCTCTAAGTTAGAGGCCATAGTCCCTTTAGGGTTCCTTCCTCTCTGTAGTTCCAGCACGGCAATGATTCAGGGTACACATCTGGAAGGTGAGGAAAAGAGGCTGTAAAATTGCTTTGGGACCTCCTGTCTTCTCCTGGACAATTTTGGAACTTCTGCTGCTTGTACCATCTTTGGCCATTGACTCTGTCCTGTCAATGATCCTGGCCATGCCTTCTAGTTATGATGTCTGTTGTCTTCCCTCTTCAATGATGGTGATGAAGGATGATTGTTGTTGGAGCTTGGAAGTCTTGAAGATCACCCTGGAGCTGGAGAGATGGCTCAGTGGTTAAGAGCACTTGCTGCTTTGCAGAAGACACAAAATTGGTTCTCAGCACCACATCGTGACCTTACAACCTAACATAACTCCGGTTACCAGGGGATCCTATACCATCTTCCCATTGTTGGGATCCGTAAGCAGGCATTTCTACAGCCAGCCTTAGGCGTCCTGACAAACAGCTACCCCGAAGACCACCCGCTGATCACCTGGAACCACCTGCGCATGCTCTGGGTAGAGCTCCTCCCTCTCTCTCTTCCACCTGGTCCGGAAACTGTCTCTGCGAGCCGTTCTCCCTTCCCTTTCCCTAATAAACCTCTCACGTGGAACCGGTCGTGTGGCATAATTTGTGAACCCGCCGTGCAACCACCTTTATTCTGCACGATTTCTAACACCCATAGCACCAGGAACTCATACACACACACATACATACATGCAGACACCTACACACACACACCTATGAAATAAAAATAAACAAAAAACAAAAGCCTTCTTGTGTATCATCAGTGTGGGCCCTGTGCAAGACAGAAGTAGGAGCTCCTGATTGTTTCTGCCAATACAGAGCCTGGCTGCTTTAAGCAAACATCATAATGGATTAACTTCTCAAAGACCCAAACAGGAAGTTGTATGTTTGCTTCCCTTGATGGCAGGTTTCCTGGGCTTTTCTTTGTTAACCCAGGCCCAGGAAAGCTCATTTGCATCCCCATGGTTCAGAAAATGCACTGGAAGTCACTTCCTTCTCTCTCAAACCCTCCAGATTCTTCAGCATTTGGTTAGCAAAACAAACCAAAACAAAATTACTCCATTTTCTCTGTTGAGCCCTCCAAACTTTAGAAACAACAACAAAACAGAACAACTACAAAAAATTTCTGGTTTTGCAAACGAAATCCTTGCATTTTCACCTACTCATTTGGCTGCTCTGAAATTAGGATCTGAGTGTCCAGTTCCTCTACTGTTCCCTTGTTTAGGTGCACACACACCCATCCCAGTCAGTGGGCCCGAAATTGGTGGGAAGAGATAACTCCACTCATCAGGAGGGAAAAGACAATTATCAGGTAACGTCTCCTGTGAGTGCCCACCGCTCTGTAGGCCCAGGTATCTAGGTCAGTCACAGACCCCCATGCTGCCACTTTGTCTTTCCTTCCTGTCTGTCTTCCCGACCTGACCTGTCCTTTCTCCTCTATTGTTTTTCTGAGTTTCTGCAGCAGTAGCAGGAGGAGCAAATGGATGAGTAACTTCCTATCCAGTAGAAGACATTTATTTCACTCTGTTTCTCCCAATTCAGAGGAATGCCATCCCAGCAAACCTTAGTCCTTTTCTTCTCAATAGGATCTAAAAGTTCTTTGCTTTCATTTTTTTCTTTTCTTTTATATTTTTCTAAAGCTTAGCCAATGCAAAAAGAAAAAGGTTTACATTTTCAAACTGTTTCTCTTAGATACAGTTTTAAATGTAGAAGTTGTGAGGTTTATCTTGGGATGCTAATGGAGTCTTTTTATGTTGAAAGTAGTGTAGAGGTGTCCAGACAGTGTGCATGCATTGGAAATGCCTCTGCAATTTTGCATAGAGGTATGTTTCAAAGACAGCAGTGCAAAGAGAAAGGCAAGTCTGTCTGCTTCAGCTGTCTGACTGCCATTCCCAGTCTGTTTGTATTGAAAATGTTTCTACCAGGCAGACAGGCAGGGAAAAAAATGCTGGGAATTTGAGAATCAAATTGTAAAAACGCACATGGCTGGCCTCAGTACATGGGAGCTCAACGAGGAGACCTCTTGAAAGCAACAGCAGCAATAGGCATTTAGGTGCAAACTTAATCTATTTAGGATATTGTATTGGGACATATTCCAGGTGACCAGTTAGTGTAGTCATCACAGGATGCTAGAAACTGGCTTTCTGGAGAGTCTCAATGTGAAGATTATTTATCTCAGTCTATTTTCTACTTTTCCCATCCAGAATGCTGTTGAGCCAAACTTCTAGCCAAAAAGTTTCTTGTACGCTCTTTAACAGATCCGTTAATTTTTATCAGCTTATATTAATTGTGTAGAGAAATGGGTTAGAGCATGACATTTCCTTATGCACACATGATATACTTGGATCATTTTTGCCGTGTCTACTGCTTGTTCTTATGACCCACATCCTGTTTTTGCTTTTCATGTTAATAAGTCCCTTTTTTAACATTATGACCTACAATTCCATCTATTTTCCTACCACAGATGTAAATTTGTTTTTTATGGCTGAATGAAACTGCATTATATGGATTATATATAATGTATACATTCCCCTGTTAATGGCTACATAGGCTGGCTTCATATATTGGTTATTGTGAACAGTCTACAATTAATAAGGGTGTGCAGTTATCCCTTCTAATACTGGCTAATTCCTCCAGGTATATACCCAGGTGTGGGATACCTGGGTCGCATGTAGTTCTATTTTTATTTATTTGTTTATTTTTGCATTTGCATGTGTGCAAGCATGTGAATGCGTGAATATGTGTGTGTGTGTCATCTTTCTATAATGTAGACACATGGAGGACAGAGGGCAGCTTCCCAGAGTTGGTTCTCTCCTTCCACCATGTGTAATACAGGGATCAACGTCAGGTTTTTAGGCTTGACAGCAAGTGCCTTTACATGAAGAGATGCCTCACACACCCTCATTTGAACGTTTTCAGGAATCTCCAAGGCGATGCCCATAGTGGCTGGACTGATTTACATTCCCAGAGTGTAAGGGGTCCTTCCTTCCACATGCACCAGCATCTCTTAACATATTTCTTTGGATACTCAATAAACACAATGTGATTAGAAGCCCTGGGATGCTGCCAGCCAGCTTCTAGTTTCTCATGAAGATGTTGATAATAGAAGTTCTTGTTGGTGAAAATATAGGAGTATCATTTTTCTGGTTGTACCTTCTATTGCAACAAAGGATAAAACTTTCAAGCTCTAGCAGAAAGAAAGTACACATTACTAAAACATAATTTGGCTTATACATAGAGCTGTTTTCAGAGGCAGGGAATCATCATGGAATCTGGCAAGGGTGTATGGGTACATGGATTATTTGTGATGAGAAGAACCTAAGTGTATTATAATGTATCTATCACCCTTGTTTTCATAAGGAAAAGGGGGAAATTGAGAGTTTAGTGATTCAATCAAAATAGCCTGGCTGAGATGTTGGAGAGGCACTGAGAACAGGCCACCTCTTTTATTCCTCTATGTAGCACTATAAATATAAAGAGCATCTACCTTTTCGTAACAAGAGCTAATAATACTCATTAGCCACTAAATACTGTAGTCACTATGGCATAGGAGAAGAGGATAAACAACTATAAATTCCTATTACAGGCTTTCTTACACAATTAGAAGTATACTGTTTTTCTTTCTTGAGAGCCAACATTCTCTGTACAACACTCGGGATTTCCCAAACCTTAGAACAATAGTAAGACGGTGGGCATAGAGGCTGTAAAGAAGAGCTTGTTCAGCAAACAGACACCTCTCTGCCTCGAAATGGGGCATACAGGTTTCTGTGTGGAGTGGAAATAAACAGAGTGGCGACCTCTTGACAGCATGTCCCTAGACCCTATCAGCTGAGAGAAACAAATAGAGTTTCCAGATTGCTAGCCAGTGCCTTGCACAAAAGCTGAGCATTTCTCTGCAGAATTATGAGCCTCGCTCAGTGTTCTGTGGAAATGGGTACTTTCTAGATCATTCTGTGATCATTTCGATGATGGGGTTTACACTAAATGCTGCCATTACTGAGCTATAATGTGTGGAAGTAATTTTCTTTCAGCATTGGGGACCAGAGAGAACTTGCTTTGTGCCTGTTATTAGTCTACATTCAAGAGAAATTCATTTGCTGGAGGAAAGTTATTAAAACAACCTAATGCAATATTTGTGTGAGAAATAATAAAATTGAAAAATTATAGGTGAGCAAGGCCGGAGTTCTTTGTATTTCCTTCTGGGACCTGCTGCAGATTTCCAGTATTTATTGTGTTGCAGCTTCTCAGACGCTTAGATGATTTGTCTATTTGGTATGGGATTAAAGACACATGCTCTTGGCAAAGAAGCCAAAACACAGCGGAAAGATCTGCCACTGCTAGCTTATTATCATTTATCATGTCAATAACCATGCAATGCACTGTGTGTATGTGTGTGTGTGGGGGGGGGAGGGAGGGAGAGAACACATGTGCACACTCTCAAACTTAGCAAAGTTTTATTTAGTTAAATCAATTTTTGGTTCACCAGCAAGAGATTCTTTTGGTAGCTGCTAACGCTAACCTGCATCTTCACACAGTATTTAACACTCTGTCAAAGATAGTCTAAGATAAGTGCACAAGTAATTTTATCATTTCTTGATTTTTTTGTGATGAAATGAACTATATATTTTCAACTTCCTTTGAGAATCTTTCGTTATATTGTTTGATTTGGGGCCTCTGAAGGAATTCTCCATTACACAAACATGTTTTCCCTTTGGGATAAATGCTTTCTTCTTAAAATGGTACTTTTATCAATCCATTGACAGTTTTATACTGTCAAAGAATTTCATCCCCCACCACCCATAGCTCCTCATATATATATATATATTCCAACTTTCCATGCCATCCCACCCAGCTTTGAACTGTTTTCTTCCTTTCCCCTTTCTCAGTTTATGTTGCCCAACAAACCTTCAGAGTAGAGCATGGGAGACCCACAAAGAGTCACCCCATTAAAGAAAATTGATTTGCCCCCTCCCAGAAGCTATTAAATGGCAATAGCTCCTCAGCAAGTGGTGGGGTTTCAGGCTGTCCTCCCCACCTTCAGAGTGAGTTGCTGTCTAGCCTGAGTTTGTGCAAGCCTTGTACATGCTGTCACAACTGCTGTGAATCCATCCATGTAACTGCCCTGTTACAGTGTTTCCATCAGATTCCTAGCCCACTACTCCCCAAACTTCAGTGCACATAGAAGTATCTGAAAACTATGGAGATACATCTTGGGCTTCATCTCAGATTCCTAGTCAGTAGCTCAGACAAAGTACAAGAAAGTGCATTTCTTACAGTCTTTCAGATGGGGCTGCTGGTGGTGGCCACACTCGGAATGGTGTCACTTGGAAATCCGATGCTTGCATTTAGCTGTATAACAGCAAGTACTAGGTCTTCCTTCAACTTCTGCTAGAAGGCTTCCTGGCTGGCTTTTAGGGGTCTCAAGTATAGGATGACCTTTGTCATTAAGCTCCCTCTTATTTATTTCCTATCTACCATCTATGCCTCTTTTATTCTAGGTGTCCAACCTAGGCATCCAACCCACTTGCCCATCCATCTCATCTTTAGCTTTTGTTCCATTGATTATCAGGCCCAGCACAGCTCATCTTTACTGTGACTTCTGTCTCTCTCCTCCAGTTTGTCACATAGTTCTGTAGTTCTGGAAGCCTTTCCCACACCTATCTTGTTTATGATGTCTATCTTAGCCACTCCTATAACTAAAAGGCTTTTGTTTAAACTTGCTTCCATGGCCTGTACCATCTGTGTCTCTATGAGAGCTAAAATCTCTCATAGGTCATAGAAGGATAGAAAGATGGGTTACATTATATTAAAGCCTCTGGTCACTCAGATTTATAGAGGAAACTTAATACAATCTAGTATTTAGGTAGGAAATTCTTAGGGCAATTTGAGGTGAGTATAAATTTCTTTTGTCTTAGCTCCATTTCTCTGTTTCTAAAACTCATTTCAGCCAACCTAACTGCAGAGAAGACCAGATCCCACATGCTAATATTAGCCTCATATTTTACCCCTTGTCCACACTATACTTTGAATAATAAGGTGTTCTTAATGGTATAGAGATGACCTTTACATTGGTTGAATCAACTGTGTTAATTATAGGCCTTTAAATTTAATAGGGAAAGAGAAAAGGAAGGTATTATAATATTGGAACAAAAGCATACTATTAAGTACCAATTTCTATTGCTGTTTGCTTTCTGTATTGACAAACTTAACTTGCCAAGGGCTAAAAATTGATTTGTCCTGCCTCATTTCCATTACAGTTAAAGTGATTATGTGGAACAACACTAGCTTTTACCAAAGAGAAAAAAAATGTATCTATCTTTACAATTAACTAGGAAACTGGCATTTAAGCATTTCAGATCATTGCATCCTTACTGTGGAGAATATAATTGTTAAAGATGTGATACTACGAAATGGCAAGTCCCAAACACTTAGTTAACCTTCTTCGTGCTCTGACAACGAGGTTAGATTGTATGTGCCTTGCATTGGGAAAGCTAAATATAACTCTTGACTTTTCCTTCTAGTTCATTAGTCGATACACATCTATTGAATGTGGTGATATGGAATACAGGTCATAAGAAAGTTTCTTATTCATAGAGATCTACTGTTTAAGTGGGGAGAAAAAGCACATAAATGAAACAAAAGGTAAAGGTGAGTATCGTGCATAAAGATATGTGTACTCCCTGCACGTAAAGGCAGGGAGCATTTCCTACGTGAGTTCAAATGAGGAAGGAAGTGAAAAAGATCAGTGTGTGTTGGAGCAAGAAGGGTGGTTTCCTGGGGGGAAAAGAATGCTCTGTTTTGGCCTTGAGAGCCTTCCAGGGAGTTCTTTTGGGACCTGCCTAAGCTGAGGTTACCTGCAGTGTGTGAAATCAGAAGAGTTAGAGGCAGTGGAATCTTTCTGATGGTAGTGCCAGAATGATGCCTGGGCTTTGAGAAGGTGAGCTCTGTAGTGTAAATCTACAAAGACTGGAGCTGTGTCTTCCCTGGTGCCCATGAGAAAGAAGGACTTGATACAGAGCAGCTTGGGGGCAGCTTGGGATGGGTTGCCACTGGCTTTTCAGAAAGGCCTTGTTAGGCTGGGTGCCCTACCAGCTGAACCTAGGACAGGAGTCTGGAGCAATGGATGGATCAAGCCAGGCCTGCAGGGGAAAAGAGAGTGAGGGGCAGAGTGGGGCAAGGGAAGAAGTCAGGGAATGGACAGTTTCTACAAAGATGGAGCCTGCTCCAGAGGATGCTCTGGAGCATGACTCATAGCAAAAGCTTGTCCTGGGCTGAGAAAACTGGGTCAGGCCTTTGTGGTTATTAGACACTTGTCACCTGCAGCTTGCCTCCTGGTGGAGCATGAGGAATAACCTCCTCATTCTTTCACAGCAGGTGGCTTTTGTCTGTCTGAGGAGGTTCTCCAGAACCAGGGCAAGTGTGAGGAGGTGGCAGGTTATACTCCCCACAGTCTGGGGAGGAGCACACACTTGCCCAGGGCAGGATCTGCTCCACAGATCTTAAGCTCCAGTTTTAAAAAACAAAAATAGTTTTGGGTCTTCTTCCTTCCCATCAGATCTGTGTAGTCTCCCAGACCAAATGTTACACATACTTAGAAAGTAAAAACAGTATAATAATATTCTTAATGTCTGTCCCCTGCCTCCTCCAAAGAGCCACTACTTTCATATTCTGATATGCCAAAGCCCCAATCTAAATATTAATCTGAACCTTGGCTCTGTTCAAGCTGGCGTCCAGAGCAAAGTCTAAAACCTTGGAGTCTAAGCTCTCTCGCCTACTTCATAAACCAGGGCCCCTCCATATTAGGGGCAGAAATTACTGTCTTATTACCTGGAAAGACAGTTAGAGAGTATTTTGCATGTTGAAATACAGATTCTTATTCTTCTCATGATATGTGTGCAAAAGCAAACATATCTTAGAATTAGTTAGATATAAGTTAGAAAATATCCCACCTGGAATTTTAATATTCTGAAGAGTAAGAACAAGACTTCTAGCCGAGGAAGTTTATAATCTTGGCTGTACTTCGGAATCACTTGGGAAACAAAGAAAAGAAAACAATACCCAGAGAGATTAAACATGCTCTTAGGCTAGGGAGGAAGAAGAACAGAAATGAGCATATTTTAAATCTCCAGAAACTGGGTATAGTGGTATATGATTGCAATCGCAGCATTGAGGAAGCCTAGGCACAAAGATCATGACTTCAAGACCTGACCAGGCTATATAGACAGGTCCTAAAATCCCAGGAGACACTATACATAGCTGAAAGACACACTGAGTCAGTTATACTACTTGTCATGCAATAAGTGAAACCAAACCAAAACATTAAAAGCACCTGCAATATAATGGATCAAGCTCTAGCGTTTGTTTCTCTCTGCGTATCCTCAGGCTGCCTGCTACTAATGGTCTAAGCTGAGTTTACTCAGGTGCTTGAGGTCAGTAAATAGGTCAGACAGGCTTGCTCACCTTTCACTGTTCTCCTGACAAGCTGTTCAGTGATCTAAAGCGAGGCAGCGGGCTCTGCTTTAGGTGCTGGTGCATCCCTAGGCTAGAGAACATCTTCACTGCTATCTCCGCAGGATTCCAGGAGACAGAGCAGCAACACACAGTCTCTCTAAGCTAAAAATTGGTAGGTCTTCACTTTTGTCTTAGTCTGTTCACACCAAGTCAAAGGATTTGCAAAGTGACAGAGAATAAAGGGATCCTAAAATTAGCCAGTAAGGTAACCAATCAGGGAGGGCCAATAAGTAAGGCTAAACTTTATCGATGACTTTGTGGTCATCAATGTGCTGAATTTAAAACCTGAACATTTCATTTACAAAGGAAATGACAACTCCCTCCTCCTCGACACACCCCTTCATGATTACCATATTTGAATTTGACTTATAGCCATGGCATAGACAAAAGTATCATATGCAAAATCTATATTTTTAAAGTCAAATGTAGTTAATATGCTTGTACTCTGGTTTTAGCTCACAGAGAATACATTTACACCCAGACAGGCAAAGAGAAGTACGCATTTGAAATTCATTTCTTGATGTATTACGTATGGAGTATTCTTGTGACCTGTTAGCAGCTGGAGTATGTCCTGAGGAAATGATTACAGACACCTAATCCTCATACTTGACAACCTGCATCAAAAGAGCCTCACCACACTTCAGTCCTGCAGAAGTGTAGCTCTGAGCAGGAGGGAGAGTCGTGAAAGGGAAGGTCCCCAGCATGTCTTTAGACTGAGAATGTTGCCTGTCATTCATCTCCCAGTTATTGTTCAGAGTGGAAATTGGTGGTGTCTTGGTGTGTCTTTATGGGTGTTTCCACAACTGATAAGATACACCTCCTGATGATCTAGGTTTTCTATTTGCCTTCTTTGGCCTAAATTGTTGCTTGGTCAGAATGATTAGTCCTGGTCCTTCAACAGGCCTGTGTTAATATCTCCTTTCCCATCATCTGTGTCAAAGCTTACCATATTCTAAAAAAAAACAAAACAAAACAAAACAAAAAAAAACTGGTTGCAATGTCTGGGATCCTATGCTTAACCCATTCTGAGCAAAAATTATAACTCACTATTATTTGACATCATTTTCTGTGAAAGATATGCCTGGCTTGTCTTATAGCCTCTTTTTTATTTTCAAGTCTGGTAGGTAAACTACCTTAAGTGTTTGGACTGCTTGGCTGTGCTGGTCCCTAGCAAGAGGCCAAGTCGCTGGCTCGCTTGTGTTACTACTGGCTCGCTTCTGTCCACTATGAACAGGCAGCCCAGGCAGATGCACAGTGGTAGCTGCAGAATGAGCAAAGAACAGGCAACCAGGAATTCATCAATATATCAGAGTTTTAGAAATAAGAAACGAAAGTTGAAGATTTTACATGTGTATAGATGTCAACATTTCTCCATTTAGCTAGTTTAAATGAGTCTCACTGTGCTAAGTATTTGAGAATTAAGAGAAGTCCTTATGTCCCTGCATGGGCAGACCACCATTATTGAGTGGTGTTTGTAGGTTAGGTGCAGACATTTGTGATGTTGGAGTAACTGTTCCATCTTATCTGGATCCACAGGAAGCAATATTAAACTCTGGGATATAAACTGGATCATTTTTGGTCCTTGCACAACCTTGTATAAATCATATACTTTTTCCTTGGTTCTGTGTTCACATCCATGAAGAGAGAAAACAATTCAAAAGAATCATTTAAGCCTGACAGCTTTTCAGTGGATTCTAAAAAAATAAAAATAAAAAAAGGCTTGACATCTCTCTCATGGTTTTAAAATCTTGGCAAACAAATTAAATACTTAAGAGCAAATGATTATTCTCCTACTTGTTCTGGGTCCCTTTCAGGGCTAGGACTACTGTCTTTCACCCAAATGTAGTTGAGAAAGTAAACAAGTATGTCATGCACCAGAAATGTTCTCAGCAAATTTCCATGCTATCCACAGTCCTGAGATTGTTAAAGCATAGAGAACAGAAGTGTTTATGTCTTTCTGAGCAGTTTTGGTCAAAATGATGTTTTTCAAATCCTGGTGTAAATATACTAACAAAAAGGTTCCCTTTAGTTCTACCTGGAGACAAAATAGACCCTTTGGGAATTTATTGCTGGTAGGAGTGGCCTCAACTTGAACAACTTGAGTTGTGTAAGGCCATTTCTGGCTAATTTTATACCTTAATCCCAAATTCCTGGGGTAGTCCCCAAGGACAGTGAGTATAATGCTAACCTTTTAGAGACTCTCACAGGTAGAGAAGAGGGCAATGTTTTGGTTGCTTATGACTTAACTTACCCGTTGCCATCACGGGTCTTTCCCTTGCCCATGTTTGGGGACCATCCAGCACCACAGAATTATACTTTCACAAGCTCAGCCCCTCACATTGGTGTGCTAACCTCTGTAAAGCGATGGCAGTGATGGATTGTTTTAAGGTTTGTCTTTCTGAGGCTCTCAGCATTGAAAAATGCTTTGTTTCTGGCACTGCACTTGCCTGTCCTCCTACACAGTGAAGCAAATGTCTCCATGACAGATGGGCATGCTGCAGTCCTCAGAAGTCAGCAGACTGGAAGCTTATTACACCAGAGGGAAAACACCACCAAGAGACCGCCATGAAAGTCAGCCCTGCCCTCATGCCGAGTGGGCATTACGGGGTTTAACCTGGCTGACAAGCCGTGCACGGAGACTGGCTGTGTTTGCCTTGGACCCTTAGAGCTACTGATTTCTGTAGAGGAGCATGTTAAAATTTTGTGCAGAGACATGGGGGGCGCTGAGGTCAGTCTGTTAATAGGGTGTCACCTTGAGGTAAAAGGAAGGCTCCCTCTGTGGGAAAAAAAAAATTGTGCCTGAAGGCACTTAAGGCGATGTTGACCCTGGGTGCTGATCTCTCAATGACACCTGGGCCTGGGGCGTGATGGAAATTAATTGTGACCTACATTTTTTATTTTATTTTTTGCAATTTTCTTTTACAAAAGAGAAAACATAATACATTTAGGACCTGTCCCTTTCTGGTCCAGCTCCTTCTCACCACACTTCTTTTCTCACTTGTTGTCATTATCCAGTCATAGGAACACTCCAAAACAGAATGATTAAAAAGAGCGGCAAACATTTATTTTACTCAGTTTTACGTGACTCAGTGTTTCCTCGCTGCACACGTCATTAGGTGAGGAGGATCAATGAAGGTGAGCAGTCCACTTCTAAACTGGCTCATTCCTGTGGCCCTAACATGAAGTACCCATCTTCCCCTGACCGCCATGACACAGACTTGCCTCTGCACAGTGTGATGATGGCTTCCAAAGACTAACATCCCATGAAACAAAGATGGGCAGAAGCTCTCCTGCCTTTAATGACCTAGCCTGGAAGCCACAGCGTCACCTCCATTATTTTAGCATTTTCTGGAAGTCCTTGCAGTTACAAAAGCTGTCTAGGGTCAGGGTGAAGATGCTATAATTCCTAGAGGATAGGTGTAGGTGAACAAGCTCTTCAAGGTCACAGGAGGAAAGAAACATGGAATCTGTGATCATTCCCTCCTTATACTGGGCATGCTCTCTATTGGGGCTTCGTTTTGTCCCCATGGTACTCTTCTCTTAGAGATCCATGTAGCTCCCTCCCTCTCCCACCTGCTTTACATCTCCACCAAAGTACTTTCTTCTCTGCAAGGACTTTCCTAGACATGGTGTAAAAATTTAAAACATTTCCCAGCACCACTAACTTTAAAAAAATGTTTTCAATAGGTAGATTCTGTATGTTTAACCTTACTATTTGTTTCCTCATTAAATTAAGAAGCTAGCTTCCACATAAGCAGGACTTTATTTCAGGTATTGTTCTTTCCTTAGTGCTAGAAGATTATCTGACACAAACAGTCAGTGACTGTGTGTTTAAGTAAACAAATGAACAATTTCCCTATGAGATGGCACTGACTCTGGGCCCACACTTACTTTGTTTCTTATAGCCTAAACAGTGGTTGACACGTTTATATGATAAAATTATTTAAATAACAATTATCACATGTAGTGGTTTAGAATAACTTGATTTGGGGAGAAATCAACAATGAACCAATAGCATTCCATTTCTAGTCACTTGGTCATATTGCTTCTCCTTCCTCATCTAAAGATATTCAGAGCTGACCAGTATGAATATTCTGTATTCCTCTGACAGTGTTTCTGATAGACTCGGGATCTGTGTAAAGAGAAAGAAGAAAGTCTACCCAGGAGACAGAATGTCACTTTGGCAATGAATCTGCAGGTGTTTGCTTCCTGTTCCTCCCATTGCCCATCATCTAAGATGATGGACCTGTAATCAATGGGAAGTTATTTTTTCCCTGATAGGGATCAATGTTCACAATGCACATAAGAGGTGGCTTAGAAAGTGGAAAGAAAAACTATTATTACTTCAACTATTAACTTCCAGTTGATTGGGTAATTCTGCCAGCCTGAGGGAATGACCTTTCTCATTTCAGCATCATTCTTAAAACAGACAGTCACTGCTTTGGCTTGTTAGCACATTCTGCAGAAGTGTCTGGAAGAAAGTAGTGACATTTCAAAATGGATTAATCAAGGATGCTTTAAATTGGATGCGTTTTTGAATTTCATTTAAATGTTACTTGCTATAGAATACAAGTTGGTACCAGGCTGGCATGCCCTGGACCCTATTATCACACGTAGAATTCCAGAGGTTCACAAAGAATCTGTGCTGAGATGATTTCAAAGGACATTTCTCTGTATGCAGTGATTAATAAAATTACTTCCAGTTAAAGAACAGAGAAATAAGACCCATGTGCCTAGTAGCTTTAACCTGGGGACACTGTGATAACAGTGGCCTCGAGACATCATGTGAGTCAGCTCAGCACACATGATTGCACCATCCATCCCTCACTCACAGGACACGGGGTTCAGAGAAATCTACCGCAGGTGGCCTTGTTCTCTGTGTTTTGGAGTATATAGGACAATTGGCATCCTGTAGTCCTGGCACGGTTTCTGTCTCCTTAGGCAGGGGTTACAAGAATGAAAGGACTTCACATGCCTTGATTCCTTCTGAGACTAAGCAAGAAGAATATAGACTATTAATGTAAGTTATAGACAGAAGCACTTTGAATTTAAATGAAGCAACCAATGGCCTCTTTGATTGGCATTTATATCTCCTTTTATAGAGATCACATACAGTAGTGTTATAATTCTTGACAGTTTTGATTGTAAAATATATGTGACTTTAGGTTCCCTGGAAGAAAGGAGAGATGATTAATATTAATAATTAATAACTAAATATGCAACAGATATGAATAACATGCTTTATATTTATATAGCTATTGTCTTACCTTGAAAAATATTATATGCTTTACTGTGAGCACTGTAATAAGATACTATGTTATATAAACCACATAAAAGAAGACAGTCTACCTAATCCTTAAATCCTATTAATTTCTTTACTCACATTACAGAACAAAAACTGCACCCATTTGACTTTACTACTCAAACTAAAGTTTTCAAGGCAAAGTGACTGATTAAAGACATAGATTAAAATTCAAATAACTTGGTTAAAATGCATAGGCACAAAGCCATTGGGAATGTCAAGAAAGAATGAAGAGATCTAAGATAAAGAAATAATAAATATAAATAAGAAACCAGGTAAGTAAAAAGTATGCTTATATCAAAGATGTGAGCATGTTTCCGTGTGTGTGTGGTGTACGTGTGTGTGCGATAGGATGCTGAGCAAAGCACCTCTGGGCTGTCAGCAAAAATACAGTTCTAATAAGAGTGTGTATTGTTATGGGGGAAGCTATTGCAAGAGAAAATGTACATATCTTAGATTATCTCTAGCACTTGGAAAATTGCAAAATGTTTTATCACCTCCATTTCCCACTCGTTCCCTTCCCATAACCATAATCACAGCCACATGGAACAAGGTAGAAGGAGACAATAAAAATGGGTGGGCATTATCTTCAACTGAATTTAAGCTTTGTCTTTACATCCAACTGGAACAAATCAATA
>CM053766.1:151753814-151828940 GCA_028658305.1 Pachyuromys duprasi | reverse complement strand
GGGGGTCAATGTAGCGATGTATCAGAGCAGATATTAAGACTCACAATGAAGCCTTCGGCATAGGACGAGAAGTAATGATAGAATTGGGGGATGTTGGTGAGACTTGGGGAGAACAAGAGCTCCACAAAGACCAAACTGTGCAGGGCACAGGGGTCTTGTATGAGACTTTTTCTACATTCAAGGACCATGTGTGGATGTGGCCTGGAATCCCTGCTCAGATGGGGCCCATGATAGCTCAGTGTCAGACTGAAGACCCTAGTGAGGGAAACAGGGACTGTTTCAGTCAAGATCTTGATGGCTGACTCTTTGACCTTCCCCCATACATGCTGGGGAGTGACAGACTGGCTAGATCCCAGGAGAGGACATTGCAGCCAGCCCTGAGGAGACAGGATAAGCTGGGGTTGGATGGAAGGGGAGGAGGTCCTCCCCTGTTGGTGGACTTGGAGGGGGCGGGGAGGAGTGAGATGAGGGAGGGAGAGGGAGAGTGAGAGTGAAAGAAGGAGGGGCTACGCCTGGGATGCAAAGTACCTAACCTGTGATTGATATAAAAATAAATAAATTTAAAAAATAATAAAATCTTAAAAAAAGAGCATGATAAGCTATAAATTGCTAGGCCTCACCACCAGAGGTGCTGATTCAGCAGACCTGTATGTCCGATAAGTTTTTGTGCTTCTGCAGGGCTGTGAACAACATTTTAGTGTCCCATTAGGACCAGCCTCATAGGGTCAGCATTAGAAAATCAGCTAAGAGCCCCAGCTGATACTTCCCACATTAGAGCCTGGGCACAGGGACAGCAAGACAATTCTCAAGCTTAAACATGAGACCTGGCAGTCAGCAGCTCAGCCCAAACCAGACAGTAGGGCCACAGGGAGATTGATGCATTCTCTGCTGGTTATCTCAATGTATTCTCAAGGATGTGCATTCTCACTGGGCTTGTGGCACAGTCCTGCACAGTTGTGAGGTAGAAACATGAGGACAAGAGCTTAAGCTCATTCTCATTCTCAGAAGGAGTTCCAGGCCAGTGCAGGCTAGGACAGACCCTGTTTCCAAAGTCAAATTAAACCCAAACCTAATGAAAGTAACACCATTCAAACTAAGAAATGTTGGTGGGGGTGGGGATGTAGCTCAGGCTATCACACTTGACTAGCATGTGCAAGACAGATTTAGTTCTCATCACCAGAGAAAAGGGAGGAGGGAGAGGGGGAAAGGAAAAGAAAGGAGAAGGAGGACAAGGAGGAAGAGCACCTGCTGCTGGGACCTGTGATTGCAGCCTGGTTGTTTAACTGGTGACTTTCACACTGGTTAGCATTCAGAATCGCATCATTATTAGCCCAACGTTAGAAGCTGATTTGCTTAGTCTGAGTCAGGGTCCCAGAACTTGCATTTCTGAACCAATTTCCAGGAGATGCTAGGCTGTTAATTCAGAGACCACATTTGGCAATCACTGAGTTCAGAAATTGGAAAAGAGTGCGGTGCAGATCTGACTTCTAGGTTTCCTAGTGTGGTATGTACTTAGCCAAATGTCACCCACCCATGTTCTTTCTCTCTTCCCTGTTTTTCATATAGACATTGCAGAAAACTGAACGCTCACTTTCTTCAGCTGCTCTGCAGCCAGAGACGCTGCAACACAGCTTGGGATGCTGCAACACAGTTTGGGATGCTGCAATACAGCCTGGGACACTGCAACACAGCCTGGGACGCTGCAACACAGCAGCGTGGGATGCTGCAGCACAGCATGGGATGCTGCAACACAGTGTGGGATGCTGCAACACAGTTCCAGTCAGGGAAGCTAACCCGGAAGTCCAAATGGCTGAGAGCAGCTCTTTGAAGACTGTTTCTTTGTGTAACAAAAGTTCATGAACTGCATTTCTCCTCCCCTGCCTCTCAGTGCGGATGGTATCTGGACCTAAAGCAGCCTTCTGGGACCCATAGGCATGGCAAAAAATAAAGATGAAACAGGCCACTCAGCGACAGGGAACCACTGCTGAGAACCTCACCTCCAGGTGCTACATTTGCAGGACACAAACCCTTCTGGCCTGAACCACAGTCAACTGGATTTTCTGTAACTTAGAGCTTAAATAATTCCAAGAGAGCTGGGTGTGGAGAGAGGGAGAGAAAGGAAGTGAGACACGGATACACACACACACACACACGCACACGCACACACACGAAGAGAGAGAGACAGACAGGACTTTATTTTTTAAAGTTAAACTACAACATAAAAAAAAAAAAAACAAGTCCCCAGTCAGATAATAACCACAGCAACAGCTATAAACTTCCATCTTCAGTGACATGGTGATTTAACCTACACAAACAAATGGAACAAACTAATTGAGTAAATCTAGAATTTGGAAACATCTTGATTCTCATTCTTATGACAATAAAAGGAAGCAAGGCAAAGATGTACAGACATTCTAGATCAACATTTGTTAACTGCTAGCACAGACTGTACACGCTACATTCTTCCCTAATGAGCTATAGTTTAGGCAAATAAAGCTGTTCATTTATTGAAGTGCCTCTGCTTAATTACATCCAGTAATCATTAATAAACAAAGCTCACTCAATGTTTCCTAAGTGTTTGACCTTGACTTTGTCTTTCTGTCCTACACTAGGCTTCCACATTTGGTGAAGACATTCCTCTAGAATTCTTTTCATCAACCTGGAAACCACTCTTACTTGCCGTTTCTTTATATATGCCTACACAAGCAGACGTGTCCACGAGCAATGAGACAAATAAACAAAGATAGAGTCACAAACAGACTCAGAAAAAAGGGGGGTGAGCTTGTCTTAAAACACCCCTCACAGATGCTCACACTGCTGAGAGACTGCTTTGCTGGAACTTCAATACAGCCTGAATTTTTATGGTTACAAAATAATTAGTTTCTGAGTCAGCTTTTAATCTTATGTTAATGAGACCCCCTACAGTCTTGGCGCATACCTTCACATTACAGATTGATCTATAATTAATAAGGCTCATCATGCCAGTACCTGAGACAAAGCAATGTAGGGGCAGTGGGTCTAGTGAAAAGTTTACTGACAGAATTTGCAACTGCAGCTTTCCATACACAGTTGCTTTGGATCTCAGTGACAGAAGCGTGTTTATCTGAAGAGAAAGATAACTGACATAACTTTTTATGGGGGGGGGGGAATAAGTAAGTAAGTAACTAACTAAATAAATAAATAAATAAATTGTCAGCTAGTTTCTACTCTTATCAAAACTTCCCAGCCCAAAGCAAGCTTGTCTAACACCTGCGTAGATTTTAACCTTATCTTGAAAATTTTGTTTGCAACTGCCTTTAACATTTGCAGGGTGGACAGCCTCCAGACTAAAGAGCAATTATTTTTGCAGCCCCTGTGATTTCTCTATTTGATTGTTTTACAGGCTTAAAATTCCCAGTGTTTGGAGGAGAGGAGCCCTTGCTGCTTAATTAAAATCTAATTTTCTATTCTACCATAATTGCAGCAGCAGAAGGAGGGGGAAAAAAGTAAGACTTATTATCCTAAAAATGAAGATGATCTCTCGACTTCTTGGGCTTATTATTAGTGCTGTGTTAGAATTTGTCTGAAATTTAATCAGTAGAATAAACATGGCCACGAGCTCAGGGAAATCATTTGTTTTAAAAGCTCTAAGTGAAGGGCTGCACCAATTTGTTCAGAATTTTCTAGACAGCCTGTTTGGACTTCTTGATACAGAAGATTAGAGCTAGGACCATTTCTGTTTGTTGGGACTTTCCGTGAGACCCTATAAATGTGATTTCTAAGCTTGTGCAGAATGCAACAGTGGATTCTCTGTTTAAGATCTGGAATCATTTCTCCAAATGTAGGGAGAAAATCAGTCTCAGTTTATGCTGTGTTTCTAGACTCCAAGCATTATTGGGGCATCAGAGTGGCTGAACTGAGACATGATAGAGGCTGGATGGGTTCTGAGCACAGGGACTGGTGTGTGAAGGGCACTGATGGCAAGGTGGTGACCCAGCATGTTAGGATCAGAGCTGCCCATCCCACTGTAATTACTTGGTTCACTGAGTCTAATAGGAAGCAAGAGCTGATCTTTGCTTTTAACTTTTCACCGAGTCATCACATAATTGAAAAGTTTTATAGCTCTGGTTGGGTCTGTGGGAAGGTGGTACATGGCTACTAGTGAGCAAGTGGTAGATTTTCAATTTTCACTTTGTGTGGGAAGGTCCTACTTACACAAGTGAAGTGCAACATGGTACTAAATATAAAGATTTATGCACTTACACTTATATAAATGTACAGTATTTCTGTATGTTTCATGTGTATATCTATATGTTCATCTTGTGGTCTGAAGCCCTGAGTTTGATTGCCAGAACAAAACAAAATTTTCTTGTACATAAATATTATATGTATAAATGATATATATATTACTGTATACATGCATATTTACATCTATGTATAAGTATGCATATATGTGTAAGAATACCTTCATTTATAAAATAGGTTTGCTATATGATTTTATGAACATTTTTGATAGGATATAGAATACAAACAAAATATGTAATGTAGGGAGAACATATTTTCTCACTGGATAGTGAGTGAGTATGTATAATTTTAGTTTTAAAATAGTCTTTGAATGTAAATCCTAACTTTTAAAATGTTTAGCTGGTCATTAATAGAGAGGAAAGCCTTTATGTCTATTTCGCCAGTTTCCAGGGTGATTCTTTTCTTGTTCTGGTGAGTGGGGGGTCCTGGTGTCCCGGATCTGAAGTCTCTGACTTGATCTCAGGTATGGAACAAACCCTTCAGGACGCAACCAACAGTTTTCACCATATTAGGACTGGTCCTTCTTCCTTTTCTCTGCCATCTAAAGTGATGCCAAGATTTCCCAGGGTCCCTCACATGCCCCTGCTCTTAATTGATGATCATAGGATTCAAATGCATCATGTCCTACTTTCCTGTGTGTTCCATGGCAGATGAACAACAAAGTTGTAAGCCTAGCTGTAACTCTATTAGGGCAAGTCCCAGACCTGTGTCCTGTGCACATGAGAACAGGGAGGACGGACAAACCCAGGTTTCTGGTTCCACCTCTTCAGGATCTAATGTCGTGGGCTACTCTGAGGCATATGGAAGTACATGTCTGATGATCCCCTAGGTAGTTATGGTGCTTGTTTCCCATCGGCCACACTTTGGGCCCAAGGTCTAATATTCTTAAAGTGCAAATCTCAAGCCAGCATGATAAGCAACACCAATGCACTCCAGAATTATAGCTGAGGCATTCCTAACACACACCAAGTCAGATTCTGGCAATAGGGAAATCTCAGGATAGTCAAGTACACATGGAAAACGGAAGAGCATGGCACCACCGTAGTAGGCACTAATGTGTCAAGTAGCTGTGTCTGGGAAACACTAAGGGCACAGTGACTGAACGGAGCTCCCAACCTTCCCACAGCACTTGAGTAAAACTCAATGTTCTGAGTCTAAGAATCAGACCTGAGAAGAAGAATACATTTTGCAGGATAGAGAAATGAGCTGCTAAGACTCAGGCATGAAATCGGATTGCTGGGGAATTGATTTATAGTGAAAAGCAAAACAGGTGAGAGGCGAGAGACATTCAGCAACAAGGCTGCTCTCCCTGGGAAGGGAGCAGAGAAATCCAATCAGCTTAGCAGGTGACTGGCTGAGCAGAAATGAGCTCACCAGGAATTAGGGACAAGGTCTGTGTCCCAAGGGATCCAGCAGAGAGAGTGTCTGCCAATAAGGAAGCCCAAGGGGTCTCCTTCCCTGAGTTTTGTGGGGATGGAAACAGCTAATGATTACACTCTGCCTTTGTCACTTGTTTCTGCAACTGAAGAAGCTGTTTCCAGTCAAGATGTTCTATGGAGAGGAGGAAGTTTCCATCATGTCTCCCACTATCCCTTATTTTCACAGTGATTTCCTGTATTTCTACTCTGATTCTGTTTATTTCAAAGCATGGCTATGAATGGACGATTCAATTGATTGCATCCTCAAGGACTGCTTAATGATGATTTACGTAATTCAGACCCTGCTCATTCCTTCACATTGGTAAGATTGCTTTCAGTGTTAGAAGAAAATCCAAGGCCATGAGGTAGTCCAGATTGAATTCTTTTCCCTAAACTGATGAATTGAATGATATATACCTACTTCTGGTCACTGTGAATTACTTAGAGACAGAGTTTCTGCAAAGGTAACCAAATTAATATGAGTCTATTATGGTTGCAGTGTTGAATAAAGAAGAGAATTCTCCACCAGTGACAAGAGATGGAGGAACTTTGGGTTCCTGCAAGCCAAGGAATGCCAAAAGATAGTAGCTGAGAAGAAGGAAGGGTTCTGTAAAGGTCGCTTAGTCCTGATGGCACTGAGAGTTTGGACCTGGAGCTTCCAGAACAATAAGATTAGAAAACATCAGGAAGTCAAGCTGCTCAGATTGTGGTACTTAATGCCAACAGCCCCATAAAATTAATACAGGGTATTTTTTTATTGTGTCCAATATTATTGAATTTTCTCTTAGAGGTGGAAGCTAGGTTGTTTCTGTCAGAATATACTTGGAAGAGCTTGAGGTCAGTTATTCCAGACCTCTCTAGCTTATAATCAGTGGAAGTGGAGGAGAAATGAACTCTTTGGGGTCCTGAGCTGGGGCTGCACTCAGGTGTGCTCGGTACAATTTCCTGGAGGCTACGAATGGACATACAGGCTGGCTGTTCACATCCTAGCTGGGCAACCTGCTCAAAGCCCCAGTCACGGCTTTGTCCGCATTCCGGCTGATGCTTCCTAGGACCTTTGCATAATCAGCACAATTCTTCTCAGTAATAAAGTACATTATTCTCGTTTAGGTTCATAGACTGTGTGAATCTATCTAGTGATGCTGGGAACTATGAAGAGAGAATGGCTACTGCTCATAAGGCTCATGTTTAGTGCTTTACATACACTATTTTTTTTAATTTCCTGTCTGGATTTGCATTAGGGTTATTCTTGCACAGTGTGGCCTTGGAAATACAACAAAAATATTTGAGGTCAAGTAAAACTTCCACTCACTCTAAGATACTAAAACAAAAACCTGACACTCTTCAACAATGTGAGGAGCAGGAGGGTGGCTTTCAGTGTCCACAGACGCTTGTGGTGCTCTCTGCTTCATACACGCTCAATGATTTTGTAACTGAGTTGAATAATTGGAAACAAAGAACTTGTCTTATGAAGCCCCATCTTGGCAAAATTTGACAGAAGGCTTTTTTATTGTGGAATGCACATAACAAAATAGTGCATTTTAGCCATCTTAATGTGCAGTTAAATGGTAGTAAAGATGAATCAAATATTTCATTACCATCATCACTCTTTTTAGAATTATTTTTGTTATTAATTCAGAAATTCTAGTTCTATAAAGCACCAAATATCTATTCCATTCCCCTGGCCTCTGGTCTACTTTCTGTATATATGAATTTTACTGCTCTGGGCACTGGAGTTATTGTCAAATGTCTTTCAAATATATTTGTATCAAAGGCTTGTCAATACAGGGAAGCATTTGATCAAATAAGAAGAGGTTTTTGAGTCATCACATTCATAATTTGAAGAAGAGTGTGGGAGCTCAGGATAATTCTCATCTCCCATCCTTGGCCCTTGATGGCTCTTGATGAGATGCACAGCCTGGCTTTCCCACACTGCTCCACCATGGTACATTGCCTGCCATACACTCCTAGAATAAGGCTAATCAATCATGGCAATCAACTGCAAAAACTGATAGCCAAAAGCCCTTTTCTCTTTATAAACTGGTAATCTCAGGTACACTACTATAGTAATGGGACATGAACTAATAAACTTAGTGTCTGAAATAGGTAGAATCCTGTAAGTGTCCTTTGATTTTGGACATTATCCCTCCATACCATATCATATATAAGGTTTTTATTCTTTGAAATGCAGTAACTTTACACACACACACACACACACACACACACACACACACACACAGACCATTCTTCTTATCATCTCATCCATCAGTGGAGATACTTAGGGAGTTTATACTATTTGGCTACCAGGAATAAGTCTGCTGAAACATTGGTGCACTGAATTCGAGTCCCAGTTTCAATTCTTTTGTGTTAATATGTAGAAATGAAATTGCTCTACTAAACAGTAATTTTATGTTTGATCTTTTAGTGAATCATGAAATTATTTTCCATTCTGGATAAAATTTTACATTAGAGGTAAGGTTAAGAATTATAAATATGTTGAGTTGGAAGATGACTCAGTGGTTTCTTGCAGAGGACTTTAATTTCATTCCTCCAAGCACCCCATTAGGCATCTCACAAGCTCTTGTAACTTCAGTTTCAGTGGGTCTGGTCCTTCTGGCATCCACAAGCACCATTGGAACATGATCTAGGAATAGAGTGGTGTGAGGGGAATTCTGAATGCTTGTGAGAATACTCCAAGAAAAAAAAGACAAGAGTATGGTCACCTCATTTTCCTCAAAACACAGAACTGTTCCTTGGAACAGTTTTTCATGCTCCTCTGAGGTGTAGTGGATAGGAGTGAATTTACTTCAGATTATTCATTATTGCTTGCTGTTGTTCTTCAATTAAGTGTTTAAGCAAACCTTTAGAAGCCTCTATGGAAAACATGCTTTTGTCTTATTTGGCTTGTCCTTTAATTGCATACAGCTTGAACTCATGAGAACTTTCCTTGTGTGATTTTTTCCCCTTAACCCTCAGAGTATAAACTGTTGGGTGCTCTGAGTTGGCTACTGCGTTAGGCTTTAGTCTGTCTTGTTCCTCAGCTACTAGATTCTACTTCCTCTAGAGTGGTGAGAAAGAACCTTCAATCATGTGCACACACACACACACACGTAATTTAAAAATAAAGTCTAAAATAATTAAAAAACAATATATTAAGTTAGACATAACAAAACCCAGTCCCCTGTCTTCCCCTATGTTCCTGTTTCCTAGATGGCCATCACTTGGTGACAAAACTACCAGTGTGGCTTTCACCAATGAATAACTGCTTGTCACTTTTATACAATTTTGAAAACCACGGAAGATTTTCCAGGTCTCTCCAGCCACGGTAGAACATACCTGCGTGGGATGGCTGAAGCAGGTGGACCATGACTTTCAGGTCAGCTTGAACTATACAGCTAGTTCAAAGGAACCCCGGGCAAGCCCTGTGTCAAGAAACAAACCTAACACATGAACAGAATAATTATTGATGCTTTTATCCTACAAGAAAAGTGAGAACATCATAATTTGTTTTTAATTTTTTTTTTACAGCTTCTGGGATCACCAAAGAGGCCAGAACTCTGGGTCAACATTGTACCCTTAAAGGCTCTTTAACAATGTTTCTTGACACCTAGCTGCTCAGAGGCCCCAGGCACAGCATGGAGGCTGCCCAGACTGTAAACTGTAGACACCACCCACTCCTGTCAAACTCCCGAGGGCCACACTTCTTTGGTGTGGCTTGTTCCCCACTTACTCAAGATACAAAACCACTATTCCAAAGTAGCACAATTTCTTTCTCGGACCCTTGAGTGCCTTGTTCTCAGATTCACCCCCTTTGAAGCTGTTTACAGCCTGGTCCCTAAGGGCTGGCTGAAGAAGGCTATGAAAATATGGAACTGTGGGTGAAATATGAACTTCCAGGTTAGTGTATCCAAACATGATTTTTACAGATTTTTTTATAGGAAAGACAAAGCAAGGGCGGGGGGAAAAAGACCAAGATGTAGCCTAAAATGTGGATCTGTGGCTCAGCTAGAGTGTGCATTCATCAGGTTTTTTAGAGAAATAGAACCAATAGGATAAGCATATATATTTACCGAATTTGTTAAATTAGCCTACACTAAAGTAGTAAAAAGAGTCGCATTGTGTTCCTTGATGCGTTAACAGCATGAGTTGGTCCCATACTGGCTGTCTCACACCAACAACCCAGGAGATGCTCAGCTCACTAGGCTTGGTGTTTCAGCAGTCCTAATCTGGGAAGAAAATCCTGGAGGGTTGCTGGAGAACCACTGACTACAGTCCACACTGAAAGCCTGGGAAAACTGGGGTAAGTGGCAAGAGGAGGGTAAATGAACTCAGCAGCAAAAGCAGAGGCAGACCTGGCAAGAGTGCAGGCTAAGGGCACAGGGGAAATACCCTTCTCTTGGCCAACTCCTTTTTATCTAGGCTGCTCCATGAAGGTGCCACCACACTCAAGGTGTGTCTTTCTACGCTGGTGACAGCAATTGAGTTCTTCAGTTGAGGCTCCCCATTTAGGTGAGTTTAACTTGTGGAAAGGTGACACCAAAGCAACTGTCACAGAGTGGCTAATCACCTACCACCATGTTCCACCACGCTGCTCCGAAAGGACTCGGAACCTTTGGTGCAGTGTTTGCCCAGGCACGAAGTCATATCTTATCAGCTGTAGACTTCTCAACCTCTTGTGTGTGTGTGTATCATGGAATCTCATCTCCTTCCCCTGTGCTAGCATTACAACAGATGCGGGCCGCCATGCCTGCCTCAGGTGTGACTTTTAAGTGCTTTGTACTCATACATAGTTTCCTTTCTAGACAGCCCTGTCATGAATGATTTTGACCTCCTGGGCTTCTTGTTAGTTTGCTCAAAGTTTTCTGTCTTTGCACCTGAATCAAGATGGATTGTGCCCACAAAGAATTTTGTTACTTACTGTTTTCATTTTAGAAAACTCTAGATAGCATCAACAGTACGAAACTTTCCTGCTTTCTTAGCTGCTCCTCCCCAAGAAGGAGAAAAACCTGACCACTTGATCCTACCGCCGCTGCTGCTGCAGCTCCACACATCAGCTGGCATGTGACAGTATCTTGAAGAAGAGCACCAAAAGCTACTCTTTTCCCACAATGTACACTTTCTGTCTGGTAGACAATCTTTCCTTCTATCCTATTGGCCGTATACAATTGCACTAATCCAGAAGAATCCAGGCAAAGTGGGATGAGTGGACACAGAAAACTTTGTCCTTTGGAGGGGCTGTATACATTATAGCCTGGAAAAAACATCCAGGCTGCTCTTAGCAATAAGCAGAGAGAACTTACTTTAGGCTGGAAGCCATAGCAACAAGCCAGAGAGAGCGGTTGCTTTCCTCAGAATTGTAAAGGAGGATTAGTAATTAGCAAGTAAGGAAGAAAGGGGATTTGTCACAGCTAAGCTTGTAAGAAGCAGATTGCAAGAAGAAAATGTTCAAATGAAGTTCATGGGCCTTCATTATAAATGGTGAGTGATTAATGGCATTGCATTTCATTAAATTTATGAGTCATACTTGTTATACAACACATCACTAATAAATAACGGCGGATGGATTAATATTGCTGTTCTCCATCAATATTTTTATGATGTCTTTTCACCAGAATTAACTGTTGCCAGGAGAAAAATCAACTGAAACCCTTCAATGTTGATGAAGCAAAATGACTTAATCAGCTCATCCTAGAAATAAAAACGAAGCAGAGTCACTACAGAAAACCCTGACCAAGCACTCAGATTCTGACAATCCAAGAAGGAAAGGCAGACCGCTTGGCCTTCTTGTCTGATTCCATGAGTAAGCACAGATCACCAAGGGAAAACCTGCCTGCAGGACTCTCCCACTGTTCAGGTGTCTCCAGACCCACACTGTTCCCACTGACTCACAGCTTTTCTGCAATTCAAAGGTTAGATCCCAGTACCAAGGGAAGAAGATTTACATCTGAAATGTCTCTTCAACATTCATGTGGTGGAGGGTTGGTCCCACATAGCAGTGCTGGGAGGTGACTGGATCAAGAGGGTTCTAACATAATCTATTGATAGATGCATAATTTAATGACATGGTTGAGAGGTGCCAGAAAATCTACAGGGCAAGAAAAGCTAAATCACTAGTGTGTCCTTGGAGGGTGGAAGAGCCCTATCTTTTACATTCTCCTTCCTCTCCTCTCTTTTCCCTCTTTTCTCTTCCTCTTCTCTCCTGCCTCTCTGTGCTCTGGTGAGGGTGCAGTCTGCCACACCTCTTCTTTCTGATGATCTGTGTCAGCACAGGCCGAGCTGGCAAGGACTGAAACAGGAACAGCAGCCACAATAAATCTTTCCTCCTTAACTTGCTTTTTCTCAGGTTTTTGGCAACAGCAGTGGGAAGTACATACAATATCCTTTTTCCAGGCAAAGAATACTGCATCTATCATGGCTTCTAGGTATCCAATACATAGTGCTTAGCCTGGAGGTCAGCATAGGTTTCAGTAACTTCATTTCTAAGCAGTTCTCGTAAAGAGGCATTCCCCATGAAGTCAGAGACCCAGCACACTTGGGGAAGGGGTCTCTTTACTTCCAGCTACTGTTGTGGCAGACACTAGCATGTAGGCTGCCACAGGAGGCACAAAGTTCTCAGCGATTGGTTGTGTTCTCACAAGATACAGTAGACGGTTTTCCAGACACACTCTTAGAAGCTGTCAGTGTGGTGTGGTATCAGGCCTGCTTTATCTGCTGAACAGCCAGGGAGCCCAGGTTCAAAGGCTGAGAGTTTAGAGCCCACTCTCAAAGGGAGGAGTTTCAAAGCATTTGGGTGCCATGATTTGAACCCATTGCATCAGCTTCAGTGCCATATTCTTAGAGAGGTCATACATGGCCAGTGCTGCCTGGCCCAGTGTAGCCACTCTCTTGCTCTTGCTACTTTATTTTTTTCTTCATGACACTATTACCTGAGCAGTTTGTAAACATACTTGCTTAATTGCTAGATTTCAGTGTTGCTTCCTAGTCAATATATAACTTCTACAAGAGTATGAAAATGAAACATTTTAGCCATAACTCTATCTATACATACTATATTCCCCCAAACATTTAATGCACAATTAATATTTATTGGGTAATGAGTACATGGAATGTTTTATTATGTAACACCTCCAGCAAATCATAATAAGGATTATAAACTATTCATTATTAATATCCATGCCTGATGTTTCTTTAATAACTTCGCTCTCACTATTACCATCCCCCCATTTACCCGCAAATGTGGCTCCTTTGTCACAGATTTACTCTCTTAAGTCAGAAGTCAAAGCTACACAGGAGCCTTTTTTTTTTTTTGGCTGATCCCTGCCTTATGGAAATTCACCAATATCCTGTCACACAAATTCCTAGCTCTGACATGAAAAAATTGGATTAGGAAATAGCCAGGGAAGAGATATTCATAAAGGTGTAGCTTTCTGAGTGCAAAGAAGAAAATGTCTTTGTGTATTTGTTACTGTCCATGCTTATAGAGTTATTGTGAAGCAAACAGGAACAGTGCGGCAGAAATTCTGAGAAAATGGGCTGAGTGACTTATTGCCTGTTGGTCTGGAGCCTGCAAATCTGTTTTTGAAAGCACAACTGGGATAAAGCTACAGAATAATGTGTTGCTTTTTACCTGCTCCAAAGTCCTTTATTGGGTCCCAGGAGGGAAACTGGAGAGAGAAGGGGAATAAAAGGAACTCACCAGCCTGGTTCTGTTGTTGCAGGCGAGAGCGACAAGACAGAGAAACATCCGGGTTTCTATTTTCGTCTGAAATTGGTGACAAGTCTCCTTTAATGAGGGCAGACCTTGCTCTGACTGTGCGTCTCCATTTCTTTTCGGAATCAAATAAAGTCAATTAAAATCATTGTATTTCATATGGGAAGAAATCCACACAGCCTTTTATTAGCAGCACAGCTCTGTTGTTTTCTTTGTCACCAAGGTAGCAATTAACAGGCTTCTAATGGCGCCGAGGTGGGTGACAAGCAAAATGGGCTGTTAGGCAGGCTGTTGCTCAGAACTCTTCACAGAGAAGCCTCCGAAGTTATCAGGCTGTGCAGAGCCACCTGTTCAGGCCGAGGGTTGTGTTGAGAGGGGAGTTACAATTGGCTACAGTGTTAGATGCAAAGTATTGTGCTTAGCCCTAAACTGACTCCTGTGGCTCCCCTCCCAGGTCCGGGAGACATTGTGGAAGGGGCAGTGGGAGGACTATGGGAGCTGGAGGACGGAGAGGGGTGGAGTGAATCTGTCTACTGGATCAGACCATGATGATCTATCTCATCAAGAAGACTCAGCAGCTGGGACGATCTTTACAGTGCCTGAAAAAAAAATGGAAAAGCAAGACCAGAAAAGGGGAACAATAGGGTAGGAGGTTGACTACTTGAGAGCTGTCTGCATGGAATGAGAAAGTGTGCAGTCAGGGGCATGAGGCCCATGCATTGTCTGCAAGTGTGAGGCTGTCAAAATCAATAATATCCTCCCAATGCTACTGACTTTCCTTTGAATGCTGAGCTTAGCCTGTTGAAAGTTTTAAGAATCGAGTTTACCTTGGTGCATTCCAAGTATTAAATAATATAAAGCAGACACTGAAGTTATTTGTGCAAAATAAAAAAAGTGATTTTAGAAGTTCTGGCTGTTACAAGGTACCACTTGGGGGGTTTGGTGATTAATTTTGTGTGTTGTTTTCTTAGTGCATATTGATTTTGGCTAGGAAGGCAATGCTTTCCTAAGAGTTGGTGACATTTTTCTCAGGAAGTCACTGAGAGACTAAAAAGTAGAAATCACAGAATAGATGTGTGCCCATCCTCATCAAGGAAGCTTGCAGGCCCAAGCCTGGTGACAGACAAGGAGTGCTCAGGGTGGGCATCTGATAGGACCATGCAGCTATTCATCTTAGCGTTTATCCTAGGATCTTCTCCCAACTCTGCAAATCATTGCTATGGTTCTGGTTTTCCAGGCTGTGATGATGAATCACCCAAACTTTATCTTCTTGTCTTTCTCTCAAAGCAGGCTACTAGATGTGCTATTTAATCTCGTTTTTCAAAATCTCTTATATTTATATCTTATTGTTATTTGTTTCTTTTCATTTCTAGTTTAGAGTGAAGTTTTATCTTACTAGTGTATTGCAAAGTAAAATTAAAATTTACTATTTATATATATTTTAGTAACATTGCTGTTAATCCTAAACAGTGGTATAACCAAATCACCACACAGAGACTATGATTTATTTAGTTAACCTAGAACACAATGCTGGGCAATAGTTACTCCATCCTAAACCTCCAAGCCCTCATAGTTTTTTAACAATTAGATTGACCCATTATACTTGTTTTTTGTGAAATCTTAGGTCTGGTTCATTTCTCCATGTCGTTACAAGACCTCTCCTCCAGCCTCCCCCCACCCCCTGCTCTGCTCTTCCAGCTTCTGTTTTCCTCCTCCTCTGCCTCCCACTCCTTCCTGTCCTCTGGCTCCTTTCCTCTCCCTCCTACTCCTTCCTCTCCATTGATCAACATTGTGGCTGGTTGATTTATTTTGGCATGTTTACACAAAGTTGAGACAGGTGATGCTTAGAATAAGTATCACAATGCAATGTCCAGATTGAAAGCAGAGAGTGGGGGAGAGAAATCAGCATTTGAATGAACAAGGGTAAGGCGTATACATTCCAAAAGAACATTATACCAACACTAATGGATACACTGAGCTTTTATAAGACACATGGACCTAAATGTGTGGTTAGAATTAAAAAGGAAACCTTAGTGTTTACAGAAAACCCCAGACTTGAACACTATTCATAAAAAAGATGGGAAGACTGCCTGATAAAGTGCTGGATAGACAGGTTCACAAAGAGATGATGTGAACATATATATATATTCTTATATCCACACCCAGCACAATAAAATTACCTCTCTACATTATGGTAGCCTAATAGAAAACTCTGCCTTAATACCATAGGATTACGTAGAAGTAGAATGAGTTAGTTTGCTGTTTTCTGCCTGCTATTAAGCCCCTTCCTCATATCTTAGACAAATCCTAGAGAAAAACTGCCTTAAGTAATACCTACCACAGCCGTCATCCCAAAAGCCCATCTGTAAATCCTGTTTGTTAAATAAGCAGGTTTTTTTCACCTGTAAATGTCCATGTGCCTTCAAAACAGCTACCTACAAATGTTTGTTTCTGTGTTTTCTGTTTCTGTAAACATGTTTAACTGTGACAGGAATTCCTTTTGGTGGTACGGACTTAGAAACTTCCCTTAGGTGTCCAAACTGTTACCTGATCTATAAAAGCTACGAGAAATTGTAGACATTAGCTTGGGTCCTGCTCATGTGGAAATGAAGAGGAATTCTCTTGTTTTTCTGAGTGTGAGGTTGATAATTTGTTGCTTGCAATTTCTATGCCAGACTCAGTAAAGTCTGAGTCTAGTGAAGAACAAAAAGGGAGCAAGAAGAGAGCCTAAGGAGGCTTGTTAAGAGAAGGAGGAGACGACTACACTACAGCCAATAGATTGAACATCAAGAAGGCAAGGTGTCAGGCCCTGTCTTCACTGTTCTATCCTGTGGACAGGTTATGGAGGATGAGACAAGAACAGGTAGTTGAGTTTGACCCCCAGGATGACTTTCCAGATTTGGTGAATTCTCAGACACCAAATGCAACAAGAAGGAATAACGATGTTGCAGACGTTTAACGGGAACTAAACTTCTTTAAGGACCCAGCAACTTCTCGGTATTTTTACCTCTGCTCTAAACCAGACTTACTTTCTTGTTTCCTTTCAAACTGCAGAACGCAGAAGGAGCCGGCCTGCGGGTGCATGGTCCACAGTGATTGCAGGACAGGCAGTGCAGTCTCAGCAGAGAAACAGGCCTGGGAAGGCAAGGCAGCAATGTCAGCGTGTAGTGTAGTCTAAAGCATGGGCTGAGGCCGCTGGACCTGAAGCTGCTTGTAGCCCAGGCTGGAAGGTGGGTGTCAGTCTGGCTCCTCCCCATTCTTTCAAAACCGGTTGTTAAAGCATTTACTTGGTGTTGTGGGAGGATAAATCTGGTTAGAATACTCTCTGCTAGTCCTGATAAACTCTATGCACCATCCTTATCTATAGAAAATCTAACCTCCAGGAGACAGAGATTGAAGATGGAGGGGACCACCAGTGTTCAGGGAACTGAGGGACCCACTCTGAGAATCCTGGGAGACACATGGAAGCTTTGAGGGTGGAAGAGGGGCCCGCAGAGCACACAGTATGTTTTATGGAAAGGAGCTTTTGAAAAGCAGTTCCATGGAATTGGGCAGAAAAAAGGCGATCAACAGAGAGGAGCAGAACTAGGATACTGCGGTGGCAACAGGTGCCGGGAGCGCGGTTGCAGTGGACAAAAGAGTGTTTTGTAGATGACTAGGGTGAGTTCTCAGCCACTGGGAGGCTCTGGTCACACCAGACCTAATGATTTCCAGGTGCTCCCCCCCCCCCCCCCACACATCCCCAGCCCAGCCACAGGATCACCTCAGCTCTGAGCAGTACAGTATCCAAATTGAAGAACGGTTCATTTTCTGGCTTAAGTCTCTTTGAAAGACTTCCGTGGTCCACGCTGCATCTCGAAGCCATGCTGATGTGTAGTCACCCCCGACTACCAATAGTAACCGCCTGCACAAGGGGCTGGGAATTAAAAGAGACAGAGAACACGAAGAAGTGACACCAAGATAGTATTCTGATCAAGGTGCCATCTTTATTACAGAGTAAACCACTTATATAGGTTTCCAAGTAAACATATCCAAGCAAAACAGGAAAATTAACCAAGCAAAACAGGAGGTTTAACTGAGCAAAACAGGAGGTTTAACTGAGCAAAACAGGAGGTGTCTGCTGAAAACAACAAGAATAGCGAGCCAGCATGACTTGCATGCAGGCGACCATCTCAGGTCTTATGGAATGGCTACCTCACTGATGTTAATGGTTCCTGCTGCCACCGGAGGCCATGCTGGTGTCCACGTTGCATGCTGACACTGGGAACGTGTTGATGCCCATAATATGAACTGCTCCTGGACACTGTGTGGAAGTCCACATGGCTGCAGGCTGCCATGGGCAAGGCAGCTTCTTTTGCAGTGGTATTGATGACTGCAGACTCATAACTGAGAACGAGAAACATTGAAGGCTCTTTGACAACCTCTCCTCCATGGCCCCCCTCCGAAAAGAAAAAAAAAAGCCAAAAACAAAAACCCCAGTCCAGACAGGAAGCTGCTAAAGAGAGTCCTTAAAAATTGTGATAAAGATGCTAAAGTCTAGGGCTTCACAGTTGATGGCCTCTGATGGGTAAGGGGGTGGGATCTTTGGGGGGAGGTAGGGGTTGTAGAGTGGGGAAGGACTCAGTTTTCTTTAAGCACTGGCCACTGGGAGTGTGAACATGCTCCAGTGAGTATATGGGCAACATGAACTGGACTTGGTGTTTTTGTTTTGTTTTGTTTGTGGGGGAAGTATGCAAGGGTAGGAAGGTGGACCTAGGTGTATGTGAAGAGAGTCTGATAGGGCTACATTTTACAAAATTCCCAAATAACTAGTAAAATATATTATGTTGTGAAAAATTTAATGCCCAAATTCTCCTACACTCACCTATCCCCTCTCCCCAAAGCTTTAGAGTTATGTTTTATTGATTAACTCCAAGGGGAGCAGAAGCTCTTTGCTTTGTTACCCTGCTTCCATCTACCTCACTGTATGTAGGTCTTTACAGGCAAAAAAAAAGGCATACTTACATTTTTATGGCACACAAGTGACACACACATATGTACATATATGTACACACAAAACTATGTAGGGCTATGTACACATTTATTTGTATTCATACACAGACTTGCAAAGCTGACAAAATGGTAAGAAATATGTTCCATTTTTTTTACTTCAGTGAGGGTCACTTTGATTACATGCTCTTGGACTGAACTTCCTGCTCCATCGTAATTGGTTGGGACATGGAAAATTAACACGGAGGAAATGTAAATGAATGTCCTGGCTAGTTTTATGTCAACAAACACAGCTAGAGTCATCTGAAAGGAGGAAACCTCAGCAGAGAAAATAAGACCCAGCTGTAGGGAGAGTGACTGGAGAGGGACCAGTCCACTATGGTGTGCCATCCCTGGGCGGGTCCTGGCTTTTACAAGAAAGCAGGCAAAATAAAGCCATATAGGGCAGGCCAGGAAGCAGCACTCCTCCATGACCCCTGTATCAGCTCCTGCCTCTAGGTTCCTGCCCTGCTGGAGTTCTTGTCCTGGCGTCCTTCAGTTATGAAGAATGATATGGAAGTGCAAGCCAAAGCAAACCCTTTCCTCCCCCAATTGCTTTTGGTCATGTTGTTTCATCACAGGAACAAAAACCCTAACTAATGCAACGAACTAAGTATGTGATGTCATCGATCTCTACAAGTGAATAGTTGATTGGATGAAGGGAAAAGTAAGAAAAGTGAAAGAGCAGCATAGGAATATTTCCACATACCGTGGCACATTTTCAAATTTTCTTCTTTAGCTTGACTATAATAGTGTGGTTGAAATTCAATGCAGAATATTATCTGATGCCATATACAAACGTGGATATTTGTATGCATACCTTTCAGTGACATTTTGCACAGGCTTATACATATGAATGTGTGTGTGTCATTCTCGGGAAATCTGTACATCTCCTTTGAGGCAGGGTCTCTCTTTGGCCTTGTGAACACTGCTGAGAGTGTAGCACCTAATCAGCCAGAGGGACCACTCTTTCTGTGTCTCCCCAGTGCTGGGACTGTAAGCATGTGCCGCCATACTCAGCATTTTTACCTGGGTTTTACCTTAAATTATGGTCCTCACACTGTAAGAAAGCACTTTATATGCTAGAACCATCTGTCCCACCTGTAGTTTTTATTTGCTGAAAGCTAGAACCTTTTTGGAAGGCTTTTCCAACTTAGATTGTACTGTTCATCATTTCATAGATATGTGACACAGACAATTCTGTTACATTATAACTGACTGGACTGAGCATCTTTGGTTATTTTACTTTGTCTTTATTTGTCAGGATTAAAGTCACTGACGTGGACATTGAACAATGACCCAGTCCAAGACTCTGTTTCTATTTGAACAGTAAGTAAAGTACCCACACTGAATGGTATTAGTTTAGAGTAGGGAGGAAATAGCTCAGGGATCTATCAAGTTGCATTTCAATTAAATTTCCCAAGGATTTGAAATTGGGAGAAACACTGAAAATAAACTTATAACATGAAGAGATAGACAATATCCTTAATTATAATTTAGTTAGTTGGTTAGTTAGTTAGTTAGTTATGGGTCTTGAAATGCTGTTGCTATGTAGTGCAGGCTTATCACTAGTTTAAGATCTTGCTGTCTTCGCCTCCCATGTACTTATGAGCACCACATTATTTGGTCATATCAAGGTTTTAATAGAGCCAGGAACTCCTAATAAAGACTCCCAGGACTCTCATGGATAACAAAATATGAAGACAAGGAAGCCCATTCAATCTGTGTGCGGAAGGTTCACATCAGTGTTAGAAGCAACTGGAAAGTTTGCTCTCCCTCAAATGGCACTCACCATTCTACAGGCAACATTTAGAGCAGGAGGTCTCCAACTATGGGCTGTGACTTCTTGGAGGTCAAGTGATTCTTTCACAGGGTCATCTGAAAACACAGGTATTTATATAACAAGTCATAACACTAGCAATAAATTATACAAATTACAGTTATGAAGTAGCAATGAAGATAATTTTATGATGGGGCATTGCCACAATGTGAGGGACTGTATTAAAGAGTTGCAGAATTTGGAAGGTTGAGAATCCCAGTCTAGAGCTTCATTTGAAGTAGTGATACTAATGAGAAATTGTTATAATTATCTTTTCTTGTTTCTGCCGCTAAAAACGCTCTATTTAAGGTGTCAGATAAAACCCCTCTTTAGTTCAGTTTCTCTCACTGACAAGAGCAGACAGGTCTTATTTATATCATGATTTTCAGAGTTATTATTGGAAAACCTCAACTTTCCTAGGAGATATTAACTCTATCCAAAAGCTGCCAAGCAACAAATGGGGGCTCGTTTCATTCAGATGAGAGGAATAGTCAAGTTAAAACTGTCTTCTGCATCAAGATTTCAAAAGTCCAACAAAGATTTTTCTTATGTAGCATATGAAAGACATCCCACATTCTAATACACCTGTCCATAGTCATAATTACCATTATGTGTACTGGGTAGTTCATGTTTGGGATGGTCACACATCTCACTTTTAGATCCACAAGAATAGAATGAAATTTGTTTTAGTAGTTGCTGGAGACTCTAGCTCAAGCACAGGCAGAACATGCCCTAAATCCTCTATGACTAATTATATCAATGAAACCTACAATCATTGGGGAGGGGGGAAAGACATTAGAATAGTTTGGTTCTTAGAATAGTGTCTATTCCAGGGACTTACAGGTTAAATACAGAGAAAGAATAAGTTATGCAGAGAATGTGGGTAATACTAATTATGAATTTTTAATATTAGACAACATTTTTGGCTAGAACTAGTAGAAACCAAACTTAAAATAAAAATTTGTTAGTTTACTCAGTCAGTTAAAAGGTGGCTGTCCTTAAGAACTCCCTGGTAAATTAATAGATACTTTTATATACGGTTGGTAGAATGGCAAAATGATAAAACACTTTAGAAAATAATTTAATGATTTCTTATACAGTTAACTGTGCATGACCCAGTGACCTCATTCTTATACATTTATCCAAGGAAGATCAAGACCTATAAATGCTTGTGTGTTCACTGGAGCCCTTTCCACGGTTGCCTCAATCTAGAAAACAACCTAAATTTCCCCAGTGAGGGAATGGGCAAGCTCACTGTAGGATATCTAAGTAACAGAATACTAGTCAGCAAGTGAAGCAACAATCACTAATGTGTGGATAAATCTCAAGTACACTGGACTGAGGACTGTTTGTCTAGATGGTAAGGTTCAAACATCCACTTACATTATAGTCCTTTAGAGCACTTATTAAATGTGCTGCACGTCCTAAATCCGGGTGTTTGGATTAGCATGGCTGGGATTACAGCAGTTCTAAAATATTAGCAAGTCACTAGGCAGTATAGACATTGTTGACACAGAGGCCAGACTTGGAGAAGATCACTTCCTTAAACCGTGATGAGATGTCTCATCACCAGCTGTCATAGCTGCAGAGTTTTCTGTGTGGCTTACAGAGGAGGAGCCTGAACTTAAGCTTATTGTCACCATTGATGCCTACCCCAGAGCCATTGCCGTGGAGATAAATAACACAACGAAGTAGTTGTTCACATGTGGTTATAGTTCTTTCACTGAGCTATTTGTAAAATGGATGCTATTCTTCCATAAAGCTGAAGGGTATCGCAACTTGTCCCTTCAACCCATGCTTAAGACTTTTCACATCATTACTAAATTAATTGTTTGGATGCTTTTCAGTCTTTTCACCTAAAACAAGAACAATGAGTATTTATGTATTTTTGCAGCTTTTGCCAGAATATATTGACAGTTTTCATTTCATATCACATGCAAATTTTATGAATATGGGAGACTAATAAGAGGCTTAAGTCATACATTGCATAGGTCCAAATTTGCAGAAACTTTCTGTTTTACTTTTTCAATACAATTTCTATTTTCAAGAGATCAAGAGTTGTAAATAACTTTCATCATATACTCAATATTTGTTACTTAAATCCCCACAAATATATTCCTGGTAGAATAAGTATTGGATCAAGGAGACTGAAATTGTAGAGATTTAAACTTGAGAAAGGGTTGGGAAGCATAGAGATATGTTACTGATCTGTGAAATGTATCTCTCCTGCCCTTAGTTAGTCATTTTTATTTCTGAATAAAATCTAAAAGAGAAACACACAGAAATCCCTAATTCCTGAAAACAACAGTGTGACCCAAAGGTGAGGACTTTCCTGTGTAGTCTGTGGGCCTGGAGTGGACACTTGGCCCTTGAGTATGTGTGACTAGGGAGATATTCCCAAGACATGACTCTCAAGGACTTCAACCACCCCAGTTCCATGGTCTTTTGCTATCTGCACCTCTACTGAGTTAATAACCATTCTTCCTCTCAGTTCCTTTTGGTTTCATGCCCTTTGGGGACCACTGTTGTCTGTATTTTCACATCTGCTATAGATGTGTTTTGGTAGCTCAGTTTGAAACTCGATGGTTTCTATATAGGAATTCTACTACTGAGGAATTCTGGAAACTCCAATGTGAGAGTCAAAGATAGAGAGAGAGAGCCAATGGAGAGTTGGGATTCTGACGCAGTGGCCACATGGATCTCAGGTAACCTTATATGATGCTCTGTGCCTTCTGAGGGGCAAGATCTTAGAAGCCTCTCTCCAGGGAAAGATGCGGCTATGTGTCACCAGCAGATGCTGGACCCAGAACTGTGACAATGAAAGCCCCCCAGGGGATGAGTGAAAGGATGTGCTCCAGCATTCCCCACAGCTGCTATTGCTGCTGGTCCAAAGCCTTGTTCCTCCACCAGCATCTAAAAGAAAAATCTACTTAGAGTTTTAGTTTAATTTAATCAGGTTTGGGTTTGTAGGGAATGGTGCTTCCATAATATTCTGGGGTCAACCCCTTGTTTTCTTTTTTCTCTAGTTCTCTTTTCACTCTCTCAGAATATCCCTTCCTTATGAGCCTTCATTTATGGTATTTCTCTTAGAAGTTAAATGTAGAACCTGAAAAGGCTAAGGATATGAAGACTTTTACTCTTTCCATGTATTAGTCCTCCCATCCAGCTGAGTAGCAGAGAGCCTAGAACTTTTATGTGACATTCAGCAGTACTAGCTTTTAGACACAGACCTACAGGCCTTTGTACTTAGTACTGAATCAGCTACCCACAAACATATCAGCTCAGTTCTGGCCATGCTGTCCTGCAAGTTCATTTTATCCACCCATAGATTGCATTCCCCCTTCACCCAGCAGCTGCAGCGGCAACAGTGACAGCAGACAACTAAGTGCATTAGTTGTTTATTGTTGTGGTAGCTGTTGATATAACAAAATACCCTTAGTTTGTGGACTTGTAATTGGGCACCAACTTATGTGTATTAGTGTTAGTACTCAGAAGACTAAATGTGTTTCATTGGTCTAAAACCAAATGCTGGGAGATCTGATTTTTTTAAGTTTTTATTTTTTTATTTTTATTAATTACAGTTTATTCACTTTGTATCACACCTGTAGCTCCCTCCTCCCCCTCAATCCCACACTCCATTCCTCTTTCCACCCATGTCCCTCCCACAGACCACTGATAAGGGAGGTCTTCCTCTCTGCCTTCTGATCCTAGCCTATCAGGTCTCATCAGGACTGGCTGCACTGTCTTCCTCTGGACCTGGTAAGGCTGCACCCAACTCAGGGGGAGGTGATCAAAGAAGAGACCACTGAGTTCATGTCAGAGATGGTCCCTGTTCCCATTACTATAGAACCCACTTGAACACTGAACCACCATGGGCTACATCTGTGCAGGGGTTCTAGGTTATCTCTATGAATGGTCCTTGGTTGGAGTATCAGTCTCAGACATGAGTGACCCCAAAAATTCTACCAGAGAACTCCTACAGTTGATAATCACCTTCAGCAACGTGGCTGGATACAAAATTAGCTAAACAAACAAACAAACAACAACAACAACAAACAGTAGCCCTCCTGTATACAAAAGACAAAAGGGCTGAGACAGAAATTAGGGAAATAATACCCTTCACAATAGCCACAAAGGACATAAGTACCTTGGTGTGAATCTAACCAAGCAAGTCAAAGACTTGTATGAAAAAAAATTTCCAGTCTCTGAAGAAAGAAATAGAGAAATAGAAGAAGATATCAGAAGATGGAAAGATGTCCCATGCTCATGGCTTGGCAGGATTAACATAGTAAAAATGGCCATCTTTCCAAAAGCAATCTACAGATTCAATGCAATTCCCATCAAAATACCAACACAATTCTTTATAGACCTTGAAAGAAAAATTCTCAACTTCACATGGAATAATAAGAAACCCAAAATTTCTAAAACAATCCTCTACAATAAAAAAATCTTCTGGAGGTCTCTCCATCCCTGATCTCAAGGTGTATTATAGAGCAACAATAGTAAAAACTGCATAGTATTATTATAGAAACTGACTGGTAGATCAATGGAATTGAATAGAAGACCCTGAAATAAACCCATACACTTATGGACACCTGATTTATTTTTTTTATGGATGTTGTAACAGAGAATTTCTTCTTTTGCATTTTCAGCCTCTACAGGCTGTCTACATTCTTTAAAGCCCTTCCTTAAAGCCAACAAAGGCCTGTTAAAGCCTCTCCCATCACTGCACATGGACTCTTAGTGTTCTATGCTCCTCTTCTATAATTAATTTGTGGTGATATTGCTGACCTGATTAATCCATAACCATCTATTTTGAGGTGAAATGACAACCTCTCAATCCACCCTGCAATCTTAATAGTCCTTTTCTCTCTCCTGTTTATAGGACAAAGGCAATACAAACTTAACCCCCATTCTTTGAAAGTCTGTTGGAACTAGTTGACAATAAACAGATTAGTGGGATAAAGGGGCAAACAATTTTGTTAATATGTATAAGAACCATACAAAGTATGAAAATCAAACAATGCTGGGCACAATGGCTTATTCCTTCAATCTTGTCACTCAGGATCCAGAGTCAGCTTTGAGTTTGGGGAATCCTGGTATAAACAGTAGGCCAATCAAGGCTACAAAGTGAGATCCTGCCTCAACAACAACAGCAACAACAAATCAAAGAAGTCTCACAAGATTAAATAATTTATTTACAAGGAAGAGGAAAATAATATAAACAGGCATTTTAAAAGAGATAGGAAATAAATTTGAGAAGTTAGGAATGAGCCCAAAAATACTCACCAGGAACAACTTACCCTGGGGGTAACCTACCGTTAAGAGAAAATGGGGACTGAATGTTTGTGTAGGTAAAAGAAAGTCAATCCAGGGTCTGCCTGAGCTGCCAGCCACAGATGTAAAATCTGTTTGGGTTTGGTGTCTCCTTTGATAGCTGATTTGCTATGCAAATTCCAGCAGGTTCCCAGGACCTGAGACAAATGCAATTTGGGGGGAAGAAATTTTCTCAGTAGGATAAGTGCTTGGTGGAAGAAAGAAAGAAAGCTGGGCGAGCTTTTGGAAGACATCTACTTTTCCTGTAATTCTAACCACTTCAGTATTGTGAAGAGTCAAGCTTCAGGGAATCACTTTCTGAGCCCTGATGAGTGTAGTGTGACATGGATCCATAGACACATGTGTCTGTCAGGCTGTGGCCGCTTTAGTTCACTGCATGCTGCCTACATCTTTCTTTCAGGCTATGCTTTGCTCTGAGTGACACCATTTCATAAAAGAGTGGTTGACAACAATTTCACAACCAATGCTGAGACAGAAACAATGCTACTTTTCATCTGTTCATGTAAACAAACACCATTTATAGCACATAAACAATGAAGCGCAGACCTGCAATGAAACATTGATGCAAATAAATATAACCACATACAAACTGCTCCAACGAAGACAGAAATGCACATCAGCCCCTGAACTTCCAAGCACACTGAATGTCACAAGCCTGTCACCTGCATCCTACAGAGCATGATGCATCCCACTGTTAGACATCAGACCATCTGGCATATGCCATTGGATAAATAGATGACCAACCCAACCCTGTCCCTTTGGCTTCAGCTTGATATAAGTCTCTCGTTGATGTGGCACACTCCACTCACTCCCCAGACCTGGTTCTGCGCTTAGAGCCAGATTTCTGACTAGATTTGTTTATATACAAGCATCCACAGTGGTTCTCTTTACATCTGTATCAGTTCCATGTGCTTTTCTTCAGTAAAATTTATTAGAATTTAGTAGCCATTTAGCAGTCATTCTGTAACATATAGATTTGTCAAAATGTGATATGTGATCTAAGAATCAGAATTAATAATTCAGATTGGAATAAAAGAACCCATAATTACCCACGGCCAAGTTGACAAAGTGAAATCGATAGGACCTGGTGAATTAAAATTGAGATAATTTGTACATTCATTTATTTAATAAATCCCAGCACTATGGAAAGACATTTCTATCTGTGTTTCTGGCATACTCCAGCAACATACAGGTTCTAAAGGTGAAAAAGTCAACATGCTGGCCTGTCATATTTCCAAAGTCTAGAGTTTTCTACCTAAATAGACTCCAACTCACCTGGAGTGCAAACCCAGCTAGTGAGAACATCCTAGAGCCAAATGATGGTGAAGGGCTACAATGGAAGGAGGTGGGGAAGGCAGTTTGGACAGGCAGCCAGGAGGTCCACTCCAGTGCAGGTGAGACCCCCCACAGAGCCACGGAGAATTAGGCAGGACCTAAACAGAGCAGCCCACCAGCCTGGCTGGGAAAGCTTATATTGCTACTTTTGCCTCAGGGCTCTGTCTTGGGGAAGGCCCACACCACCAAAAGGAGAAAGAAGACACTGTGCTTCAATTTTATGTTTTAATAGGTTAATTGATATTTAAAGCTAAATTCTGTAAGATCTTTGATATTTCTGAGAAGTTACCATCACAGATGTTTCTGTTCTTTTACTGAATTTCATTTCACTTTATAGGCTAGCTTTAATTATTTCTGAAATTACATGCGAAAGAAGTGAAAGGAAGTTTTCAGCTTTACTGGAAACTTTTCTTTTTATGCATGCAAGCTAAGAACCATAACAGCATTCATTTGTAATTTCATTTACTCACCCAATGGATGATTTAAGGTCGTGGATAAAGAGCCCTCTGTGTGGTTACCTTGTTTTCACTATAAAAAGAAACCCCAAATCATTTAGGCTTGCTTTAAACTTCTAGAACAAAGTGAGTCTTCAGTTAGAATGATGTACAGTTTCCACCTGCCAAGGCTGGTGGCTAGCCCCAGTGCTTCTGAGTTGTGTCAACCTGAAGAACCAGAGGAATTTCTAAAATGACAAGTGCCAGGCAGACAGATAATTCCATGAACTGACTTTGGTGTTAAAGGGCATGAATATGGAACTCCACACAGTCTCCAGGGTTTAGGCAGCTTTAGTCTTACATCTCTAAACACTGGGCAGCTTTATTGTGAAGATCAGTTAAAAGTTTTGGAGATCTTTCTTTTCTTAGGTGAAGTTGTTCATCCAGTCTTACCACCCTGCAGTGCTTAACTAAGGTGCATCAACCAAACTTGAGAAGTGTTCTTCCCGAGTCTTTGTGTAATTTTATTATTTGTCTTTTTTGTTTGTTGTGTCTTATGAATGAGCCAAACAGGTACTGTCATGAACCCTTAACCATTGACAATTATTTACTTATTTTTTATTGACTTATTACTAGTGCATTATGGGCGAGAGAGCACAGGTGAGTGCTTGCCACTGTGTTGCTGAGGTCAGAGGACAACTTTCAACAGTTGGTTCTTGCCTTCCACCTTGATGAGGCAGGCACACTCTTTCCTGCCTCTGAAACTGAGCTGTATACACCAGGCTTGTCTGCATCTCCTGTGTGTCTTCCATCTTATCAGCTAGTTACTGGAATGGAATTATAGACACAGCTACCTCAACCAGCTTGTCTTTCCCTCTCAGTGACCCTGTAAAGCTTCATCTTTGGGATCTTAAATCCCCATTTCCACCCTTTCATGGAAGTGTTTGCTCCTTGTATTTCATTTTTCCTGAAAAGGGTACATACAACCCTCCCACACCATCTTCTCAACATTTTCCAGGGAGTGGAACAGAAGTGTCATGCAACAAACACAAGGCTGGTTGCTGGTTGATTAATTGAAAAGATATATTTAAAGAAAGTGATCATAAAGATGATTTATTCATGCCTTAAACACCTTTATATAACTTAAAACATATAAATTGACGTTCATTTGCCAATCTTTGATGTAAAATAAGATCTTTTCTCTTCCTCTGGGTCTGTTAATTGGCCTGATATGTTATCTCTCATAATAAATCACACTATTAATGTATCCCTTAAGATTCCTGACTTCAGTTTCTTTACATTGAAGCACAATTAATGTGGCTTTTGCAGCAATCTATTTGAAAAAGTTTCTATAGTTGCTTCAGTTTTTCCAATACTTTCGTAGCCACACCTCATTCAATGTGTCTCTATTGACTTGCTTTCATCAAAGCTTTTGGAAACATTCAAGTTATTTCTCATTGAAACATTTTTCTTCATGAACTCATATTTCATTGATTTGCATAAATCCAATTAACATAGCACTTCACTGCTTATATGATGACAATTAGAATGTCACCAATTTTGGTAATAATTGCAACTGATTCCTAGTAAACATGGGTGATCCTGGGCACAAAGAAGCCTAATGGGCTGAGGAGTAGAACATTTCTGGAGTTGTTGACTGTACTCCCATCCAACTAGCTGTTTGGCTTACAGTGAATGCCACCTGCACTGCTTTGGTATCTTATTTCCTCAAGTACCCATGTTCCCCTGCCTGAGAGAAGGCCCCAGAGCCATCCCCAAGGAATGAAACTCACAACAGCTGAGTGCAGATGGGTAAGTCCTGCTTTCCATCTTTGAAACTGTCTGCTTAGTCCCCCAACTTCCCATAGTCACATATCCAGTAGTAGTCCTTTAGGGCCTCCTTTCCCTAGTTTCCCCTAGGATGGCCTTCCAAATTAGAACAAAGAGTCAAACAAACAGTCCTTGTACTGGGATCTTTGATTATAGTTGTTCTATTAAGAAAACCCAGTCTAAGATACATACCATTAAAAGATAAAATACAGAGGGCTGAGAGAATTGATGGACTGGTGGCTGTAGTGGTTTGAATGAGGTTCAATTAGCCAAATGCTTGATCTCAGATAGATGGTACTGCTTGGGAAGGACTAGGAGGTGTGGCCTTGCTGGAAGAGCTGTGTCAGTGGATATATACTTTGCCATTTTAAAAGCCCATGCCATTACCAGTGAGGTTTCTCTCTGCCTCCAGCTTGTGGATCAGGATGTGTGCACTCAGCTACTGTTCCAGCGCCATGCCTGCCTGCTGCTGGTGTACTGGTCACCATGGTTGCCACGGCTCACCTTCTGAAACTATTAACTCCCAATAAACTCTTCTGTGAGGTGCCTTGGTTAGGATGTCTTGTTACAGCAGTGGAAAAGTAATTACGTCAGGGCATAGAATCTACAGAAGGCATCTTCCTTCATCGTGGGGACTCTAGCTTGTCTGTTCCACTTCAGAACGATACGCAATTTCTGTCCTTACAGTTAGACATGTAGTCTGTCTTTGTAGCTGGCATTTTGCCTTTTACTGCAAGAGTGGTAGTATGGTGTGTCCTAGGCAAGTGTTACAAGCTTCTAACTAGGACAAAAGTTTGACAATGTGTCTTTAACTTTCACTGGGTTTATAAGCTGGGCACTCTGGATTGCTGGCCCCCTTTTCATCTCTATTTCTGTTTCCTATCCTTATCTGTAACTCATATTCACCACAGACATCTAATATTTGTAGTCTGCAGTCCTTACTGCAAGAATACATCACTTTTCTGAGACTACCCTAGACTCAAGGACTAGAAGTCAAATCTCACTTCTTCTTTCTCTCTAGCTCTCCCCTTCCTCCATTCCCTTTACCTGTATTGCGTGATGGGTTTCATGTCTGTGTTAGTCTGTCTCATAGACTCCAGGTAATCTGCAGGCCTTTATGAATATTTTCCTGATAAATCTAACTTCCTATCACTTAGAGCCATCTAAATGTTTTTCTTCAAAGATACACAATATTGAATTAACGCTCTGTCAGAAACAGAACTAAACTATTGTACTCTCTCCTCCTTTCTTAAGAACCAGTATTTAGATTGTGAAGTGATTGAACCACTCCTCATTCTCTATTATTAATAGAAAATTGGCCATGAATTGCCAAGCCATGACTAGCACATTCCCCAACACAGCTGCGAATGCTTTATGCTGGATCATTTTCGATTTCTGAGAATAAAAGGAGGAAACGGTTCGGAGCTGGCCCCTCTCTAAACAGAACCATGTGTTACTCTTAACACAGAACCACTGCTCTGAAGAGAGAGCTGACAAAAAATAGTGCTACCTTCCACCAAGGCGTTTTCTTTTTTTTTCTTCCTTTCTTTTTGTAATCCCTGTTTATATGGTGTGGTGGATTTGACTGCTAGCTTTGAAAAGGTAGCCAATAAATATTTTTCTTTTTTAAAGCATTAATGAAACTAGTCTAAAATTCCTATGTGTTTGGTAAATGCTCCTGAATAATACACTGTAATCCATGACATCATCTTGCCTCAATTTGAAAGCACATTATATTTTATTCAGTATCTTTACCCATAATTTATCCATTTTAATATTCAAAGATCCTAATAAAGCACCTATTGGCATTCCCGTTTTATAGATGGAAGTATTCAGATAGACATATTGGTTATTATAAAGAAACAACACATGGAAAACTCAGTTGATCTTTTCCCTTCAGTAGATATTTAGCTCTGGCTTCTCCAGATTTGCTTTTCTTCTGGGATCCTTTATTCCTCAGGCAACCATTTCTTCCTGACTCCAGATAAAAGCCAGGGACTAGCTCCTGAACGCTGAGCTCTGTTGACACTGATGTTGCAGGTATATGAGAGCCATCCCTTAAGGAGTCTCAGTGGCGCTGGCATTGGGAGAATGCCAACTGGCATCAGGACAAGCTGTAAGACAAGGGAACGTTCCTATGGTTTTAAAGTACCTGGCTCCTATGTGTGAGGCTGGCTCATTTCAGCTACTTTCTGTTTTTCCATTTCCCCTCTTCTTTATTTTCTGATTTCTTTCCTACTTTCTTCCCTTCCTTCCAACCTCCTCCCCCCTCCATTTGTCACTGCCTCCCTCCCTCTATATCTTTCTTTCCTTTTTTCTTCCTAAGGGAGCATCTCCCTATGCTCCCCTAGCTGGCTTGGAGCCCATCATGTAGAGGGGTGTGTCCTCAAATTTGCAGTGGGATTCTTCTCTCTGCCTATTCAGTGCCAAAATCACAGTCATATACAACCACACCTGGATTTCTGCACATTTCTTAGATTGCCAACAAAGTTACTCTCTCAGTTAGGTCCTCCAGTTGGAATTTGTCACTTTTAATTAAAAAAAAAAATCCCACAATTTTCCTTGCCAGTGTATTATTTCATCTGATCTCTGCAAGAAAAGCATGACAAGTCCACCATAAGCACAATTTGATTTTCGAGTTGAATTAGTGGTAATTATGCTTATTGGAAACTAACAGATGAGCAACCTGATATCAGAACACATCTCTCTGTCTCTGTGTCTTTCTCTGTGTGTTTGTCTCTCTGTCTCTGTTTTGTGTGCTGTCTCTGTCTCTCTGTCTCTCTCCCTCTGTGTGTGTGTATCTGTCAATCTCTGTCTCTTTGTCTATCTGTGTGTTTGTCTGTCTCTGTCTGTGTATATGTGCTGTTTCTGTCTCTCTGTCTCTGTCTGTCTCTGTACATATGTGCTGTCTCTGTCTCTCCCTCTCTCTCTCTGTATATGTCTGTGTGTGTGTGTCTTTGACTCATTTTTCTTATACAGTACAACCTGGCCTTGAACTCACACTTCTTGTGACTCAGCCTCTCTAGTGATGGGTTATAGGTTGTTCTGTATTTCCCTTCCTTCTTTGGCAAGTCCTGTTCTTTTGTTCTTCTTTACCACTGTTTCTTTTGTTTGTTTTCAGTTTCTATTTATTTATTTGTTTGTTTGTTTTTATTGTTGAAGGCCAGAGAAGGCAAAACAATGAACTGATGAGCTAGTCAGCTGCTTGATTACAGCTACTTGATTAGACAAAATTTTTAATATCTTGAAAATAAATGTGTTATAAATATGTCCCTATCTTAAATTAAATAATATTTTTTAGTTTACTTCATCTCCAAGAAATTTCTATCTACTATGATTGCTGAGCACTTATTTTGCTGAAATGTCATTAGTGCTGGTGAGTGGAACAGATGTCTAAGGTGTGCTGCCTCAATCCTACACCCTCTGTTATTCCTCCTATACATAGTTGTTCCTATTATTCTTCTTACCAGAGAAAAATTCTTACACACTCCTCTAACATCTGGCAGGACCCCTTGTCCCAGGTATTGTACACTGCCAACTGTTGTCTCTTCTCTTGAGAGGACTGGTGTCTTCCTCTAAGAGCTGCCCCAGTCTGGACATCTGCAGATTGTGCTTCTTCCAGAGGCAGCTTTTAGCTGATGGGTCTTGGTACCATTCTCACTTTGCTCTTGTGAGGCCAAGTTGATACTAGATTTCTGCTGAAGCTACGTTAGTCTTCTCCTGATGTTTTCTGCTTTTGCCAGCCTGGCCTGAGAATGCTCTCACTTGAAGAGCTTTCCTTAGCAGGCTTTGCTGGCAGAGAGGACTTGTTGGCTAGTTAATTTTATTTTATTTTTTTTTAAACAAGCTAGGATCATCTGGAAAAAAGGGAACCTCTGTAGATATGACCTTCATTCACATTGTATTAAGGTATATTATCTCTGTATATTGGATTGTTAATTGCTGAACCAGCAGTGAGTTAAATGCTAACAGAGTCTGGTGTTGTCATTGCAATTGAGGAATCTCCTGTCTGAATGTTGTGTAAAAATTGCTCCCCATTTACTCTGATTGGTTAATAAAGAAGCGGAAGAACCTATGACTAGACAGAGGACACAGTAGGCAGGACTTCTGTTCCCAGTGTGGGGCTCCCAGTAGAGAGGGAGAGGAGAAGAAGATGGTTGCTGGGCCATGAGGAATAATCATGAGGACAATCTTGAGGAGTAGCCCAGGATGAGATTAGATGGCAAGTGAGATTAGATGGCATGGGGCACATGGCTAGGAATTAACCAGGATAGCAGAGATGGTTAGAATAGGTCAGTATCTGGCAGCTGTAGTGCTCTAAAGCTTCTCAATAAATGTGATAGGTCTCTGTCTCATTATTTGGAAGCTGAAGTGGGCATAGAAAAACTAAGCTTTTAATACAACAAACCTCAATGGAGAAAATGACTCCACCAGACTGGCCCTGAGGGAGGTCAGTGAGGCATTTTCTTAATGACTGCTGAGCGAGGCCCCAGCCCACCATGGGTAGCATCTCCTATAATCGCTGCCTGTTCCTGAATCTGTCAGATGAACTAACCCCTCCCCTCTCTCCTCAATGCTACTGTCTCAGCAACAGAAGGCAAACTGAACAGACATTTTCCTTTTTTGTGCTTTTTGCTCTTACATACTCTTCATATAAAAGTCATGTTTATCCCCCTACCAGCCCCTGTGCTCACCAATCACACACTTACCAGCTCTGTGGAAAGTGAACGGAAGGCTTGTGGTGTTGGGGTTTGATGTCAAGCATACATACTCCATAGCGTCTGCTGTTTCATAACTGGACAGACATGCCAGTGGGTCTGTGGAGAGACGCATGTCCTGCGTTCCCTGTAAGAGTATAGCAACAGCTGTGCTAATTTTAAATAGGAACAAAAACACCTGTGGATATAAAGGCGTTTTTTTTTTTTCTTCTTCAAAATGTCAGCCTATATGGAAAAGCATGCTGGAAACAGGAAAAGTGAACTATGTTATGATTTTCACATAAACTAAATGAAGGATCTTTGTAATACATATTAGATACTATTCTCTAGTGTTAATATGAATGTTTAATTGAGCCTCTTGGACAGCAAAGACAGGGGTGTCTCATATTCATGTCATGGTCAATGGGTGTTGCGCTGTGAATGAATGCCAGAGAGTTATCTCAGTAAAAGTACAAAGAACAAAGTAGAAAAACCAAAACTGAGAGTTATCTAGGAAGTGGGGTATGGACGTGAGTAACTGGGACAGAAACAGTGTTAGGGAGAAAATATGCAGGAGACAGAGAGTGCTAGGCAGGGAACTTGCTGGTAGTATTTTGTTTTTTAAGGTTGGTGGGCAAGTTTGGACAAAGGGAAGACATGTTTATTGAATGTGTATATTATTATAAAGATCTCAAAGTGCCCACTTATTTACATGTCTATGAAATGCATATAAGTATCGTCTCACCTTCCACTAGAGGAAGCCAGACTTAAAGTGAGCTAAGTTGCCCGGCACAGGCGGTGAGAGGTGCTGGCCTGGATTTCACACTCTTTTGCTTGGTTCTGGGTCACGGCATCCTGCACTGTGTTCTGGGCCAGCTGCTGAACTTGTTGAACCTTTGATCTTCTTGCATCCTCTCTATCCAGAGTTGGCAACCTGAAACTCTAACATCTCACTAATGCATTATAGCTAATTTTAAATCCAGTTGTCCAACTGGAATGACTGTTAAGACAATGCTGGGGCATCTGCCATATTTTCAGCCAGAAGTTGCCCCTTTCTGGAAGGTTGGTACATTCTGGCTTCTCAGTAGCAGGAATCATTGAACAGGTTCAGATCCAGTGACTCAGTAACAACCATAGTCTTGCAGGTGTTAACATGGTCCCTCTCAGCTTCAGCTGTTCCCACCAAGAGAACAGACATTGCTTAAGTCAGTTATCTCTGGAGTCTTTCTCCTTCCATTGGATACATTGTCCTCCTTTAAGTTTACTCAGATATGAGGCTAAATGACTGTAATGGCACCTCTACCATACTGACTTCCGAGCTTTTGGTTGTTAAATTTTGCTTTAGCTAGCATATAGTAAAAGGCCAAACGACTACCTTTTAGACAAATAATTCACAACCCTTTCATCCTCCAATGTGTGAGCCATTTCCTTTGTAGTTCTATAACATGTGCATTTATTCATAATTCCCTCATTCCATGCGTGCATGTAGTATATCATTTTAGGCTGGGAAAAGTTCCCTGAAGATCAGCATGGGTCTGCGAAACTTAAGCCTGAGCATATGATTTTTGCCCAGGGTTACACAATTACATGGAGGAAGGGTCAGACAAGTGCTCATCATGGTCATCACTGTGTCTTCCAGGCTTCTACTCCGATTCTAAAATATCAGTAATTTCTGCCATCTGTGTTGGTGTGGAGGCGATCTGAAGGCTCTTTCAACAAGAGCAAATCTTACCATAAGGATTTGAACAAAGAGAACTTACTCAAACTGGGCTTTGGGGAGAAACCATTGAACGTATAGAAGAAGCCAGCAGCAGAGAGGAAAGGAAGAAATTATTTCAGGCCAAATCCCAGCTTCAGCCTCATTTATCTCTTTAAGTTGTGTCAGGCGTACAGATGGCACCATATAGCTTCCTCCCCTTCCCTCTTTTCTTCTATTCTTCAACTTCCTCCTTCTCTCTTTTCTTCCCAACTCTTTGTCTTCTTTTAATAACATCTATTCCTATTTCTATTTCCAGTTTCAATAAATATTTCTTCGGGGCCTACTTCTGTCACCATTACTCTAAAACTAAAGGCACGTCAGTAAGAGGCCAGGGAGAGCAGCTTCCCTCACTCATGCTCAGCACAGATGAAAGGCATTTAAAGGTAATTACAATTCTCCTGGGGAGTCCATTAGCCATCTATTATTAGCCCATGCCAAAAGTCACAGCTATACTTTACTGCATCACACTGAATGCCTGAAACATGGCCCACACATTTAAGGTGCTGTGTTTAAGGTTAAGATTGGTCTGTCCTCAATCTATAGTCAGAGCATATTTTTCTCATTTCCTTCATAGTGAAGAGCACACATTCACACACATTAAAAAGGAATAAATTTAATTATGACTATGAACATAATGTCACATTCATTTCAATCTTGTAGAAAACCTGGTTAAACCTCCCAGAGGATCTCTCTTTGTGTCACAACATCATCTTCTTTGTGACAGATTTCACACTTCTTTTATATGATGGGGTAATGACTAAATTGCTACTAAGGGAAGTGGTATTTGTCTAATGGAAGAAAAATATTGGTGCAGTGGAAAAGATCCAAAACATTCTGAGTTCCTAAACCACTTTCTGACCCGAGGAGCAGAGTGCAGGTTATATTATTAATCAACATGCTCCCTCATCTTGGCAGAAAAGAAAGGGGTTTGTGGCTAATCCCAGCGAGGTACACTATGAAGAAAAAGGTGGCATGAATTCACTGAAATTTTCCATAATATATGTCCCATGCAAAAATGTAAGAGCACTTTCATGCCAAACATAAATTCAATAATGACATAATGAAATGCACACATCTGCAGAAAAGGGAAGCTATTTCGGTCCATTGAGAGATGTAATGTATCAAAGAACTAAAAAGCTCTCTTCAATGCCATAATTTTCTTCAAAAACAATCTGGAAGCATTTTGCTACTGTAAAATGTACCCATTAAAACTAATATTATCTACAATATTTTGAAAGACTCTAGATTGAGCTTTAATGTAATTCTTCATATATGTTTCCTGGCATAATGGAGAGACTAACAAGAAATTCCATATCTAATACCAAGTGCTGCCAGAGCTTTGCTGCAGTTCGACACTTCTCATCATAATTATTTTTTTATCCGTTCATGCATGGCTATTTAACAAATACAGATTACAGACCTACCCTATGCCAAGAATTGTAGAACTGTGAATGAAATGATAAAAAGAAGGACAATAGTTCAGACTTCATAGACCTTATATTAGGAGGAGGTATTTTAAACATTTTAAGTAAGAAATTCAGAGAACCATAAGTGCACTGAAGAAATAATGCAAAGCAATAAAAGAGAGAGAGCTATGGATTTGGATGTGGGAGTATCCGAAGCTTTTGTAGATACTGAAACATAGAAATGTAATATAGACAGCCATGTAGAATGAGGAAGTGTCATAGACCACTCTAGTCTCCGAAAAAATGTTAGAGAATCTATGTCAGATCAATGAGCCTATGCTAAGTCATGTACATCAGATGTACACTGTTGGGGCTCTGTTTGAGTTTGCTTGATAGTCTCTCTCTGGGTATGCAGACCCAAACTTTAGCTACCTACATTATTAATACTTATATCTGTCAGAGTTTCTTTCAAAGGTATTCTTTTAGAGTTACATTACAGGACCTACTTTGAGTAGAGTCACGAGCTTGTATTTCCTAAAAGGATTCAAAGCCAGTGATTTACTAGTAATAAATAAGAGCTCATTTTCTTGATTCCCAAGGAAGCTGACACTCATCTGATCTTAGATATGACAGCAATGAACATGTGATAATGTGCTGCTAAAGTTACGTGCTTCTTTGCCTGTCAGTGTTATTGTGTCAACAGACAACTAATCTAATGGGCCACTATGAGTTCAGAAGATAAGTAGGAAATTACTACTCTATAGGAAGTATCAATGATCTTGACAAGGCTTTCTCAATGTCAATAACAGCTAGATAACATGACTTGATTCTTCATTTATAAAAATGGTCAGGAAGTATACTGGTGAAGAAAAGGGAGTATAATGTTTTCTTCCAGTTGAAAGTAATAATCATTGATTTTCCCAGAAACCTTCTAGGGATGGTTACTGTGTATACAGATTTTAGCTATTAAGATATCAAGGACTGGTACCAGACCAATGAAAGATGTTATAAAATGAGTGCTTTCTAGTGTAACACAGGAAAAACACCTTTCAGGGAAAAAATGTAGTTGTTGGTGCCCCTGGGTAGAACTAGGCTGAGCACAAAGGAACAAAGCATTTATGTCCACAAGATAAAAATATTCTGAGTGGAAAAATACAGGTAGGCAAAATAGAAAGCATTTTTCACATAAAGGCTGCAATGACAACTAGTGTGTAGCCTCTTCTGAGTTCAACAAAAGATTCATTTCACCTAAGGATGGAGACACAGTGTAGGTGTTGACAGTGTTAGACCTGGAAGGATGTCCTTCTCTCCTTTGCATCTGAAACAGTTTGTTGATTCATGCTGAAGAAAGTTGATAAAAAAATTCTTAACATACATTTAGGTCTAATTCCAATTTTGTTTGTTTCCATTATGTCATCAGGCATTCATTTCAAGACTAGATTTGTGTTAATTGCTTGTGGGCTGATTGCTTGCCAAAGATAGGGACATGCCAATAATTAAACTTGGTTTCTGACTCAAGGGTTTAGGAAAAGCAAGGCAGGAAAGGTGTCCATAGAGTTGTTGATCAGCATGGCAAGCATCATAGCAGAGATGAGTACCAATTTCATTTGCTGTGAAGGAGGCACAAACATCAGAAACTGTGGGATGCAAAACTTAGGTCAGGATTCACAGAATCTAGGTCTCTGTGAATGAGCTTCAGGTCATTGGGTAAGCTAAAGGCTCATCAACTTCTTCCACTAGACCTAACACAAGCTTTCAAAGGCATACCCTAACACCTCTAAGCTGACTGTTGTCAGGGATGACTTCTGTGTTTCCTCATTGTCTGATTAGTGCAGCTGTTGCCAGGGGGCCATTTTCTGCTACTGATGATATTGTTATTGTAAGATTAATCGCTATTACAATTTAGAAATGGCTGGATTTGATGCCCTCTGTTTGGGCTGTTTAAATATTCATTGAATCTACGGAGGAGATAGAGAATGAGAGAACCTTCCTTGATGCCTTAGCTGGAGCAGGTACAATGACTTAAGGGATGTAGACTCTCACAGATGTATCCAACCTTGTGATATTGTGAGGCATTATTATTGACAAAGTTTATGCTCAAGAACCACATATTGGATTAGAAAAGAACAAATAAAACCATTATGTCTTGAGTTCATGGTTTGGTGCTAGACCACATTTGTAGGTATCCTTGCTCAGATGCGGCTGCATTGATACTGCAAGTCAGAGGTTATCCCTATGCTGTGGTGAGGTTCATTGTCTGGAGAGGCAGAGCTGAGCTGTGATTATTGTGCAAATGAATGACTGAGAATGTACTGCCAGAAAAATACCAGAGAGCGGGGAAATGGGACTGGAAGAAGCTACAGCGTAATCTAACTTCATTTGGAGTCCAGCCTCAGTCATAGTCCACAGGGAGCTCCAGAGTATAGATTATTCTAAAGCCTTGGTCATCTGGAGTCTCTGCCATACAATAGCAGTTTGTTAGCCTAGGCTTCTTTCCTTCTCTGGAGAGGTACGAGAAGCATGTATATTCTCCAGTTTCCATGTGGTGATTCTCCCACTCCAGGGAGAACCTCTAAAAGCACACATCTGCCTGCAGTCACAGCATCTGGGCCTGGGCCCGGTCAGGAGCAGTTCTAATACCAAGGTGTTATGCACACAGGAAGAGCTGACCAGGAGATGCCACCATGGAAAGCACAGTCCCAGAAGCCTCCTCCATGCATGCTGCTCTCATCACTCATAGTCTGGGAGGCTGGCAGGAGGCAATGAGGGAGGGGAGGGTGGGATAGGGAGGGGGTGGGGGAGGGGGATACGGCCGGGATACAAAGTATATAACCTGTGATTAATATAAAATAAAAATGTTAAAATTAAAAAAAGAAAAAAGAAAAAAAATGTCTGTTTTTATTATTTCTTCTGTAAAATGAAGGTACTTCCAGTGCCCCTTTTGGTGATGATAAAATGACGCATTTGATTCAAGAGTTTTTAGGAAAAAATGCTACCACTCTGCCATTTAAGAGATTTCACCACTTGTCTTGAAATATTTACCATAACTATTTCAGGCTACACAGACTGGGATTTCCCAGTTATCTTTGGCTCCTGCTGAACAAAGTTTGTTTCATTGTTCTGTAAATTCTCTCTCTTCACCCAAGGAGCAGGCTTCCTGAGTCATTAACAGCCAACAGAATCAAGCATTTACAATAATTGTAAATGTAAGCATTTACAATAACAAGCTAGAATCATAAAGCACATGCATGTTGTTTTATTGGAAAGATGGAGTCACATCAGAATCCCCTTAGACAGTGATGATAAAAACAAATGGTACACGCAGTGGCATAGAGGGAAGGGGCTTCTAAAAGAAGTTTATGAATACCGATATTTTCTTCCCTGCTTTTTATTTCTGTTATACTCTAATACTATGGAATTTTTTGCTATTTAAGACAATACAATAAATATGCAGCACTGTAAAACATGTGTGGTAGAGAAAAATAACCACACCAACATATTCCTGTGAAGAAAAAAATGCCCAAATAGCTCGTCTCTGAAAATAAAACAAAAACGAAAACCTCCCATAATTTTCATGTAGAAAAGACTATCTGAAAAATATTAGTGGTTAAAAATTAAATATGTGTAATGACATATACAGAAATTTAGAAAATAATTGAAATATATTACATAGGAAGCAAGAAGTGTTTGTTTGAAATGAGTAAACATCAGAAATCTGGAAAACTGTTGTGTATGGAACTAGTAAAATCAGGCCATTAATGAGTATGTGAAGGGGAGAGGCAATGGTTTTTCAATTTTGAAGATGTATCTTTTGTTAAGTAGCTGGGCAAGTTACTTCAATTATTGCAATTAGAATGTTGAAATAGATGTAATGAACCTGTGGCTCTTTGCCTTAGGGAGACAGTGCTGCTGTTGATATTGTTGTATGGCAAACCCATAGTGTTTCTTCATACTTGAACTGAGCCCCAGTTCAAGACATCTGCCTTCTATTAAAAACAACCTTATTGCTGTGAGTCAGAATAATCACAGATGATCCAAATGGTCTGACTTTGTAAAATGATTCTCATTGATCATATTTGCATACTTCTATTGTAAAGTAATTTTTAAAACATCTTGGGATGGATTCAAGTCTTATTAATAAGTGCTGAGGCAAATAAAATTATAAAACGCATAGGTAGGGATGGCCAAAAGCATGTGAAAATATGTTTGCTATTAATTAGAGAAAAAATTAAAACCATAGTAAAATATGCTTTCATGACCATATTGTTGGCAAAGACGTTTAAGTCTTATATCATCAAGTGTTAGACAAGAAGCTACTGTTAGTGGGAGTCAAAATTGGATCAACTGCTTTGGGGATGTATTTATCAATATCAAATGTTCAAGTACGTTTTGCAAACAGTAATATGTAACATAACACACTATATCCTTAAATAAGAATTGTTTCTTGCACCTGACAGAGTCATTCACACATTTATAATCTTGTATGTAAATCCAAGTCCAGATTGTCATGTGGTTGGGTTTTGGCTCTGGACTCTGGTTTAGGATGGCTCCTGAGCCACTTAGACTCTGAGCCACTTAGTCCTAAGATGTCTCTATTATGTTCTTCCAGTGAACAATGCACATTCTGTTCGCAGTGTCAGAGATGCAAGAGTGAGAGCATTCAGTTGCACAAGAAGAAAGCAGAACCATCTAACTCGTTATCAGGCCTCTGCCTACCATGTAATTTGCCAGAGGAGGGTGGAGAGTGGGGTTACTCTATTGTAGGAAAAAGGCATGACTGGGGACACTCATTCAACCTATCTGACAAAGAAACATGGAATAAATCCCACGAGGCAACATTTCCAATAACAAAATATTTGATATACACATATACAGAGACCTATATAAATTTATTTACTGAGGTATTGCTTATAGTTATGAAAAACTTTCAAAGATCTTAAATGTTAAAGAAGTTGATAAATTCACAATACAGACACGAGAGTGCAAAGACTTAAGTGAACTGGAGCCGTAACTAGCATGAGATGTGGATTTTTGTACTTATTATTATAAATATCCTCTCACATGTTCAATCCTGACTGAAGTTTTTCCTTCCTTCATTCCTCCCAGGTATCTGTCTGCACCACCTCTCTCCCCCAGATTCATGCCTCCTCCAATCCATTCAGAAAAGAGTAGACCTCCCAAGGATATGAATGGAACATGACATAACACGTTACAATAAGACGAGGCACAAACTCTCATCTCAAGGAAGGGGCAACATGGTAAAAGAAGAAGGGCCCCAACAGCAGGTGAAAGAGCCAGAGACACCGGCCACTTCCACTGCTAGGAGTCTCACAAGAACACCGAGCTACACAGCCATATATGTTGTAAGCCTAGCTCAGATGCGTGCAGGCTCTATGTTTGTTGCTTCAGTCTCCGTGAGCCCCTGCAAGGCCTGCTTGGTTGATTCTGTGGGCCATGTTCTCCTAGTGTCCTCAAACACTCTGGTTCGTACACTGTCTCTCTCCTCTGTTGCTGAGTCCCCAAACTCCACCTAATGTTTGGTTGTGGGTCTCTGCATCTGCTCTGTCAGCTGCTAGAAGAAGACTCTTTGTTGACAATTGAGCTAGGCTCTAGTCTATGAATACAGCAGAACATCATTAGGATTTATTTCATTAACCTTTTTTGGCCATTCATTTCTTTTTTATTTTATTTTACTTTTTAATATTAGTTACAGTTTATTAACTTTGTATCCCTGATGTATCCTGCTCCCTCATTCCCTCGGAACCCCACCCTCCCTCCCTCATGTCCTCCCTGCCCCTTTCTAAAATGACTTGTAGCATGTCAAAAAGGCAATTTGAAAAATAACATAAAAGCATGATACTATTTATGAAAACTGAAATAAACACATGTACAAAAGTCATCATTTGTTTAGAGAAATACAAGCAATAAATATCAATTAAATAGAAGAAGAAAGCATGAGAGAAAGGAATGGAAGAAATGAGATTGAGTTTTGTTTTACAATGTTTTTAACAAATTTATAGTACTATACTGAAGAATACTAATTAATAAAATAAGTTGCCTTAAACCCACTAGATTCCAAAATAATAAGCACAGAGCAACTATGATTTATTATTAAGAAATAGGTACTATCTAGGCAGATTCATGCTATTCTAATCCTACTATCCTCAAAACCCTCCTGAATGCCAATCACTTGCCAACCTAATGACTGTCAGGAGGCTCCTGATCTACCATCTGTCCTTATGGCTATCTGTTGATTGTCCATCTTGCCTCATGGTCACGCCTTTCTCTCTGGTTCCTCTCTTCCTGTTTCTTCTTCTTCTTTCCTGTCCTAATGATCTCTTGATCCCAAGCCCAGAAACCTAAACTCCACCTACCTCTCTTCTGCCCAGTATAGGCTTGAATGTTTTTATTAGCCAATCAGGGATAACTGGGAAACATTCCTTATCATTATATGGTTACAGGAGATAGTTCAATATTCATAACAATGGTGGTAGCAGAATGGTAACCAGATGTCAAGACACTAAAATCAGCATCTGAAAACACAGTGAAGGAGACCCTCCTCCAACAAGATAAGGGTTCTGATATATTTCCTTTCAATTTTTAGATAAGTAACTAAGTTTATGTACTGTTTTAAACCAAAGTGAGTCTACTTAGACAATATACAACTGATTTTTATGCTCTTATCTGCTGTATGACTTTTGATTACTGGTTTTAATCCTCTTAAATATAAAGTAGTTATTCATACATTAGGAAAGGATATCCAATATAATTACAAACAAAAGAATGTGTGGATGGCTTTATGTGTATCTTAGAAAATAGATTTTTTTGAGGTCCTTCCACTCTTTAATCTGGGTTAATGGTGATACAATGAATGTTGAAAAGACAAGGTGACTTCAACCCCTCCCCCACATTAACAGAGGAAGACAATGCAGCCACTCCTGATGAGACCTAATATACTAGGATCAGAAGGAAGGAAAAGAAGACTTCCCCTATCAGTGGACTTGGGGAGAGACATGTGTGGAGAAGGGAGAGGAAAGGAAGGGTTGGGAGGGGAGGAGGGAGGGAGCTATGGGGGGGGGGGATACAAAGTGAATAAAGTGTAATTAATAAAAAATTAGAAAATAGATTTTAAGTCAAGAATTTTCAAGAGACACAGATGGTCAGTATAGCAAGAAGATATAACAACTGTAAACATACATGTACACTTAGCATTAGAGTACCACGATATTTATAAAAAACATTGGTAGAACTGAAGGGAGAAATAGATAGCAACACAATATTCTAAGAGAGTTCCATACTTCACTTTTGATAATGAAAATGACAGGCAGTCCAAAAATCAATAAGGAAACAGTAGAGGTGAAGAACATTGCAGCATTATTTTTAAGCACACAGAACACTCTAGGACAGAACCCATCCCAACAGCCCTAAGAGATTGAAAAGAATGTGATCAGTGTCTTCCTTCACAGTGAAATGTAAAGGAAGTCAATATCAGAAAGAAAGCCAGAAAATTTACAATTATGTGGAGATTAATTGACAGACTCTTGAATAAACAAGGAGCCAAAGAGGCAGGAAAGAAAAGTAAACAATGTTTTGGAACAAGGCATATCATACCCAAGCTTAGGAGATGTGTCAGTGTCATTACTAAAAGAAATTCTACTGTGATGATGCATGCCTGCTTTCAAAAAGAATTCAAATAAACATTGCACCTCAGCAACTAGAAAAAGAAATAAACACAAATTTAGCAGAGGGAAGCACAACACAAGAAAAAAAATAAATGAAATGAAGACAAGATTCAAAAAGTCAATGCAAATAATATGTTCTTTGAAAAGAAAAGCAAAATGACATGCCCTTAGGCCAGTGGTTCCCAGCCTTCCTAATGCTTTTAGCCCTTCAATACAGTTCCTCATGTCATGGTGACCCAACCTTAAATTATTTTTGTAGCTACTTCTTAACTGTAATTTTAATACTGTTATGCGTTGTAATGTAAACATATATGTTTTCCAATGCTTTTAGGTGACCCCTGTGAAGAGTTGAGAACCACGGCTTATCTAGACTAAGAAAAGAAAAAGAGAGAATATTTAAGTTGTTGGCACACAAATAGAGTCACTCGAACTTCCTATAAATGATTATGTCAATCACTTAAAAATCATGAAAAAATTGGTTTGTTCATAGAAACATACAACAGGTCAAACTTAAATAGGAAATTTGAAGAGCTCTATAAGCAATGAGGAGATTTATTATTAATCAAAACCTGAAGTAAATTCATAACTAGATAGCTTCCTTTGCGGATTTTATCAGACACCAAATGAATCAATGTCTGTCCTTAATCTCTCCCCCAAATCAATTATACGGGGCACTTAACTTCATTTTAAGAAGCCAGCAGTACACTGATACTAAAACAAAACCAAGAAACTACAGAAAATGACCATTCAAATTCTCACTGTTGAAGATATGAGAATCTTCAACAAAGTACTAGGAAACAAAACACAACACCATAAAATTATTCAAATACTACTACCCACTAAATTTTATCTCTGGATGCAATGTAGCACAATCAGTGTGATATGCACCTCCGTCTTAGTTTGATGGCTCAACTTCATGGGTCAGTTTTCAAATGGACCAGACTACCAGAGAACACAATGGCACCTTCAGAAAGCAGCTGACAAGCTTTACCCCAAGAATGGTCAAAAACTATGATCACTGATCTACATCTCCAGTACACAAGAAAAACCTTATTTTCTAGTTTCTGAGTCAACACATCTGGAACTGAGGCTCATGTATGCTTCAACAAGCCTTCTATTGTTCTTGGCGCATACTTGCTTTTCAAGAGAACCACCATCACCTCTTCCTAGGTAATACATGTTGCATCTAAGTAATGGATTAATCATCAAAAAATGTAAATGTGTGCTTGCTCTACTTCTGTAGAGAAATGTCCATGCATGGTTTCTATGGGACAATGAATGAAAAATGGACTCTGAATGCTCTTGCTCTGAAATATGTGACTTCATTGGATCATTGCACAGCAGCAACAAACTTGGAAACTGAGAAAATGAAAAACATTTATTTGCACTGATAACTCTCACACTTCTGAGTGTAGATTGGATACCTCTTTTAATGGAAGACATTGTATAGCTTACTTTGTCACAAAATATACATCACCATCTATTTTACGGATTTGATTGAAAGATGGGAGACAGTTCAGCTTCAAATCACAGTTTTATTTGCTTTAATGAAATAAAATGCCTGTGGAATTTAATGGAATATGCCTCATAAAAACTAATTTAACTTTTATTCTAGTGGCCACATCTATCAAACAGTAATTTTCAATGAAGGTTGAAATTCTGTAAAATTTAATCACCAACTATGGAGAAAATAGCTCGCTATGAAATAAATGTATTACAACTTCCATTTGGAATCCATTTGGTATTATTTTACTTGCCTAGTAGACTTCTGAGGAGCCTTTGCCTGCTCCAAAGAACATGTATTCATTCTGGTAATTATGTCTATTTTCTTCACGTACTACTAACGCTGATATGTCAGACCAGCAAGTATGAGGAACACTAAATATTTACTACGAATCATTGCAGGTAGCAAGGGCTAATTATGAAACAAATCAGACACAGCTATTGATAATGTCATATTTACATGACAGGGACACAGAAATAAATTCAAACTTCTCTAACATGTAAGAGTCTGACTAATGCCACAAACGAAACCGGAGCAAGTTGGCAGTGCTGCATATTGGTTAGCCCAGAGGAATCTCTGAAGTAGGGAAATAGAAGGAAGCTTAGAAAAGACTACAAAGTCCCAAGGAGAGCATGTCAAGGTGTCAGGGGAACAGTGACTGGGTCATTTGGCTGAAGCTGAGATGGAAGGGACAAGTGCCTCAGAGTACAGCATAAATCTATCTTATTTAGTAATTTATGAACAGTTAGCCATTTTTTTCTGCCAAAAGGAGATTTTGGAGCCTTGTCTCAAATCAATCACCTTCATTTCTTAAGTCATGTATTAATTTTTAGGCTGAAAAAATAATGTCATTAGAAAAACCTGCCCTCCTGTCAGGATTAGTGAGCTCTTTATTTGATGTCTGCAATAATGTGTTGAGTTGGATGTGGCAAAAGAAATCACTTTGCAGATAATTAGGCCATATTTTTGTTTCTTTTGGGGGCTTCCTTTTATTATAGTGGGATCTACAGCTGTTTCTCCATGGGTGGGGCCCGGTTTGGCATGGCTCATAGGAATGTGTTCCAAATTCCCTCAGTTTTTAGCCTGATATCGTCTTGTGAATGTTACTGAAGTCTCTTTCAATTCATATCTTGGATTGTTTTGGACACATGGCTAGCTTTAGACAAAGGTGAGGTGTTTGAAACTATATTGGAAAGAACAAACCATGGGAGAACAAATCAAATTCGCAGTGCTGATCATGTCTGTAACTATAGAAAACCCTGCAGAATTGTGCTCAACTCATGCCTTGTGCCTTAGATTATTAACCACAATGTGTTAGAGTGCATCCTTCTAAAGTATTCTCTCAGTACTCTTTTCTATTGAGTTGGACTATCAGATGACCTGGGCATACCTAGATCCACCCGAGTACCTTAGACCAACATCTCCAGTCTGGTGTCTAGGTACCGGCCCTTGAAAGTGTTGCTACTGTATTCTAACTTGCAGAAGCCCAAGAACCACTGAGCCTCCCTTGCAATTGGGAATCTTCTGCCCAAACCCTAAGTGAAATCCCTCTGTGAACCATGCACCTCTGCTCTATAACACCCGGTGTGGGTGTGGGGGTCACATTCCTTTGTGGCAATAATTATTTAGAATTTATCTTCCTCAGACATTTCTCAAAGTGGTTCCTTAAAGGCTTGCTTACTGTGACATCCATCACTGGTCATCCTGGTGTTTTGCTACCACAAATAATGATTTAACCGTAGTTAAATTATTTCCTCACTTTGTTTTCTGCGTTAATGAAGTGACCTTTATCCATGACCAGCCGGGCACTGATTGAGGTCACTTAAGGCAAATTTATCTTCTCTAAATAGGGTTTTGTGGCTTAAACTCAAGTAATTGATTAGACATCCCCTAATGAGTGACACATTGTAAGGTTGTAAATATAAAACAAGTCCGTATTTTTCTACCATGCAGTTTTTTTTTCCTATTTGTGAACATGACTCTTGTTCTATGTGCAGGAAAGCATACAATGTTTTAGAAAGTGTGTAGCTGCATAGCTTTAATAGTGCTATATGGTGCTATGCATGCTGTCATGGAGGAAAAGTAATCATTAATCTAACCCAGCTGTGAGCACCGTGAGCTAGAGTAACAGCCGAGTCTTGTAAGACATGCCCGCTGCTGCAGTGATGGCGCGGATGTCATGGTTTAAGCAGGTTTAAGACTGTTCCGCAAGATGAAACCTAGACTTCGTACCAATTCTGGACCAGGAACCTGATGCCAGGCAAGACCTAGGCCTTAGGGGAGAGCTCACTAATATTTTTATGGTAAAAGGACATAATATTACACAGACCTCTAACCACTTATGGTTAACTTTCCTCAGAGAAGCTTCTGTTTGCAGTAGCTGGCAGCCAACAAAAAGGCAAATAACTGGTCAAAGTGCAAAGAATAAGAAACTGTAGAACACAGAACCACAAATAAGACTGGTATGTTATACTCCTTCCTCCTAAGGCTCCAGGATCATTTCAGAAGATGAGGCAACAGGTGTGTAAGAGTCAGAGGCAAGTGGATGGCTACAAGAAACAGTATCTTGCAGACTCAGCAGAGAGTGTGTACATAGGGGCTCACCAAGGTTGTGACAGCATGAGTCTGACCTGTGTAAACTCATGCCAGGCTAAATGGCAGCATGAAGATGGGAGGTAAGCAGCTACTGGCAACTGATAGCTCTAGGAGGAGAGTCAATTTTCTTTAAGAATATGGCAGAAGGTCACATGTCGAAGAATATGTAGGTGGCACAAATTGGCCTTGATTTAAAAACAAAAACAAGGTCTGTAAAGAATTATGTTGGTATTTTGACAGGAATTGCATTGAATCTGTAGATTACTTTGGCAGGATGGCCATTTTCACTATGTTAATCCTACTGATCCATGAGCATTGGAGATCTTTCCATCTTCTGATATTTTCTTCAATTTCTTTCTTCAGAGACTTGAACTTTTTTTTTTCAAACAGGTCTTTCACTTGTTTGGTTAGAGTCACACCAAGGTGTTTATGTTATTAGTGACTACTGTGAAGGGTGTTGTTTCCCTAATTTCTTTCTTGGCCCTTTTGTCTTTGGTATGCAGGAGGGCTTCTGATTTTTTGAGTTAATTTTGTACCCAGCCACTTTGCTGAAGGTGTTTTATCATATGAAGGAAATCTCTGTTTGAATTTTTGGGGTAACTCAGTTATACTATCATATCATCTTTGAATAGTGATACTTTGACTTCTTCCTTACCAATTTCTATCCCCTTGATCTCCTTTAGTTGTCTTATTGCTCTAGCTAGGACTTCAAATACTATGTTGAAGAGATAAGGAGGGAGTGGGCAGCCTTGCATTGTCCCTGATTTCAGTGGGATTGATTTGAGTTTCTCTCCATTGAGTTTGATGTTGGCTATAGGCTTGCTGTATATTGTACTGACTATGTTCAGGTATTTGCATTGTATCCCTGATCTCTCCAAGACTTTAAACATGAATGGGTGTTGGATTTTGTCAAATGCTTTTTCAGCATCTAAGGAGATGATAATGTGGCTTTTCTCCTAAAGTTGGTTTATATGGTGGATTACATTGATAGATTTCTGTATGTTGAACCACCCTTGCATGCCTGGGATAAAGCCTACTTGGTCATGGTGGATGATATCTTTGATGTGTTCTTGGATTTGGTTTGCCAGTATTTTATTGAGTATTTTTGTATCAATGTTCATAAAAGAGATAGGTCTGAAGTTCTCTTTTTTTTGTTGGGTCTTTGTGTGGTTTAGGTTTCAAGGTGACTGTGGCTTCATAGAATGAGTTTGGTAAGATTCCTTTTCTTTCTATTTTGTGGAATAATTTGAAGAGATTGGAGTTAGCTCTTCTCTGAAGGTCTGGTAGAATTCTGTGCTGAAACCATCTGTCCCTGGGCTTTTTTGGGGAAGAGAGACTGCTTCTATTTCATTGGAGGATACAGGACTATTCAATTTTTCTACTTGATCTTGATTTAGTTTTGGTAAATGGAATATATGAAGAAACAACCCAGATGTCCCTTTATAGAGGAATGGATTCAGAAATTGTGGTATATTGATACAAGGGAATAGTATTCAGCAACTAAAAACAAAGAAATCATGAAATTTGCAGGCAAATGGTGGGATCTAGAAAAGATCATCCTGAGTGAGGTATTCTAGAAGCAGAAAGACACACAGTATATACTCACTTGTAAGTGGATACTAGACCTATAAGATAGGATAAACATACTAAAATTTGTGTACCTAAAGAAACTAAACAAGGAGGAGGACCCAGAGTAAGATGATAAATCCTCACTTAGAAATACAATGGGATGGACATTGGAAGAAGGAAAAAACAAGAGACAGGACAGGAGCCTACCATTGAGGGCTTATGAAGGCTCTACCTAGCAGTGTATCAAAGCCAATGTTGAGACTCATAACCAAACTTTGGGCAGAGTGCAGGGAGTCATATGAAAGAACGGGGAGTTAGTAAGACCTGGAGAGGACAGAAGCTCCACAAGTACCAAACATATCTAGGCACAGGGGCCTTTTCTGAGACTGTTTCTCCAACCAAGGACTATGCATGGATATAACCTAGAACCCCTGCTTGGATGGAGCCCAGGGCAGCTCAGTATCCAAGTGGGTACCCTAGTAAGGGGAACAGGGACTGTCTCTAACATGAACTCAGTGGCTGGCTCTTTAACTCCCCACCCTCCAAGGGAGGAGCAGCTTTGCCAGGCTACAGAGGAGACAATGCAGCCAGTCCTGATGAGACCTGATAATCTAGGGTCAGATTGAAAGGGAGGAGGACTTCCCCTATCAGTGGATTTACAGAGGGGCAGCGAGTGGATGATGGAAGGAGGGTGGGGTTGGGAGGGAATGAGAGAGGGAGCTACAGCTGGGATGCAAAGCAAATAAAATGTAATTAATGTAAAAAATAATTTAAAAAGCAGAACAAAACCAAAACAAAGTAGTGTGAGTAAAGATAGAGGTGTGTATCTGAGAGGAGTTGTGGGAGTGGGTGAATCTAATCAAGATACATCCTACAAAATACTCCAAGAACTCATAAAACATTTAAAACTGAAATCGAATTAAAAAGTATGCTATCTTCTGTCCTGTACTGCATGCCTGTGAATAAAGTGACTATATGGGATTGTCTCACACTAAATGTATCTCTAGGACCTAGCACTGAGTAATAATTAAATATTTAACACCTAGCTGTTGGATTGATAAACTCGAACAAAGAGAATTACTCTAGGGCTTTATTTTATTTTTTTAGATATTTCTGATACAGGAAACAAGAAAAATTATTATCATTTGAATCTTAAATGTTGTCCAAAAGGCTGTATGTTGAAATCCTGCTCCCCAGATAATGGGCCTGTTGAAAGTGGCAGAGCCTTTAGAAGATGGATCTATTCTAAGGAAGTTAGCTCACTGGGGAGTGGCCTTAAGGACATATTAAGGTCCAAAATTCCCCTCTTCTCTCTCTTTCTCTTTCTTTCTCTCTCTGCTTCTCAGCTGCTATAAGATAAACAGTATTCCACCATAATTTGTTCCCACATGCACACACATTGATGAACTCTGGTAGAACAAGTTCAAATCAATAAGACCAAGTGAGCATGGACTGAAAATTGAAACCATGAGACAAAATAAATCTTCCCTTCACATCACTTTATCAAGTGTGTTGTCACATATGGATGCTGCCTAATGTAGACAGTGAAATAATTTCTGGCTAAATAAGAATACCACTTTCAATACAAGATGTTGGTAAATATTGGAGCTTAGATCCCAAAACAGATAAAATAATAACTTTAACAGATATAGACTATAGAAAAATAATTTTAAATTTTAACTGAAGTTTACTGATAGGATATGCATAATTTAAAACTTCTTTCATCATATTTCTGATAATTTTATTAAAATAAAAACCTTGTGTATTAGTCAGGGTTCTCTAGAATAAACAGAACTTACAGAATGAATTTCTCTCTTTAAATTTATCTATTTCTCTCTATATATCTACCTACTTATTATCTATCTATCATCTATCTATCTATCTATCTATCTATCTATCTATCTATCTATCTATTTATCTATCTATCTAAAGGGGATTTATTGGAATGACTTACAGGCTTCAGTCTAGCTAATCTAATAATGGCTGGCTGTGAACAAGAAGTCCAGAAATCCTGTAGTTTCTCATTCCACAAGGTTGGATGTCTCAACTGGTCTGCAGGATATGCTGGAATCTCAAATGAGCAGGCTGAAATGCCAGTGAAAGAGTCGATGACATAGCAATGTAAGAAGTCAACAAAATGCCAAAGCTTTCTCCCTCTATGTCCTTGTATAGAATTACAGTAGAAGTCATGGCCCAGATTTAAGGTATATCTTCCCTTCTCAAGATCCAGAACAATGATATGTTTCTTTCTACCTCAAAGGTCCGAACATGAAGTGGATTCACCCACTTCAGACCAAGCGGGGTGGGGGAGAAAACTCTCCCAGGTGTGGCCTCCATTTCTGGATTGTAGTTAATTTCAGTTGTTGTCAAATTGACAATAATGTCCTTTACAACTTCCTAAGCAATCACAATGGGGGACACTTTCTTTAATACTTTTGTGTTTCCCATCCCTATTGTGTGTGTGCTTGGATGTATGCATTTCTTTGGGTGCAGTTAAAATAATCTCTGTTCTCACTTGAAATTCTCTAGCATGCGCTCTTAATAAAGCATCATATTCAATAATAAAGTAATCATATTCAAGTTAAAACTTTGAAAATTTAAACTCAATAATTTTGTATTATTAAATGTTTTAACTGACCTGTTTCCAAAGAATGAAATAAATAATGTAAAACCAAGAGAAAATATTGAAACGATAAGAAGGAATTGTTAGAATAGATGATAGCATCACTAACAGAATGAAGATCCCAACGGATTTTGGAAGGACAAGGGTAGCTGTAATAGACAATTGGCCTCTTGTTTTGTTTGACCGTCTTGTTGTATATTTCAGGCTGCGCCTGAGCTCTCCATCTCTTATCTCAGCCTCCCTAGTGCTGGGATTATAGCTGTATGCTTGTGACTCTGACTACAGTTGTTGATCAGTGCGAGTCCAGAAGTCAACATCCAAGTATTTCCATAATGTGTCCTGTGAATATGACTCAGAGCCGAATTGAATGATGGAAACTATGGATCTGACAGACCACTTGATAAAAAGCCCATGGAACAGTGGTTCCTGCCCTCTTCCATCATCCTTTAGTTCAGCTGTGGGATTCAGTCCCAGATAAAACCATAAAGGGTCCATATAAGTGTAGGTTTTAGGTAGAGTCCGGGCACCCAGATGTGAGCTCTTCAGTTGGGGATACATCATACATTGGCATTTGGAATAAAGACACAGCTTCCAGAGCCTGTTGTTGAGAAGAGCTGTAAGAAGCACATGCTAACTGCCCATTCTCTTGTCATACCCATGCATTTGCCATACTCCTCTGTACTATGGAAGCTGGGAAGGTCCGATTCCATCCAAGCCTGATGCTGATGTCATTCACACAGTCCTTCTACACAAATAATTTGATGTTAATTACTTTCAGATATTTAAAGAAGAGCAGCAATTACCAGGAGAAAGAGCTAGAAGTTCAGGAGGCCTGAGGCAATATGGAAGTGACATAAGAGAAGCAAAAGTTCCTCACTCAGCAAGTATTGCAGAGGCTGCTGTGTTTGTGGAAACAGAAATTTTCTCCTATTTAAAAACACAAAATTTATTGTGTGAATTTAAAGATGTATAATGTTGATCTTGTAAACTATATACATAAATAGAAAATTGACTAGTAGGGTAGAATTAATCACTGTTTCCATCATCTCACACTTACTTTCTCTCCTGTGGCAGAAGCAGATTAATTGTAACCATTTAGTCAATTTTGAATAATGCAGTCTTATTAAATGTGACCTTCATGTTGTACATTTGATCTTTCAACTCTTGCATATTTGTTATTTTGTACCTCTTGACCTATATCCTCATTTCTTTTGCCAACCCAAGCCCAATAAACCTATTTATCCTGTACATTTATATTATATATATTTGATCTTTTTAAGATTTCACATGTAAATTGGATCATCAAATATTTCCATGTGTCCTGTTTTACTTAGTATGATGTTTCCAAGCCCAGCTATGTTTTGGGAGTTATCTTTGTTTCTGAAGCCTTAATAACATCTCTTTATATGTAACAGATACATGAAGAAAAACTTAGGGTAAATCTTCATTGTGTTAGTAACGTCTCCATTTTTGTAAGCACAATACCTGTGTCAGAGTTTTGGAAACTTTACTGTACTGTAGCAGGAAGGGCTTCACAGAGTGTACGGTGGGGACCAAGGCAAGGCTGTTCAACACCATGGTGGACAAACTCGAGCAGCATGACAGAAACCAGGGGCCGTAAACCTGGAACTGGAAGCGTGCCCTCCTCCTCCCTGCTAGGCTGCATTCCATAAAGGGCCGCAGCCCGCCAAAACAGCATCAACAAGCGGGAAACACACTTGTCAGCAACCAAGATTAAAGACACAGGGCACGTCTCCAATCCACAATGTCCCATGCTTTCTCTTCTGCTTGTAGGTATTAGGATCATGGAGAGAGAGTAATGAGAGCAGCTAATGGGCTCAGGAAGCATGCGATCACAACCAATATATGGATGTTTTAGACTACAGTTTTCTGAAACTAGAAAATCTATACATACTTGAAAATTAAATAACAGACTCCTTGTCAGTGAATGGCTAAATTAAGCAATCAATAGGGGGAGTTAGAAAAACATCTTAACACAGGGATTGGGAGTGTAGTTCACTAGCAGAATATGTGCTTAGATTCTGTCAGACTCTGGCTTTAAAAGGCCCTGAGTGATAGCAAATAACAAAATAAAATAAGAACAAATAACTAAGTAGGTAGGCATCAGTAAATTATTTCAATATAGTGGTTCATACAAATCAACATACAAAATTAAATTGTGTTTTTTACACTAACAATGACTTATCCCCCAAAGGAAATTACAATAGAAATCCAATTTTAATAGCAACAAAAATAATAAAACACATAGGAATAAACAATGTAGTTGGTGAAAATTTATACACAGAGGCCACTAAATACTTCAGAGCTTCTTAACCACTAAGAAGGGTTCTTTCCACTAAGGACCCTGTATTTACCACCGAAACTTTTACTTGCTTCCAGGAATGTGGGTATATAAAATAAATACACAAATCAGACGTTTATTTAAAACATATCATTAAAAACTATTTGAAAACTTCTTTGGTACAGGTAATTTTACCATGATTATGATGATATGCTGGTTTATTTTTACATAAAGAATCAAATTTTGCTTGAATTTCATCCTGTAGGACATACAGTCTTCAGATTTTTCAGAGGTAGTTGACATTTTTATCTTATAATTATCAATGCTGAGAATACCTGTTAGCAAAAATATATAGTTCAAATGTCAGAAATAATGCTTCAGGCAAGTTCATATTTTTAGAAATTCTGTCCTAATCCCAAGCCAAATAAATTAGTATAAGTAATTGTCCCACCTCAGAGCTGTGTGGTTCCTGAGCTCCTATGTCTCTTCCCTTAGGACATTGTCCCACCTCAAAGCTGTGTGGTTCCTGGGCTCGCAAGTTCCAGGATACCCTTCCATCCCAGCAGGAAGACCAACAGTAATTCCTATGAAACATAGTTTATAATCTCAAACAAACTATTTAAAAATAAAATACTATAACATAATACAATTCAAAGATATACTAATTTGATACATATAAATGGTGGTAGCAGTATATTAAAAACATTTCTATAACCAAACCAACATGTTTTTTTAGCAGCAGATAACATGCTGGCTACACAATGGAAGTCCTATAACTCATAACATATCCTGAATCTAAATTGGTATGTCAGGCCCCATCCCTGGTGTTGTATTTTGTATTACTTACATGGAATACAAAGCTAAATTGTAAAGTTTGTTTGAAACAAAGGACCCTAAGTAAAAAATTTGCAGGAACAAAGAAGAAAGCTAGGGGTTATACACTTGAATTCAGAAAATATTTGAAAGCTTCAGTAATTAAAATGATATGGTATCAGAACAAAGAGACATGTAGATGAGGCACAGAAAAGAAGAACTCCAAACAAGCCTTCTCATTATGGTCTGGTCTCCACAGAGGGCCTAGAGGGCAGAATAGCCAGTACAGTGTCAACAAGAGGTGCTGAAAATGCTGCACACCTCTTGCAAACTAGTCAAGTCAGATGCTCTTTCCACACCACACAGCAATCAACTGAAATCAATGGCTTCAATGTATCACCTGCAACTTCAAAAGACTAAAATTCTAGGATCTTGTGGAAAATAAAGTTTCCCAAAGGAAGTAGGTCACAAGTTTCCTGGTGTTTTGTGAGTGATTTGATGATCATTACACAAAGACACAAGCAATAAAAATGGAAATAGGTGTCAACACACAAGGTATCTACAATGGGAAAGAAGCAGCAACTTGAGAAGGCAGATACATATGGAGAACACTTGAGAGCGCTATTATTACGGGAGACTATCCCAGATACACAAGGCATTTCGGTAGATTCATAGAAAAATGACGTAAGATTCGGTTTTAAACATTTTTTCAGAGGAATTAGAATAGACACTTTCCCCCCAAAGATGTGCAGAGGGCTACAGGGCCAGGAAAACATGCTTCATATCACTAATTGCTCAGGAATCGTAGACCAGTCACAGGGCGCTGCACCATCAAGAGTCGACTGCCCATGACCAGGCAAAGGAGAGTGTCCACAAGGATGTGAGGAAAACAGAACTACTGCATTCCTTTACAAAGTCACCCAAAATGATATTTTTCTGTGGAGATGACTTTGTAATATTGATTTTCATGAATTCTAAAATGAAAACATAAAATCCTATATAAAATTCTAACCATGGATTTTAGATTGATTGAAATAAAAATATACACAAGGTTAAGATCACGTTAGTTTAGTCCAGGAAAACAAGATTATTTAGACACTTAAAATCAATTAATGTGTTTTAATGCATTAACAGAAGATATATAATACCATCTCAGTCCGTGCAGAAAAGTATATTGTAAAATTTGCTCATTTATGTGCTGTGATAAAATGTTATCATCATGACAAACCTTAATAAATTAAATGATAAAAAGCTGGAGGAATCCAAGATGGTGGTGACCAGTGTGTACGGTATCTGAGGGCACAGGATCCGTCTGAAACTGGTGAGTGGAGGGGCAGCTGAAGCCAGAACATAGACACTGAGGCTTCCTGAGTGAGAGGGGACACCCGCAAGCTGAGACCATTTGGATCCAGGTCACCCACCAACATTTCTGAGGACTGAAAGAGGTGAATATTCAACCCCCCTGTACTTCCCCTTAACCCAAGCATGGTTCTCCCTCCTCAGCGGAGGTGGCCAGCAGTGCCTGCTACACCAAGCAGGGACATCCGGACAACCTCCCAGGTCTGCAGTGGCAGCAGGTGGCAGTTAGCCCTCCAGGAACCTCCCTGCTCCGTGACTGAGACAACAGAAGTAACTCTCCAAGTAAAGACCCCAAGTGCAGGTCTCCCTGCCCAGCAGACAAACAGTGGACACCACTGAGCTGACAGATCTCCTACACTCTCTTTTGCCCTGCAGGCCCAAATCTGAGAGTAGCAAACAGGGGGAACCCTGGTGCTTTCCAATTAGGCCTGCTAGGGAGTGAGTGTGCCTTCAAGTGAGTGAGTGCAGAACCCCAGATCCAGGGTCCCTCCCACCCACACACCCACTGTGGGCAATATTGGGATTTTGGGGACAGCTTTCTCAACATTGAATCCCCGGTTCTGTGGGTCTACCAGTGAAGTCCAGGCAAACAATTCCTGGAGCACAGACAGATCTGAATACTTGGAAGACTGCAAGACAGTCCTATTGACCACGGAAGTATTCAGGGCACCTGCACATGCGGATGGCACCAGCAAACAGTGCCAGCACCCATCCCCCCTCCTGCACTTAAGCACCATATTCCAGGCATCTACACGCTCTAGAACCCTGTCCTTCAAGGCACACTTCCATGCACATACCTGCACTAGCTTGTCCACACTTGTGCACTTGTGCCTGTGACCTTCCTCCCTTAGCTACAGCTAAAATACCAACATCCACTCTCATACCGGTGGACAAGCCCTTAGCCAAACTAACTAAAAGGCAGAGAGAAACTATCTAAATCAGCAAAATCAGAAACAAAATGGGGGACATAACAACAGACACTGAGGAAATCCAAACAATCATTAGATCTTACTATAAAAGCTTATTTGTCACAAAATTTGAAAATCTAAATGAAATGGACAATTTTCTTCATAGATTACATTTACCCAAAATAAATCAAATTCATGTAAATAGATTGAACAGTCGGATAACCTCCAAGGAAATAGAAGCAGTTATCAAACTTCTCCCTGCCAAAAAGAACTCAGAGCAAAATGTTTCAGTGGAGAATTCTACTAGACCTTCAAAGAAGAATTATTTTCAATTCTCTTCAAACTATTCCACAGAATAGAAAGAAAAGGAACATTACCAAACTCATTCTATGAAGCTACAGTCACCTTAATACCTAAACCATAAGAAGACCCAACTAAAAGAGAGAGAGAGAGAGAGAGAGAGAGAGAGAGAGAGAGAGAGAGAGAGAGAGAGAGAATTTCAGACCTAGCTCTCTTATGAACATTGATGCAAAAAATACTCAATAAAATACTGGCAGACCAAATCCAAGAACACATCAAAGATATCATCCACCATGGCCAAGTAGGCTTCATCCCAGGCATACAGGGGTGGTTCAATATACGAAAATACATCAATGTAATCCACCATATAAACAAACTGAAAGAGAAAAAACACATGCTCATCTCTTTAGATGCTGAAAAATCATTTGACAAAATACAATACCAATTGGTGTTTACAGTCTTGGAGAGATCAGGGATACAAGGCACATACCTAAGCATAGTCAATACAATATACAGCAAGCCTATAGCCAACATCAAACTCAATGGAGAGAAACTTAAATCAATCCCACTGAAATCAGGGACAATACAAGGCTGCCCACTCCCTCCACATCTCTTCAACATAGTACTTGAAGTCTTAAATAGAGCAATAAGAAAATTATAGTAGCTCGAGGGGATAAAAATCAGAAAGGAAGAAGTCACAGTATCACTATTCACAGATGATATGAGAGTATGAGTGACCCAAAATTTCAAATAGAGAACTCCTTCATATGATAAATTTCTTCAGCAAAGTGGCTGAATGCAAAATTAACCCCCCCCCAAATCAGAAGCACTCCTAAAGACTGATAAAGGACTGATAAAGAAATTAGGGAAATTAAACCCTTCACAATACCCACTAGTACCATAAAGTGTGACTCTTTGTGTGACTCTAACCAAGCAAGTAAAAGACCTGTTAGAATAAAAACTTCAGGTCTCCAAAGAAAGAAATTGAAGAAGATATCAGAATATGGAAAGATCTCCCATGCTCATGGATTGGTAGGATTAACATAGTGAAATGGCCATCCTGCCAAAAGCAATCTACAGATTCAATTCAATTCCCATCAAAATACCAACCCAATTCTTTACAGACCTTAAAAGAAAAATTCTCAACTTCATATGGAAAACAAAATCACAGAATTGCCAAAAGAATCCTGTACAGATATCTTGATCCCTGATCTCAAGCTGTACTACAGAGCAATAGTAATACAAACTGCGTGGTATTGGCATAGACACAGAATGATGGATCAATGGAATCAAATAGAAGACCCAGAAATAAACCCACACATCTACGGATACCTGATTTTTTGACAAAGTAGCCAAAACCATGCAATGTAAAAAAGACAGCATCTTCAACAAATGGTGCTGGTGTAACTGGATGTCTATATGCAGAAAAATGAAAATAGGTCCATATTTATCACCCTGCACAAAACTAAAGTCCGAGTGGATCAAAGACTTCAACATAAAACCAGACACACTAAATCTGTTAGAAGAAAAAGAGGGGAAGAGTCTAGAACTCATTGGCACAGGAGACTACTACCTGAACAGAACACCAAGAGCACAGGCTCTGAGGTTAACAATCAATAAATAGGACCTCACGAAACTGAAAAGCTTCTGTAAAGCAAAGGACACTGCCATCAGAACAAAATGATAGCCTACAGACTGGAAAAGGATCTTCACCAACCCTCTATCTGACAGAGGGCTAATATCTAGATTATACAAAGAACTCAAGAGGTTAAACAACAACAAATCAAGTAATCCAATTAAAAAAATGGGGTACAAAGTTAAACAGAGAATTCTCTATGGAGGAATATCGAATAGCAGAGAACCACTTAAAGAAATGTTCAACATTCTTAGTCATCAGGGAAATGCAAATTAAAACGACTCTGAGAGTTCACCTCATGCCATCAAAATGGCTAAGATCAAAAACTCAAGTGATGACACATGCTGGAGAGGATGTGGACAAAGGGAACTCTCCTACACTGCTGGTGTGAATATAAACATGTACAATCACTTTGGAAATCAATCTGACGCTTTCTCAGACAATTAGGAATAGTGCTACCTCAAGATCCAGCTATATCATTCCTAGGAATATATCCAAAATATGCTCAAGTACATAACAAGGACATTTGTTTAACCATGTTCATAGCAGCTTTATTCGTAATAGCCAGAACCTGAAAACAACCCAGATGCTTTTCAATGAAGAAATGGATACAGAAATTGTGGTGTATTTACAGTGGAATACTACTCAGCAATTAAAAACAAGGAAATCATGAAAATTTCGGGCAACTAGAAAAGATCATCCTGAATGAGGTTTCCTAGAAGCAGAAAGACACACGTGGTATATACTCACTTATAAGTGGATGTTAGACATATAATGTAGGATAAACATACTAAAATCTGTACACTTAAAGAAGATAAACAAGAAGGAGGACCCTGGGTAAGATGATCAATCCTCACTCAGAAAGGCAAATGGGATGGACATTGGAGGAGGGAGAAAACAAGGAACAGGACAGGACCCTACCACAGAGGGCCTCTGAAAGACTCTACCCAGCAGGGTATCAAAGCATATGCTGAGACTCATAGCCAAATTTTTGGCAGAGTGCAGGGAATCTTATGAAAAAAGGGGGAGATAATAAGACCTGGAGGGGACAGGAGCTCTACAAAGGGAGAAACAGAACCAAGATAATCTGGGCCCAGGGATCTTTTCTTAGACTGATACTCCAACCAAGGACCATGCATGGAAATAACCTTGAACCCCTGCACAGATGTAGCCCATACCTGCTCAGTCTCCAAGTGGGTTTCCTAGTAATGGGAACAGGGACTGTCTCTGACATGAACTCAGTGGCTGGCTCTTTGATTACTTCCCCCTGAGTAGGGAGCAGCCTTATCAGGCCACAGAAAAAGACAATACAGCCAGTCTTGTTGAGACCTGATAGGTTAGGGTCAGATGGAAGGGGCGGAGGACCTCCCCTATCAGTGTACTTAGAGAGGGTCATGGGTGGAGAAGAGGGAGGTTGGGATTGAGAGGGAATGAGAGATGGGGCTATAGGTGGGATGCAGAGTGGATAAACTGTAATTAATATAAAAATAAAAATTAAAGAAGCAAAAAGATGAGAAGCTGTCTTATTGTGAATGTTGTGGTTACCAAAAAAAGTAGACTTCAGCACTGAGAAAAGAACCAGAAACTGCCTAACACTGCCCTGTATCCGTTTTGTAAAACAGGTTCTATTCATTCAATGAGGCAGAGAGAAGTAAGCAAGAAAAAATATTGTTCAAGTTAGGAAAGGAGAAATAAAACTGCATCGTGGAGGTATTAGTGGATTGTTTTCTTTGAGTAGAAAAGCTAAGGGAATCCAGAATTGACTTTAGTTATCACTGTTTATAAGATCACTATTAAAGTCATGCATACACACACACACAAACATACTCAATCATGCACCATAGATATCAGCAGCAAATATCAAAAAAGTAAAAGTATGTGATGATAGTTTAACAAATATCTAGACATTTCAGATATATGATGGTGTTTTATTTTCTACATTTAACAACAGAGATTTTCATCTCTTGCGATCTTTTATAATTTTCAATCTTCCCATGCAAAGATGGGTATCTACCCTTTGGTATTAGGCAGGAATCCCCCATGTCAACTGAGTATGGCTGCAACACTGTAACCTCAGGGGTGAGACTGTAGGGCTCAGGCTTCCTTCCTCTCATTCTCCTGACATTTCAGGATGCCTGTACCTGGACTATAGAAACTGACTTATTGAGTCACAGGTATGTGCCTTCTCTATCTATCTACCTGAAGATCCTTTCTTCACATCTTCTGGATCTTACATTCTCTCTGCCCCCTCTTCCATGATGTAAGATCCAGAAGATGTGAAGAAAGGATGTCTTCAGGACACAGCGTGGCTTTTGTACCTGTGAACTCGCACATTGCAGTGCCTGCCTGCATAGGACTTTCCTATCAGCAGTCAATCAAGGATGAGAAAGAAGCTCATAAGAGCCCACACCACGTGAAGCGCTATTGGCAGCCGATAGTTGCTAAGGGAAAGGGAATCATAGGTCTAGGCACTGGTGAGTTATAACAGCTCAAATAAATACCTTCCTACCTATATTCATGCAGGCATCTCTAATTCAGTACTGTATGGAACACAACAATGAAAAAGACATGAAAGTAGGATGGGGAAGAGAATAAGAGAGATGCCTGATGGAAGGAGGATCAAAGTAACATACAATATATGTGCATAAAATTTATGAAATAATAAAATAAAAAGATTGACTATTTTGGCATCAGTACTTGCTGATTGAACAATGTAAAATGATAGTACAGGAAGACTTAGGATCTGTGACAAATGTCATGTTACAAGCTGAAGAGAGACAAAGGGAACTTTTCCCTGACTAAATAAGACTGGAAACACTATATATCAAAATGGAAAATATTATTGATATTGATCTGTACCTCACCTCATATAGAAATCAATTTCATGTATTGTAGATAAAAATGTGAATGGTGACACAACACACTTCTAAAAAAATAACAAAGGGGGCAATTTCTATGATCTATATATAGACAATGACTTATTAAACAGAACGCAGAAAGCGGTAACAAAAGGAAGAGCTGGGAAGATTAACTACTTCCATTCACTAAACATCATATCTTCAAATAAAGACAAGAATGTGAATAATCAATTTTCATGTATGTTATCTTTTGAAGCCTCTTGTTAAAATATATGTAGAAACATAAAATCCCATTTAAAAATACAGTCAAAGAAATGGGAACACTGGCAAAAATACTTAACCAGTTATATGGGGTGCTGAATTAAAATTTGGAAATCCAGAATGCAACCATATAACCATTATAACAAATATAAATATTCTGCCAATTAGCAAAAGCCGGTGAAGCTTCAGAGCAGTCAGAACTCTTGGATATTACTGATAAAAGTGACTTAATAGACCTGCTTTGGTAATATTCTGAAAACTAATATAACCATACTGCCATATGCCTTTACATGAAGAAAAATAAAATACCTTAAAAATGTGAATGTATGTGCAGGCAACAAAACTGTCAACGATAGTATAATAAGCAAACCTGGAAATAATTGTGTGCCAATATCACTAAAAATGCATTGCTGTCTTATTTTTCAGTTGCTATGATAAAACACCCAGGCACAAGCAATTTAAAGGGAAGGAAGGTTTTAGCTGGATAACATTTCTAGTGGAGTAGTCTATGGTGGTTGGGAAGGCATGGCAGGAAAGATACGAAGCCTGGAACAGGAAGCTGCTTGGTCACATTACATTCACATCCAGCATCAGAGAGTGGACCAGGAGTGGGGTTGGGCTGTAAAACTCTAATTCTCCACTTCTGCCCTGAGTGATTCCCTTCCTCCAGAAAGGCTTCACTTCCTCAAAGCGTGTTCAAACATGTAGGTGCATAGGGAATGCTTCCCATTCAAACCACATTTCCTATTCGTACTTATACCACGGGACAGTCCTGAGCAATTCAATAGCTCACCCAACAAGCAGCAAGATATATAAGTCCCAGGAGCATCTTCTATGACAGCAGCAAGTTAAAAGAATATGTTTTGGTCCTGTTTTGTGTACATTTAAAAAACAAAAAAGCCACAAATGGCCTTACAAGTCAAGTATGATGCGAAATATGAAATCATGGCTAATAATAAAGAATGAGTGGGTACTCTCCTGAGGCACTGGTGCATAATCATTTTTAATAATTTGTAATTTGTTCACTTTGTGCGTAAAGTATACTTACATAAAATTTTAAATAAGCAAAACTGCATTGCATATTTTGAGGTTAAGAATTCAATTGTTATTACAGTCTTCTCTCAGCTACTTTTTATCTTTAAAAATGTCTTCAAAAAGTTAAGGGGAAAATACAGAAATGGAAAGATGTAATAATTTCTAAGAGTACTTCTTAAGTTAATGTTTTATAACCTAAATATATCTTAAATAATCAAAAGGAAATGCAAGCCTTTAAGAAGCAGCTGAACTGACCCAGGAGAACTGAAAAAGATCTAAGTGGTGTCATGCTTACAGCATAGAAACACTGTACATCATCTGAAGAGCAGTGTGAAAAGGAAAGTGACAAAGTAAAAACACCCTCTCTGATAGAAATATAAAATAAATGCAATCAGATTCTTTAAAAGACTCAGAATGCAAGAGAAGAAAATTATGTTACATGTCTGAACAAAAATGGAATGTGTTGTTACCTTGAGAAGGTAATGAATTTACTTGAGTACATTTGATATTGGCAATTGAAAGACTCCCAGGAACCAGAAAAGGGACAGAGGCTCACTTCTTTGTATGTTCAAGCACTTTGCTCATTTCTGCACGATCACAATTTTAATGCTATTTATGAGCTCAGCAAGCAGTCACAACTGAATGATGGGCACATTACTATTACACACAGAGATTGCATTGAAAATGCTATACAACTGAGCACTATCATAGTAATTCAAGGATTGCAGATTCTGACGAGTGGTACAGGTAGACATTGGAAGGCCACGGGGGTCAGAATACTAAGTACCTCACTGCATGGTGATAAACAGAGGACCGTGGCTGATAGATGGTAGCTCTAAGATAGAGCTCTTCATATGTGAACTGGAGTATTTGAAATACAATCAACTGATTGGGTGTGCTGATGCAGGTCAACAGTGCTGGCACTGGGGGATGGGGGCAGGAAGATCAAGAGTTCAGGCTAGCCAGAGATGTATATCAAGACCCAAAAAAAGAATAGAAGACAGACAGACAGCTAGACAGAGGCAAAGAAAGATGAAGACAAGGAAGGGAAAATTGTGACAGAAGCATAGAGAAAAGAGCTGCAAATGCAACCTCATCAGGTATTGCTTAATATGGTTAAATTCAGATTTCATTTAGAATTATATTCAAAAGAACTAAAGTGAAGCTAGAGAAGTATTGTTGCCTATGAGAAGAAAGTCTTTTCACTTTGAACCCTCCCTCCTTTCTCTCCCCTTTGTTTCCTTTCCCTCTCTCTTTGATGTTGCATCACTGAATGTATGGAATACATCTGCTGAGCTAACAACTAGTAAAATCTCTTAAGTCAGAGCTAATGAACAGGAAAAGCTCAATGGAATCAGGGATGGGCATGAGTTGTAGAGGAAGGCCTTTGAAAGAAGTCATATAGGAATCTACTGCTGTAGAGCTTCCTTGGATATGTAGTGCACATATATAAATTAATTTAAATGGAGTTACCTTATAACAGTACAATACTTCTCTTAGACACTGTAGGCTAACAAATGAAAATCCCAGGGCTAGGGCTGCATTGCCTCCCTTGAAGTTGTTGGCCAGTGGGTTTCCATAGAACCCTATACATTACAGGCTATCACTAGTGTTCTTGGTTTCCCTCTAGAACTTGAGATTAAGACCTTGCTGCTGCTGACACCGCATACTTAAGTCATAAACATGGAGAAACCAAGTGATTACCGACTGTGAAGTCTTTCTAATTGGCTAACTGGCACAGTGTTGACAGGGGCTGTGCCTGTTACCGTAAAGGTGATCACTATTGTCACCCAGCTGTGAAACATCCTCTTGGCAAGGAATGCACACCGTGCAATAGTGACACAAAGGCTATCGTAGTAACCAGCCACTTTCTGATTGGATTTGAGGTCTACTTCGCCAGGAGAAACCCGTACCTGGCACCGCTAACAAGGCCAGTAACTGGTGGCTAAGTAGGTCATCGGCCCTACCACGGAACCTACTACTATTACTCTGCTAAATGAACATATTGTTAAAATTATTTCTAATGACCTATCTCTCACCCCTTGCAGAAGATGGCAGTTAACACAGGTACACACAACTACTCAATGTGAAGATAATAAGGCCTAAAGAGGACGTCAATATTACACCCCTGAAAGCTTGGAGATTGTTGTATAAAACAAAAAGATCATACAAGGCTTCAAAGAATGACTGCAATGATTCTCTTCTCTGGATACAACGTAAGAGTTGCACATATGAACTCATTTGAGTGGTGACAGCACATGTAAGACCCTGTAAGCTCAAGCCAGACGGAAGCCCCGACATGAGTGGGAGAGGCGGCGCAAACTCGCAGGACTCGTGGAGGAGCAATGGCTATCTTCTGGGAGAGGGAAAGGTCAGTTGTTGTTAATGGTGTGTGCCACATTCCAGGGAAGTCTCCCACACCACCAGTGAGTAGTGGGTCAGTACAAACTGGACTTGATAGGGGCGATGGGGCAACACCAAGGTGGATAGCGCAGGAGCGTAGAGTGGATCTGGGAGCAGCGGATGGAAGAGGCGCATATGATCAAATACATTGTACAACACTTCCAAAGAATTAACAAAAATGCTATTTAAAACAACAAATTGCTAAAGGAATAACCTAAAAGAATAAGATAAAGTTGCCTAGGTTTTCACATGTAGATTCCTTTCTCAATGACTCCTGTCGGGGCTGGAGACACGGCTTAGCAGCTGAGAGCACATACAACCTTTCAGAAGACCTCAGTTCTTTTCCAGCACCCACACTGAGCAGCTTACACTTATTTGTAGCTCCCGGTCCAGGGGCACCTTATGTGCTAGCCCCCAGACACACTAGCACCCACGTACAGACACATACACAAACATAATTAAAAATAAAAATATTCTTACCTCTAAAACACGCTGCTTGCTTTGCCTCGTGATGTCGGTTGCTTTGTCGCTCTTTCTGTGAGGAAGTGGGGATATGATCACTGGTATGACTTGACAGTGGCAAGTTTTATGTAAGAGACGTGGAAATGGCTTACAAATTAGGGATTACCCACTTCTTGCTGTTCTCAAAGTGTGAAGCTTCTGTGTGGAGAAGCCCGGGTAGACCTGCCAAATAGGAAGACTGTGGCCCTGGAGGACCAGGGAAAATGTGAGACTAGCTAAATTAGCCTGTTTAAATGTCAGATTATTTGCTAATTGGCCACCGATTCGCAAGTGATCCTGGGCAAGGCCAGTTAAAGGATCAAATGAATCATCTAGCTGTTCCACAAAATCACTGGTGGAGCTAGTAATCAAAGTTGCATATTTTGAAGTCTTATAGAAACATAACATATTTCTATAAGAAGGCAGTATTTTGACTATTTCAGAATCACACGGAGTATCTTCTTTATAACAAGATTAGATCTCTGACAAATGACTGGAAAATAATAATCAAAAGTGTATACTTTGTAAATGTAACTTTAAAGAGATGGTGAATTTTTCAGGACACATTCACTTTACTTTCTTTATTGTTCAATATTTAGAGGCAAAAAATCTTCTTATGAAAAATACTTGTAAGCATTTAAGTTTTTATAAATCTATTCAGAAATCTATGCTTTCACATCAAACTTGCCTTGAGAACCTACCAAGACTTAAAAGCACTCTAAGGAAATTGACCTGGGATTAAACGTTTCGCTTCATAAACTATGAGTTGCACAATTAGTTACAACATTCAGGTTTTTAACTAACAGGAAAGGAGAGCAATTTTCAGGCTATTCAGTGAGTATTTTCAAGAATTTTACTAACTACACATTGCCTTAGGAATTGATCAAAGGCCTCTTAAAATTTTTGGATGGGGCATTATCTAAACATTTTTAATAATTATCAAACTATGGAAACATCTCTAGAAAATGAATTAACAATCTAGGAGCTCTACAAGGAGACCAACAGAGTCAACAAATCAGGGCCCATGGGAGCCTGCAGAGACTGATGTGCCAACCAAGGACCATGCATCTAGAGATCTAGACCCCCTGCTCAGATGTAAACAATAGGCAGCTCACTCTCCACATGGGTTCCTTAGTAAGAGGAGCAGGGGCTCTCTCTGACATGGACTCTGTTGCCTGCTATTGGTCATTTCCCCATGGTGGGACAATGTTGCCTGGCCACAGAGAGAGAGAGGATCCAGGGAGTCCTGATGAGACCTGATAGGCTAGGGTCAGATAGAAGGGGAGGAGGATTCCCCCTTTGTCTGAACTAGCAGAAGGTAGTAGGCGGGGAAGAGGGACCAGAAGGAGAGAAGAGAGGGTCCTACAATCTGGATATAAAGTGAATAAATTATACAAAATAAATAAAAGGTGGGAAAAATAAAGTTTTTTTTCAAGTGTAGATGTTGATTACATGCTAGAGCACACATGGGCCTGGGTTACATCCTGGTATATATATTAAATCCTCTAGATTGGTAACAATCAGTTTAAGAATCAAATTTTCTATCAGTCTGAGAATGGAGATATTGTTCAGCAGTTAAGAGCACTGGCTGCTCTTCCAGAGGACCTGGGTTCAATTCCCAGCACCCACCAGACATGGCTACAGACATGCAGGTGGTACATAGAAATACATGCAAAACATCCAATATGTATATATAAAATAAAATCATTTACATCAACTTGCCAAGAGAATTCAATGAGGAAAAATAGTTTTAAACAAATGATATTTGGACAATTGATTGTCGATAATAAAATATTGAATTATACCATGCTCTCATATCCAAAAATTCAATTCAAAAAGGTTATAGATCTGAATGAAAGAGCTAACCTCTTGTTTTTGGCTCAATTAGAAGAAGAAAATATTGGAGAAAGTGTTCATGAATGTGGATTAAACAAAGTAGTCTTAGGTACAAAACCAAAAATGAAAGTGCCTAAAAGAGACATAGTAGACTTTATCAAAATTAAATACATTCTGTTTTCTTACAAAGGAGCCCATCAAGAAGTCAAGAAGGCAACCTTCAGAGCTGAGAAAGCATTTCAAGTCACATCTAAGGCTGTGTATAAACACAGCCTCCTCTCTTCTCAGAACACATGAATTCTTACTTAACAAAAATAAAAAGACAAACCAGTTAAAGCAGCTAAACCACCTCAAGAGGTATTTCTCCATTTAAAATGCAACTGGTTAGTACACTCATGAGAAGATGCACAGCATCATCTGCCATCAAAGAAATCCAAGTCAGAATCACAGAGGCTAATATGCAATTAGCCAGCAAGTGAACACACAAAAGTTACAGTGTTTGTAGGGTGTTGAGTGATTTGCTGTGAGGAAGACAAAAATGACACTTCAACTTTGACAATAATACAGCAGTTCCTGAAGTGGCTAAGTAAAGAATTAGCTTATGTCCCAGCAATCCTACTCGCAGGAATTAATCCAAAAGAAATGAAGGTATACCCATATAAGACCGTGTACATCCTACTCATAACAGTATCATTCACAAGAATAGCTTAACAGAAACAACCAAGATGTCAGTGTTAATGAATAGGTAAATAAGATACTCATACAGTATAATATCATTTCACCATAAGAAATAAAGAACCAATACAAAATATAAAGAGATGAACTTTGAAAAACTACTAAATGTCTACTATCCACTTATTTTTTTAATCTCTCTCTTTTTTTATTTTTATTTTTATATCAATCAGAGGTTAGGTACTTTGCATCCCAGGCGTAGCCTCTTCCCTCTTTCCCTCCCACTCTCCCCATCCCTCCCTCATCTCCTCCCCGCCCACTCCAAGTCCACCTACAGGGGAGGATCTCCTCCCCTTCCATCAAGAACAAGACCCCAGTTCATCTTGTCTCCTCAGGGCTGGCTACAATGTCCTCCCCTGGGATCTAGCCAGGCTGTTACTCCCTGGCGTGTATGGGGGAGAGTCAAAGAGCCAGCCATCGAGTTCATGTCTGAAACAGTCCCTGTTCCCCTTACTAGGGTATTCAGTTGGATACCGAGCTACTATGGGCCACTTCTGAGCGGGGGTTCTAGGACATTACTATCCACTTATAAGTGAGTATATACCATGTGTGTCTTTCTGTTCCTGGGATACCTCACTCAGGATGATCTTGTTGAGATCCCACCATTTGCCTGCAAATTTCATGATTTCCTTGTTTTTAATTGCTGAGTAGTATTCCATTGTGTAAATGTGCCACAATTTCTGTATCCATTCCTCCATAGAGGGACATCTGGTTTGTTTCCAGCTTCTGGATATTAAAAATAAAGCTGCTATGAACAAGGTTGACCAAATGTCCTTGTTGTATACTTGAGCATCTTTTGGATATATGCCTAGGAATGGTAGGATAATATACTAAAATCTGTACACCTAAGGAAGCTAATAAAGAAGGCAGACATGGGTAAGATGCTCAGTCTTCATTCAAAAAGGCAAATGAGACAGACATGGAAAGAGGGAGAAAACAGGTAACAGGACAGGAGCCTATCACAGAGGGCCTCTGAAAGATTCTACCCAGCAGGGTATCAAAACATATGCTGAGATTCATAGCCAAACGTTGGGCAGAGTGTAGGGAATTTATGAAAGAAGGGGGAGATAGGAGGACCTGGAGGGGACGGGAGCTCCACAAGGAGAGAAACAAAACCAAAATATCTGGGCACAGGCAGTCTTTTCTGAGAATGATACTCCCAACAAGGACCATGCATGGAGATAACTTAGAACCCCTGCACAGAAGTAGTCCATGGCAGCTCAGTGTTCAAGACATGAACTCATGGGCTGGCTCTTTGATCCAGTCCATCTGATGGGGGAGCAGCCTTACCAGTCCACAAAGGAAGACAAAGAAGTCAGTCCTGATGAGAACTGATAGACTAGGGTCAGATGGAAGAGGAGGAGGACCTCCCATATAAGTGGACTGGGGGAGGGGCACAGGAGAAGAAGAGAGAAGGTGGGATTGGGAGGGGATGGGGATGGGGCTACAGCTAGAATACAAAGTGAATAAACCATAATGAATAAAAATAAATTAAAAATTAAAAAAGAAAAACTACTAAATGAAGAACCCAGAAGAAATTGCCACATATTTTTCTTTACATGAAATGTTCAGAGCGGGCAAATCCATGTGGCTAGAAAACAGGTAGTGTTTTCAAATAGCTGCTGGGAGAAGGGATGAGGAGGAAGGGTTAATGGGTGTGGAGTTCCTTTTTGGGGAGAACTTCTAAAGTGAAGTTCTGGTAAAGGTGAGAGTTGTGGACTTTAAATGAGTGAATGCTATAGCATATGAAGTTGGATAAAGCCGTTATATTTTACAATACATATCAGATGATTTACTTGATCTTGCCAAATAAGTTTTGTGGATTTACATACTTGGAAATAGTAAGAGTATCATTAATTTTTGAATCATCCTATTTCATGAGCTAGGTGTATTAGTTTCAAATGTGCTAACTCAGGATGCATATCATGAATACTAAGAGAAAAATACTTGATATTCATATCAAGAAACTTAGCATCCTGTAGAAAGTTTAACTTGCTATATATTCTATATCTAGGTAGTGAAAACTATTATTTTGGAGAAGCACCAAAATAAGTTATGCATATTTAAAAAATGAAATGTAAGTAAATATCAAATAAAAATAGTTTTTAAAAGTTCTTCCCCCCACATATTCATATGAAAACACATGCTAATATTTTATCTTTGTTTTTTTTTTCACTCTGCTTGCCAAAGCAGCAGGCAAGGTGTAATATTTTAATCATCTGTGCTGCTTTAATATTCTAGCAACATATTTTTTCCACTAACTTCTAAACAGAGTCATTTTTCAAACAGACGCCATGAGAAGGAGTGAGAGAAACTTTTATCTTGTTTTGCATAGGAAGCTCATCAGATGAATTTATAAATACTTAAACTAGTTTGTAGGAAGGGAAGTACAAAATGAGTTGTAAGGAAAGATGATTGAAATAATAGTGACACTTTTTTGGGTAAAATAGGTTGATTTTTAAAATATCACTTGTAACTCCATTGGGCTCCAATTTTTCTTTGTAGTTAACTCCCAACTATGTTTGTTAATTTGTTTCCCTTTGACATTGTAAACTTCTCAAAGCCAAACAAGAATTAGCCGGTACCAATTCAGCAAATTGAAGAGTTATATTCTGATGTCCCACAGCATAGGAGATGATTGACGTTTAAAATAATCTATTACATATTTTATGAAGATCTTTTGAGGAGCCCTCAAGGCTTCAAACAATGACAAGAGCAAGGCAGTTTTATCACTTTGATTTGAACAGTGAATGAGCTGCGCATATGTTGAAATTACAGTCTACCCAGTTAATAGGAATGATTGTTGCCTGCCAATAAAAAAGGTAAAATGTATTAAATCTTTTTTTAAGGCAGATTGTGAATAAATAGGAGACCAAAATCTTTACTCTCAAAGAGTAAGAGCATGTAATGTCAGTAAATCAACCACTTGAATCCTGCAGTAGACGAAGCATCCCTGTGTGAGTTTCATAACATCACTAGAGACAGGACTGTATTGTTATGTCATGTCACAGATGAAGAAATGGAGCCTTGTATAGATTAAATAGACCATTTCTATATAATTGAACATACAAGACCAAAATTCAAGCTTTGCATCGAATCATTCCTGAATAATTTCATGGTACGATTATACTTACAATGATTAACTGTGCTAGAAATTGGCCTGTAGGTAGTAGTTGACAGGGATGGCTACGGACATGCACAAAATTCATGCAGCAATAAGAAAATGTAAGTTTTCCCGGGGTCACATAGGGCTTTAGGTATGCTCTGAACATACTTAGTTACTTGGGGAAGTGTCTCTCAGGACCTCTCTGTTTTCAGAGTCCTTGCCTCATTCACGATGGGACTCAGTGTGGCCTTCCAGTTTTCAGTCTCCTGAATTCTATTCCATCCATGCTCTGTAGTCATGGCCAGCCTATATCACTTTTTGTTTTTCTTCTGTTGTTGCTGTTGAGGACAATACATTTCTCATGAGTAAATTTCAAATGTTCAAGATAGTGTTAGCATAGCAGGATTTTTTTGCACCAGTTTTGATAAAGCATGTAACATGTTAGCATTATCCATCCATGTTTGCACTCACACCTCTTCACACTGTGGCAAAATGTTTGGGCAATCCTCCCTTTCTTTAGGTCAACCTGTATGACTCAGGTTGTTTGACTTCATCAGTGGATCTGTTTTCCTCAGCCTGGCCTCAGTAGTGAAGTCCTTTCTCTTACACTAGGAATGGGAACCAATTTTTGGACTTCTGTTGCAACTAATAGAAAAAAAGGAACTTATTTATCACTGGCATGTTTTAAGCAAAATTTGTGATGTCTAACCTCAAAGCTCCTGGAGAGATGCTGTCCAACTCCCTAAGAGTGGAGCCAACCCAAAGGAGGCAGTGTGATGTACAGAGGTGAAGAGAATGAGGCACTGAGAGGTTTTTTTAAATGTACCTGTCTCAACAAGCCTTTTACTTTTGATGTTAGAGATCTTTTGCATTGAATTCAGTGAATTGCTTTCGAAATATATTCCAAAATCTTTGATTTTTAGTTACATCACCATTTTTGTTACTAATCAGACTTTCTTGTCTAGTGTAATACAAATGAAGGATGCATTCTACTGATGCCTATATGATGAATGAAAAGTGAAAAGGATCATGCTTTAATGGATACGAGATTGTTGATACATTCTGAGGGTTGTCTTTGAAGATCTTGATGTTTATACTAAGAATTTCAGAGTTTACTTTATATAAAAAGCCCATCCTTTATTACAGAGAACAGAGACATGGTGCAACCTCTGTCCTGCTTTCTTTTTTTTTTTTAAATAAATGTATTTATTTTTTATGTCAGTCACAGGTTAGGTGTTTTGCATCCCATGCATAGCCCCCTCCCTCATTCCCTCCCACCTTCCCCAACCCTCCCTCATATCCTCCCTGCCCCCTCCAAGTCCACCAACGGGGGAGGATCTCCTTCCCTTCCATCTGACCCCAGATCATCTTGTCTCCTCAGGGCTGGCTGCAATGTCCTCCCCTGGGATCTAGCCAGGCTGTTACTCCCTGGCATGTATGGTGGAGGGTTGAAGAGTCAGCCATCAAGTTCAAGACTGAAACAATCCCTATTTCCCTTACAAGGGTCTTCAGTTCGCCAATGAATTATCATGGGCAACATCTGAGCAGGGGTTCTAGGCCATATCCATATATGGTCCTTGGTTGGAGAAACTGTCTCATATAAGACCTCTGTGCCCTGCTCAGATTGATCTTTGTGGAGCTCTTGTTCTCCCCAAGTCTTACTAACTTCCCCTATTTTTATTATTACTTCCCGCCCTTTGCCAAGGGCTTAATTGTGAGTCTTAATATCTGTTTTGAGACATTGCTATACTGATTCTTTCATAGGTCCTCTTTGGTATGCTCCTGTCCTGTTGCTTGTTTTCTCCTCCATTCAATGTCCATCCTATTAGTTCATCTAAATGAGCATTGATCATACCAACCTGAGTCCTCCTTCTTGTATATCTTCCCTAGGTGTGTAGATTTCAGCATGACCTTCCTATCCTATAGGTCTATATAAGTGAGTATATACCATATGTTTCTTTCTGCTTTTGGGATTCCTCACTTAGGATGATCCTTTCGAGGTCCCACCATTTGCCTGCGAATTTCATGATTTCCTCCTTTTTAAT